>LR738709.1:285548075-285593920 GCA_902687465.1 Secale cereale
GGGGAAGGAGATGGAGGATGGACCAAGTGCTGTTCAAGAAAGAGAAGCTTACCGGAGAGCGAACAGATTATGAAAGCTAAGTTATCAGAATTTGAGCAGTTCAAATTTTTAAATTTTTAGTTATCTTCCTTGAACAACCACACTTTGTATGGAAAACCTGTGCGCGGAGGAACCTACCCGTGGCTAGCCGCACCCTTATCTTGTTTTCGAGTACGCTCAATGACTTGAGTGAGCTGCGACAAGTGTCGCGCCCTTACCTCGTTTTCGAGTTCACTCAGCAAGCTAAGTGCGTTGCGACTAGTTGCGGCAAGGTTGCTTGCCGGTAAGACCTTGGCCAGCAGGCTGCTCGGAGTCCCGTACTCAGCGCTCGCGGCAAGGGCCCCTTGCCGACAAGTTCCCTAGAAGCGTAGGGTTGAAAACATACAAAGTAGAGGACCAAAACAAGGGAGATAATACTGCATCGATTGATCAAAATAAGATAATATCTTACAAGGGATAACTTGTCGCAATGACTAATAAGTTCTTGGCACACTATGCAGCAACAAAAGAGATGAAGAAAAGGAGGCCTAATCCACGCGGTCGCCTTCAATCCTAGAGATCTTGTTCACCTTGGCGATAATGTGGGCGACCTGCGCCTTCAGTGCCTCCATATCCGCGTCGGCCGGCAAGCTACGGAGAACGTTGGCGAGGTTTATACCAGGATTGCGGTACACTATCTTCGTCAAGACGCGCTCCAAGGTTCCCGCGCAGAGCTGGCGTAACTCCTCGGCCAGTTGCGCGGGGAGCTTCTTCTGAAGATTTGCAAGTGCCGGCGCGATCCCTCTAAAGAAGAGGCTGAGCTTGGCGCTGTGGGGGAGGTTTGGATCCGGTGAGTATATGAAATGCTCAACCCTCAGCGCCATCAGCTCCTTGTCGATGCTAGCTGCAGAAGCCACCAGGTCTTTGGTCCATACCTCGACGGTTTGGCGGAAGTTGTTGGCCGCTGTGGTGGCGCTCTCCACCAAGCCTCGCTCCTTGCGGAGCTCGTCCTTCAGCTTGGTTTCGCGGTCCCGGACGGCGTCAAGAGAGTCCTTCAGCGTGGAAACCTTCAGCTCCAGATCTGCGATTGAGTCCTTGGCGGCCTTCAGCTTGTCGCCTTGCTTGGAGAGGCGTACCTGGAGTTCAGAATTGGTGTGGGCGTCCTTCTCGCTCTCTAAGTTGAGCGCGGTGACCCTCTCCGTGCTCGCCCTCAGGAATTCCTCCAGCTGCGCCACCTTAGCCTCGAGCTCCTTCTTGGCGGTCTCCGCGGTGGCGGCGGCGGCCTTTGCTTCTTTCAACTCCCCGCCAAGGGCCTGCTCCCGGGCGGTAAGGTCTTCCTCGTGAGCGTCGAGGTTGATCTTCCGTTGGGTGAGCTCGCCTTCTCGCTGGGACAGCGCTTCTCCGGCGAGTCGCTGCTGCTCCTCGGCTTCGGCCTTCTCCAAGAGCCACTCCTGGTACTCCCCGGCAAGCCTCTCGTGCTCCTCCGCCAAGTCGCGGAGGGCCGCCTGGTTGGCGGCGCGGAGCTCCGCCACGCGCTTCTCCATGTCAGCGGCGGCCTTGGCGGTGAGGGCCTCCCGAGACTCGAGCTTCGCCTGCCTGGCCCGGTAAAGGGCCAGAAGCCGGTGGAGCAACTTCTCCTCCTCGGGCTCGTCGCTCCCGCCAGGCGCCTCGACGATCTTCAGACCCGCGGAGGCGAGGACCTCTCCATCAAAGGCCTCTCCCTCCGCGGGGGCTCGCGACGAGGACTCCCACGGCACCTGAATGAAGACGCCGTTGGGGGGCTCGAGGTAGAAGCCCGACGGCTCCTTTCCGGCGGAGGGGTCGGCGACCGGTGCAGCGCTCGACGCTCCTGCCGCCTCCGGGCCGGCAGTGCGGTCACCGTCCCCCTCCCCGGCCGCAGCGTCAGCGGTTGGAGCAGTCTCCTCCGCGGCAGGCTCGGCGGCTCCCGCCGTGTCTTCAACGACAGGGGCGTTGCCGCCCTCGCCCTGCGCGACCTCCTCCTCGATGACGATTTCCGTCTCCATCTGCTCTGGGGGAGGAGGATCTAGAAGAGGAAGAAAAAGAAGAAGTTCAAGCAAATATCCAAAAAAGACAAGTCCGAAGCGACGAAGTTACAAGACCTACCTTGGCGGACTTCGTCGACGGCAGGCTCCCTCGCCGGGGAGCTCTCCCTTGGCGGGGTGGCCACCCTCGCCGGGCTGCTCGCCCTTGGCGGGGTACTCGCCCTTGGCGGAGTACCCGCCCTCGGCGGAGCGCTCTCCCTCGCCGGAGAGTTCATCCTTGGCGGGGACGGCGGGGCCTGCGGCTCCTCGGGAGTGGTCTCCGGACGCCCCTGTGGCTGCGGCTCCACCTCTGCACAAGACAATCAAGACAAAGCAAAACCACAAGAAGTTAGTACAAGACAAAATCATCAAGCGCGCCCGACGAGCGGAAAGTTCAAACCAGACTTACGCTGGGGGCTGCGCTGGGGGCTGCTCCTCGGAGCAGCACTCGGGTCCGGCAAGCTCGTCGCCGGCGCGTCCCCTGTCGCCGCGACGGGCGAGTCGTCCTCGACCTCGACGACGGGGACCTTGGCCTTCTTCGCCACTCGCTGGGCCAGGGTCCTGGAATCAAAGCAAGAAGAAAGATCAGAATCATCAACAGAAGAATCAAGATTAAAGAAGATACAAAACTTCGAACACTTACTCCTCTTCCTCGTCGTCGTCGCTCAGGGCGGAGAAGTCAAACTCCACCTGAGGCGCGTTCGCGCGAGGAGCAGGAGGAGAAGGCTCCCTCGGGCGCTTGGTGGTCCCCGGGGCTGGGGGCTGCGAAGACCCAGCCCCTGCGGACGCCGAAGCCCGGGGAGCAGGCGGAGCAGCTGCTCCGCTCTGAGAAGACCCTCCTCCACTTGGCGCTGACGTGCGGGGCGCCTCCGCCGTAGCCTGTGTGCGGGGTGCCTCCGCCGCGGTTGGTGCGCCGGGCGCTCCCGTCGCAGCTTGGCTCCCCCGGGTAGCTCGCGCCGCCCGGCGAGCTGGTTGTTGTCGGGGCGCCTGGGCCCTCGTCGCCGTCGTCGCCTTGCGGAGGCGCTTCAGTGGAGATCGCCTGGGACTTGCCCGAGGCGGGGAGGTCTCCGATGACGAGGAGGCGTCGTCGTTGTAGAGCCCCAGAGACCCATCGGAGTCCTCGCCGGCCCCGGCGTCCTCCTCCTCCTCATCGGCCGGCTTGCTGGGCCCAGCGCCCTGCCCTGCGGCCGTGCCCCCTCCGGCGCCTCCACTCCCTCCGGCGCCTCCGCTCCCTCTGGCGCCTCTGTTTCCTCCGGCAACGTCGCCCCTCGCGGCGGCCTCGGTCACGATCCCGGGGATCCCAGCATGCCTCAGAGAGGGGACCCCGGCGAGCTCGTCGGGCGGAAGCTTCAGCAGCCTGCGGATCTCCGCCTCCTCTGCTTGGCAGGACACTTCCGCAGCCTCTGCCTCTTCAACAGTGAACCCAAACTCCCCTGCCGCTGCGGCTGCGGCGGCCTCTTCTACCCGGGAAGCTATATAGGCAATCTCCCGGTCAGTGGTGTCCCGGGTGAGCCCCTTGATCTCCTCCTTGTTCTTCGGCACCTCTACCAAGTTGTCGAAGAAGCTCATGATGGCATCTGGCTTGGGCGCTATCCATGTTGGATCCACGCCATGCGAGTCGCATGCGGGCATCATTGCGCGTAGGGGATCCCGGGCCGTGCTGTTGCAGAGGGGCACCACTCCCCGGGGAGCTCTAAACCACTCTGGGTGGGCCGGGTCATGCTTAAAAAGTTCCCGGACCATCCCCTTCAGCTCCAGCGACGTGAAATTGAAGTTCAGCCCCGGGCGCAGCCTCATAATGTCCGCCGCATTGCCGTACTCCCATGCTGGCCTCTTTCTCTCCTGTAGAGGGGCAATGCGGCGGCGGAGGAAGTCT
Source organism: Secale cereale (assembly GCA_902687465.1). Lineage (NCBI taxonomy): Eukaryota > Viridiplantae > Streptophyta > Magnoliopsida > Poales > Poaceae > Secale > Secale cereale. The sequence continues at coordinate 285,552,012 of LR738709.1, forward strand.
GCTCCTACCTCTCCGATGGTTAACTTAGCTACCCGGAGACGAAGAATTCTGACAAGGGCGACGTTGAGCTTGATGTCGTCCGCATCCAGATCGCTCCAGTCCCTGCCGCGCACTATGGCTGTTGTGCGCGGCGCGGTGAAGGGCTGCGGCTCCTCCTCAACTACCCAGCACCAGTCCGCGCGCCACTCCTCCCACTTGCCGCGGAGTTCCCCTTGCAGATAAGACTCTTTCTTGTTCAAGCGGAAGACCCAAGAGATCCCTCCGGAGAGGGGGGCGCCGGCCTCTACTCTAGGCGTAAAGAAGTGCCTAAAAAGCGCTACGTTTGGATAGATCCCAATATAGTTTTCGCACAGATGTGCGAAAACCGCCATCATGAGGATGGCGTTGGGGGTGAAGTCTAGAAGATGGAGGTTGTAGGTGTTCATGATATCGCAGAAAAATTCAGAAAAGGGAGGACAAAGGCCGCAGTGGAAGAAAACAGCGAAGAAGAAATACCCGCCGGGGTACATGTCCTTGGCGGCGGCGGGATAGACTCTGGTCCGAGGATGCGCCTTGGTCTTCTTGGCCCAGAACAAGTAGTACTTGTTCCAGAGCTCCCGCGCGCTGAGCCTCGGCGAGAAGACGACATTCCTCTTCCGCAGCAGAGCAAGCCTCGCCGCCTGCTCAGATTTCTCCTTCTTGGTCTTCTCCGCCTTCGCCTTCTCGGTCTTCGGGGCCATGGCGGAGGCGGCGAGGGAAGGGGAGCGAGGAGTCCGGCGGCGCCGCAGATGCAAGAGACGGCGGAGGAGGTGTGGAGGCGGAGCGCAGAGGGGAATTTCTGGAGATGGAAGAAGAAGCAATGAAGGCGAAGTAAGGTAACGGCCCCTGCTTCCTCTGCTTTTAAGGGGGAAGTGGGGGACGCTCCGCATTTCCCATTAAAGAACGTGGCCACGTTCCCTCCCACGACGCCGCAATCGACGCGTGCCGTTACGGAGGGACGCGATGGATGCTGAAGGGGATTCGGCGTGCCGTGGGCCGCGCGTGCCCGTGCACTGTTTTGGGCCTGGCCCAACAGCGCTCGGCACCGTGTGTGGCCCAGGCCCGGGGGCTCCTGTCGGTGTACTAAGGTAGGGGTACCTCAGCACCCCAACTTGTGCACGGGCAGTAGCAGCTTCCCGCGGCAGGGCCTACCACGTGCTTGCCGGAGACCTTTCTGCCCCATATAAAGCCATTCAAAAACAAAGTATACAAGACAGAAGATCGAGGCCCCGGCAAGTGGAGCTTGCCGGGAAGGCCGTCCCAGGCTCAAGATTACCTCACTAGCACAAGACCCTAGCAAGAGGAGCTTGCCAGGAAGACTAGAAGATTACATTTCAGAAGACATGCCTCGACGCAGCATGCGCTCCGGCAGGGCCCGGGGAGCGACAAGCTTCAGAGCCCGACAAGCTCCAGGGCCCGGCAAGGTCAAGACCCCGGCAAGGTGCTTGCCGGGGAGAGTTACGCTGTGTGCCCGCGCTCCAGCTCATCGAACCACGCGTCGCCCTGGGGCCACTCCAGGGACGCGTGGCGGATGGCTGTGCAGCCTGGGGGACACGGTGGCAGCCCACGGTGATAAAGCTATCGCCGTGGCAAATGGAGACGCAAGGGCGGGCGCTTTTGGGGTCGACGGTGACGGGCATTAAATGCTCTTGTCCCCCACTGTCAAAGTAGGTGATGACCACTGTTCATCCACTGTTCCCGCACTGTTACAACTACCACCATAATTACATTTTTACCCCTTCTCCTACGTTGACACCTGTCGGTGACCCCTTGAGCTATAAAAGGAGGCCCATGCATAACGTAGAAAGGGTTCAAAACCTAGATCGCTCATTCGCTTGGTGTAGCTAGTTCTTCAAGCTCCCAAGCTCCCCAACTCAATACAATCAAGCAGGAGTAGGGTTTTACGCGTCCATCGCGGCCCGAACCTGGGTAAACTGCCCGCGTGTTCATCTCGATCTGCTCTTTGTGCTCCCTCCGCTCCCTCATCGCACGAACAAGGGGCTCCGGTCCCATAGGTGCTCGTGGTGGACAGTTTCCCCCGACATGAGGACTATCCTCATTGCTGCACAGAGAAATATGTCCTTGATGCACCGCTAGGTGACAGACCTATTGCAGGAGCAGATGTAGACGTTATGAACGTTTTGACAAAAGCTCGGTATGATGACTACTTGATAGTTTAGTGCACCATGCTTTACGGCTTATAACCGGGACTTCAAAAACGTTTTGAACGCCACGGAGCATATGAGATGTTCCAAGAGTTGAAATTAGTATTTCATACTCATGCCCGTGTCGAGAGGTATAAGACTTCTGACAGTACTTTGCCTACAAGATGGAGGAGAATAGCTCAACCAGTGAGCATGTGCTCAGATTGTCTGGGTACTACAATTACTTGAATCAAGTGGGAGTTAATCTTCCAGATAAGATAGTAATTGACAAAGTTCTCTAGTCACTATCACCAAGTTAGTAGAACTTCGTGATGAACTATAATATGCAAGGGATGACGAAGGTAATTACCGAGCTCTTCGCAATGCTAAAATCGGCGAAGGTAGAAATCAAGAAAGAACATCAAGTGTTGATGGTTAATAAGACCACTTGTTTCAAGTAAAGGGCAAAGGGATAGAAGGGGAACTTCAAGAAGAATGACAAGCAAGTTGTCACTCCCATGAAGAAACCCAAAGCTAAACTCAAGCCTGAAACTAAGTGCTTCTACTGCAAAGGAAATGGTCACCGAAAGTGGAACTGCCCTAGATACTTGGCGGATAAGAAGGATGGCAAAGTGAACAAAGGCATATTTGATATACAGATTATTGATGTGTATTTTACTAGTGTTCATAGCAACCCCTCGGTATTTGATACTGGTTCAGTTGCTAAAGAGTAGTAACTCGAAGTGGGAGTTGCATAATGAACATAAACTAGTTAAAGGATGAAGTGACGATGTGTATTGGAAGCAGTTCCAAGATTGATATGATCATCATCGCACACTCCCTATACTTTCGGGATTAGTGTTGAACCTAAATAAGTGTTATTTGGTGTTTGTGTTGAGCATGAATATGATTTGATCATGTTTATTGCAATACGGTTATTCATGTAAGTTAGAGAATAATTGTTGTTCTGTTTACATGAATAAAACCTTCTATGGTCATACACCCAATGAAAATAGTTTGTTGGATCTCGATCGTGTGATACACATATTCATAATATTGAAGCCAAAAGATGCAAGGTTAATAATGATAGTGCAACTTATTTGTGGCACTGCCGTTTTAGGTCATATTGGTGTAAAACGCATGAAGAAACTCCATAATGATGGACTTTTGGAATCACTTGATTACGAATCACTTGGTGCTTGCGAACCATGCCTCATGGGCAAGATGACTAAAACTCCGTTCTCCGGAACTATGGAGCGAGCAACAGATTTGTTGGAAATCATACATACTGATGTATGTGGGCCAATGAGTGTTGAAGCTTGCGGCGGGTATCGTTATTTTCTGACCTTCACTGATGATTTGAGCAGATATGGGTATATCTACTTAATGAAGCACAAGTCTGAGACATTTGAAAAGTTCAAAGAATTTCAGAGTGAAGTAGAAAATCATGGTAACATGAAAATAAAGTTTCTACGATCCGATCGTGGAGGAGAATATTTGAGTTACGAGTTTGGTCTTCATTTGAAACAATGTGGAATAGTTTCACAACTCACGCCACCCGGAACACCATAGCGTAATGGTGTGTCCGAACGTCATAACCGTACTTTATTGGATATGGTGCGATCTATGATGTCTCTTACCGATTTACCACTATCGTTTTGGGGTTATGCTTTAGAGACAGCTGCATTCACGTTAAATAGGGCACCATCTAAATCCATTGATACGACACCTTATGAACTATGGTTTGGCAAGAAACCAAAGTTGTCGTTTCTTAAAGTTTGGGGCTACGATGCTTATGTGAAAAAGCTTCAACCTGATAAGCTCGAACCCAAGTCGGAGAAATGTGTCTTCATAGGATACCCAAGAGAGACTGTTGGGTACACCTTCTATCACAGATCCGAAGGCAAGATATTCGTTGCTAAGAATTGATCCTTTCTAGAGAAGGAGTTTCTCTCGAAAGAAGTGAGTGGGAGGAAAGTAGAACTTGATGAGGTAATTGTACCTTCTCCCGAATTGGAAAGTGGAACATCACAGAAACTAGTTCCAGTGATTCCTACACCAATTAGTGAGGAAGTTAATGATGATGATCATGAAACTTCAGATCAAGTTTCTGTTGAACGTCGTAGATCAACCAGAGTATGTTCCGCACCAGAGTGGTACGGCAACCCAGTTCTGGAAATCATGTTACTAGACCATGATGAACCTACGAACTATGAGGAAGCGATGATGAGCCCAGATTCCGCAAAATGGCTTGAGGCCATGAAATCTGAGATGGGATCCATGTATGAGAACAAAGTGTGGACTTTGGTTGACTTGCCCGATGATCGGCAGGCCATCGAAAATAAATGGATCTTCAAGAGGAAGACCGACGCAGACGGTAATGTTACTGTTTACAAAGCTCGACTTGTTGCGAAAGGGTTTCGACAAGTTCAAGGAGTTGACTACGATGAGACTTTCTCACCTGTAGCAATGCTTAAGTCTGTCCGAATCATGTTAGCAATTGCCGCATTTTATGATTATGAAATCTGGCAAATGGATGTCAAAACTGCATTCCTGAATGGATATCTCAAAGAAGAGTTGTATATGATGCAACCAGAAGGTTTTGTCGATCCAAAAGGTGCTAACAAAGTATGCAAGCTCCAGCGATCCATCTATGGACTGGTGCAAGCATCTCGGAGTTGGAATATACGCTTTGATGAGGTGATCAAAGCATATGGTCTTATACAGACTTTTGGAGAAGCCTGTATTTACAAGAAGTGAGTGGGAGCACTACAACCTTTCTGATAAGTATATGTGAATGACATATTGTCGATCGGAAATGATGTAGAATTTTCTGGAAAGCATAAAGGAGTGTTTGAAAGGAGTTTTTCAAAGAAAGACCTTGGTGAAGTTGCTTACATATTGGGCATCAAGATCTATAGAGATAGATCAAGACGCTTGATAAGACTTTCGATACATACCTTGATAAGATTTTGAAGTAGTTCAAAATGGATCAGTCAAAGAAGGAGTTCTTGCCTGACTTGTAAGGTGTGAAGTTGAGTAAGACTCAAAGCCAGACCACGGCAGAAAAAATATAGAGAGAATGAAAGTCATTCCCTATGCCTCAGCCATAGGTTCTATAAAGTATGCCATGCTGTGTACCAAACATGTTGTGTACCTTGCCATGAGTTTGTCAAGAGGGTACAATAGTGACACCAAAGGGGATGGTCCTGTTGGAAAATTTTAAAATACTACGTTCCCCAACAGGACCATCCCCTTTGGTGTCCCAAGCTGTCACTTTTGGGATCGCCGGTTCCGAACCGTAATAGGTGCAAACAACTCATAGATAGGATCAAGAACACAAATATATTCATGCAAACTCATATGGTTCAGATCTGAAATCATGGCACTCGGGCCCTAAGTGACAAGCATTAAGAATAACAAGTTGAAGCAAAGATGATAAACACCATAGTAGATGATAGGCAACATGCCCCCAACGATCTGATAAACTATTACATGATCTAACTCATCCAATCCCTACCACCCCCTTTGCCTACAGCAGGGGATTACTCACACATGGAAGGAGAAGTCATGGAGGGAGGATGGAGTGGTGATGATGATGACGATGGCGACGATCTCCCCTCTCCGGAGGCCAAATCAGCCTCCAGATTAGCCCTCCCGAAGAAGAACAGAGGGTGGCGGCGGCTCCGCGACGAAAACTGGGAAAAAAACTTCTGATCTGGGATTTTCTCATCACGGGCTTAAATACGGGTCAAAGTAGGGCACCAGGGGAGGTGGGGCCCACCCAGGCGGCCTCCCGGCGCGGCCAGGGGGTGGGCCGCGCCACCAGGGCGCCTGGAGCCCCCCTGGCCCCCCTCTGGCCCCTCTTCTGGCACCAGGTTCCTTCGGGTGCGTGGATTTTCTGTGATTTTTCGTGGAATTTTCTGAGATACCTAAAAATCCGTTTTCCTGCACACAATAAAACCATACAGGCAGCTCTGCTGAAAACAGCGTCAGTCCGGGTTAGTTTAGTTCAAATCATGCAAGAATGAGGTCAAAACAATATCAAAATTGTTTGGAAAAGTAGATACGTTTGAGACGTATCAACTGGGCACTGGATCAATATGTTAGTCCCAAAAAACAGTATAAAATGTTGCCAAAAGTATATGAAAGTTGTAGAATATTGGCATGGAACAATAAAAAATTATAGATACGACGGAGGCATATCAGCGGCCGGCAATGGGGTGGCGGCCACGACCACCACCTCCCGCCTTCGGGCCGCGGTGGCGGAGCAGGTGATGGCCACAGTGGCCGGCAGTGGGGTGGCGGCCACAACGGCCACCTCCCACCTTCGGGCAGCAACGACGGAGCAGGAGATGGCCCTGGCTTTCGACGGTGGTGTGGCACCAACGGCGATCGGCAACAGCTGCCGACGGGCAGCGGCGGCGGAGCGTGTGGTGGGTGTTCCGCGCACACCCAACAGGGACGCCACACGCACTACACTACACCGGGGACTGCGCCGCCGCCGCGGTGTAGCCTCCCAGCTGGAGTTGTCCTCTGATGACGGCAGAGTGGTTGAGCGACGATGACGGACCGGTGCCATTGGTGATTGTGGGAGAAGAAGACGAGATATGCGACGCAGGACTCGCCGGCCGTGAATGTTTATATAGCAGGCCGGTAAGAATTGAGATTTTGGGGGATTTCGAGTCAGGCGGGAAGCTTGCGCGGGAACTTGCGAGGTTGCACGGGAACAGGCTCGCCGACAATTCATTGGCGCCGCCGTTTGGCCAAAAGAACGCCCGCGCGCGCAGCGCAAGCTTGCGCTGTAAGCCGTCTGCGGCAGCTGGGTGACAAGACGTGCGAGAGGAGGACGAAAGGCCACATACACATACGGTTAATAAAAAAACATTTGCGATATAATTACCTACTATACCCCCGTCCTGGTTTATAAGTATAATTTAACTAATAAAATACGAATGCATGTCGCCAAAGATTATATAGTTGAATTCGTATTTGAACATAGTTTCCAATTATATAATTTTTATAACATGCATTAACATTTTGTTGGTTAAATTTGAGGGCAAAGTATGGCACAGAATATAAAGGGGACTATAGACTAGACAGAGGTAGTAGCACACGGCCGCTCTCTACGCAGCGACGCAACTGCCGTCTGGCTTGTAGGCGACCATTTCCTGCATGTTCAACTGCTCTATGTGTGTGGTTGCTTAAGGTTCATGCGGCCGCGGCACGCTCTGCTCTCGCGTCCCGCCACGCGCGCTCTACTCTTGCGTCCCTCTGGGTGCTCTGCCCTCGTCCCTCCATGCACGCTGCCAGTATTTGGGACCGGCGCAGGATCACACACGTTCGTGTGCATGCGGTTGCGCCAGGCGCGACACGACAATGAAGTTACCCGCTGCAAAACTGCCACGCGGACGCGCAGAGAATCCATGCCACCCGGCCCCCATTTATTCCTGCGGCCATTTACCTTCATCTCTCGCGTCACATGACACAATAAGCACACCCACGATGACACATACAGAGAGGACATCCAGCGGTTTCAATGGTGATCCTCGTGGATCCAATGGCGCTCCCAGAGGCTGACAACGACAATGACGGGCTGTTCACCACGCATCACCTAGTGGACACCCACGTGAGGGGGGAGGCCCTCTCGGTGGTGTACACGAACGATCCGGTCTTGGTGGAGAGCTCCATCCAAACTATGGAGCAGTTCCTTTCCGAGGACAAGTACCAAGTGGTCGGCTTTGACCTCGAGTACACTGATGTCTAGTACACAACCTTCTTCTTATAGACGTTGTTGGGCCTCCAAGTGCAGAGGTTTGTAGGACAGTAGCAAATTTCCCTCAAGTGGATGACCTAAGGTTTATCAATCTGTGGGAGGTGTAGGATGAAGATGGTCTCTCTCAAACAACCCTGCAACAAAATAACAAAGAGTCTCTTGTGTCCCCAACACACCCAATACAATGGTAAATTGTATAGGTGCACTAGTTCGGCGAAGAGATGGTGATACAAGTGCAATATGGATGGTAGATATAGGTTTCTGTAATAAGAAAATATAAAAACAACAATGTAGCAAGTGGTAAACGTGAGCATAAACGGTGTTGCAATGATAGGAAACAAGGATCCCTCATACTTTCACTAGTGCAAGTTCTCTCGACCATAATAACATAACTGGATCATATAACTATCCCTCAACATGCAACAAAGAGTCACTCCAAAGTAACTAATAGCAAAAAACAAACGAAGAGAATATGGTAGGGTACGAAACCACCTCAAAGTTATCCTTTCTGATTGATCTATTCAAGAGTCCATAGTAAAATAACACGAAGCTATTCTTTCCGTTCGATCTATCATAGAGTTCGTACTAGAATAACACCTTAAGATACAAATCAACCAAAACCCTAATGTCACCTAGATACTCCATTGTCACCTCAAGTATCCGTGGGCATGATTATACGATATGCATCACACAATCCCAGATACATCTATTCAACCAACACAAAGTACTTCGAAGAGTGCCCCAAAGGTTCTACCGGAGAGCCAAGACGAAAACGTGTGCCAACCCCTATGCATAGATTCCCAAGGTCACGGAACCCACAAGTTGATCATGAAAACATACATCAAGTAGACCACGTGGTATCCCATTGTCACCACAAATAAGCACATGCAAGACATACATCAAGTGTTCTCAAATCCTTAAAGACTCAATCCGATAACATAACTTCAAAGGGAAAACTCAATCCATTACAAGAGAGTAGAGGGGGAGAAACATCATAAGATCCAACTATAATAGCAAAGCTCACAATACATCAAGATCGTGCCATCTCAAGAACACGAGAGAGAGAGATCAAACACATAGCTACTGGTACATACCCTCAGCCCCGAGGGTGGACTACTCCCTCCTCATCATGGAGAGCGTAGGGATGATGAAGATGGCCACCGGAGAAGGATTCCCCCCTCCGGCAGGGTGCCAGAACAGGTCTAGATTGATTTTCTGTGGCAACAGAGGCTTTCGGCGGCGGAACTCCCGATCTAGGTTATTTTCCGGAGGTTTCAGTATATGTAGGAGGTGTTGGAGTTGGGGGCAAGTAAAGGGAACCTCCGGGCTGTCCACGAGGTAGGGGGCGCGCCCCCTACCCTCGTGGGCAGCCTGGGAACCTTCTGGTCCCCCTCCGGCACTTCCTAGGCTTCTTCTGGTCCAAAAATAACCTCCATTGAGTTTCAGGTCAATTGGGCTCCGTTTGATATTCCTTTTCTGCGGTACTCTAAAACAAGGGAAAAACAAAAACTGGCACTGGGCTCTGGGTTAATAGGTTAGTCCCAAAAATCATATAAAAGTGTATATTAAAGCCCATAAAACATCCTAGAAGGATATTATAATAGCATGGAACAATAAAAAATTATAGATACGTTGGTGACGTATCAAGCATCCCCAAGCTTAATTCCTGCTCGTCCTCGAGTAGGTAAATGATAAAAATAGAATTTTTGATGTAGAATGCTACCCAACATAATTCTTACTGTAATTCTCTTTATGTGTCATGAACGTTCAGATCCGAAAGATTCAAGACAAAAGTCTATATTGACATAAGAATAATAATACTTCAAGCATACTAACAAAGCAATAATGTCTTCTCAAAATAACATGGCCAAAGAAAGTTATCCCTACAAAATCATATAGTCTGGCTATGCTCCCTATTCATCACACAAAATATTCATATCATGCACAACTCCGGTTTCAGCCAAGCAATTGTTTCATACTCAAAAAATTTCAAACCTTTCAACTTTCACGCAATACATGAGCATGAGCCATGGATATGGTACTATAGGTGGAATAGAGTGGTGGTTGTGGAGAAGACAAAAGAAGAAGATAGTCTCACATCAACTAGGTGTATCAATGGGCTATGGAGATGCCCATCAATATATATCAATGTGAGTGAGTAGGGATTGCCATGCAATGGATGCACTAGAGCTATAAGTGTATGAAAACTCATCAAAAGAAACTAAGTGGGTGTGCATCCAACTTGCTTGCTCGTGAAGACCTAGGGCATTTGAGGAAGCCCATCATTGGAATATACAAGCCAAGTTCTATAATGAAAATTCCCACTAGTATATGAAAGTGATAAAATAAGAGACTCTCTATCATGATGATCATGGTGCTACTTTGAAGCACAAGTGTGGAAAAGGATAATAGCATTGTCCCTTCTCTCTCTTTTTTTGGAGGGGCTTTTTTTAGCCCCCCTATCTTTTTTTGGGACAATTTTTTTGGCTTTTATCTCTCTTTTTTTTGTTTCCTCACACGGGACAATGCTCTAATAATGAAGATCATCACACTTTTATTTACTTACAACTCAAAGATTACAACTCGAAGCTAGAACAAAATATGACTCTATGTGAATGCCTCCGGCGGTGTACCGGGATGTGCAATGAATCAAGAGTGACATGTATGAATGAATTGTGAATGGTGGCTTTGCCACAAATATGATGTCAACTACATGATCATGCCTGGCAATATGATAATGATGAAGCGTGTCATATGAACGGAACGATGGAAAGTTGCATGGCAATATATCTCGGAATGGCTATGGAAATGCCATGATAGGTAGGCATGGTGGCTGTTTTGAGGAAGGTATATGGTGGGTGTATGATACCGATGGGAGTTGCACGGTACAAGAGAGGCCAGCAATGGTGGAAGGGTGAGAGCGTGTATAATCCGTGGACTCAACATTAGTCATAAAGAACTTATATACTTATTGCAAAAATCAAAGAGTCATCAAAACAAAGTATTCAACACATGCTCTTAGGGGAAGGGTTGGTAGGAGTTAACCATCACGCGATCCCGACCTCCACACAAAGGATAACAATCAATAAATACAACATGCTATAACTTCGTCACATAGCGGTTCACCATACGTGCATGCTACGAGAATCACAAACTTTAGCACAAGTATCTCTTGAATTCATAATTACCCCGCTAGCATAACTCTAATATCACCATCCTCATATCTTAAACCAATCATCAAGTATCAAACTTCTCATAATATTCAATGCACTTGTATGAAAGTTTTTACTATACCCAACTTGGATGCCTATCATATTAGGACTAGCTTTATAACCAAAGCACATTACCATGCTGTTCTAAAAGACTATCAAAATAATATAAGTGAAGCATGAGAGTTCATCTATTTCTTCAAAATAAAACCACTGCCGTGCTCTAAAAAGATATAAGTGAAGCACTAGAGCAACCAACAAGCTACTCCAAAAGATATAAGTGAAGATCAATGAGTAGTTGAATAATTATGTAACTATGTGAAGACTCTCTAACATTTAAGAATTTTAGATCTTGGGATATTATTAAAACAACAAGCAAAACAAAATAAAAAAATGACGCTCCAAGCAAAACACATATCATGTGGTGAATAAAAATACAACATCAAGTAAAGTTACCGATACACGAAGACGAAAGAGGGGATGCCTTCCCGGGGCATCCCCAAGCTTAGGCTTTTGGTTGTCCTTGAATTTTACCTTGGGGTGCCTTGGGCATCCCCAATCTTAGGCTCTTGCCACTCCTTATTCCATAGTCCATCGAATCTTTACCCAAAACTTGAAAACTTCACAACACAAAACTCAACAGAAAACTCGTAACCTTCGTTAGTATAAGAAAATAAAACCACCACTTAGGTACTGTTGTGAACTAATTCTAAATTCATATTGGTGTAATATCTACTGTATTCCAACTTCTCTATGGTTCATACCCTCGGATACTACTCATAGATTCATCAAAATAAGCAAACAACACATAGAAAACAGAATCTGTCAAAAATAGAACAGTCTGTAGCAATCTGTAACTCTAAAAATTCTAAAATAAATTGGTGGACGTGAGGAATTTGTCTATTAATCCTCTACAAAAAGAATCAACTAAAAATCACTCTCCAGTAAAAAATGGTAGCTAATCTCGTGAGCGCTAAAGTTTCTGTTTTTTACAGCATGATCGCATGAACTTCACACAAGTCTTCCCAAAGGTTCTACTTGGCACAAACACTAATTAAAACACAAAACCACATCTAAACAGAAGCTAGATGCAATATTTATTCCTAAACATAAGCAAAAGCAAAGAAAATAAAATTGGGTTGCCTCCCAACAAGCGCTATCATTTAACGCCCCTAGCTAGGCATGATGATTTCAATGATGCCTGCGTAAAAGATAAGAATTCAAACATAAACGAAGAATATGACTAACACATTTAAGTCTAACCCACTTCCTATGCATAGGGATTTTGTGAGCAAACAACTTATGGGAACAATAATCAACTAGCATAGGAAATCAAAACAAGCATAGCTTCAAAACTTCAAGCACATAGAGAGGAAACTTGATATCATTGCAATTCCTACAAGCATATGATCCTTTCTCATAATAATTTTCAGTAGCACCATGAATGAATTCAACAATATAACCATCACATAAAGCATTCTTTTCATGATCCCCAAGCATATAAATTTTATTACTCTCCACATAAGCAAAATTCTTCTCATTCAGAATAGTGGGAGTATCATAAGAGACTTGAATACTATAGATTGTCTCCACATTAAAAGAGTAATGTTCAGAAAAAGGGTAATCATAATCATGAAAAGCTTTATAAACATAATCATCAATTCTTTTTATAGCATAAGTGTCATCACAATAATCATCATAAGTAGGAGGCATGCTTTCATCATAATAGATTTGCATATCAAAACTTGGGGGGCTAAAAATATCATCTTCATCAAACGTAGCCTCCCCAAGCTTGGGACAAACATTAATTGCAGCAAATACATTCTCAAACATGTCATTCTCATCAAACATAGCATCCCCATGCTTGGGACTTTGCATATCATAAGCATAATCACTCTCATCATTAATAGTATGGATATCATCGATAGTATAGCAATTATTATCATCACAATGAGTAATAGGAGCAACATCATTTGGGAGGGATACCTTTTTATATTTGCTTCTACATCTTTTTTTTCTCTTCACATTATGTGTGGGTTTAATCTTCTTTTTGGAGCTCCTTATTAATGAGATTGGTTGAATAGAAGACTCCTCCTCGTTACCTGATTCATCATAAGAAAGAATTGGAGGATATTGGGAAATCTCTTCCCTTTCATTAGTATTCACTTCATCTTCTATTTGTTTTCTTGACTTTATGTAATTGTCAATATAAGGATTTTCAATGCAATTCACAACAGAATACATATAAATTTCCTCGAGATCAAAGTCAAGAACTTTATCAAGGACAAATTCTGGAAGATCCTTAGTTAAACGTTTCATTTCTTTATAACCCACAAGCAAACTAAGTTCATTATGATGTGCAAGGGAAATCAAGTCATCACAATTTTTGGACACGATTCGATCATGAAACAATTTGCATTGGGGATTTAAATGATCATGTTCATTGCAAAGTTCACAAGGATGGCAAAGAAATTTTAAATCTTCAGCACAATCATCTAGCCTTTCTTGCAACCATTTAGTTTCCAAATAGTTATGCCTCTTGCAAAATCTATCTTCCCTATTTGGTAAGTACTTGAAAACCTTATGCACTTCACAAAAATCGACATGCTTATAAGAGATATTTTCATCATGACTAGTGCAATCATCATTAGTACTATGGATATTTGAAGAATTCACACTAACAACATTGCAATCATGCTCATCATTCAAGATTTTAGTGCCAAGCATTCTATGTAATTCCTCTTCTAGTACTTGAGCACAATTTTCCTTCCCATCTTTTTCATGAAAGATATTAAAAAGATGAAGCATATGAGGTAACCTTAATTCCATATTTTTGTAGTTTTCTTTTATAAACTAAACTACTGATAAAACAAGAAACTAAAATATGCGATTGCAAGATCTAAAGATATACCTTCAAGCACTGACCTCCCCGGCAACGGCGCCAGAAAAGAGCTTGATGTCTACTACACAACCTTGTTCTTGTAGACGTTGTTGGGCCTCCAAGTGCAGAGGTTTGTAGGACAGTAGCAAATTTCCCTCAAGTGGATGACCTAAGGTTTATCAATCCGTGGGAGGCGTAGGATGAAGATGGTCTCTCTCAAACAAACCTGCAACCAAATAACAAAGAGTCTCTTGTGTCCCCAACACACCCAATACAATGGTAAATTATATAGGTGCACTAGTTCGGCGAAGAGATGGTGATACAAGTGCAATATGGATGGTAGATATAGGTTTTTGTAATAAGATAATATAAAAACAACAAGGTAACAAGTGGTAAACATGAGCATAAACGGTGTTGCAATGATAGGAAACAAGGCCTAGGGTTCATACTTTCACTAGTGCAAGTTCTCTCAACAATAATAACGTAACTGGATCATATAACTATCCCTCAACATGCAACAAAGAGTCACTCCAAAGTAACTAATAGCGGAGAACAAACGAAGAGATTATGGTAGGGTACGAAACCACCTCAAAGTTATCCTTTCTGATCGATCTATTCAAGAGTCTGTAGTAAAATAACACGAAGCTATTCTTTCCGTTCGATCTATCATAGAGTTCATACTAGAATAACACCTTAAGATACAAATCAACCAAAACCCTAATGTCACCTAGATAGTCCATTGTCACCTCAAGTATTCGTGGGCATGATTATACGATATGCATCACACAATCTCAGATTCATCTATTCAACCAACACAAAGTACTTCAAAGAGTGCCCCAAAGTTTCTACCGGAGAGTCAAGACAAAAACGTGTGCCAACACCTATGCATAGATTCCCAAGGTCACGGAACCCGCAAGTTGATCGCCAAAACATACATCAAGTAGATCACGTGATATCCCATTGTCACCACAAATAAGCACATGCAAGACATACATCAAGTGTTCTCAAATCCTTAAAGACTCAATCCGATAAGATAACTTCAAAGGGTAAACTCAATCCATTACAAGAGAGTAGAGGGGGAGAAACATCATAAGATCCAACTATAATAGCAAAGCTCGCGATACATCAAGATCGTGCTGATACGTCTCCAACGTATCTATAATTTTTTATTGTTCCATGCTATTATATTATCTTTCTAGGATGTCTTTTGGGCTTTTATATACACTTTTATATGATTTTTGGGACTAACCTATTAACCCAGAGCCCAGTGCCAGTTTCTGTTTTTCTCCTGTTTTAGGGTTTTACAGAAAAGGAATATCAAACGGAGTCCAATTGACGTGCCAATTTTTGATGATTTTTTTTGGACCAAAAGAAGCCCCCGAAGTAAAAGAGTTGGGCCAGGCGAGCCATGGGCTGCCCAGGAGGGTGGGTGCGCGCTCTGGGCAGGGGGCGCCCTCCTATCTCGTGGACAGCCCAGAAGCCCCCCTGACGTGTGCCCTACGCCAAAAAATCCTATAAATACTGAAACCTTCAGAAATTAACCTAGATCAGGAGTTCCGCCGCCGAAAGCCTATTTAGCCACCGAAAACCAATCTACACCCATTCTAGCACCCTGCCGGAGGGGGGAATCCCTCTCCGGTGGCTATCTTCATCATCCCGGCGCTCACCGTGACGAGGAGGGAGTAGTCCACCCTCGGGGCTGAGGGTATGTTCCATTAGCTATGTGTTTGATCTCTCTCTCTCTCTCTCTCTCTCTCTCTCTCTCTCGTGTTCTTGAGATGGCACAATCTTGATGTATCGCGAGCTTTGCTATTATAGTTGGATCTTATGATGCTTCTCCCCCTCTACTCTCTTGTAATTGATTGAGTTTTCCCTTTGAAGTTATCTTATCAGATTGAGTCTTTAAGGATTTGAGAACACTTGATGTATGTCTTGCACGTGCTTATTGTTAGGGAACGTAGCAGAATTCAAAAAAATTCTACGCTTTCACCAAGATCCAACTAAGGAGACATCTAGCAACGAGCGAGTAAGAGTGCATCTACATACCATTATGTAGATCGCGTGCGGAAGCTTTCGAAGAAGCGTGGATGAAGTAGTCGTACTCTTCGCGTTCTTCGTCACCGATGATCTAGCGCCGAACGGACGGCACCTCCATGTTCAACACACGTCCGGTACAGCAACGTCACCTCCTTCTTGATCCAGCAAGGGGGGAGGAGAAGTCGTCAGAGATCCAACAGCACAACGGCGTGGTGGTGGATGCAGTGGAGATTGCAGCAGGGCTTCGCCGGGTGCCCTGCGTTGAGGAGACAGAGTTGTGACGGGAGGGGGAGAGGCGCCAGGGCAAGGGTGCGGCTGCCCTCTACCCCCCACATATATAGGGGGCCAGGGGGTGCGCCAGCCCCTGCAGATCCAATCTGCAAGGGGGGGCGGCGGCCAGGGGGGAGTCCTTGCCCCCCAAGGCAAGTGGTGCCCCTTCCCCCCTAGGGTTTCAACCCTAGGCGCATGGGGAGGAGGGCCCATGTGGTGCGCCAGCCCATTAGGGCTGGACACTTCCCCCTTGCGGCCTAGGGGCCCCACCGGGATGGGTGGCCCCACCCGGTGGACCCCCGGGGCCTCTCCGGTGGTCCCAGGACACTCCCGGTGACCCCCGGAGATCACCCGATGGCCGAAACTGGACTTCCTATATATCATTCTTTACCTCCGGACCATACCGAAACTCCTCGTGACGTCCGGGATCTCATCCGGGACTCCGAACAACTTTTGGGTTTCCACGTGCGTGTATCTCTACGACCCTAGCGTTACCGAACCTTAAGTGTGTAGACCCTACGGGTTCGGGAGACACGTAGACATGACTGAGACGACTCTCCGATCAATAACCAACAGCGGGATATGGATACCCATGTTGGTTCCCATGTGTTCCTCGATGATCTTCATCGGATGAACCACCGTGTCAAGGATTCACTCAATCACGTATGTTATTCCCTTTGTCCATCGGTACGATACTTGCCCGAGATTCGATCGTCGGTATTCCCGATACCTTGTTCAATCTCGTCATGGCAAGTCTCTTTACTCGATACGTAATCCATCATCCCGTGACTAACTACTTAGTCACATTGAGCTCATTATGATGATGTCTTACCGAGTGGGCCCAGAGGTACCTCTCCGTCATACGGAGTGACAACATCCCAGTCTCGGTTCGTACCAACTCAACAGACACTTTCGGAGATACCCGATGCGTACCTTTATAGCCACCCAGTTAAGTTGTGACGTTTGGCACACCCAAAGTATTCCTACGGCATCCGGGAGTTGTACAACCTCATGGTCTAAGGAATAAATACTTGACACCGAAAAGCTTATGCATTACGAACTATACGATCTCGTGCTATGCTCAGGATTGGGTCTTGTCCATCACATCATTCTCCTAATGATGTGATCCCGTTATCACTGACATCCTATGTCCATGGTCAGGAAACCGTGACCATCTGTTGATCAACGAGCTGGTAACTACAGGCTAACCAGGGACTCATTGTGGTCTATATATTCACACATGTATCGCTGTTTCCGTACAATACAATTCAAGCATGAATAACAGATGATTATCATGAACAAGGAAATATAATAATAATACTTTTATTATTGCCTCTAGGGCATATTTCCAACACTTATCTATGGTGACAATTGGATATCATGTGATCCACTTGATGTATGTTTTGGTGATCAACTTGCGGGTTCCGTGACCTTGGGAATCTATGCATAGGGGTTGGCACACATTTTCGTCTTGACTTTCCGGTAGAAACTTTGGGGCACTCTTTGAAGTTCTCTGTGTTGGTTGAATAGATGTTTCTGAGATTGTGTGATGCATATCGTATAACCATGCCCACGGATACTTGAGGTGACAATGGAGTATCTAGGTGACATTAGGGCTTTGGTTGATTTGTGTCTTAAGGTGTTATTCTAGTACGAACTCTATGATAGATTGAACGTCACTACGGACTCTTGAATAGATCGATTTGAAAGAATAACTTTGAGGTGGTTTCATACCTTACCATAATCTCTTTGTTTGTTCTCTGCTATTAGTGACTTTGGAGTGACTCTTTGTTGCATGTTGAGGGCTAGTAATATGATCCAATTATGTTATCCTTGTTGGGAGAACTTGCACTAGTGAAAGTATGAACCCTAGGTCTTGTTTCCTATCATTGCAACACCATTTATGCTCACGTTTACCACTTGCTACCTTGCTGTTTTTATATTTTCAGTTTTAAAAAACCTATATCTACCATTCATATTGCACTTGTATCACCATCTCTTTGCCGAACTAGTGCACCTATACAATTTACCATTGTATTGGGTGTGTTGGGGACACAAGAGACTCTTTGTTATTTGGTTGCAGGGTTGTTTGAGAGAGACCATCTTCATCCTACGCCTCCCACAGATTGATAAACCTTAGGTCATCCACTTGAGGGAAATTTGCTACTGTCCTACAAACCTCTTCACTTGGAGGCCCAACAACGTCTACAAGAAGAAGGTTGTGTAGTAGACATCACGTGACATCTCAAAAACACAAGAGAGAGAGAGAGAGAGAGAGAGAGAGAGAGAGAGAGAGAGAGAGAGAGAGAGAGATCAAACACATAGCTACTGGTACATACCCTTAGCCCCGAGGGTGGACTACTCCCTCCTCGTCAAGGAGAGCGTCGGGATGATGAAGATGGCCACCGGAGAGGGATTCCCCCCTCCGGCAGGGTGCCAGAACGGGTCTAGATTGGTTTTCAGTGGCAACAAAGGCTTTCGGCGGCGGAACTCCCGATCTAGGTTATTTTCCGGAGGTTTTAGTATATATAGGAGGTGTTGGAGTCGGGGGCAAGTAAAGGGGACCTCCGGGCTGTCCACGAGGCAGGGGGCGCGCCTAGGGGGGGCAAGCGCCCCCTACCCTCGTGGGCAGCCCGAGAACCTTCTGGTCCCCCTCCGGCACTTCCTGGGCTTCTTCTGGTCCAAAAATAACCTCCGTTGAGTTTCAGGTCAATTGGGCTCCGTTTGATATTCCTTTTCTGTGATACTCTAAAACAAGGGAAAAACAGAAATTAGCACTGGGCTCTTGGTTAATAGGTTAGTCCCAAAAATCATATAAAAGTGTATATTAAAGCCCATAAAACATCCTAAAATGATAATATAATAGCATGGAACAATAAAAAATTATAGATATGTTGGAGGCGTATCATACACCACCGGTCGTACCGGGCAGGGTAAGTTGGTGCACCCCTGCAGGGAAGAAAACATCTATTGATAGCATGTCCTACGATAACGGACACTTGGATTTGTATCCCAATCGATACAACTAGAACTGGTTACTGAGACATGAATGGATATATGGCTCCGGGATTGCTTCCTCGCAGGGAGTCGAGGAAGGATCTCTGGGCGTTATTGCTATAACTGCATAATAATTATAATATGTTATTCTATACTCTCTTCTACTGCTGCAAGAATGCTGGTTTCCAGAAGATGCTAGTCTTCAATAGGACTAGCTTCTCCCCCTCTTATTCTGGCATTCTGCAGCTTAGTCCACAGATACTACCCCTTTTCATTGATACTGATGCATATGTAGTGTAGATCCTTGCTTGCGAGTACTTTGGATGAGTACTCATGGTTGCTTTGCTCCCCCTTTTCCCCCTTCTTTCTTCCTTCTGGTTGATGCAACCAGATGGTGGAGTCCAGGATCTAGAAGCCACCTTTGATGACTGCTACTACCCCGATGGAGGCTACTACTACGTGAAGACCGCCGACGACCAGGATAGTTAGGAGGTCCCAGGCAGGAGGCCTTGCCTTTTCGATCGTTGATGTTTTGTGCTAGCCTTCTTAAGGAAAACTTGTTTAACTTATGTCTGTACTCAGATATTATTGCTTCCGCTGACTCTTGTGTATTCGAGCCCTCAAGGCCCCTGGCTTGTAATATAAAGCTTGTATTATTTTAATTTGTGTCTAGAGTTGTGTTGTGATATCTTCGAGTGAGTCCCTCATCTTGGTCGTACACATTTGCGTGCATGATTAGTGTACGGTCAAATCGGGGGCGTCACAAGTTGGTATCAGAGCCGACTGCCTGTAGGAACCCCCCTTTCCAACTCCTTGGTCGAAGTTGAGTCTAGTCTTTGAAAAATTGTTTTACTAACATGGTTGTGTGGCTCACGGGCCCACGTCGCCAATTGGGTGGTATTAGGGTCTTTTATTCCTCGTCTATACTCTGGGATTCTGACATCTCTTCTCTTCGGGTTAAAAGGTTTTGCTGACTCTAACTCTAGGTTCTCGTAAATACTTTCTCCCGAAGAGCCCTTCATTCAAGATAATGGCCTGCTGCACCAGAAGCTTCCGAAGATACTTTGCGATGTTCTCTCGAGATTTGTGCCCTTCACCGTTGCAATTCCATATCACCGATAAATCCCTAAGGATAGCTGCATACACTTGTCGTCCATACCTTCATTTCAATTTTGATCTTGTTATTACAAAATACCCTGAGATACTTACAAGATACCCTGAGATACTTCAGATATCCCGAGAATCCTTTGTGCCCGTGCAACTCCTTTTCCGCATGAATACATGTATGAATAATTCCTCACACTCACTAGGGATTCGTTCATCCCCAGTTGTTCATGCATTTCACAAAGGTCTTTGAAAAGCTATTCAATCTTCCAAAATCCTCAGCAACCTATTGCTCTGGAAAGTTTTACCTGCTTGCATTATGGTTAATTCTATATGTATAGCAATATTCGTTAAAAATCCTTTGTGATTGACTTTATGATCTTATTCATTCAATAGCTTGCAAATACTCACAATCGTCACTCAAACTAGAATTCATTCTTCCAACTGAGACGTCATTCTGAATATGAGCTGATTCTCGACCAACCAAATTGTCGTCGATTGCACCCCTAAGTCATTTCAACTTAACCATCCTTATTTAGAGCAATGCTTCTGATCCCTTGATTTGGAAATCATAATTCCTTTTGCAATTAAGTTTTGAATTATTCAGTTGTTTCTATAAACTAATCTCTCTGTATTCTTTCTTCTTCTGGTTGAGTACCGATGCTCACATCAGATCCCTTGTAGACCACCGGATCCTTTGTTGGATATTATCCGACAACAACCTTCATATTCAATTACCTTGTGAGTTCTGCCATGATATATAATGCCTTGGGTAAAATGAATCATCTTCTTTCTCAACCATGCTCTGCTTTCGAGCTTGTATAATTTGCTCCTGAAGTTTACGTAGTATGAGTCTAAGATGCCCCGATGGGTTGAACTTATGCCTTCCTCAATCTGTGCGAACCCGAAAGTTTTCCAAGGTTCATACCCCTGTGGTAATTCACCAGGCAAGTCTTCGCAATCCATTCATTTTTAACATAGCAGTGAATGAAAGTTTATGCATTGAAGAAGTGGGAGTCAACCTTGAACTTTATGTTCATGCCCATGGACACGATGTAGATCTTATCATTAAAGCTTCTCTCAAATTAATTATCCCCTTGATATAAGTTCATCTTATATCTGGGATCTGGCCTTTTTCAATCGTGGTTCCGACCATGCTCTCCTTTATATATTATTCCTCGGACAAGTTAAGCCACTTGTCCTCTACTGGTCAATGCACATGTCCAACCTCTATTATGATCTACCATCGAGTATTACCCCGTGGCGTCTCGATAATGTCACAGAACCTTACTACTTCTTATGAGTTCTTCAAAGTATTACTTCTCACCGATTCCAGTTTTCCCCGGGTTCTGAGTTGATAGACACTCAAGGACATCGATAAATGAATCAATTCTGCACTCCGATTCAATATCTCTAAGTAATCTCCCTTGCTTACGAGTTTATTAATTCTTCAAGTCATATCTAGCCTGACCGACTTTATCATTATCGTGCATCTTTTTAACTGTGTTACCTGGTCCTTCTTTCCGGAGCACAATTTCGGCAATGAGCTAAGCTTACGCCGATCTTCCTCGGCATATCATTTCTCCTTGAACAACTAGCTTGATTTCTAGTTTGTATTGTACTAGTGGTTTCAATAACCTTTCGCTCCATCATTTAATTGATTTGATGTCATCGCCGATCGATTACATCTTAATAAAATATCTCGACAAATGTGTCATGATCATCATCAACATTTTGACTCCTTTAGGATATCTATTGAAATTATGGCTAGAAATACCATCCCTACCCCTCGATGATTTGTGATATCATCGATGACATCTTGACTTTCTGCCAACACAGACCTGATTGTGCTTGGTTATTCCTTAAGTTTCGAGATAATCTTGGAATTGTTTCTCGATATCTCTTGGGATCTTCGAACCCAGTCCTTAATTGACACTATATTGTTGCTGCATCGAAGCATGACTGAGGTATTCCGAATATCAACAAGAACATCGGAAGCATAATACAAAATGTTTCTCGTTCAATTACCCTCACACCGTTGTATGGGTAATATCATGATTCTTCCCTCGCCCCATTATGTAAATGTTTTTGAACTTGCTGTCCTGTCATGTATTTCCTGCTCCGCTTTTTCCCTGGGAGGGATATACTCCCAATTTTTGTGTGTAAACACATTTTCCTTCCCATTGGTTAATTTGAATAATCCATTAATATTTTTTTCCATTGGTTTGTTTAACCTTTCTTGTGATCTATATGATCTAAGCAATAATAGTTCCCTGCTTATGTAAACACCTCGGTGTAAAATTTGTCAGTAAGACCTTGTTATTATTTCTGTTAACATTCCGGTAACCACCGATGGACGAGAACTCTACCTATTGGTCCGCCTCATTCAACGAGCAGGAAAAATAGTTATCTTCGTCCCTCGCCCTTGGTACCAACGTTGTTGGCAACATACCTGACAGTCTATCATCTGACATGCTTTGCTATCGGCCCCCTTCTACTTTTAACCCACATGATGGGCCCATAACCCACAGGATCAAAACCTTACTCTCATGTACAACCTTGATTCTGAAACATTCTTTGCACTTGGCTTCGTAGGTAATTCAAGAGCCAACTTCCTCCCCATGTTTCATTCTGGTATCAGAGGCAACATTATTCTTCATTGTTCTGAATCCCATCATCACTTGTTTTAGGCATCCGCTGGTTGCCTACCTGGTTGAAACTTGTTGAATCGCCTTATAGCACTCCCGAGTAAAATCTCCTTCCTTGAGATAACTATCGGAGGCTGATCCTTTCAGACATCCGTTCTTATAGCTTCCCTCTTATTTCACTCCTTAAATCTCGAGAAGAGATTTCTTGTAGTGGAGGAGAATTGTGAGGCTCGGATAATTAAGCTACAGTAATCCTCCGTCAATGGTGTCATGTCATCACATTACTGTTGCTAATCCTCACTTGATCCAAATCACTTTTCATATTCAAACTCAAATTTAAAGTCAAAGTTCAAATTTGCCAAACATGAAAACTAAAATGTTCAAAGTGTGGCAAATAATCCCTTGGTATTTTTCATGTTGGAACCAACCTCTTTTGGATTCCAAAAGTGCCCCTGGAAATTATTGAGTGGTCCAGCAGCATTTTAAAATTGGCCTTTTGAATTTCTAAAAATGGTTAGACAACTCCGTTGACCCCCAAACTTTTTATTCCATCCCAAGGTATTGAGTTTGATTTATGTGCCAAGTTTTGTTCGAAACAAAGCTCATTTGGTAATAAAAGAAAATGCAAAACAAAAACAAAAGGGAAAGGAAACAACCCCCCCTTTTCCTGGGCCCTACCCGGCCCATCCTAGTTGGCCCACCTCCCTCGGTCGCCCTCCTCCTCTGTTCATCCGACCGAGTCTCCTCCCGCCCGTCCCCGTTGAACCCGGCCCCGCGCCTCATACGCCACACCGATGGGGAGGGATAAGGACGCCATGCCCCGAACCCTCATTTCCCTTATCCTACCCCCTCTTGATCGATCTGGACCTCAATCGAACACTTCCATGGCCGCGTCGTCGTTGATCCCGTGGTCACTGGTCGTCCTCGTCGCTGCAACACGTCCAGGAGCCACGCCATCATCATCTCCTTCCTCTCCGCCTCTCGGTTCATCGCCAGGACGCCGCCAAGCTCGCCATCACCAGTTTTCTCCGTCGCGACCATCACAACCTTGCCGTCGATTCACCCACTTCGGCCCGTCCCCGGCCTCCTCGACCTCGCCTTCGCGCTTGTGGTGAGAGTCTCTCCCGAATCCCCTCCTTATTCCGTCTCGATCCGTCCCCGTAGGAGTATCCCCGCGAGCTCGAACGCCATGGCCGAAACTCTGTTCGTGCGCTCTACCGAACTGCCTCGCAACCGGTCGCGTCCTTGGCTGCCCCACGGCTGCCCGCGCATAGCTTCGCCGCCTCCGCCGCCCACCGCTGCAGCGCTGCTGCTTCTGATGTTCTATTGCTGCTACTTTTAACAGCCTGCTATACCGCTGCTGCGCGCCCAACCATCCGCGCCAGTCAGCGCTTCCGCCGCGTGCCGTCGCGCGCAGCAGACCGCGCTCGGCTGATCCCGTCGCCGCTTGCTGCCCCCTTGACAAGCCATACGCGCGCTGGACCCCTGTGCCGCTCGTGAGCTGCCGCTCGGCCCTCCCTGGCCTACTCCATGGCGGCCGCACGCAAGCATGCGTGCTTGCCTAGCTACGAGGCTGATTGGCTCTTGGCTGTTGGAACCGGCCCCCGACTTGCCGGCCTTGCACCGCCGCGTGCTGCCGCGGCCGGCCCCCCCGACCGGGCCCCTTGCACCGCCGCATGCTGCCGCGGCCGGCCCCCGTCGGCACGGCCGCGCTGCCCGACGGTCGACGCCTGGGTCTGACCCGACGGGCGCCCAGCGCCCGCGCCTCGTACCCGCTTGCCCACGCCCACGCCCGTTAAGGCCTGGGTCACTGACGAGTGGGCCCAGCACCCTGTAAAAACATGTTTAAAAAAGTATATATTAAAAAAATAAAAAATAATTAATAAAATAAAAATAATTGAAAAGGTTAATTAATTAATCAACTTAATTAAATTAGGTTAATTAGCTTAACTTAATTAACCTGCGTAATTAGTCTATTTAATCTAGGTTAATTAGCTATAGTCTATGACAGTGGGCCCCACTGTCCCTTTTGACTAGTCAACCAGTCAACGTTGACTGTTGACCCTGCTGACATCAGCTTGACGTCATGCTGATGCAATAAGTCCTTCTAAATTAATAACAATTTCAGAATATTGATAAAACTTTAGAAAATCATATAAAATAATCTGTAACTCGGATGAAAAGTTATATATATGAAAGTTGCTCAGAACGACGAGACAAATTCGAATACGCGGCCCGTCCGTCCACCACACATCTCTATCATACCGAACATGCAACAATCCCCCTCCGGTTCGCTTGCCCGAAAAGGCCAAACTTCGGGAATACTTTCCCGGATGTTATTCCCCTCTGCCAGTATTGTGTAGCACCACGTTAGAGCACCCTAGCTTTGCGTAATGACACGTCATGTTTCTCTGTTACATCTGTGTGCTTTATATTTACTGTTTCTTACCCTTCTTCTCTCCGGTAGACCCCGAGACCGATGATGCCCGGTGATCGACTATGGTTTTGACGACCCCTCCTTCTTGCCAAAGCAACCAGGCAAGCCAACCCCCCTTGATCATTCCGATATCGCCTACTCTCTTCTCTCTTATGCTTGCATTAGAACTACTATTGCTTTTTGTATGATCCTATTCTGATGCATAGCCTATTGTTGATACCTGCTTTCATACCTTACATGTTTATACCAAACTGCTTAGTATAGGCTGGTTAGAGATCCACTAGTGACCCCCCCCCCCATTGTCCCGACTGCCCCGCTGGATTATCAGAAGACCCGATCAACGGGATCGAAGACCAGGCCCCGACACCGCACATCACTTTCCCCTTAGTTGCTCGACACTACTGGGTTACTATCTGATGGCTTCTCGTCCCTCGTTGGTTACCCCAAGTGGAAGGTTGAGATGTAGCGTAGCGGCAAATTTCCCTTGGCAAAGATACCAAGGATCGAATCCCGTGAGACTCCGAGGGTCGACAAGTAGGTGTCAACGGCGCCAGAAACTTAGCGATTGACGGGACCTGCACACAGATACAGATAACTTTGCTCCCAACGAGTACAGAGAGGTTGTCAATCCCTCCGGCCTTGTTGTTTACAAAGGATCAAACACAAGAGATAATAATGATAGCTATGACTGCAACTAGGAAATAAAAACAGAAAGTAAATAGAAGGTGTGATCAGCGGTGGTAATATGGACCGGGGTCCCATGATGTTCACTAGTGATGTCTCTCTCCCAAAAGACGATAAAACAGCAAAGCGAGGTAAACAAATTACAGCTGGGCAATTGACAGGATTATGTGCGCAAACCAATGCTAACTATGCTGCAAACAAAGGTAGAGGCTCAAAAGCATGGGCGGTACGCCAAGGCAAGTAGACCGAAATCCATATGCATCTACTACTAATCATCCACCTTGAGATATCTATCCAGAACATCTCGCTGGTATTAAGTTGCGAATCCCACCCAAAGTGTAAACTCAAAGCAACAGACAACTGCATTAAAAGAACTTTGCGTAAAGTAAACAATCCTTGCACCCGCAAGTACAAGCACCGTTGTTTTCTCCCTTGTGGCAACAGCACATCCCCTAGACTCATGTTTATGTCACTCAAGCTAGTCATCAGGGGGCATGAACCCACAATCAAGCATAATGCTCCCTCTTGGAGTTACTACCTACTACTTGTCCAAAGCAATAAACAGCAACGGAGAACATGCAAGAATTACTCAAGAACAAAGATATAAAAGAGGTGAATCAAATATATTACTCAAACACAATCTGAACATAGTCTCATAATCCATCAGATCCCAGCAAACTCAGCAAAGCAACAGCAGAAAGATTACATATGTGCCTCGATCATGTAGGGCAGCTCACGAGGTCTAAACCATGAAGAGCAAAGAGGGGAGGAGAACATCACATAGCTACTGATCATGGACCCATGGTCCAAGGTGGACTACTCACGACTCATCCGGGAAGCGTCCATGGTGGTGGAGAAGCTCCCGGTGGTGGTTCTCCCCTCCGGCAGGGTGCCGGGAAGAGTTCTCCTGATGCTCCCGATCTTGGAAGCGCTGTGGCGGCGGAACAGGGGCGAGATCGCGAAAAAGGGTTATGTCCTCGAGGGTTTCGGGGCGAGAGGGATATATATGCGAAGGGGGGCAGCCAGAGGCGGAGCAGGGGCCCCAGGCGCCCCCCCTGGCGCGGCCAGGGGTGGGGCCGCGCCAGGTGGCCGCCTGGGCCTCCCCTGGCTCCCCTCTGGCCCATCTTTGGTTCTTCGCGAAGCTTCCTGTACGCTGATTTTTCCTATATTTTTCCTGGAATTTTTGGAGCACTTTTAATATGGGGGAAACCTGAAATAGAAAAACAGCAGAAAACAGGAACTGGCACTGTGGTGCACTGAGTTAATAGGTTAGTCCAAATATGATCAAAAGTGCATGGAAGTGCATCAATATCATAGCAATATCACACAAAAGAAGCATGGAGCAAGCAGAAACTATAGATACGTTTTGGACGTATCAACATCCCCAAGCTTAATTCCTGCTCGTCCTCGAGTAGGTAAATGATAACAAGCATAATTTCTGTGGTGACATGCTATCAACCATATAAGAACTTTTAAGTTAAGCAATCAAGGCATGTAATTCAATTCAAGTCATAACAAGCAAGAGTCTATATTAGCATTGTAACAAGCAACATAAGAACATAAAGGTGCAAGAGCTCTCGCTGTCCGTGACTCGAATGTCTCCAAATGGTGTTTGCTTGCAAGAAAGGGGATAGGGATATACAAGAGAGTAAAACATAGTTTTTGTATTGTTGAGAACTTAATCTACTAAAGTTTCACACTTGGTCTTCTTTGGAATCTTATCTTGACTCATCCCCAGACCACTAGCCAGGTACAAGTCAAAATGATCCACTCCCTTTCGATATTTTGAGCACTGCAATGGATGAGCGTAAGCAAGAAAGTTGACACTTAGGATGGCAAAGAGAGAAAAATGATGAAGGGGGAAGACAAAAAAAGGTGTGAAAGGCTCACATCAATGAGGACAATCATAGGCGAGAGAAAGCCAAATGATAGATATGATGTGAGGAGTAGGGATTGCCATGCAACGGATGCACATATGAGCTAAGGTAAGCTCTCGAATGGAACTAGTGGGGGTGCATCCAACTTGCTCGCTCAAGAAGACCTAGAGCTCTTTTGAGGAGGCTCATCATTGGAATATACAAGCCAAGTTCTATAGTGTGAAGGTCCCCACATAGCTATATGCATGAATGATAATCTCTATGGAGTACAAGGTATAAGATGGAGTACGAGTGTGGATCTCTCAAAAGGAAAAGTAGTGTGCCCCCTTCTCTCTTTTTATTTCTTTTTCTCTTTTTTTTCTATTTTTTTTATTCTTTTATTTTATTTTTTTTGTGGCCTCAATGGCTCTTTCTATTTAACTCTCATTGGTCCTCTTTGGGATCTTTTGATTTTGTCCTCTTTGGGATCTTTTCCTCACTTTAGGGGCAACACTCTATATATTACAAGAAGTATAGAAGATCTTTCACACTTTACAAAAGTACTCAACATAAAGAAGATGAAACTATCATGATGTATGCAAATGTATGCCTCTGCCGGTGTAGCAAGATATGCAATGATACTAGCGCGCCATGTAGCAATGATTAGGGCAAGGCCCAACTAGCATGCGGCTCATCGATCAAGCAAAAAGCATGTATGACATGAAGATCAAGTCATGAGAAGATGGATGTTGCATGGCAATGTATCTCGGAAAGGCTATGGAAATGCCTTGATAGGTAGGTATGGTGGCTGTTTTGAGGAAGGATATAATGAGGCTTATGATGACAGAGCGTATCGTGCCAAGGATTTGGATGCACCGGAGAAGTATGCGCCAACTCTCGAGGTGAGAAAGGGCAATGCACGGTACCGAAGAGGCTAGAAAAATATGGCTAGGTGGAAGTGTCAACTTTCGAATACTCGCATTAGTCCGAAGAACTCATGCACTTATTATCGGTAACTCTCAATCTAATTAGGAGGTTCACAAAGAGACAAGTACCCCGAGGAGGAGTGTATGGGGGTTTGGTTATCCTTGCGCATCCTCGACTCATGGTACGTGAGTGTACTCTAATATTCGATCCCTCCAAAGATTAGTGATCCATCTAGTAGCTAAAGTTCTCAACTATTTTGTAGGTTTTCGAAAATAAACACGGATTGCCCAAAATACGACATCTATCACTAATAGGCTAAAGCTCTTGACACCAAAAGTTCAGACATTACTCATGGCAATACCTCAAAACTATTACAAGTTACTACTAAAATTAAATAGCAACCTCAATTACCTACTTTAAGTTAAGACACACAACTCAGTGCAACAGGCAAACTCTCTTAACAAGATAAACATGAAAACTCAAGAGAGTTCAGCAACCAACTAAACAAAATCTCTTTAAAAAGAAAAGCATGAAAACTAAGAGCTAAACATGACAGCAGCTATGGAAAGACAAAGAACACACACAGCAAAGATAAGCATGAAAATCCTATGTTGTGTTCTAGGTTGAAGTGGAGCGTGTTTCTCTCCCACACAAAGAAAGCTGGGTTCTAACT
This sequence comes from Secale cereale, assembly GCA_902687465.1. Lineage (NCBI taxonomy): Eukaryota > Viridiplantae > Streptophyta > Magnoliopsida > Poales > Poaceae > Secale > Secale cereale. The sequence continues at coordinate 285,581,673 of LR738709.1, forward strand.
TGTTATGAACAGCAAGCAAAGCTAAAGAAAACTAAAAAAGGAAACTAAGAGCAAGACGCTCCAAGCATAGCACATAACGCATGAAGTGATAAGAATATAGTGGAACGAAAGACAAACTGATAATTGTTGATGGAGAAGGGGATGCATGGGGGCATCCCCAAGCTTAGACGCTTGAGTCTTCTTGAATATTTCTTGGGGGTGCACGGGGGCATCCCCAAGCTTGAGCGTTTGACCCTCCTGAATCTTCTTTTATCATCTTCCCTCGCACACTTGAAAACTCCCTTCATACATAACTCATCATAATCTGATTAGCGAGGTTAGTACCCACAATCAAATAATTTTTCCATACTGGAAATAAAAATAATCTTGAAGAGCTACTGTTTCTCAAGATTGCCAAAAGGTTTTTGCAAAGAAAAAGCAAGCTCAAGGTTTGCAAAACGAAGAAAAGGCAAAACAGGACAGAATCTGTGAAAAACAGACCAGCAGGTAGTAAATAATTTTTTTGGGGCACTTCTGCAACTCAAATAAAAAAACTCAGAACATACGCTCAAAAGCCAATTGTATAGAGAACGCTGTCAAAAAAAATCAGATCAAAAAGATGATCTGGTGATTTTATTCGAATTTTTCTGTCCAAGGACAGAATCTGTTTTCTGGACAGCACGTCACAACTTTTGAACTTTCTTGCAACCGGAGGCTAAACTTGGCACAAAGCTGAAAAGAAAAGATACAATGATGATGCTACTGTAGTAACAAACATAAAGACACAACAAAAGCAAAATAAAACCTAATTTGTTGTGGGCTGCCTCCCAAAAGCGCGTTCTTTTATGCCTTTAAGCTAGGCATGATGCAAAAAGAGAAGATCAAGTTTTACCAAGAGTAAGAGAATAGCTAGCCCGTGTAACGGACTCAAAATGCAACTTAATCTTCTTTCTAGGGAAGTGTTCCATCCCTTTCTTGAGAGGGAATTGGAATTTTATATTCCCCTCTTTCATGTCAATGATAGCACCAACGGTGCGAAGAAAAGGACGTCCCAAAATAATTGGACATGAAGGTTCACATTCAATATCCATAATAGTAAAATCAACGGGAACATAATTGTCATTGACAATGATAAGAACATCGTTGATCTTCCCCAAAGGTTTCTTTACGGAAGAATCAACAAGACGAACACCAAAAGAACAAGGATCAAAAGGTTTCAATTCAAACATATCATACATTCTTTTGGGCATAACGGAGGTACTAGCTCCAACATCACATAAATCATAGCAAGAGAAGTTATTCAACTTAATTTTAATCATAGGATCCCAACTATCTTCTAGCTTTCTAGGTATGGAGGCTTATACCCTAAGCTTCTCCTCCCTAGCTTTGATAAGAGCATTAGTGATATGCTCCGTGAAGGCAAGATTAAGTGTGCTAGTGTGGGGATCTCTAGACATCTTGTGAAGAAAACCAATAACTTCAGAAAGGGTGCAATTATCAAAATCAAGGTCACTACTATCAAGTAAACTGGTAGTGGTGTCCTTTAGGCTCACTTGTTTGGTAGCTTCTATGGTCATAGGAGTTTCTTCTTCTACGGTTGAGGTCATAGCATCACCATTAATAGGTCCAATGGGACTAGGAGTGCATTGGGTGCTAAGAGTTTGGATATCCTCAACAACTTGAATAGTAGCAATAGTGTGGTGGGTAGGAAGGCTCTTAATTCTATCTTCTTCCTCCTTTTCTCTAGCCCATCTCTTTTTAAGTTTAGCCATCATCCTAATGTTTTCATTAATTTGCACTTGAATAGCATTCATAGAAGTGGTCTTCCTCTCCTCAAGAGGAGAAGTTCTAATTTTAAGCAACTCTACCTCATGGGCTAAATTGTCTACCTTCGAAGAGAGATTATCTAGTTTGTCTAGTTTTTCTTCTACACTCTTATTGAAGGCCTTTTGGGTAGTGATGAAGTCTTTAAGCATAATCTCTAGTTCAGAAGTGGAGTTCTTGGTGCTAGGAGAAGCATTGTTGTTCCCATAGGAATTAGAGGGGAACGGTTTAGAGTTGCTACCAAAATTAGTCCTATAAGCATTGTTATTGAAATTGTTTCTAGAGATAAAGTTCACATCTACTTGATCTTGAGCAATCAAAGAATTTAAAGGAACATCATGAGGATCAATAGAAGATTGCTTGGAAAGTAGAGACATGATCAAGTCAACCTTTTCATTTAGGGAGGAAATCTCCTCGACAGAGTTTACCTTCCTACCTGTTGGAGCGCGTTCGGTGTGCCATTGGGAATAATTGGTCATCATCTCATCGAGAAGTTTCGTGGCAGCACCAAGTGTAGTTGACATAAAGGTTCCTCCCGCGGCCGAATCTAACAAGTTCCGCGAGGTAAAGTTCAAGCCTGCATAAAAAGTTTGGATAACCATCCAAGTAGTCAAACCATGAGTAGGGCAGTTCTTGACAAGAAATTTCATGTGTTCCCAAGCTTGGGCAACGTGTTCATTATCCAATTGTTTAAAATTCATTATGTTACTCCTTAATTGGATAATTTTAGCAGGGGGATAGTACTTCCCAATAAAGGCATCCTTGCACTTGTCCCAAGAATCTATACTATTCCTAGGCAAGGATTGAAACCAGATTTTAGCTCCTCCTCTCAAGGAGAAAGGAAAAAAGCTTAAGCTTAACAATATCACCATCTACTTCTTTGTACTTTTGCATATCACAGAGCTCAACAAAATTATTTAAGTGCAAAGCAGCATCATCTCCAGCACCGGAGAATTGATCTTTCATAACTAGGTTCAGTAAAGCAGGTTTAATCTCATAAGAAGGTGCTGAAGTGGCAGGTGTAGCAATAGGCGTGCAGATAAAGTCATTGTTGTTATGACTAGTGAAGTCACACAACTTGGTGTTCTCGGTGGAACCCATAGCAGCAGCAAGCAAGATAACTAAGCAAAAACTGAAAGGTAAACTAACAAGACTAAAAAGCAAAGATAAAAGATAGCGTGCAACTCCCCTATCTTGAAGAGTGGAGTCCCTGGCAACGGCGCCAGAAACTTGCTTGATGGCTTCTCGCCCCTCGTTGGTTACCCCAAGTGGAAGGTTGAGATGTAGCGTAGCGGCAAATTTCCCTTGGCAAAGATACCAAGGATCGAATCCCGTGAGACTCCGAGGGTCGACAAGTAGGTGTCAACGGCGCCAGAAACTTAGCGGTTGACGGGACCTGCACACAGATACAGATAACTTTGCTCCCAACGAGTACAGAGAGGTTGTCAATCCCTCCGGCCTTGTTGTTTACAAAGGATCAAATACAAGAGATAATAATGATAGCTATGACTGCAACTAGGAAATAAAAACAGGAAGTAAATAGAAGGTGTGATCAGCGGTGGTAATATGGACCGGGGTCCCATGATGTTCACTAGTGATGTCTCTCTCCCAAAAGACGATAAAACAGCAAAGCGAGGTAAACAAATTACAGCTGGGCAATTGACAGGATTATGTGCACAAACCAATGCTAACTATGCTGCAAAGAAAGGTAGAGGCTCAAAAGCATGGGCGGTACGCCAAGGCAAGTACACCGAAATCCATCTGCATCTACTACTAATCATCCACCTTGAGATATCTATCCAGAAGATCTCGCTAGTATTAAGTTGCGAATCCCACCCAAAGTGTAAACTCAAAGCAACAGACAACTGCATTAAAAGAACTTTGCGTAAAGTAAACAATCCTTGCACCCGCAAGTACAAGCACCGTTGTTTTCTCCCTTGTGGCAACAACACATCCCCTAGACTCATGTTTCTGTCACTCAAGCTAGTCATCAGGGGGCATGAACCCACAATCAAGCATAACGCTCCCTCTTGGAGTTACTACCTACTACTTGGCCAAAGCAATAAACAGCAACGGAGAACATGCAAGAATTACTCAAGAACAAAGATATAAAAGAGGTGAATCAAATATATTACTCAAACACAATCTGAACATAGTCTCATAATCCATCAGATCCCAGCAAACTCAGCAAAGCAACAGCAGAAAGATTACATATGTGCCTCGATCATGTAGGGCAGCTCACGAGGTCTAAACCATGAAGAGCAAAGAGGGGAGGAGAACATCACATAGCTACTGATCATGGACCCATGGTCCAAGCTGGACTACTCACGACTCATCCGGGAAGCGTCCATGGTGGTGGAGAAGCTCCCGGTGGTGGTTCTCCCCTCCGGCAGGGTGCCGGGAAGAGTTCTCCTGATGCTCCCGATCTTGGAAGCGCTGTGGCGGCGGAACAGAGGCGAGATCGCGAAAAAGGGTTCTGTCCTCGAGGGTTTCGGGACGAGAGGGATATATATGCGAAGGGGGGCAGCCAGAGGCGGAACAGGGGCCCCAGGCGCCCCCCCTGGCGCGGCCAGGGGTGGGGCCGCGCCAGGTGGCCGCCTGGGCCTCCCCTGGCTCCCCTCTGGCCCATCTTTGGTTCTTCACGAAGCTTCCTGTACGCTGATTTTTCCTATATTTTTCCTGGAATTTTTGGAGCACTTTTAATATGGGGGAAACCTGAAATAGAAAAACAGCAGAAAACAGGAACTGGCACTGTGGTGCACTGAGTTAATAGGTTAGTCCAAATATGATCAAAAGTGCATAGAAGTGCATCAATATCATAGCAATATCACACAAAAGAAGCATGGAGCAAGCAGAAATTATAGATACGTTTTGGACGTATCACTATCGAGTGCCGAGGGTGAGACCTCATCAGCACTTCTGATGTTAACCTTGTAGCTTACTTCATCGGTTATGGTCATCGAGGGTGATTCCTCTTTCTCCACTCCTGATAACGACACTGTCGTGCAACTCCTCAAGAGTGGACCTCGAGGGTGACTCCTCTTTCATTCACCTTGACGATAAGCATCAGGTGGAATTCCATCAAGGGTGATTTCCTCAGGTTTCCCTTAGGTGTTAGACACATAGTTACTATGGTTACTATGACTTTACAACTGTTACTTGGTAAGGCGGGTCAACCCTAAGGGGTACCTCCGAGTGATGTGGAGACGGGTTGACTTGGAGGGTACCCGAGAGTTGAATACGAGGCGTGGCCGGGCATTCTTAGCCCTTGCCGCAAGTCCTCGAGACGGGGCGACGGGGTCACATCTTTTGTGAGTCTCTGCTCATTACCGCATTCCCAAGACACTAAACGGTTTGGATATTTGATCCAAGGGGCCTCTGGCCTGATAGCGCTAACCATCACGTGGGCATAGTATGGGCGTTCTGCATTGTATGCATCAGCCGAAGCTTAATTGACGTCATTCCGACTGAGCAGAGCGCCGGGTTGGACTGGTTAGGCACCTACCTTTTTAAAGGAGGTTGCTAGGTCTGCTCACCGGCCGCCCACGCAACGTGCAGGAGTTCCCGGGGCGATTGGCCCATGACCCCTGGGGGCATAGGGTTTAGTCCGGCGTGCATGACCTCTCTATTAAGCCTAGGTCCGGTTGCGGCGTATTGTTTGGCCAAGGGCGGGCATGACCTGATGGTGTGTCCGGCCAGAGTTAAGCAAGCGTGGTGGGTAAGTTGGTGCACCCCTGCAGGGAAGAAAACATCCATCGATAGGCTGTCCTACGGTAACGGACACTTGGAGTTGTATCCCGATCGATACAACTAGAACTGGTTACTGAGACATGAATGGATATGTGGCTCCGGGATTGCTTCCTCGCAGGGAGTCGAGGAAGGATCTCTGGGCGTTATTGCTATAACTGCATAATAATTATAATATGTTATTCTGTACTCTGTTCTACTGCTGCAAGAATGGTGGTTTCCAGAAGATGCTAGTCTTCCATAGGACTAGCTTCTCCCCCTCTTATTCTGGCATTCTGCAGCTTAGTCCACAGATACTACCCCTTTTCATTGATACCGATGCATATGTAGTGTAGATCCTTGCTTGCGAGTACTTTGGATGAGTACTCATGGTTGCTTTGCTCCCCCTTTTCCCCCTTCTTTCTTCCTTCTGGTTGATGCAACCAGATGGTGGAGTCCAGGAGCCAGAAGCCACCTTTGATGACTGCTACTACCCCGATGGAGGCTACTACTACGTGAAGACCGCCAACGACCAGGATAGTTAGGAGGTCCCAGGCAGGAGGCCTTGCCTTTTTGATCGTTGATGTTTTGTGCTAGCCTTCTTAAGGCAAACTTGTCTAACTTATGTCTGTACTCAGATATTATTGCTTCCGCTGACTCTTGTGTATTCGAGCTTATGTATTCGAGCCCTCGAGGCCCCTGGCTTGTAATATAAAGCTTGTATTATTTTAATTTGTGTCTAGAGTTGTGTTGTGATATCTTCCAGTGAGTCCCTGATCTTGGCTGTACACATTTGCATGCATGATTAGTGTACGGTCAAATTGGGGGCGTCACAAGAAGGTTGCCGTCGCCCAGTTGTGCGTGCGACATGATGTCCTGGTCTACCACTATCACCTTGCCACAAGGCCTTGCGAGCATTTCTCTAGGTTTATCAACAGCTCCGACTGCAGTTTCGCTACGTTGGACACCATCAATGATCTAAAAGCGCTCAAGGTTTCGGAATTGGAATGCCCAAATCTTGTCAACATCTAGCACCACTACAAGGTCTGGGGCAGCGACAAAAACAAACTAAACTCCGTGGTTGACCTCGCCTCGGCCATCATCGACCCCTACTACATGATGATGAAGAATGAGAGCAACAACAACAAGAACGCCTGGCATAGTGTGTGGCATGCGAGAATGGATGAAGAACATGTCAAGTACGCGGCCAAGGATGCGTACACAAGCTACGAGATGTAGAGGCGGATTGTTGACATGAGGAAGTCTCTTCTTCCTACCCCAGACGAGAGATCGAGCCACAGAGCAGTGGCGGGAGCTTCACAAGAAGTAGATGAATAGACGACCGTTTCTCCTACTTTAGAATGCATGCAATTGTTCTAAAGCACATGCTCGAATGATCTGTATAGTCACTTATGTAATTGGATGTTAATTTCAGTTATATATATATATATATATAGGGTGGGTCTATTCTCATAACACCCCTTAAGACCTTATTCTCCTAACAAAAGGCCTTATTCTCATAACACCCCTCCCCTACCAACCTCCTAGCGCGGGAGCGCCCGACAGCCAGCGGCGAGCAGAGTCCCCTCCCCTACCGACCTCCTAGGACCGCAGCGCCCCGGCGGCCGGTGGCGTCCCCCTCCCCTCCCCGCCTCCTAGCGCGGCAGCGCCCCGACGGTCGGCGGCGACCCCCACCCCTCCCCGCCTCATAGCGCGGCAGCGCTCCGGCAGTCGGCGGCGACCCCCACCGCTCCCCGCCTTCTTCCGCGCCCAGTACCACAGAGCGCGCGCCGAGCGGCCGGCGATGCAGTCCGTCGGCGAGGATACTTCCGCGACGGCGTTTAGGAAGCGATGTCGCACCTCACCTTCGCCCCAACACCACCTGGGGGATCCGCCGCTGAAGCATCCAGCCTCAGTTATGCATGACAGGGGCAAGAGAACTGCAAGGATGCCTTCTCCATCGCATTCGTCGTGGATGCAAACTGCAATGGTGCACATCCAGCCTTCTCCCGCAACAATGGCGAAAGTTGAAAAAGCCCATGAGTTCCTGCAGCGGAGGTGGACTGCACGCCAACAGCAGCCAGAGCTGCATCTGCAGAAGGAGGGAACAGCATATAATGTAAGAAAATCACATACCCAACCCCCACATCCAGTTTGTAGTGCCGTTTTTATCCCCATGCAGTGCCCCTCTTGCGTCGACTGCAGTCACATGTATCTCCAAGTAGAAAACAGAAAAAGATACTTCGAAAAATAAAAAAATTGCTATATGGCTCAAAATTGCAGTCCACCATGACTTACATATGTAGAGTGCTGTGCCTAAAACTGAAGTGCATTGTTTCTTCATGTTAACTAATAGTGCCCCTACTGTAGAATGACAAATGGAAGTGCAATTTCTTACAGTTGCAAAATATAATGATATATAGTACGAAAGATGCAGTTCATTTCACTGTCGACGTGCATAAAAAGCTTTGGCTTAATACTGTGCAGGAAATTACTATGCCTCATGCCTCGAATCATTTACGACCCAAAGCCCCTGAACTGCATTGGAAGAGAAGAGTGGGAGATGCCTGGATGGATAACACCTGAAATACCTAGGGGTTTCTTTAACACAACAAACAGAACTGCGTACTCCGTGGAGAAAGATGTAGAGGATAAAGATGAAAACAGTGAACCAAACATTATTCGAGATGAAGAAGGCAGTGAAACAAAAAACCCGCAGGATGAGGAGGACGACGACGATCTGGTCTTCATGGGGGAGCACGCGCAGAAAGATGATGAGGAGGATGATGATGAAGAGCAAATCATAACAGTTATGCAGCCAAGGTACACGCGTGTCTTTGAAACATTTGGCCAGCTGATCAGAACGGATGATATAGCACCTCCACAAGCCAATGTTGAAACCCAGCAAGTTCGGCAAGTTCATGAGCAAACGATTCGTCGACAAAGAGACAGTGGAATTCCACCCAGGCCGCCTACTGCGCACCAAAAGAATCGGAAGCAGAATCAAGGAGAGCCGCAAGCAACCAAAAAAGTAAAGTTCTCAACACTTCTGCCTCCTCGCAATCCTAAATTACACAGATCTGTTGTCACCCCTCCATGCCCAATAAACATTGGTGAGCTGCAAACACCGTTAGAGAAAAAACAGTACACGCATGTAAGCATCCTTGCCTAACTACTGCAGTTCACTTACGCATTCTTTCAGCTTGTGCATTCTCATTAACAAAAAACCATTCCATATTGTGTGTGCAGGATGAGAACATGCTCCAAGAACTTGTGCCTGTGAAAGGTATGCAATTCACATCACACGCTGCGGTGCGAGAATTCTACAACACGTATGCGAGGCATGTAGGCTTCGGCACACGCAAAAACGGCGGATACAGAACAAACAGATACATAGTGTGCTCAAAGGAAGGCAGAAGCAAAGAAACTGTCACTGATTATGACAGAAAGCGAGATAAAACATCAAAGAGGACTGGCAGCAAGGCGGGAATGAGATTGAAAAAAATCAAGGATGTGTTTGTGATAGCAGAGATTGAGCTCAATCACAACCACAGGATGATTGACAGCCCGGCTATGCTTCTGCACATGCACTCCCATAAGACGGATGATCCGTTACTTGATAAACTAGTGAAGGACATGCAGAGCGACAACCTGACGCACACGCACATGATGTCAACCCTGTCAAGGATGTCAGGAGGGCTGCACTTTATGGGGCGCACCAGCCGTGACTGGGTGAACAGGTACGTTCACTAAACAAAAAACGATATCTCGTCTATTTCATGCAGTTCGCTTTGTGCATTTTCTGTATGTCCCTAATGCTGCAAGTATATTATTATTTCGAACTGTAGGAAGCACCAATTCGCGAGGGAGGAAACAGAAGACGATGTGAAGAAACTCCTGGCTTTTTTTAGAAGATGCAGCAAATAAACCCGGAGTTCTTCTATGATTACGACAAAGATGTCGATAACCGTGTGCGGAACATATTTTGGGCGAACGCGAGCTGCAGGGGATCGTACGAAGATTTTGGAGATTGTGTCACATTTGACACGACCTACAAGACCAACAAGTTCCACATGCCTCTGGCCGTCTTCGTTGGAGTCAACCACCACCTCAAAAGTACAATATTCGTTGTGGCTCTCATCAGAGACGAAACAATACCAACTTTCGAGTGGGTGTTCCGGACGTTCTTGCGTTGCATGAACAACAAGCGGCCAATCTGCATACTCACAGGTATGCTCAAAAAAAGAATGCGTTTAAATAACAATGCAGTTCACTGCCAAGTTTTGTAGTCCATTTCTTCCATCCAATGAAAAAATAAGAAAAAAGCAGAAAAAAGATATGAAGTTCTCTCAATAACTCACTGCTTGGTTTTTTTTCAAAAACATGCAGATCAATGCCCCTCCATGGATGCCGCGATAAAAAGTATGCTAATAGGCACGCTGCACAAGTTATGTCGTTGGCATATACTGAAAAAATACAAGGATCACCTGTCCTTGCTGTACAAAGCGTATGAGACATTCAAGGATGAGCTGACCTCCGTTCTCAACCACCCGCTGATGCCATCAGAGTTTGAACGCGCTTGGCATGAGCTCATGGAAAAGTATAAACTGCAAAATGATGAGATTATGAAGGCGCTCTGGACAGACCGAAAAGAATGGATATCAGCTTACTACAAGGAGGTGTTCTGTGCATGGATGACATCGACACAGAGAAGTGAAAGCATGAACCGGATCTTGAAGAGGAACTTTGTCAAGGAAAGACACGACCTACACATCTTTGCGTCGCAGGTGGACAGGTGCATCCAGACAAGGAAGGGCGTTGAGCACGCGGAGACCATAGCTAACGAGGTATATAAACAAAGCAAAGTTTTTAAGCTGGATGAGCAATTAATAAAACACTACTCGCTTTTCTTCATTTTTGCTGTGAAAAGACAACTACTTAACTGGTTTTCTTTGTTTCACAGACGGAAATAAAGACTACTACTCAGTTTGGTTTCGAGGTTCAGCTCTCCAAGATTTACACCAGGGCGGTCTTTGCTGACTTCAAGCAAACACACTACCGCAGCACTGCATTCAGATCAGAGCAGTCCCCTAACAACCCGATGAAATATTTGGTGCGCCACTACAACCGGTCTGATGATTTTGATTGGGCAAGACACGAGTTCCAGGTAGTTGCTGATGTGACGAACGGTATCTACAAATGCGAATGCAAGCTGTGGACACACACAGGTCAGTGAGACAGGAAACAAAAAATAAGCACACAGAAAACATAATGAAGTTCACTTATTGCTGGTAGCAAAAAAGAGATGAAAACAAAAAAAAACTTTGTGAAGTTCACTAGAACAGTAGACCCAGGACCTATTTATAATGCAGTTCACAAAACCAAAAATTGAAAAAATGTTGCATATTTATGTGAAAGTTTGCTGACACGAATAACCAAAAAAATTCTTTTGCTACAGGCCTGTTCTGCGTGCACATCATTTGCATGTTGGATCAGCTGCGGGTGGACAAGATACCTGAAGAGTACATATTGAACAGATACACACGTAACGCACGCCAAAATCCAACTTTTGACCGCAGAGACTATGAGCAAACTGCTCCAGATGGGAGTTCGATGTTCTGCCGTAGGAGACTACTTGCAGAAACAGCAATGGACTTGGTGAATAGGGGTGTCAAATCGGATAGAGGGTACAACAGAGTTTTAGCTGGGATGAGAGAACTCATACAAGAAGCGAACGTAATAAACGAAGAAGGAGAAGCAGAGAAGATCATGGATGCGCGGGGTGAAGAACAAGGAAAGGAGCGTGAACATGCTGTTGATGGTGCAGTTCATAATATGGATGACACAATTCTTCCCCCGCCTGTTTCAAACACAAAAGGGAGAAAGAAAGAGAGCAAATCATCCAATAAAAAAGCTGCAGCAAATGAAAAAAGCCCTGAAAAAAATAGCAGGCCTGAGCCAGAACTGGACAGCGGAGGAAGACCACTGGGGGTAAGGATGTGTAAATCATGCAATAAGATTGCGGGACACAACTCAAGAACATGTAAGGAGAGGCTGAAACAAATCCAGGCTGAAAATGCCACCACAAATCACCGAGCTGACCAACAAGATGATACGACAAAGAGAAGACTATGTAGCGTCTGCAACAAGAGAGAGAAGCATAACGCGAGAACTTGCCCAAATAGAACAGAAAAAAAGATGAAGAAGATGACGAAGAAGATGCTGACAGAGAAGAGAACGAGGAAGCGAGCGAAGCTGATGAAACTGAAGAGAAAGATGAGGAAGAAGAAGAAGAAGATGAGGAAGAAGAAGAAGAAGATGAAGACATCGAAGAACCATCATAAAAAACGAGGGGGAGAGACAGAACGCAGAATCCAGCGCGTAGGCAAGCATCGCTGTCGCACGGTCGCGTTACGAGGGGTAATGCGAACAATAAGAGCAAGACAGAAGCAGCAACAACCATTGAAACAAATGCAGTGCATAATCTGAGAAGAAGCAGCAGGAAAAGGACATAGATCAACACATATGCAGTTTTACATTTTAAAAATATATTAACTTCATCCTTTATATATATATCGTATCGTATATAATATATATAGCTTGTGTTCAGTGGACTGCAAAAAAAGAATTCAACATGTAATATTGAAGTTCAAAATGAATAGATATAACATATGCCATATATACTTTGTGACCAATGTGCTGCGGGGGGGGGGGGTATG
>LR738709.1:285593977-285786810 GCA_902687465.1 Secale cereale
GATAAAATGCAGTTCTCTTCTATATGAAAGAAATAAGATGAGAATGTCATTCTCAGAATGCGGTTCTCTTCTGTATGAAAACCCTGAGATCAGAATGTCATTTTGAGAATGCAGTTCTCTTCGTCGTATAGAATCTGACATGACCGTGAATCAATATAGAATGCAGTTAGAAAAGAAAAAAATATAGAGTCGGACTAGGCTTCACGTACAGTGCAGTGCGTGTGTGGTGCGTTTAAATCTTACAGTGCAGTACGCTCCGAGTACACAGTGCAGTGCGCTTAGTGCAAAAAAATGTAAAAAATTGAGCACTCCCTCAGGAGACACGGCTGATTTTCTATCTTCTAATACAATTTTTCCAAAATTTTGAAAACTCGACGACAAACACGTTGAATTCGTCTTTGCAGTCCCATGTGGTTAGGTGAGATGCAGTGCGGATGCGTATATTTAAAAAAACTTGGCTCTACTCATATAAGTGAATGCAGTGCGCTGCGAACATGTTACAATTCAGAAGGAGGAGTTGGCTGAAAGCTCCATTATGTACAAATTTGACATTGTCACTGTCTGCCACGAAAAGAAAAACACAAAAACTAACTAGACCGGTATATACAAAAGCACATAGCATGGTGTGAGCAGTTTTGCAGATCGAGAACTACACACGGCGACCATACATTACTGTTTACAGAAAGTTCTGGAGCACACACGAAAAAGACATCAACGCGCATAAAAAAAGATCTGCTATCATTTATGCCTCATCCTGCTCCTGCGAATCCAGTTTTGGAGAAAAGCCAAGAGAAATGCAGAGATTTCTTAGATCCTCCGGGAACTCGGTGACTACGACCATGTTTTCAGGGTGGAACAGGATCTGGAACAAAAACTCAGCCTTCCAATCCTGAAGAACAGCTTCCTGCGATGAAGAAAAAAAATAAAATAAACAAATATAGAACATCATCTACAAAAAAAGAAACTGACAAAAAAATATCAAGGAATGAGGGATTATTATTGGGTTAAAAAAAGATACTTACATTACGCTTTGCAAATTTCACAACAAAGCTTTTGCCGTCATAAAACTGAGCCATCTTCAGAACAAAAAAGCCGCACTCATTGGGGCCCTGCTCAGGGGAGCCCAAAAAGCTAGCTTTCTTTGAAACATCGACCCAGTCTACCGACTCCTTTCTCTTGTACTCCTTTTCTCCGTAAACCTTCTTCAACAATGCAGTCATCCTGATCATCTGGTGGAAATAAGAAAAAAACAAAAATACACATCACAACAAAAATTGTTCAACACGCGCACGCATGAAAACAAAGAAGAAAGGTGAAAAAGGAAAAATTTTACCATTTCAGTACGGTCGCTGTGGTATTCAGACTTATGCCACCTCGTCGTTTGATCAACCGGTCCGCTGTACCTCCTAGTGTCATGAATGTCAAGGGTCTCGCGGTGCCTATTCATCGTGTATAGCGAATAATGCTGGTCTTTCATCCGTGGTAACATAATCTGATTTTGTTTCATCAAATTTGTTATGGGTTTGATGAGTAAAAAAGGATTACTAGAAAAAATTAGGAGAGAAAATAAGTACATAAGGCTGAACAAAAGCAAATCTGATAACTTACTAATTTGCAATCAAGAAGGTTCTCGTCATCACGAACATAAAGTTTGAACTGCTTTGCTGCATCTTCAACGTTAAACTTGCCGTGGACAAAAGGCAACACAACATTTCCATCTTTATCTCTATCCGCGTGATCATTCATTTGAAGCACATACTGCGTGTGGGTAATTCACAAAAAGAACGTTAATACAGTTCCCCTTAAGATGTTCGCTCCGACGCTTAATCAAAAAACGGATCATGCTTCTCTAAAAACAGTATGCAGTTCACAATTCTCCCCATAATTTGTTTCATTTAAGATGCATGGGTTAAACAAAAAAAATGTATGCAGTTCAGTACATTCTAAAATAAATTATTATGCACTATTTACTGTAGTTCACTCGAGCAGAAAAAAATAAAAATAAAAGGGAAAAAGAGAAATACCGGGATAAACAAAGGGGACAGCAGAACGCGTTCGCCAGATCGATAAACCACATTCATATGCTCGTCATTCTTCCAGTACCTGATGATATGATCCATCAATTCCGAGTCCATAAAACCACCTCTGGTGAAAGTTAAGAACATGTAGTCCACATTCACAGTGTAGAGTTCGATAGGGTTCCTGTGTATGAAAAGCGCGCACCTGCACAAAAGAAACGGCGAAGGTGGGGGGGTTAGGAGCACAAAAGCAAAAACACAGAAGAACATTACACAGATTAAAAATCAAAAAAGCAAAAAAACTAACGAAAAAAAGAACTGACTCGCTGTATTTCTGCCTGAATGTTGTGCTCGTGATGAGTTGCAAGACTTTCCTCATCTCCGCAAGATAGTTGAATCTCGCAGAATTCAACTTCTGTACAGGAGATCGAAACTTTGATGGCTTCTGCACATGCCTCTTATTTGATAGAATTAGTGCCTCGCTGTCCGTCGGGCGTTCCACAACTGCGCTCCTGGTCCTCCTAGGCACTGGTGATGGCCTCTCAAAATCATCATCGCTATCTTCAGCATTCGGAGGGCTCACTCCTTTCTTCCCATGCTTGACATTGACAGGAGATTTCTCAAGAGCTTTTTCATTCGAAGTGCCGGCGCCACTCCTCAACCTCTTACACACAGGTTCTTTCGCAAGCTTAACGGGGGGTTCATCAAGGACAAGTTTTTGAATCGTTGGAGTGTGAACCTGAGTTTCAAACAAGGAAATACCACCTTGGTGTGCGCCTTCGTCAAAGCCTGCACAAAAAAATGGATAATGAGCAAAATGAAAAAGAATCATCAAGTTCACTAAGGAAAGTCATTTTAAACATGCGAATGGGGTTCTACTAAAAAGCTTAGCAAAAGTAGTGGACCTCCCCTCTCTGTATCAATGAAGTTCACTTAATAAAAAAGGGTGTGTGACTGAAAAAAAATGTAATAACCTTCTTTGAAAATTAAAAGTGATGTCAGGTCCAGACAGCAATGCGACGAGGTCAGCCAACTATAGAGCATCGCCTTCCTGATGTAGCCAATGTGCTCCTTCCCAAACTTGGCAATCGTTTCACCATCCCAGGTATGCATGAATTGGAACATGTAAAATCCACAATCATGCCTGCAAGAAAACCAACACAAACACATTACTAATGCAGTTCACTCAGTAATGAAGTGCTACTGATGTTAGTAAAACAATGCAGCTCCATACACACAAGAAACCGAGGGAGAACAACCAATAACACATTAGTAATGCAGTTCGCTCAAGGGAAAATGTGCTTCTAATTTAGTAAAAACAATGCAGCTCACTTACACAAAAAAAAACTGAAGGAGGAAAAAGAAAAAAGGAGAACAAGTACAAACCCGTTTCCCTGTTGCGGGACATTAATATGAGTCAGCGCAAAGCCGTCAAGGGTGGGAGGGTTCAACGGCTCATCGCAGCTTGCGCTGCCATCTTTCCAAACTTTTTTGATGTTCCTGACCATTTTCCTGAAGACAAGATTTGCAGGAGCGCTGTCGCCTTCGTTCAATGAGTTGAGAAACTCAAAACGCTTCTCTCGCAGGTTCAAAGTGACCAAGCAGTAGTGGCCTATCGCATCCTTCATTGTTGCGGGAGGAGGGTCAAATGTTGCAAACATAATCTGAAATAAAAAAAAGAATAAAACAAACCAGATGAGAAAATAGAAAAACAGAAAACTTATTTTCAAGATGACGACAAATGGTAAAAATGAGTTACCAAGTTTTTCTTGTCCACACGATCCTCTGCGCTTGAAGAAAACATCTTTTTCAAAGCCCTATTTGTGGCACCGCCGTTCCAAATGGAATTCTGCAAAAAAGACAAAACCAGAGAGTTAATGAAAATGCTTATAGCACAAATAAAAATTGGACGAGGGGATAAAATATAAATTAATGAAAATGCTTACACATAGGTTGTACGGGACAATCATCGTTTGAGATCCTTTGAACCTCTCAGCTAGCATAGAGACGCCAATGTTTGCGAGGCGCGTGCTCAGCGTTCCATACGACCAAAAAGACTCGCCAACATGACCGATAGTAATATCACCAAACTCGCCCTTGAACGCAACTAGATGCCTTTAGAAAAGAAGAAAAAAGCCCAGCAAAAAGTGATAAGATGGGTGTCCGTGAAAAAATAACATATTAAATAACCGGGGCATTAGACAAAAAATGTCATACTTCTTCTTATCCCTCCTAGCCCTCGTAACAGCGTCATATAACTCATTGTATCTTCTCATAAGAGCTGGATCAACCCTTGAAGGAGTAACAACAGGTAATTCCTCATCTGCATACAGAGTGGGAACGATATCAGATAATAAAACACACACGGTCCATTTCGCCCCCAGGAAAGAACAAAAATAATGTAGTTCGCTTACCTTCCGTTTCAGAATAAACTTCATGCGGCTGCTCATATACATCTTCGCTGAGCGTCAAGTGCTCCAGCCCGATAATATCATCGTCAAGCGGCGCTTGATTGCTCATGTCCTGAGAGAGTCTTGGATGTTCCTCTTCAGAAACAATCGAAACTGCCTCAACTGGGACTTTTGTTGTCTCCGCTGGGAAAGCCAGATTGCCAACAGATTGCTCGGGGGCGTGAGGGACGACACAAAATTTCTCAGGCACCTCATCGCCAAGCAACAAAACAGTAGGCCCAACAACACCATCAATGCCAGCGGATGTCCCCGCATCGTTAAATCCGACTCTAGGCGTTCCTTCTGTCTCTTCTGAAATTTCAACTGTAACATCAGGAGCTCCTTCTTTCTCTTCATGCTTATCACAATCCACGATATCCTCGCTTCCTTCTCTCTCTTGTGCCTTATCAGCCTCAACAGGACACTCCCCTCCTTCTCTACCTTCTGCCTCATCAACCTCCGCATCAGGATCCTCCCCTCCTCCCCCTTCCACATTATCATCCTCAATGTTGCGCTCCGCTTGGATTTCAACATTTAATCTGCAGTTCTGATGAATTAAAAAATAAAACACATTACACAAAAAAGATAGAATGCAGTTCACTAATAAAACGGACCATGAAGCTCCCATGAAAAATAAAAAATAAAACACAAAAATGCAAAAAAATTCTATACTCACCAGGGAAGCGTCGCCTTCCATCTCTTTACACTTGTCAACCTCCTCGTCCTTGCCAGCGTCACCCTCTGCCTCCTTCCCATGTATTTCCATGTTTGATTCGGCATCCTAAAAAACATTAAAACATAAATAAAACTATTATACAAATCTGCAGTTCTACAACTAAAAAACCAACACCAGATCATGCAGTCCACTGCTAAAAAAGATGATGCTTCTTCTCTAAACAACAACTGCAGTGCACTACCACTACTGGTGCATGAAATAATAAAAAAAGTTAAAAACTGCAGTTCGCTGCCACTGCTGGTGCAAAAAATATGATTGTTTGTTTTGGACACTACAAAAAATTAAACAATGAAGTTCACTGTAACAAAAAAAAGGAAGAAATCAAACCTTGTCAATGATGACTTCGTCAATAGGATTGTCTTTGGCAGCTTCGTCAACGGGGGACAATGGCCTGTCAAACAAATAATCAGAATCAACATCGTCGTGGTCCTGGTGGTCATCATCACGACAAGCGTTAGCCTTAGAAGATTCTCCTCCACACTGCGAAAAGAACAAAAGGATGCGAAAACAAATAGTCAATGCCACAAACACACAGAAAAAATAGATAACAAATATGGGTAAAAAAACTGTTCACATATGAAAAAAAGACATACAACCACGTCTGCGGGGTCAGGCAAAGAAGGCCGGACAACATCTTCATGCCTGTTCATTTCCTTCACAATTGCATCAGCTTCCTGCTCATACGTAGCACACCTGTCGTCCTGAGACTGCTTAAAGTGAACGAATGAAGACCTGATATTCGTAACATTCTGCTTAAGGAATTCAAGCTGCCCACGGTCAAAGTTATGAGCGGCCTCGATTTCTGCTTCAGAAGGGCCTTTGCCTTCAGGAAACAATCCAGCAATATTCCTCATCCTGGAACCGGATGTTGGGAAATCACTAGTTATATTGATGACCCTGTCGAGAAGCTCATCGACCTGAACAAGTTTATTGCGATCAGCAGAAGCCTGGCCAGAAAAACCTCCAGCAGCCGCCCTAGCAAAACCACGAGCCCGTCGAATTGGAGCCGCCCTAGCAAGAGGCTCACAAAACATTTCAGGCGCTTCGGCAACTGCAGTCCGCTTGTACACAATGTCCGCTTCCGCCTTCCACTGAAAAAATTAACAAAAAAAGAGATGCAGTTCACAAAAAAAGTACATAAGAGGTTCACATTTAGCATGCGCGAAAAAAAGGAATAAAACAAAAACAAAGGTTGGCTATGCACTCACCGGCAGCTTGCCAAACTTGTAAGATTCCAGGTGTATCTTTCCCCTGACAATGATATCGGCGTTGTGAATCTTCTTCAACTGCACATGGGACAGTATTGCGGCGCGTGGCGTGCGTTTATCCATAACCGATACTTTTCGAAGATTCAACGAATCTAGGTACATGAACAGGTGCACGATGGTGCAACCCTCAGCGCAGTTCTGCTTGCTCCCTTTAGAATTCCACTTGTACACAGCGGCCTGCAGCTCATCGACAACAAGCTGACAAAAGTCCATGCTAGCCATAGATGCAAAATCCAAGTTTTCAACCATAGCAGCTACCCTGGACAACTGAGTTGCGGGGCTGGGACAAAGCAAGCACTAGAAAACAATGAGAAAAAAACCTTCACCGTCTTATTAACCTTCGCAGGGTCCGCAGCCAGCGTGCGAAGTAAAATAAGCAGGTCCTTCGAATCTATGCTACGGGAACGGTTGAAACCAAGTTCATCCTTCAGATTAGTCAGCGAATCATCATGGCCGCCGGCAGCAGGCCTCGGAGCAGTGTGAGAACCCATAGGTAAATCAAAAATGTGATGGACAGCCTCGCGATTGATTTCCAGAACCTTGTTTGACCCGCACTCCAATCTCATCGTATCAGGGTCGATCTTTCCCATCAGCTTGCACATCAAAACTCGAGAAACATTCTTCTCTAATTTCAGGTCAAAGACAATGCCAAAACCTGCTTGCCGCACCAAAGTTCTCTGCGCATCACCCAACAAAGCGACAGCTTTGATTACGTTTGGAATGGACAGCCGAACAGTCTTATTAAAACGCCATTCATGCGCAACATCATCTTCAGACCTCTTCCTCTTGGTACTCTTAGCAGTCTACAAAAAAAAGAATAAAAAATGCAGTTCACGTCAGCAAATTCATGCCAAAACAACTTTAAAAATAGAAGAAAAAGTAAATAAATGGCATATACCTTACTAACATCAGCATCCTCCTCATCAGAATCACTGTCCAGCGCTTCTTCAGCTGCATTTTCCCGCGCAAGATTAGATCGACACTCAGAATCAACACCAGAGTGATCGTCCGCGCGTCTCCGCTTTCCTTGAATCCCACCCACATCAACCTCGGCATAATTAGGTGTCTTTGAGTAATCAACACGCGGGCTCCGGCGTGGAGAACTTAAACCTTGCTCTGCAACAGTGTTGAGTTTTCTCTTCACAAGATTCTTTGCGGAGGCAAACTTAGCAGACTTCTTTGAATCTGCAATCCTCCTTCCTATCTCCTTACCCTCCTCAAACTTTACTTGCTTCGCCCTATGAGCCTTCACGAAAGTATTACCGAGCGCAATCGCTTTCTGCCTTATCCTCTCAACATCAGCTCCAATCTGATCAGGGACCATCCAATCCTGTGTAACTGGCTCTGTGCCATCAACATATTGCGACTGGGTTTCACTCAATTCAGGTGGAATGTTGTCCTGATCAGATGTACCGCCACCGACAACATCGGCTGTGAAATAACGTGTAATCAAATAGTTAACACCACCACCCCTTGACCCACCAGGAGATAAAACTGTGGGTGAAAAAAAACATAAGAAAGATATGTGTGTGAGAGGGAGACCTAAACTTAATGCAGCTCATATCAACTTGGAAACACAAATGTAGAAATGCAGTGCTCTTTTCCAGCAGTTTATGTTTAACAATTAAAACATAACAGTAAACCTAAAATGCAGTTCATCTCGCTTGAATATCATATTGACGCGTGTCTGAAAAATGGACATTGGCAAAGGGATATATGATGCAGTGCACTAATTCGTTCAGTGACCAATTGACCACATATAAAAAAGAAGTGCGCTTAGATATACAAAACAAAACAAATTCATGCAGTTCTGTGAGAGGCAAAAACTAAAACTTAATGTAGCTCATATCAATTTGGCAACCGCATAGTGGATAGACAAAAAAAATACAAAGCAATGTCCAAATGCAGTGCTCTTTTAGCAGTTTATGTTTAACAATTAAAACATAACAAGTAACTTAATGTCGTTCCAAAAAAATAAAAACAATTAACTTGAGGCAGTTCATATCAGTTTGCCACATGTCTGAAAAAATGGGCCTTGCTAAAAAGGAATCTAAGATGAAGTGCACTATTTCGTTCAACAAAAGAAGTAAATTGACCCTGTATGAAAAATGCAGTTCACTTTGATGTAGTTACCAGATGGGGAAGCCATTCTAACTGGTGACGCATCAATTGGGGAGGAAGAAGCCATGTTGTGTCTGCAATCAGAAAGGGATAATAATTAAACCCTAGACAACAAACCCCAAAAGCAGGCAGAGAAAAACTTTCAATCCATAGGGCGTTGCAATTTCAAGCATACAAAACAACCTTAAGAAGATAATGCTGGCTCGAAAAATAACCCTAGCACAAGATCTGGAACGGGTTGGGGGCGATTTGGGGCTCACCGTGAGACGATGTGACGGCCGGACGAGGCGGGTGCGGACGGCGACGGCGGAGGAAGCGCCCTACGGACGGCGGCGGCTGTGGGCGTCGACGCTGTCCACCACGAGAGAGCCCCTACGGACGGCGGTGGCTGCGGGCGTCGTCGCTCTCCACCACGAGAGCACGAGGGCGGGGGATTTCTGTGCTGGCGTGGGGGAGAGGAAGCGGAAGGGGCCAAGGGGGGCTGCAAGAAAAGTAGAAGAAAAAGAGAGACTTAATGAGTAAAAGGCGACAGGCCCACAGTTCATAGACAAAAAATAAAAAAAACGTCTCGGTTGTAACACGATGCAGTTCGCTTACGGAAAAGATGTTGAGGATATCGCTTATCGTTATCGTATCGGTCAGCTGGGGATTAGAGATTAATCAGAAATCGGCCGATTAATCGATTTTATCGGTCGACTATTAATCGGCCATTTTTTTCAAATCCTAGGCTCCCAACATTAAAATATGCTATATTCAACACCAAAACAATATCCGACAGAAGTGTTACGTTCATTCCTAGCCTTTGAATCCTGGTATAATGACAAACAAAATAGGAAAATAGTACATATTGCGTAACAAGGTCCACAAAACGCAAATAAACTTAGTTTTCGCAAACATAGTCCTACGAATAGGCCCAATTTATCGGTAGATTCCCCATAAATCGCTTGTCATAGCGATAAATCGGCCCGAATGATAAATGATGAAGATAAGGCATAATCTTATCGGTCAACCCAAGAGTAGCGATAAATCGGACGATAAATCACTGAATCAGAAGATTTCTTGAACAGTGCGAAAACGACTCGGCTTCTGAAGCGATGCGGTGCACTTACGGAAAACGATTCCGCTTCTGAAGCGATGCAGTTCGCTTACGGGAAACGATTCGGTTCGCCTGCCCTAAAATAAATGCGCCCACTATCGCCCGAAGCGCCACGCCCCCGCTCCTCTATCCGGCCGGTTGCAAGCCGCGCGAAGGCCACGATCATCACGAACCCACGATCGCCAACGCGGTTGGGGACGAGATCGTGGCCTCGGCAGAAGTTGCTGCCGCTCCGCTTTAAATCCCGCGCTCCATTAATGTGATCGTCCGCACAAACACACGACGCTACCCTTCCTCCTCCTCTTCCTCCTCTTTGCAGCCATGCCGTTCACCAAGACCTACGACGAGGTCCATGCGCACGGGAAGACCAAGCTGAAGGTGATCTACACCAACGACGTGCACGCCATGGCGACGTACGTCCAAGAGTACAAGACAGTTCTCCAGCGGCGCCGCCAGAAGATCGTCGGCATCGACCTCGAGTACACACCCAACAAGACCAGAGCGGCCCTGATTCAACTATCCATCGGCAAGTACCACCCAGTGCTTCTTTTCCAGGTATGTGGTACAATGGGCGAGAGATGCATCCCCTTCGACAGGTTCCTCGGCGACCCAAGGTAAGCAATTATGTCTGCCGAGTATGTGTTGCAGTTCTATATGCCTATGTCTGCAGTGCCGGAAAGTATAACTTGCGTTCACTTCCCTTAGGTTCGAGTTTTCGCTGGCTTCTCCATCGAGCAGGACAAGGAGAAGCTTCCACGCTGCAACCTCCACATCCCCAACTTCGTCGACATTCAGGCGAAGTGGAGGGTGCATGATGGAACGAAGCCACTGGACTCACTTGCCGATGTAGCTGCTGCCATCATCGACGACGAATACGCAGACATGAAGACAAAGATGACAGACCACGACCACAGCCTGTGGAGTTCGATTCTCAGCACGAGGCACGTCGAGTATGCTGCCAAGGACGCCTACACTGCGTTCGAGGTATGGAACCGAATCACCACAATGCAGAAAGGCCTCGCGCGTGCTGAAAAAGAGAAGACCAGGAAGCGCCCGAGGTCATCCTGGAGGGTGGGGGGCAAGGGGGGATCAACTTCCACCTCCAACTCCAACGGGTGGAACTGGTGAAGCAGGCCAGATGCTGATAGCCAAGGATTCCTGTCGCAAGTGCTCGATTTGTTTCCTTCTTCTCATGTAGATTAGTTTGCTTTCGTTGTAGTTTGCTTTGGCACAATCTTTGCTTATGTTGCGTTAGTTTGCTTGATGATGTACTTTGTTAATTATGAGCGCAGAACCTTGGTTTCTATCTATCAACAATATGCAGTTCTCAGTAGTCTGTTTTCAGTATGTATATTGCTTCAAACTGCTGCTGTAGCTAGGATACACATAAAAAACAATCTATCAAAGCAGTTCACAAAGAGTATTCTTTCACAAAACTGCTGCTATTATAATGGTTGATGCAGTCCTCTTTTATTAAAAAAACTCTAGTTCCGTATGTGGATTAAAAAAACTCGGTGGGTGTTTCCAGTATGTATATTCTTCAACTGCTGCTGCTGATAGGATGCACATGAAAAACTATATGTGAAAAGCAGTTCATTTATACTCAGAATTCTTATAGGAAATACACTAGAAGCCACACAAAAATGTCAAATTATTACAAAAAAATGTCTCATACTGCTGCCGCTCAAGCAAGACTGATCTAAAGCAAATTTAACTTGATTTCCAAACACTTTGCATGCCTATAAAACATAGCCATAACAACATCCCCAGCCTGAAGACCAGCTTCCTCCACAAATTCCTTCCAGCCATCTTTGAGAACCAAATAATCATCAAAGCCAACAGAATACATAACATCAACATCATGATATCCATTCTTGCTAACCAAGACCAAATTAACACAGCTTTCTGTTACCCTGACTAGACCAGAAGGGAATTTCTGCAAGCAAAACAACAAGAACAGAAAAAATAAGAACAAATAAGAAAAAGATTACAATCGTCAGAAAATAAATTGCTGCTACAATCTTCATAAAAAATATTAATGTCAACATATAATAATATTGACTAGACAAAATTACTGCTGCTCCTACAATGTTCATAATAAAACTTCTGTGTGAAAAAGCAGTTCACTTATACTTAGTGCACTTATACTGCTACAAAAATTCAGATAGTGTTAACTACAAACAACACATGAAAAAGAATATGCGAGAAATACATACCCATGAATCACTGACATCATCGTCAGTCATATGATGGACGAATGGAGCCCGAAATCCAATACCTGAAGAATAGAGAAGGGAACAGAGCGTGCTGTGCCGCTGCCTCTGGTTCAGAACCAAACCTTCAGAAAAAATGCATGTCTCCAGCATGGGCTCCAACCTTGCCAGGCAGCCGCACGCGCAATCCATTGCCAGGCGTAGGATCTGGTTGGGAAAAAAACAGATCGAGGAAGAGTGGCGCCGCCAGGGATAAAGTGAGATGGGAGCCGCCAGGGATAAGGTGGGAGGGGAGCCAATTGACCCACCAATATATATATATGTAAAGAAACAACACAAAAATAAAAAACGACAAATAAAGCAGTGCGGTTACATAACAATGTGCATTTCGCATTGCATATTACTGCAGTCCACCGCGCTTGACCAAGCAAAAAAACTTATCAAACTAGTCCCCCACACCCCCGTGGCTGTAATGCAGTTCATACAGGCTCGCATTGCATATTAATGCAGTTCACCGCGCTACAAATATTCACCGCACATTGCATATTACTGCAGTTCACCACGCATTGCATATTACTGCAGTCCACCGCGCTTGACCACGATTCGCAGACGAAAAACACAGCCTGCAATGCAGTTCTAACAACTATATAATGCAAACAATCTCAAAAAACATCTTGAGTAACGACCAGAGCCAGTGGCGCCCGCAAGAACACAAAAAACATGGACAAAAAGTTAAATTCTTCAAAATTAACAACTTAATCCGCTCCAATTCATACGGATAGGATCAAAGGCAGCACATAATTGCCGAAAACAACAGAAAATTACATACAAAACAGAACAATTTCGATCCGGACGGGGAAGGACAGAGAACTGACGTTTTTGCGCTAGAACAGAGAGATACTCGACCAATTATACTAAAATTTCAATCCTATTAGCAAATTACTTTGTCGCGGAATAACACAAACATGAACGCGAAATTAGTAACACACTAGGACCACGGTATAAAATCGAATACGAACAGCCAGCAGGATGCGAAACTCCTGCACGAGCGGAAGAACAGACGCAGATCCGCCAAATCAAACGATTTCTGTCGTTTTCTCACTGAATTCAGTGTTTAATCACATATTAAATCAGCGCACACACAAATAAACCAATAGAAATCGATCAAACTAGCCAGAAACGCTGCTCCATGAAGGTTTCCTACTGCCCCTCTATGTGGTTCGCAACAGAAGAAGGAAGCAGTGCGCATAGCTTTCCAATGCAGTATTTCAATGCAGTTCAGAAGTGTTATGAGAATATTATTCTCATAATGTTATGAGAATAGACCGGCTGTATATATATATATATATATATATATATATATACATGTTATTATTTTGTAGACAGAGCAAATCACACGGCTTATTAGCAGCAATCGTCTGTGTTATTATTGGTCTTCGCATACATTTCTGATTACGGACCTGTTTGCCGTGTATCACACACATCTTGTTTAGTTGAACCGTTTCCATTGTGTTGCCTAATCACACACAGTTCATCCTAGTGAACCGTATGCTGTATATCGCACACACCTTCATCTGGCTGCCCGTTTCTTTTGTTCCTCCTCATCGCAAACAGTTAATTGAACTGAACCATATGCCCTTCATCAGACACAACTAAAATCTGAACCATGTTTGATGCATTCGTCATCGCAAACGTTTTGCACCTTTTTTGACGGGTTTTTTACACCATCATTTGTGATTATGGCATCGCACACAGTTTCGTCGAAGGGTCTTCGATCGTAGTGTCGCGTTTGGACCATCCTGCAGTAGTGACTTCATGCATAATAACCACTCTTTGTTGGTCACATCACTCCATTTAAGGAGTTCGAGAGTGTTGTAGAAATCTCCTTCATCACACACTCTATTTTGAGAACCTGGTGCAGGTGGTGTCAGATGAAGTGTAAAGCAACATACTTTGCTATATCAACTATAGAATGGAGCCTACTTAACCAATGTGATTATTGGGGAACTGAGATTCAGGCAAACTCAACAATTTTATTCCGGATATGTTCGACATATCCTACATGAAATTTCATGACCATTAATTTACTCTCTAGTAAATTATTTTTCAAGCATCATCAACATATAGCAATAATCAAATTGCTTAATCAAATATGTTGATATACTAATGTGCTTTACGATACAACATTATAGCATAAATTACTATAAATGCACATGCGAACAAAAATTGCATAGCTAAATGCTAAAGCAGAAAAGAAAAGGAAATGTCCAAGGGCTTTTTTTTAAAGTTGAATCCAAGAGCTAAATCTGCACAGCCAAACCAGTGCAGCAGCCCACATATGACATTTCATTCTTTCATATATTTTTAGCAGCAAAATGGGCGTGGAGTCCCTAGGCCTTTAGGCCTGTGCGGAATGACGGACTGGGGCAGAGCCCCATTGGCAACTAGCCTAGGCCTATGTTCCCTCTCGTTATGGTTTTGCTTCTCCCGGGGTGACTCATTCCGCCGCCGTCGAGATAGTCTTCCCCTACCTCTGGAGCATCTACCCTAATCCACGCTCCCGTACTGGAGAGGCTGGGACGGCGGAGGGCTAGGGTTTCATCAGTAAGGTCTGATCGGTTTCATCGGGCTATGGTTCAGGATGTCATCAAACAAGGCTTCGGGATCTGTGATGACGGATCAAGCGGAGACCGAGGACGTGGAAAAGCTGATGCAAGAGTTGGGATTGACAGAGGAAAATCTAGATGATGTGGTTTTTGATGAGAAGGAGGTTCTGCCAGAGGCCGCTCGATGGGTTGCCCTGATTAGGGTACACTCAAGAAAAACGTATAGTCAATTCTGGTTCTTCAAGAACATGCGGGCGGCATGGTATCTTGCGCATGAACTAAAATTCAAGCCATCGGAGGACAACCTGTACACCGCCCAATTCTCTTGCTTAGGAGATTGGGCGAGAGTCACCCAGGATGGCCCTTGGCACTTTAGAGGAGAAGCGGTGATCATCAAGCCGTATGATAGACTTGTAAAACTCTCAATAGTTTATCTTGACACTATAGATATCTGGGCTTAGATCCATGACATTCCAGATCTGTTTGCACATCTAGTGCCGACCCTTGGGGCAAAGATCGAAGAGGTGCTCTTTGCTGAACCACCATCACATGATGTTGCGGGAAACTTTTATCGTGTCTGGTTAAGAATCATTGTTATGAAGGCCATGAGGAATGCAGTTTCAATGATACGTGATGGGAAGTGCTAGATCTACCCGATCAAGTACAAGAAGCTACCCGATTGGTGTGAAGTATGTGGTATGATGGGTCATCTTTTCAAGGAACACGGGACTGGAATCCATCCACCATCAGCATTGTTCTTCAAGGACCTGCGAGCATCTTGGAGAATGAGGACCAGGCGAGGACCTGGAAACGGGCGCGACCGGAGAGGCGGACATAGAGGAGGACGCGGCGGAGGCCGCGGAAGGGAGGCACCTGAAAGCTCGCGTTATGAAGGCTATGGAGATAACACTGGGCATGGAGAAGATTTTGACTCTGATATGCAAGTTGCTGAGTGAAAGTGCAATCTTTCCCTTAATCATATTTTGATGATTGATGACAACATGCATATATGGGACTAATCATGTTTATCAAGTATATCTCAGGATTATGTTTCAAGTGCGTGTGCGGATCATAAATACCGACAAATCTATATCACTCAAGAGCGGATATACAAGATAATAGCTTTTAGCTTGACTTTCAGTTTGGTTCTGAGTATAGGGATCCCGCACTATTAAGAGGAGATCGGTGGATATTGTGAAAGGCTTGCTCAAAACATACAAAGTATCCTCTCACATCATCTCTACTCTATCCATATCAATTCTAATATTCTGTGCACCTAGAGTTGTGAGAAACTAAGCATGTGTGCTCTGTTATCACCAGACGTCCGGCACTCTACGGACGTCCGAACCTTCACAGCCTACCGGACGACCGGCACCTTCCGGACGTCTGGTCCCTCAGTGCCTAACGGACGTCCGGCACACTCCGGATGTCCGGTATTCCTCAACAGAAGCTAAATAGCGGTCTTCCGTTCTCCTCCGGACGACCGGTCACCGGACGACCGACACCTTCCGGACGTCCGGTCCCTCAGCGCCTAACGGATGTCTGGCACACTCCGGATGTCTGGTACACCTTCACAGAACGAAAATTGCGGATCTCCGAAACCCTCCAGACGTCTAGTCACCGGACGTCCGACACACTCCGAACGTCCGACAACTGTGTATACAGTATGCTACGTGGCCTCGTCTGGTGAACCGTCAGGCTCCGAACGACCGGCCTTCGTCGGACGTCCGGTGCTACCTGAGCCACCGGACGTCCGGTTCTGACCGGACGTCCGACACTAGCAGTGCGTTTTTCTTCACAACGGTCTGTTCTCTACTATGACTATATATAGTCTTCTTCTTCCACAAGATAGGGTTGACCATTCACTTTGAGCTTACTCAAGAACACATTCACACTCTCACACACCAAATCTTAGATCCTAAAAGGATTTGAAGGCATTTGTGAGAAGTTGTCCAATCAAGTGATAGATCCACTCCTTCCCCTTCTTTGCACCAAAGGAATTTGTGATTTGAGCAAGTCTTGAGCTTCTCCCATCATTCTTGTTACTCTTGGAGGTTGGAGACTCCTAGGCGGTAGGAGTCTTTCGGAGAGGAATCAAACATTGTGATTACCCCTGGAAAGTTTGTGAGGGTTTGGAGGTCACCTAAAGGCCTACCACTAGTGGTTGGGAATTGCCTTCATGGTGATATCTCAAAGAGAGAATAGGGTGAGCCTTCATGGCGTTGGTGTGCCTTCGTGGTAACTCCCACCTCTCTAAACGGTGACGTAGCTTCCCTCCAAGGAAGTGAACATCGGCATACATCCTCGTCTCTCGATGTTTCGGTTATTCATAACCTTAACTTTCTACTTGTGGTTACTTGTCTCTAATTTCTTACTTGTATCTTATTGTGTTACCTTACTTACCTACTCGTGTTGCTAGCTTAGCTTGTTAAGCATCTTACTTGCAATTGTTAGGCTCACTTTCCTATTCTGCACTATTGCCTAAAATTGCTAAGTAACAATTAAAATTTGTAATTGTACCTATTCACCCCCCCCCCCTCTAGGTCCATCTCGATCGGTATCAGAGCCTCGTGCTCTATTCTTGTGGCTTAACCGCCCTAGAGCGAGATGAACCCCGATGGGACTCCCCTTGTTGTAGATCCGAAAGACTAGGTCTCGACTTCTTCGGGAGTCAAGACCTTCACCTCTGAGGATCTAGAACGGGCCCTTACTAAGCAAAAGGAGGAGCATGATGCTTCTCTTGAGGCCTTGGTCAAAATAAGGTTAGCCGCACTAACCACGGATTCCATGCTACCCCCTAGTCCGGGTGGTGTGGCTTCGAGGCAAACTGCGCCTATTCCTTCTTTTGACCAACAACCTCCTAATAGTGGTCACTCTAGTGTTCCATGGCTCTATGCAAAACCTAAAAATGAAAAACCAAATTATAGGCATGGGGGTGAACCTCCCGTGCTTGATAAAAGGCTGATTTTTCTATGTGGAGAGTTACTATGCAGGATCATCTTAGGTACGCAAATGATGAGATGTTGGACATCTTGGAGGATGGCTACAACCCTGTTGATCCAAAGAACCTCACTCCAAGAGAAATATATAACAGGCATCTCAACGACACCGCAATCATGTTGTTAAGGAAAGGAATGAGTGAAAAGCAAAGGAGACCTTTCATTCACATCACCAGTGCCAAGGACTTATGGGATAGCATTGTGAGATCCAAAACCGGCACCTACACCCTCCGGCTTGCGCAATATGAGATTGCCAAAGGTCAATTGCAAAACTTCTATATGGAGAAAGGTGAAACCCCCAACCAGCTCCATGAGCGTCTGATGACGCTTACCTCTGACATTGAGTCCTGTGACTGTGACAAGACACAAGATGGATTCAACTTGAGAAGCGGTTCCTTGTGGACAAATTGCTACATGTTCTTGCTCCGTATCATCATCAAATGGTGTGGGACATAAAGCAACACCATGGATTCAAGGAAATGACTCCAGATGACATCATATCCACCTTTCAACTATTTGAAGAATCCAAGGCAAATGCTACAAGACATCTTGCTATGCATGGAAATTCATCTCCCGTGACCAACTTAGCCTTGAAGGCTAAACAAGTATGTGAAGAAGAAGAAAGTGAGGAAGAAGATGATGAAGAAGGTGATGAAAGTGACTCTGGTGAGGGACCCTCATATGAAGACATTGCTCTCTTTGTGAATAAGTTTAGCGCGGGAAAATTCAAAGGAAGATTTCAAAAGAAGAAGGTCCGAAGTTGCTACAACTGTGACGAGACGAATCACTTCTCCAATGAGTGCCCATATGAGAA
Organism: Secale cereale; assembly: GCA_902687465.1. Taxonomy (NCBI): domain Eukaryota; kingdom Viridiplantae; phylum Streptophyta; class Magnoliopsida; order Poales; family Poaceae; genus Secale; species Secale cereale. The sequence goes on from LR738709.1 coordinate 285,612,299, forward strand.
GAGAGAAGATAAGCCCAGATTTCCCAAGAACTTTGTAAAGAAGAAACTGCCAAACCCTGTGAACTCCAAGCTTAAGAAGAGAGATGGAAGGGCCATGATTGCCCAAGAAGATTCCGATCCCGATGATGTTGGAGGTGTTGCCGGTATTGCTCAAGATCCTCAAAACACCTTGAGACTAGTCAACAAAAGTGGTGAGGTTGTCACCTACAACTACATGAAAGACTACAAGGGCAACGCTCACAAGTGTTTGATGGCCAACGCCATCGTTGAGGACCATGAGCAACAAACCTCTTCAGACAAAGTTAAGGTAACCTCTTGTTCGGATCCTCCTCTTTTCACTCCGCCTACTCCTAATGATGAATACCTTGATGCGGAGGATAATGATGAGAATGATCCTATGTATGCTAAACTAGAAAAAATATGTGTTCCCTCAAAGGAAAGAAACTCACTATGTTTCGTATGCTTATGGAGATGGTGAGTAAGCACACCGTCACCATTAAGGAACTCGAAACCCTCGTCACCGAGGAAAAGGAAAAATATGAAATCCTTGAGCGGAAAGTCCTATATGAGGAAGCAAAAAATGATGAACTACGCATAAAAATTGGTACAAACCTTGACGAACATGCCAAGAAACTTGCTTCCTTGGAAAAGGTTGAAAGCTCTTTCAAGGAGTTGATTAATGATAAGAGTAAACTTGTGAGGTCTCATGCTACTCTCTCTAAGGATTGTGAGCTTCTATCCGTGTCTCTTAAGACTAAGGAAGATGAGCTCACCCTTCTTACAAAGAGCTTTGAGACACTCAAACTTACTTATCTCGAAACTCTAGCTAAGGCTTACTCCTCTCCTATTATAAATGTTGATGCCTGTACTACTAACGCAAGTTGTGATCTAGCATCTATTTGTGAGGAGAATCGATTTCTAAAAGCACAACTTGAGAAAGGACTCATGACATGTGCTCAAGGACAAAAGAACCTTAATGAAGTATTGAGCCGACACAATGAAGTTTTCGCAAAGGAAGGACTTGGGTACGACCCAAGCACAAGCAAGACGAAAACATCCACTCAAAAGTGCACCACTCCTCTCAAAGAGACATTTGTACGTGAAGGGCAGAAGAAGAAAGGGAAGAGTCAAGTCAACAAGGTTGTGAGTGGGAAGGCCACAAGGGACCTACCCACTCCCATCAAACCTAAGGGTTTCATGCCTCCATCCTATGTGCTTTGTAAGACAAAGGATGGAGAGGTTTATGCTAAATTTGTTGGCCCTCATAATGCATTTCGTTTCTATGCTATTTGGGTTCCTAAGACCCTTGTGACTAATGTGAGAGGTCCCATTGCAAAATGGGTGCCTCTAACCAAGTCGTTGATTGTGTGTAGGTTGCCTTCACCGGCGGAGTCAAATGGGTGATCGATAGTGGATGCACCATATGACCGGAGACTGCAAATTGCTCTACGATTTCATGGAAGCCATTCAACCATTTATGAGCATTGTGTTTGGTGGAGGAACAAAAGTACATGTACTTGGATTGGGTAAGGTGGCTATCACAAATGAAATGTCACTTGCAAATGTCATGCTTGTCCAATCTCTTAAATATCACTTACTTTCCGTTCGTCAATTGGCTTCTGTTGGTTATGATACACTATTTGGACTAACGGATGTGAAAGTCTTTAAGAGAGATACTCTTGAAGTGGCCTTTGTTGGAAAGTTGGATGGCAACCTTTACATGGTTGATTTCTCGAAAGAGAGTACCTTCCATGCAACTTGTCTAATGGCCAAAGCCGACAAGGGATGGCTATGGCATCGCCGGCTAGCCCATGTCGGCATGAGAAATCTTCAAGATCTCTTAAAGGGGAATCACATCCTTGGACTAACGAATATTTCTTTTGAGAAAGATCGTGTGTGTAGTGCATGCATAGCCGGGAAGCAACATCAATCAAAGCACCCACCCAAGAATATTGTATCCACGTCAAGGCCATTGGAGCTCCTTCATGTGGATCTCTTTGGGCCTCCTTCATGGGATAGTCTTGGTGGGAAAAAGTATGGTCTTGTCATTGTTGATGATTACTCAAGATATACATGGGTGTTCTTCCTCAAGTCCAAAGACGAGACGAAGTTCACCTTCATTGATTTTGCCAAACAAGCTCAACGCAAGTTTGACAAAGAAATATTGGCAATAAAAAGTGACAATGGCTCCGAGTTCAAGAACTACACCTTGGAAGAGTTTCTCAGTGACGAGGGGATTGAGCATCAATAGTCCGCCCCCTACACTCCTCAACAAAATGGTGTAGCCGAAGAAAGAACCGTACTCTTGTGGAGATGGCAAGGTATATGTTGGATGAGTACAAGTCACCATATAGCTTTTGGGCCGAGACCATCAACACTGCATGTCATGCCTCAAACCGTCTCTTCCTCCGCACAATCTTGGAAAAGACCCCATATGAGCTTCTAACCGGAAACAAACCAAATATCAAGTACTTCCGTGTGTTAGGATGTAAGTGCTTCATACTCAACAAGAAAGAACGGTTAGGAAAATTTCAATCCAAAACTATTGAGGGTATATTTGTTGGTTATGGATCAAGCTCCCATGCCTATAGGGTCTACAACAAATCCAATGGATGTGTTGTAGAAACTTGTGACGTGGTGTTTGATGAATTTAATGGCTCTCATGGAGAGCAAGTTGATCTAAGTGATGTAGGTGATGAAGATTCTTCTCAATATATCTTGAACATGGGTGTTGGTGCTCTTCTTCTAATGGAACAAGAACCCCATGATGGTATGGAAGATGACGCACAACTTTCTATATATGCAACCATTACAACACCCACACCGCCACAAGATCCAAACACTCAACCAATGCCCACAACTCAAGTACAAGATGAAAATAAAGTCCTTCACCATGATCATCTTCAAGAACCAGATCTTCAATAGAGCTAGAAAGTGCAATCATTGATGATGAACCTCAACAAATGCAACATGAAGAAGAAGATCTTCCACCACACATAAATGATCCATATGTTGAGGACGTGGATGATGGACATGAAGTTGAACCTCGTGAAACTCTCACCTCCATCATGCCTCGAGTGGCCGGTCATGTTGATGTTGACAAAATTCTCACCGGCATATCCGGAGGTAGAGTCACTCGTAAACATTTGACAAACTTTTGTGCTCACTTCTCGTTTGTGTCTAGTATTGAGCCTGTCAAGGTACAAGATGCATTGATGAACAACGATTGGCTCGTTGCTATGCAAGAAGATTTGAACAGTTATGAATGCAACCAAGTATAGTCTCTGGTGGAGAGACCAGCTACAGAACACAATGTCATTGGAACAAAATGGATTTTCAAGAACAAGCAAGATGAGAATGGTGAAATCATCCGAAACAAGGCAAGGTTAGCGGCACAAGGGTACTCACAAGTTGAAGGTTTGGACTTTGGTGAGACCTTTGCCCCTGTTGCTCGGCTCGAATCCATTCGCATCTTACTTGCCTATGCTGCTTTCAATGGTTTTACATTACATCAATGGATGTGAAGAGTGCTTTCCTTAACGGTCCTCTACAAGAAGAAGTATATGTATCACAACCACCTGGGTTCGTTGATCCCGATCACAAAAACTATGTGTATAAACTTCATAAGGCTTTGTATGGCCTCAAACAAGCACCCCGTGCTTGGTATGATCATCTTAAGAAGTTTTTACTCGCTGATGGTTTTGTGAGAGGGGTGATCGATCCCACTCTTTTTACTAAGAGACACAAGGGTGACTTGATCTTATGCCAAATATATGTAGATGATATAATCTTTGGTTCTCCTAACATTCATTTGTGCAAGAAGTTTGCGGCTTCAATGACCAAGAATTTTGAAATGTCACTCAATGCGGATTTGAAATTCTTCCTCGGATTTCAAATTCAACCTAGACATCTTGGAAACCGAGCTGGGTAGCTTGGGATATCATGACTCAACCTAAACATCTTGGAGGTCTAGGCTTTCGTGATATGGAAATATTCAACCTAGTTCTTCTTGCACACCAGGCATGGAGACTGTTGACACAGGAGAGGTCCTTGAGTGGCAAAATATTGAAAGTGGTTTACTTTCCAAACTGCATATTACTAGAGGCTGAGCTAGGGGCGCCTCCATCCCAGATATGGTGGGCGATACTTGATGGCCGGGACATCTTAGCACATGGAGTTATCAGCAGAATTGGGAATGGTGAAACCACCAACATATGGCATCAAAACTAGATTCCCCGAGATAGCTTCATGAGGCCTATTACTTCGCTGGTAGCAAATCCGCCTTAGATAGTGGCTTATCTGATCGATGCAACCAGTTCATCATGGAAGGAGGAGCTGGTTCGGGCTACATTCACTCATTTTGATGCATCAAAAATTCTAAAAATACCGCTATGTACACGTAGGGTAGAGGACTTTTGGGCGGCATGAGGAAAGCCGGGGAGTTTTCTTGGTACGGTCTGCTTACCGCATGGTGCTGCGCATAAAACACCATCGGGAGACCTGGTTGAATGAACAAGTGGGATGTTCTACAGTACAAAATGAGAGCAATCACTGGAGCAAAATTTGGCACATTGAGGTCCCCTCGAAGTTAAAGACATTTGTATAGCGGCTTGCAAGACGATCCATGCCAACTTGGGAGTTATAGAAACATAGACATATGTCAACTAAAGATACTTGTCACCTTTCTGGAGCAAGGGATGATTGGAAACATGCTCTATTCACATGCCCGATGGCTGCTGGTGTTTGGACCCTAGCGCCGGAGGACCTAGTACTTCAGTTGGCTGACAGGCATGTCAGGCCCAAGATGCGATTATATCCCGATCACGTGACACTTACGTGATTGGGGCACAACCGCATTTCGGGCGCTTAGCAAGATGGATATCATTACATCGTACCATTACATACATACACGGGGGATACAACAATACATACAAGTCACATGAATACAACAACACCAATACAAGGTATCCGACTACGGATACAAACATGAAAAGCACAAAGACATCCATCTGCTATCCCAGGCTGCCGACCCGGAACCTAACCCAAGACTGAAGAAGAAGAAGAAAGAACTCCAATACAATGAACATCGCTCTCGCGCCAAGACATCGGAAACCTGCACCTCCAACTGTTGTTGTAGTATCTGTGAGCCACGAGGACTCAGCAATCCCATAACCATGGGTAACAAGACTAGCAAAGCTTAATAGGTAGGAAGAGGTAAAGTGGTGAGGTTGCAGCAGCGGCTAAGCAATATATATGGTGGCTAACTTACGAGTACAGGAATTAGATGAGCATCTACGCAAACGGTCGCCAACTAGTAGAGATCGCTAAAGATCCTGAACTACCTACGAGCCAAACATAACCCCACCGTGTTCTCTTCTCAAAATGAAAAGAGACAGTCACGGTTACTCAAACAGTTGTGTGTTTTACTTCGGATCCTCCTTTAAGTTTTCTACAACCAGACATTAACAAATTCCAATCTGCCACATAACCGCGGGCACGGCTTTCGAAAGATCATAACCCTGCAGGGGTGTCCAAACTTAGCCCATCACAAGCTCTCATGATCAGCTGAAGTAATAATAATTATTACCCCTTATCTGCCAGGACCCCGACTTAGATGCCGAGATCACCGAGTGCACGTGTATAGTGATCCCAGAGATCAATGCTCATTGAACACACAGAAGCTGAATAACAAGAGTCTTACATCCATACACATCGTCTTACACAAATTAAGGCCATTATGGCCAAGTCTTACATAGATAAAGCCTCACGGCTGAATAGCAAATAACTCAAATAGCGGAAGTCTTCGATGATAGGTAGAACCCATGCCATCTGCCTTAACCCTACAAGCATTCTGACTGGGATAGCGTCCTAGTTCGCATGCTCGTCTCCAAAGAACTCTTCCTCATATTCTTGTTCCTCCATGCCTGGCCAATTAAATAACCAGTGGCAAGCCAATGAGTACTTTGAATGTACTCGCAAGCAACCCATGATGTGGTTCAAAATAACAATGCAATTGAACAATAATGAGCAATCTAGCAATGGGCTAGAATAAATATTCTACCATCAAGTGTATGCATCAACGAGTTCACGTAACCTTGAAAACAGGTTACCGATATCAACATGAATGATTCAACTCAACGAGTCAAGTCACCACCCTGACTCATCACACACATACTTTCACCGATGAAGTAAAATTCTGGACATAGTTTAAGTAGCAACACCCAACTGTCCATGACCGTGGACACGGCTATTCGAATAGTTTTACACTCTGCAGAGGTTGCGCACTTTACCCACAAGATCCGGGAAGCTTTCATGTCATCCATGATCCCGCAGTACCTCAAGTACTCGGGGGAAGCACCCGGTCATTATCTTTCCTTAGACGACACTAACATAGAGTCAACTCGTTGGTACACGGCCCTAGAGTACAAATAATAGATCACGGGACTTGCCCTAATTTCAATGTCACGCGTACCCGATGGGACCAACGGTGTGTCCGGTGCCCTGTAAAAACAGTCATGGTCGTCTATCCAGGCACGACCCCGTCCCGGGAAAGACCTCAAGTCTTCCCGTCACTAGTAATGCGGGCACCATGCTAGTATCGACTTAAGTAATCAATAAAGCCCCGTCCCATAAGGGGTAGAGTGGTTGCACATGTTTGGTTGGGACGGTAGTCACACATAAATCTAATCCATTATTTCACCCATGCACAGGATTTACCGGCACATCACTTCTTCCTCAAGTGATGACCTAACTCAACATCACCCTCGGGCATTAGGGGCACCCGATGGGTTTTATGCAAAGATTTCAACCACGAAGGTTCATATCACACTTGCATCACTAAGCATCACTACTTACTATTTGCATGTCATCTAGCACATAGCAAGATTAAGAGCAAGGCATGCATCATGTGGTGGTCCAACTAGGTCACCATCGTGGTTAGGTGGATTGCGAGGAGCTGGGTTCCTTGGTGGCATCCCGCGGCCTTGTCCTTGGTTCTGCGCATTGGGGCGCGGGGCATCTGGCTTCTTGTTGGGGCACACCCTTGAGATGTGTCCGGACTGACCACATCCAAAGCAAGTGACTTGGTTTGGAATGTTGATCTTGTTGCCACCACTGGTATTGGGGTTGAAAGCTGGCCTTGGGTTGGCATACTGCTGAGGCTGAAAGTTGGTGTGAGGTGCAGGAGTTCTTGGCTGCTGATAGGTTGGCTTGGCCGGGGCTGACTGCCACGGACGAGGTTTCTGGTTGCTGGAACTTCCCTTGCTGACCATCTTGCGCTTGCGAGTGTCTTCCAAAGCACGCTGCTTGTCTTCAAGCATCAGTGCTTTGTTCACCAGGTCAGGGAAGGTTGGGCAGTCGCACACGACAAGCGAATACTGCAGAGTCTGGTTGAGGCCTTCCATGAAGCGCTCCCTTTTTGCAGCATCAGTGCTGACATCTTCAGGGGCATACCTTGACAAAACACTGAACTTCTGCATGTACTCCTTGACAGTGCCACTTCCTTGCTTCAGGGCTCGGAACTCACGCTTTTTGATAGCCATGATTTCGGAAGGAATGTGGGCCTTGCAGAATTCTGCCTTGAAGTTGACCCAAGTGATGTCTTGTTCAGCATGCATGACCTTGAATCCATCCCACCAAGCTCTAGCAGTCCCCCCCGAGGCAGTGGGCTGCATAAGCCACCTTCTCACGGTCTTCGGTGCATCCGACTAGTTCCAGTATGTCCTCAATGGAGCGAACCCAGTCGTCTGCATCCAGGGGTTCAGCAGTCTCGATAAAGGTTGGCGGTGCATGCTTCTTGAATTCTGCCAACGTGGAACGTCCATTGCCATTCCCCGCCGGCTGGCGGTTGTTGGTGACAGCTTGAGCAATCAGCTGAAGGGCTGCAGTGTTGGCTTGACGTTCCTCGCGGAAAGCTTGGAGAAGCTGAGCCATGTCCATGTTCGGGGGAGGTGGTGGTGGTGGAGCTTGGTCGTTGGCTTGGTCGTGGCCTGCCTCTGACTGAGCGGATGCTCTGGCTTCAGTCTGCTGGGTAGAGGTACCAGTACGAGCTACAACAGGCATCATGTTGGAGCGGTAAAAGGTCTCATGACTTGGAAGGAAGAAAGCAAGATAGAGGGGTGCCTAGTAAGGGGGTGGGTGTGACACTAATCAAATCATGCAAGGGCCGTAAGGCCAAAACACATTCATTAAAATCCAAATGGGTGATGCAGTCATTTACACATTCCCGAAGGAAGAATACGACATACATCCAGACACAACAAAAGCAAACACTAGATGGTTTCATATGAACCATACAAGGACTCGACTGCGCATAGGGGTTACACGACCTATCCTACCGTAGAGGTCACAACTGGCATATCCGAGTAGCGAATAATTCCTAAGCGGCGGAATGCTCGGTCGCGTATTCCGGCTCTTCTGGGTCTTCCTCCTTGTCTTCATCTGTCTGGGCCCCCTTGTCACTTGAGGGTGTGGGGAGTGGAGGAGTTGGATACGACAGTGCTTCATCGGTGGTGCAGGGAAAAGCTTGCGATATTCCCTTGTCGTCATCCGGTGTCGCCGAGGTGGTTCTTCATTCTTGGAAGATACATCCTCGGAGGGCCTTCCGCCTCGGTATGTGATAGCGGACTGTCCAGAAGGTGCTCCTTCCTCCTTGATCCTATTTTTCTTCTCTTGATCTCGACGAAGAAGTGCCTTGGTCTTGTGAAGTTCTTCTCGAAGCTTCATTGATTCCGAGGCCAGGTCTTGTGCCAAGCTGTCGGCACATAGACTAAAGTAGGTCTGGAACCGAAGCGAGAGTCCTTCCTTTAGTGGAGGGGATAGTGCGCTGCTTTCATCTTCACCTTCCTTCCGGTAAGGTAAGAAGCGGGTTGTTATCTTGGCTGCCATCTCCGAAAGAAGCTCGCGGAGACGGGTTAGTGCCTTGAGTGCAGCAGCCTCGACAGCGAGAGGTAGTGTTGCCATCTGGGGTCCCTCGAAGAACCAACTTGTGGGAGGATCGTTTGCCTTCACGATCACCTCCACATGGTATTCCACCTCAGTGTCGCTAACCCAATGCTCATGGTATGTGAGGATGGGTGCTTGGTGGAACTGACACTCCTGGAGGCTATCCTCGAGAAGCAAGGGAAACCCAGTGGTCAAGTGCTCTTCGGGTACAGTGGCCATCTACAAAGGTGGAATAGGAGAGGTTAATAAGCTGACGAAATTTCAGGTTTAGAAAAGAAGAGAGGTTCAGAAGGTTTTTGAAAAAGGGTCTCATCTAACTAACGCCCATGCTAACTAAGGCTTCCTACAGTCAGGATGGCTCTGATACCAGCTCTGCCGGGACGCCGACTTAGAAGCCGAGATCACCGAGTGCACGTGTACAGTGATCCCAGAGATCAATGCTCACTGAACACACAGAAGCTGAATAACAAGAGTCTTACATCCATACATATCGTCTTACACAAATTAAGGCCATTATGGCCAAGTCTTACATAGATAAAGCCTCGCGGCTGAATAGCAAATAACTCAAATAGCGGAAGTCTTCGATGATAGGTAGAACCCATGCCATCTGCCTTAACCCTACAGGCATTCTGACTGGGATAGCATCCTAGTTCGCATGCTCGTCTCCAAAGAACTCTTCCTCATATTCCTGTTCCTCCATGCCTGGCCAATTAAATAACCAGTGGCAAGCCAATGAGTACTTTGAATGTACTCGCAAGCAACCCATGATGTGGTTCAAAATAACAATGCAATTGAACAATAATGAGCAATCTAGCAATGGGCTAGAATAAATATTCTACCATCAAGTGTATGCATCAACGAGTTCACGTAACCTTGAAAACAGGTTACCGATATCAACATGAATGATTCAACTCAACGAGTCAAGTCACCACCCTGACTCATCACACACATACTTTCACCGATGAAGTAAAATTCTGGACATAGTTTAAGTAGCACCACCCAACTGTCCATGACCGTGGACACGACTATTCGAATAGTTTTACACTCTGCAGAGGTTGCGCACTTTACCCACAAGATCTGGGAAGCTTTCGTGTCATCCACGATCCCGCAGTACCTCAAGTACTCGGGGGAAGCACCCGGTCATTATCTTTCCTTAGACGACACTAACATAGAGTCCACTCGTTGGTACACGGCCCTCGAGTACAAATAATAGATCACGGGACTTGCCCTAATTTCAATGTCACGCGTACCCGAAGGGACCAACGGTGTGTCCGGTGCCCTGTAAAAACAGTCATGGTCGTCTATCCAGGCACGACCCCGTCCCGGGAAAGACCTCAAGTCTTCCCGTCACTAGTAATGCGGGCACCATGCTAGTATCGACTTAAGTAATCAATAAAGCCCCGTCCCATAAGGGGTAGAGTGGTTGCACATGTTTGGTTGGGATGGAAGTCACACATAAATCTAATCCATTATTTCACCCATGCACAGGATTTACCGGCACATCACTTCTTCCTCAAGTGATGACCTAACTCAACATCACCCTCGGGCATTAGGGGCACCCGATGGGTTTTATGCAAAGATTTCAACCACGAAGGTTCATATCACACTTGCATCACTAAGCATCACTACTTACTATTTGCATGTCATCTAGCACATAGCAAGATTAAGAGCAAGGCATGCATCATGTGGTGGTCCAACTAGGTCACCACCGTAACTCTACCATCATGTATCGGAAACAAGCGGGTTCCGAAGGACAAGTGTATCATGGTCAAAGGGCTGCTTGCCTGGATTGGCTTGGTCTTCAAAGTCTTAAAATCCTTCTCCTTCTCCTTCTTCAGCAACTTCGTCAAATACGGGATCTAATCGTCGCAAAATAACAACGGAAAAATAAGACCGTAATGAAAACAGAAAAATCAAAGTGCTCAGAAAAATGTCAACTTATTTTTGTTAAATACTAGAGGGAAAACTAAGATGGAGAAAATTCCTAGTGGGAGTTTTGGAGTGACAGAACGGAACCTAAGGATTTTAGAACAGGAGTTTTATTGCTCAAATTTGAATTTAAATTTGAACAGAACAGAAAAGTTTCATGGATATGTGTGAAAGTGACACCATTAAATAGGTCGGAATATTACAAGATTTTAGGAGTTGGAATTATTTCATTTGGACTAATATTCATTTCTGTAAAACTAATTGAAATAATTACAGAAAGAATAAAAAGAAATGGCCGTGTGCCACTGGGCCAGAGTGGCCATAGTGCACGGCCCAGGGCATCTAGCCCAGCCGCTCGGGCGCCAGCGCGCACATGTCAGGGTTTTAAACCTGACGGGTGGGGCCCAGCGGTTAGCGGCAGCGAGGGGAGAGAGGGAGCGGTGAGGATGACAGGCGGGGCCCGCCTGTCATCTTCAACCTCTCGGCCACGGCGACGGCGAGCTCACCGGCGCCGATTCCGGCCACGGCGAAGCCAATGGAGGGCAGGGATGGGTTCAACGACGAGTCGCGGAGGTGGTGGTGGTGGTGCGGCTCGCCGGGGAGGTCGGGTTCGTCGGCGGTGAGGTGGGACGGCGGAGGGTCGTCGGGAAGCTGCTGGCTAGCTCATTTCCGGCAGCTGCAGAAGGGGAAATGGAGGGGAACGCATCAGTGGTGCATGGTGGTTCCAAATAGAGCAAAAGGAAGGGCGGAGGAGGCCTGTACCCCGAGATCTCCGGCTACCCGACGCGGCGGAGCTCCGGTCGATCCCGAGCACAGGGGCTTTCTGGGGAGGAGTGAGTGGTGCGGGAGTGTTGCTGGGGGTGTGTTGAGGCTGCTGGTGCCGTGGGAGATGTCGGGGCACGCTTATATAGCCGCGCCCATGGTCCACCGTGGACTCGTGCGCCGGCGAGGTTGCAGGCGAGGCCAGAGGCTGTTCTGGTGCCTGTGATCGAGCCGGGGAGGATCGTGGACGTGTTCCACGTCTAGTTGAGGGGAGAGGAGGAGCGGGGGACGCTCCAGACCGCGCGCGCGTGTGAGCCCGACGAGTGGAGGTCGCGGGCGGCCGGTGCGCGTGTGGAGACGGCCACTGGAGGGCGTAGGAGGAGGGGGACAGCACTGGTGGAGGCTGCGGATGTCGAGGCGCGTTGAGAGGCGCGAGGGGAGAGCCCGAGGCTGTCGGGGGCAGGTGATTGGGCGAAGCTATAGTGTGGTGGCGCACTGTAGCACGCTCTGGAGCGCCCTTATCGCATGCCATGGCATGCCATTGGCCCTCTGGACGCGTCCACCGTGTCTGGGGGGTCCAGGGTGATGCAAGCACTACGGATGAGGCTTTGGATGCTCTGAAGATGCTGTGAGAGAGAAGAGAGGCTGGTGACTTGGTAGAAAATGGCTGTCCAGCAGGGTGAACTAGGGTTTTTACCCCTCAATCATGGAGCTGGAGACATGGGAGAGTTACTGGAGGTAGCTAGTAAACAGATGAAGCTGTGGTAAAAAGTTGAGGCCAAGGTAAATAGTAAAAGTGATCAAGATGGTAGTTTTGGTAAAATAGCAGAGGGTGTTTGATCAGTGTTTGGTCAGGCAAATGATCTCCACTTGCCATGACACTTAACATGATTGAATGACATGTGAAAATAGGGTGTTTCACCAAATTTGGGCTCATTTGAAGAAACTAGCCAATGTAACTTTGGTGAACCCTAGAAATCAACAGAAATGGCTTCATATTGTTTGAGTCAAGCTAATCATCTCCCCTTGATGCACCACTTGGTGTAGTTTCATTATTTGGGGTATTGATCATGCCCACAAAGTTTGAAGCTCTAGGTAAAAAGTTGGTAATGCAAAGTTGTTCAAATTTGCATTTGAACAGAAAGGGTTTTGGGGTATTCTGGTCAAGTTGCTCTATTCCAATTCTTGTGCCATTTGGTCTAGATGCCTTATTAGGCCATTCTAGCATGTGCACCAAATTTGAGAGCATTTGGACAAGTTTGGCAATGTAGAGTTGCTCAAACTTCAAATATGGACAGAATGGTTATGAAGGGTTTTGAGGATGTTTTCCTGCTTCCCAAGGCATGGGACTTGGCAAGACCATCAAATATGTCATATATGACATGATAGAATTTCCCTGGAATTTTTGGAGAATATTTCCTTTGTAAATATTTCAAAAGCTTGAAATATCCAGAAAGGGTTTTTGAGGGATTAGCCCATTATTTTGAACATGACCAAGTGTTGAAACTCTTATATATGGACAATATATGTCCTATGAGTCTCCCTGAATTTTGGCAAATATTTTTGAAATACTTAAATAAATTTCCCCTATTAAAGACACTTTTCTGTCCTTAAGAAAAAAGCTTTTAAATAAAATAGGAAAATAACTTTTAAAATTATACTTTTGTGGTTTCTGGGAGTCCTATGACTACTTGGTCTCAAATACACCTTTTGAAATAATATTCTCACCCTAAATCAAGCACTTGCAGTGCAAACCTTAATTCAGGGGTTTTAGGAGTACTAAATTTATAAAATACATTTTGGCCAAATTAATATTGTAAGAAAATGCTATACTATTATATAACACTTGGTATGATCATTGGGCAGAAGTTTTGGGTATGGAGATGAATTCTACTAGAGGTAATAGTTGACTTTAATGAGCACATAAAAAGCACATGAAGAAAAGCTCAATTCCAAATAAAAGCCAAATGATGCCAAAAAAAATTGTTGGTCCAAATTTTCATGCTTCATTGATGCAAATAACATGTTACAAAATGCAGGGTGTGACAGACCTACCCCCCTTACAAGAATCTCGTCCCCGAGATTCCTAAACTAGGTCTTAAAAGAGATCGGGAAACTCGGATCTAAGATAGTCTTTACGTTCCCAGGTTGCTTCAGCTTCGGTGTGGTTGCTCCACTGGACCTTGAAGTACTTGATGGTACGGCTTCGTGTTCGTCGTTCTGCTTCATCCAGAATGCGAATGGGCTTCTCGCGGTAGGTCAAATCAGGCTGCAGATCAATGGCTTGGTGATCAACATCCTTGTAGAGATTAGGCTTGTCTGGAACTTGGAGACATTTCCAGAGTTGTGACACATGGAATACATTGTGCACACCGGATAGCCCGGGTGGTAGTTCCAACTGGTAAGCCACTTCTCCTCATCGTGCAGTGATCTCAAAGGGTCCAATAAACCTTGGTGCGAGCTTCCCCTTGACGTGGAAACGCTTGGTTCCCTTCAGAGGAGTTACCCGCAGGTACACATGGCCCCCGACATGGAAACTCATGTCCCAACGGTGAGTGTCAGCATAGCTCTTCTGCCTTGACTTGGCTGCCTTCAAACGTTCTCTGACTAGTTGGACTTGCTCTTCTGCTGCATGGAGAATATCCGGTCCAAAGACTAGCCCTTCTCCAGTCTCTGACCAGTTGAGGGGTGTGCGACATCTGCGTCCGTACAACACCTCAAATGGTGCCATCTGAAGGCTCGACTGATAACTGTTGTTATAGGAGAACTCGACAAAAGGGAGACAATCTTCCCACTTGGCTCCATATTCCAAGACACAGGCTCGGAGCATGTCTTCGAGAATTTGATTTACTCGTTCTGTCTAACCTCCGGTCTGTGGGTGAAAAGCCGTGCTGAAAGATAACTTGGTTCCCAAGGCTTCTTGGAACTTCTTACAGAACCTTGAGGTGAACTGGGTTCCTCGATCTGACACAATCTCCTTGGGAACGCCGTGAAGACTTACGATTCTGTCGATGTAGAGAGCTGCCAGCTGGTTGCCATCATAAGTGGTCTTGACAGGAATGAAATGGGCCACCTTGGTCAAATGATCGACTATGACCCAGATAGAGTCATGTCCTCTATCCGACCTTGGTAATCCAGTGATGAAGTCCATTCCGATTTTATCCCACTTCCACTCAGGAACCTTGAGTGGCTGGAGCAATCCAGTGGGTCGCTGATATTCAGCCTTGACCCTTTGGCACACATCACACTTTGCAACATAGGTTGCAATCTCTCTTTTCATCCCGTGCCACCAGAATCGTGCCTTCAAGTCTTGGTACATCTTGGTTCCTCCGGGGTGGATGGAATACGGAGTGTCATGGGCTTCTTGCAGGATCAGGTTCTTCAGCTCTGTGTTGTTTGGTACGCAAATGCGGCCCTTGTACCAAACAATCCCGTGCTCGTCTTCAGAGAATCCAGGGGCCTTGCCTAGCTTCATCTTCTTCTTGATGCCTTCAATGCTTGCGTGTCCATCTTGTGCCTTCTTGACCTCGTCCATCAGGGTCGGCCTGACTTCCAAATGATCTATAAATCCAGGGGTGACCAATTCCAAACTGAATTGCTCGAGTTCCTTAAACAAGGCTGGCTGCCTTTCTTGAATAATGGCATTCAAAGAGCAAGCCTTCCTGCTTAAGGCATCGGCCACCACGTTAGCCTTCCCGGGGTGATATTGAACACTGAGGTCATAGTCTTTGATGAGTTCCAACCATCTCCGTTGCCTCATGTTCAAATCCTTTTGGGTGAAAATGTACTTCAGACTTTTGTGGTCCGTGTATATCTCACACCGTTTCCCTAGGAGGTAATGCCGCCATGTCTTCAAGGCATGAACTACTGCCGCTAGCTCAAGATCGTGAGTAGCGTAGTTCTCCTCGTGAGGTCGTAGCTGCCTGGAGAGGTAGGCTATGACTCGGCCTTCTTGCATCAGAACGCTTCCCAATCCGGTTCGAGAGGCATCACAATATATCACGAACTCCTTGTGAATATCAGGTGTTGCCAGAACTGGGGCGGTGGTCAATCTCTTCTTGAGCTCTTGGAAGCTCTCTTCGCATTTTGGCGTCCACTCGAACTTCTTGTCCTTCTTGAGGAGCTGAGTCATTGGCCGTGCAATGCTAGAGAATCCTTCCACAAATTTGCGGTAATACCCCGCAAGTCCGAGGAAGCTTCTGACTTCCTTGACGGTCATTGGAGATTGCCATTGGGTCACAGCTTCGATCTTTGCGGGATCTACTGATAATCCTTCCTCGGTTAAGACTTGACCTAAGAATCCAACTTTATGCAGCCAGAACTCACACTTGCTGAATTTGGCATATAGTTGGTGCTCCCGAAGCTTATCTAGGACCATCCTCAAATGTTGCTCATGCTCGTCCTCCGACTTCGAGAAGACAAGAATGTCATCGATGAAGACAACAACGAACTTGTCCAAATATTCCATGAAGACTTTATTCATGAGGTACATGAAGTAAGCTGGGGCATTGGTTAACCCAAAGGACATGACCGTGCACTCGTACAGGCCATATCTGGTTACAAATGCCGTCTTCGGAATATCTTGGGGTCTGGTCTTCAGCTGGTAGTACCCAGATATGAGGTCGATCTTGGAGAACACCTTAGCTCCGCTGAGCTGATCAAACAGATCTTCGATCTTGGGAAGTGGATATTTGTTCTTGATTGTAACTTCATTGAGGGAACGATAGTCAATGCATAAGCGGATGGTACCGTCCCTCTTTGCCACAAACAGAACAGGAGATCCCCAAGGGGAGGCACTCGGGCGGATAAATCCCTTCCTCAGCTGCTCTTCCAGTTGCTTCTTCAACTCGGCTAATTCTCCCGTCTCCATTCTATAAGGCTTCTTATAGATGGGTCCTGCCCCGAGCACGAGCTCGATGATGAACTCAATGTCACGGTCAGGGGGCATTCCCGGTAGTTCATCCGGAAAGACATCAGGATATTCACATACCACCGGTACTTGCTCTAGCCCAACTTCAGACAGACAGTTGACTTGAATGGCTTGAGCGGAAGAGGAGTTGGGAGCGAACTTGACTTCGACTCCTTGGTCATTGGTCACAGTGACTGTCCGATTGGCACAGTCTAACAAGCCTTGGTGCTTGCTGAGCCAATTCATGCCTAGGATCACATCCAAGCCTTGTGATCTCAGGACGATGAGGTCTGCTAGGAAATCTACACCGTTAATGGTAATACTGACTCCCTTACAGCCTATCTTGGCTCTCATCTCTGCTCCGGGGGTTTGTACCACCATAGGGTTATTCACGGGTGTAGGGGTCATGCCACTTTTTAATGCAAATCTTTGAGTGACAAATGAATGCGTTGCTCCAGAATCAAACAAGACAGTTGCAGGTGCTGAGTTGACAAGGAACGCAGCACGACGTCCGGGTCTTCCTGGGCTTCTTCAACAGTGACGTGATTCACACGCCCCTTCCCATGGTTAGGTGGACTGCGAGGAGCTGGGTTCCTTGGTGGCATCCCGTGGCCTTGTCCTTGGTTCTGCGCATTGGGGCGCGGGGCATCTGGCTTCTTGTTGGGGCACACCCTTGAGATGTGTCCGGACTGACCACATCCAAAGCAAGTGACTTGGTTTGGAATGTTGATCTTGTTGCCACCACTGGTATTGGGGTTGAAAGCTGGCCTTGGGTTGGCATACTGCTGAGGCTGAAAGTTGGTGCGAGGTGCAGGAGTTCTTGGCTGCTGATAGGTTGGCTTGGCCGGGGCTGACTGCCACGGACGAGGTTTCTGGTTGCTGGAACTTCCCTTGCTGACCATCTTGCGCTTGCGAGTATCTTCCAAAGCACGCCGCTTGTCTTCAAGCATGAGTGCTTTGTTCACCAGGTCAGGGAAGGTTGGGCAATCGCACACGACAAGCGAATACTGCAGAGTCTGGTTGAGGCCTTCCATGAAGCGCTCCCTTTTTGCAGCATCAGTGCTGACATCTTCAGGGGCATACCTTGATAGAACACTGAACTTCTGCATGTACTCCTTGACAGTGCCACTTCCTTGCTTCAGGGCTCGGAACTCATGCTTTTTGATAGCCATGATTCCGGAAGGAATGTGGGCCTTGCGGAATTCTGCCTTGAAGTTGACCCAAGTGATGTCTTGTTCAGCATGCATGACCTTAAATCCATCCCACCAAGCTCTAGCAGTCCCCCCGAGGCAGTGGGCTGCATAAGCCACCTTCTCGCGGTGTTCGGTGCATCCGACTAGTTCCAGTATGTCCTCAATGGAGCGGACCCAGTCGTGTGCATCCAGGGGTTCAGCAGTCTCGATAAAGGTTGGCGGTGCATGCTTCTTGAATTCTGCCAACGTGGAACGTCCATTGCCATTCCCCGCCGGCTGGCGGTTGTTGGTGACAGCTTGAGCAATCAGCTGAAGGGCTGCAGTGTTGGCTTGGCGTTCCTCGCAGAAAGCTTGGAGAAGCTGAGCCATGTCCATGTTCGGGGGAGGTGGTGGTGGTGGAGCTTGGTCGTTGGTTTGGTCGTGGCCTGCCTCTGACTGGGCGGATGCTCTGGCTTCAATCTGCTGGGTAAAGGTACCAGTACGAGTTACAACAGGCATCCTGTTGGAGCGGTAAAAGGTCTCATGACTTGGAAGGAAGAAAGCAAGATAGAGGGGTGCCTAGTAAGGGGGTGGGTGTGACACTAATCAAATCATGCAAGGGCCGTAAGGCCAAAACACATTCATTAAAATCCAAATGGGTGATGCAGTCGTTTACACATTCCCGAAGGAAGAATACGACATACATCCAGACACAACAAAAGCAAACACTAGATGGTTTCATATGAACCATACAAGGACTCGACTGCGCATAGGGGTTACATGACCTATCCTACCGTAGAGGTGACAACTGGCATATCAGAGTAGCGAATAATGCCTAAGCGGCGGAATGCTCGGTCACGTATTCCGGCTCTTCTGGGTCTTCCTCCTTGTCTTCATCTGTCTGGGCCCCCTTGTCACTTGAGGGTGTGGGGTAGTGGAGGAGTTGGATATGACGGTGCTTCATCGGTGGTGCAGGGAAAAGCTTGCGATATTCCCTTGCCGTCATCCGGCGTCGCCGAGGTGGTTCTTCATTCTTGGAAGATACATCCTCAGAGGGCCTTTCGCCTCGGTATGCGATAGCGGACTGTCCAGAAGGTGCTCCTTCCTCCTTGATCCTATTTGTCTTCTCTTGAGCTCGACGAAGAAGTGCCTTGGTCTTGTGAAGTTCTTCTCGAAGCTTCATTGATTCCGAGGCCAGGTCTTGTGCCAAGCTGTCGGCACATAGACTAAAGTAGGTCTGGAACCGAAGCGAGAGTCCTTCCTTTAGTGGAGGGGCTAGTGCGCTGCTTTCATCTTCACCTTCCTTCCGGTAAGGTAAGAAGTGGGTTGTTATCTTGGCTGCCATCTCCGGAAGAAGCTCGCGGAGACGGGTTAGTGCCTTGAGTGCAGCAGCCTCGACAGCGAGAGGTAGTGTTGCCATCTGGGGTCCCTCGAAGAACCAACTTGTGGGAGGATCGTTTGCCTTCACGATCACCTCCACATGGTATTCCACCTCAGTGTCGCTAACCCAATGCTCATGGTATGTGAGGATGGGTGCTCGGTGGAACTGACACTCCTGGAGGCTATCCTCGAGAAGCAAGGGAAACCCAGTGGTCAAGTGCTCTTCGGGTACAGTGGCCATCTACAAAGGTGGAATAGGAGAGGTTAATAAGCTGATGAAATTTCAGGTTTAGAAAAGAAGAGAGGTTCAGAAGGTTTTTGAAAAAGGGTCTCATCTAACTAACGCCCATGCTAACTAAGGCTTCCTACAGTCAGGATGGCTCTGATACCAGCTCTGCCGGGACCCCGACTTAGAAGCCGAGATCACCGAGTGCACGTGTACAGTGATCCCAGAGATCAATGCTCACTGAACACACAGAAGCTGAATAACAAAAGTCTTACATCCATACATATTGTCTTACACAAATTAAGGCCATTATGGCCAAGTCTTACATAGATAAAGCCTCACGGCTGAATAGCAAATAACTCAAATAGCGGAAGTCTTCGATGATAGGTAGAACCCATACCATCTGCCTTAACCCTACAGGCATTCTGACTGGGATAGCGTCCTAGTTCGCATGCTCGTCTCCAAAGAACTCTTCCTCATATTCTTGTTCCTCCATGCCTGGCCAATTAAATAACCAGTGGCAAGCCAATGAGTACTTTGAATGTACTCGCAAGCAACCCATGATGTGGTTCAAAATAACAATGCAATTGAACAATAATGAGCAATCTAGCAATGGGCTAGAATAAATATTCTACCATCAAGTGTATGCATCAACGAGTTCACGTAACCTTGAAAACAGGTTACCGATATCAACATGAATGATTCAACTCAACGAGTCAAGTCACCACCCTGACTCATCACACACATACTTTCACCGATGAAGTAAAATTCTGGACATAGTTTAAGTAGCACCACCCAACTGTCCATGACCGTGGACACGGCTATTCGAATAGTTTTACACTCTGCAGAGGTTGCGCACTTTACCCACAAGATCCGGGAAGCTTTCGTGTCATCCACGATCCCGCAGTACCTCAAGTACTCGGGGGAAGCACCCGGTCATTATCTTTCCTTAGACGACACTAACATAGAGTCCACTCGTTGGTACACGGCCCTCGAGTACAAATAATAGATCACGGGACTTCCCTAATTTCAATGTCACGCGTACCCGAAGGGACCAACGGTGTGTCCGGTGCCCTGTAAAAACAGTCATGGTCGTCTATCCAGGCACGACCCCGTCCCGGGAAAGACCTCAAGTCTTCCCGTCACTAGTAATGCGGGCACCATGCTAGTATCGACTTAAGTAATCAATAAAGCCTCGTCCCATAAGGGGTAGAGTGGTTGCACATGTTTGGTTGGGACGGTAGTCACACATAAATCTAATCCATTATTTCACCCATGCACAGGATTTACCGGCACATCACTTCTTCCTCAAGTGATGACCTAACTCAACATCACCCTCGGGCATTAGGGGCACCCGATGGGTTTTATGCAAAGATTTCAACCACGAAGATTCATATCACACTTGCATCACTAAGCATCACTACTTACTATTTGCATGTCATCTAGCACATAGCAAGATTAAGAGCAAGGCATGCATCATGTGGTGGTCCAACTAGGTCACCACCGTAACTCTACCATCATGTATCGGAAACAAACGGGTTCCGAAGGACAAGTGTATCATGGTCAAAGGGTTGCTTGCCTGGATTGGCTTGGTCTTCAAAGTCTTCAAATCCTTCTCCTTCTCCTTCTTCAGCAACTTCATCAAATACGGGATCTAATCGTCGCAAAATAACAACGGAAAAATAAGACCATAATGAAAACAGAAAAATCAAAGTGCTCAGAAAAATATGAACTTATTTTTGGTAAATACTAGAGGGAAAACTAAGATGGATAAAATTCCTAGTGGGAGTTTTGGAGTGACAGAATGGAACCTAAGGATTTTAGAACAGGAGTTTTATTGCTCAAATTTGAATTTAAATTTGAACAGAACAGAAAAGTTTCATGGATATGTGTGAAAGTGACACCATTAAATAGGTCGGAATATTACAAGATTTTAGGAGTTGGAATTATTTCATTTGGACTAATATTCATTTCTGTAAAATTAATTGAAATAATTACAGAAAGAATAAAAAGAAATGGCCCTGTGCCACTGGGCCAGAGTGGCCATAGTGCACGGCCCAAGGCATCTAGCCCAGCCGCTCGGGCACCAGCGCGCGCACGTCAGCGTTTTAAACCTGACGGGCGGGGCCCAGCGGTCAGCGGCAGCGAGGGGAGAGAGGGAGCGGTGAGGAAGACAGGCGGGGCCCGCCTGTCATCTTCAACCTCTCGGCCACGGCCACGGCGGGCTCACTGGCGTCGATTCCGGCCACGGCGAAGCCAACGGAGGGCAGGGATGGGTTGAGCGACGAGTCACGGAGGTAGTGGTGGTGGTGCGGCTCGCCGGGGAGGCCGGGTTCGTCGGCGGCGAGGTGGGACGGCGGAGGGTCGTCGGGAAGCTGCTGGCTAGCTCGTTTCCGGCAGCTGCAGAAGGGGAAAATGGAGGGGAACGCATCAGTGGTGCATGGTGGTTCCAAATCGAGCAAAAGGAAGGGCGGAGGAGGCCTGTACCCCGAGATCTCCGGCTACCCGACGCGGCGGAGCTCCGGTCGATCCCGAGCACAGGGGCTTTCTGGGGAGGAGTGAGTGGTGCGGGAGTGTTGCTGGGGGTGTGTTGAGGCTGCTGGTGCCATGGGAGACGCCGGGGCACGCTTATATAGCCGCGCCCATGGTCCACCGTGGACTCGTGCGCCGGCGAGGTTGCAGGCGAGGCCACAGGCTGTTCTGGTGCCTGTGATCGAGCCGGGGAGGATCGTGGACGTGTTCCATGTCTAGTTGAGGGGAGAGGAGGAGCGGGGGACGCTCTAGACCACGCGCGCGTGTGAGCCCGACGAGTGGAGGTCGCGGGCGGCCGGTGCGCGTGTGGAGACGGCCACTGGAGGGCGTAGGAGGAGGGGGACATCATCGGTGGAGGCTGCGGACGTCGAGGCGCGTTGAGAGGCGCGAGGGGAGAGCCCGAGGCTGTCGGGGGCAGGCGATTGGGCGAAGCTACAGTGCGGTGGCGCACTGTAGCGCGCTCTGGAGCGCCCTTATCGCATGCCATGGCATGCCATTGGCCCTCTGGACGCGTCCACCGTGTCTGGGGGGTCCAGGGTGATGCAAGCACTACGGATGAGGCTTTGGATGCTCTGAAGATGCTGTGAGAGAGAAGAGAGGCTGGTGACTTGGTAGAAAATGGTTGTCCAGCAGGGTGAACTAGGGTTTGTACCCCTCAATCATGGAGCTGGAGACATGGGAGAGTTACTGGAGGTAGCTAGTAACCATATGAAGCTGTGGTAAAAAGTTGAGGCCAAGGTAAATAGTAAAAGTGATCAAGATGGTAGTTTTGGTATAATAGCAGAAGGTGTTTGATTAGTGTTTGGTCAGGCAAATGATCTCCACTTGCCATGACACTTAACAAGATTGAATGACATGTGAAAATAGGGTGTTTCACCAAATTTGGGCTCATTTGAAGAAACTAGCCAATGTAACTTTGGTGAACCCTAGAAATCAACAGAAATGGCTTCATCTTGTTTGAGTCAAGCTAATCATCTCCCCTTGATGCACCACTTGGTGTAGTTTCATTATTTGGGGTATTGATCATGCCCCAAAGTTTGAAGCTCCAGGTAAAAAGTTGGTAATGCAAAGTTGTTCAAATTTGCATTTGAACAGAAAGGGTTTTGGGGTATTCTGGTCAAGTTGCTCTATTCCAATTCTTGTGCCATTTGGTCTAGATGCCTTATTATGCCATTCTAGCATGTGCACCAAATTTGAGAGCATTTGGACAAGTTTGGCAATGTAGAGTTGCTCAAACTTCAAATATGGACAGAATGGTTATGAAGGGTTTTGAGGATGTTTTCGTGCTTCCCAAGGCATGGGACTTGGCAAGATCATCAAATATGTCATATATGACATGATAGAATTTCCCTGGAATTTTTGGAGAATATTTCCTTTGTAAATATTTCAAAAGCTTAAAATATCCAGAAATGGTTTTTGAGGGATTAGCCCATTATTTTGAACATGACCAAGTGTTGAAACTCTTATATATGGACAATATATGTCCTATGAGTCTCCCTGAATTTTGGCAAATATTTTTGAAATACTTAAATAATTTTCCCCTATTAAAGACCTTTTTCTGGCCTTAAGAAAAAGCTTTTAAATAAAATAGGAAAATAACTTTTAAAATTATACTTTTGTGGTTTCTGGGAGTCCTATGACTACTTGGTCTCAAATACACCTTTTGAAATAATATTCTCACCCTAAATCAAGCACTTGCAGTGCAAACCTTAATTCAGGGGTTTTAGGAATACTAAATTTATAAAATACATTTTGGCCAAATTAATTTTGTAAGAAAATGCTATACTATTATATAACACTTGGTATGATCATTGGGCAGAAGTTTTGGGTATGGAGATGAATTCTACAAGAGGTAACAGTTGACTTTAATGAGCACATAAAAAGCACATGAAGAAAAACTCAATTCCAAATAAAAGCCAAATGATGCCAAAAAAAATTTGCTGGTCCAAATTTTCATGCTTCATTGATGCAAATAACATGTTACAAAATGCAGGGTGTGACATTATCTTAGGGGCTGAGCAAGCGGGTAACATAGCCAAACAATGGTTTTCTAGGGAGGTGTCAAAGGTTAGAGGTTTCATGGCAACAAGGAGAGGGGCTGACAATAATGATGGGTAGCGCGACATGTAACGATAGCATCGAGACAACTAAGCATGGCAATGATAGTAAAGGTATACAAGGGTATGGTCATCTTGCCTGAGATCCCGCAAGGAAGAAGAACGGATCCGTGAAGAAGACAAAGAAGAAGCCTCGAAGATGAACCACATGTAGTCGAACGAATCCTCACGAACGCAACGGAGCAAGCACTAACGAGAAGAAGCAAGCAACACGGTAAACACCCAACACAAGAACATGACAATATGCTCAACCAAGTATGATGCAAGACAAGTCTATATATGATGCAATACATGGCAAGGTAGGAAGCACTCAAAAACAACACAAGCCAACAAGTTTAAATGAGGCCGGAATCAACACATAACAAATCCGGTGAGTCCTCATATGCATAATTTGAAATTAGTCCAGATCTGAACAAACCTTAAGTTAAAGTTGTTAAACAGCAAGTTAACATGATCTACACGAAATTCTAGTCAAGTTTCATATAAAGTTTGTTTACATCGGAGGTACGACCTAGAAGATATGAGCAAAGCGGGACAAGCATGGCAACGATACAAGATGCACCCAAACATGAAGCAAAACTCACTCCAAACATGAAAACAACATGATATTATTATTCTACATGCAAAATCACACAAGTTTCATATAAGGCACACCCAAAACGGAGCAACGGGCTAAAAGATACACACGAAACAAGATATAACAACAAGCTGAAGTTAACAATCACATAGCAACTTTGGAGCAAGGTAAATATAAGCTAGAACACCCAAACATGTTAAAAAGAAGCATGGACATGAAGTAGATACGATACTTAACAAGTAGGAACTTAGAACACACCCAAAAGCTTGCTGGAACACGTTTAAACAAGCATGGCAAGTTGCAATAAAATTATCCAAACTTAGCCAAAATATGGGAAGGCAAAAACATCATCACGATGCTGCCTTCGGAGGCACAAAACAACTTGCATATCAACTCAACTAAGCATATAAAGAGCATGGACATGTAGTAGACATATCCTACAGCAAACAACTCCATTTGAGCAACTCCATAGGAGGCATGGATCAATAACAACAAGCTTCACAAATTGAACATGCTGATAAAATCCTAACAGGTATAATTTATAGCAACTTGAGAGCAAGAAATAAATAAGCTACAGCAGGTCATATAAGCAAGTAAGGGCATGAATGGATAGACAATAACATGGACAACAAGACATGATCATTGGCCACTCCAAAACAAGCATGGATTTAAGTGGGGCATCAAGCTAACATAGCATCAGGTTATAACAGATTCCAGACTTAGCAGTTTTTTCACTAAGTATAGAACAACAACAACAACATGGCATGTTTACAAGCATGTTTAAGTCAACACAAGGCATATCAAGGAAAGAGGTTGCACCACATCAAAGACCATATTATTATGCTTCTAGAACATAAAGACATGTGGCATGAAGACAATCACACCAATAGCAATGGGCAAGTGAAATCAGCATCTCATAACAAGTTTCAGAACTAAACAGCCAAATGCACTTTTGCAACAGAGATTAACATGGCAATATAGACTCAAACAAGCATGATGCAGCAACCATCATGTAGTACACTTCATAATGAACATTTTGATATATCATATGCATCATTTGGATAAACATGCACCAAGTTATCATATCTCAAACATGGCAAAAAAATAACAAGTAGCAGCAGTTTATAACAAGTAGCACTCTTGCAACAGAGATTAGAGCATCTAGATGAAGTCAAACAAGCATGGCACAATGGAACAAAGTGTAGAGCATATCACCACGATCATTTTGACATATCATACACTCAATTTGGACACACACACAAATATTTACAGCCTTGCAAACATGCAAAGAAATATTAACAGAAAAAGGACTTAGTGGAAAATTAGACCTCGGGGAAACGGACATGTCCGTGTCCGGCGGACACGTCCGGCGACTGGGGCCCGCGTGGCAGCGTCACATATGAGGCGGCGGACATGTCCGGGCTCCTCCCGGACATGTCCGTCGGTGCGGCGGTGCGGGGCCCACATGACAACGGCTCGGAGGCGGCCGAGGTCAACGCGGGTCGGTCATGGTGCGGCTCCGGCGAGGGAAGACACGGGAACGGCGCCGTAGGAGCACGGGGCGGCAGATCCGGGCGCGGGGGCGCCGGATCTGGCCGCCGGCGGCGAGCTGCTGCGGCGGGTCTTGAGGTCGACGGGGTTGGTGGCTCACGGTCGCGGCGGGGCCTCCTTGGTCGCCGGAGAGCGTCCCGGCGGCGGGGTCCTGGGGAGCTCGGGATCTGGCTCGATCCCATCGAGCCCCGAGGCTGGAAGACGAGCGAGGGCGCGGGAGATGCTTCGGGCCCGGTTGCGGCCCGGGGGTGGGCCTCGGCCGGGCCTCGCGGTCCAGGCGTGGCGGCTGACGCGGGGAGGCCAAGGGAGGCTGACGGGCGGGCCCTCCCGCGCTGAGGTGGCGGCTGCGGCGAATGGACAGCTGCCAAGTGGCAGAGGCGGGTTTGGCCGGCGCTGAAATGGAGGGAAGGAGGCTGTGCGCGCGGATCCCGAGGCAGAGGTGGGAGGAGGAGGCTGCTAGAGGTAGGGGAAGGGTAGGGAGGGTAGGTTAGACTAGGTTTAGGCCAAAATTGGCAGGTGGAGGTCTTTATATAGCAAAATGCTAGGGTTTGGGGGTTTTTGGGGCAAAACGAAGCCCTCCGATCGCGATCCAACGGCACTGGAGCGGAGGGGGAGTAGGCTGGGCCTAGGTTAGGTAGTGGGCTGTGTAGGAGGGGTTGTGGGGAGAGTAGAGAATAGGCCCGCGGGGTTTTTGGAGACCGAAAACGTCCGACATTTAAACCGGCGACTAGTGCCGCTATATATATCCGTTGGGCTATTAAACGGACTCCGAATGCGACGAAATTTGGCAGGCGGCCTGTCTACACTATAATAAGACCACACGCCAAGTTTCAACCCATTCCGAGAATGTTTTCCGGCCACTCATAAAATAAATATTCGGAGGCGCCGCGGGCGCGTGCGAGTGTGTGTGGGCTCAGAACGGACAACGGAAAAGTACGAGGGGGTTTGGCCGGATGCAGGTTTTGAAAACAAGATGATGCAACACACACGATGACATGGCAAAATGCAACACGCAAGCAAGATGACAAGGCAATGAGGACGAATAATTGGCTGACACCTGGCGCACCGGTCTCAGGGTGTCACAACACTCCCCTACTAACAAGAGATCTCGTCCCGAGATCTTAGGAACGAGACGGAAGAGAAAAGGAAGAACAAAGTTCTTCGAGGACAAAAGAGTGAAACCTAAGAACGTTGAGAGGTTGAACAATTGGAAAAAGGGTACAACGGAGATGAACGAAGTTGCAAAGACTTCGTTAGACAAGAGGAAGAAGGGATATGACGAGAATCAAAAGGTTGAAGGATATGAAGCACGGGTTGACGGAACAAGAATGAATTCGAAAACACTTCGGATAATAAGAGATAGAAAGGAATTTCCACGATGGAATTTGGGAAGCACTCCGGCTAAAACTGAAAGAAATAGCACACCGGTTGAACATGAATGGAATGTAACAAGAACTTGATAAGATGGAAACGATACTCGACGAGAGTAACAACATGATGCCTCCGGAAGAATTGAAATAATGGAATTAAAAGAACGGAGAAGAAGATGACAACTTGAGCACAAGTGACATGAACTAGAATTTATAAGAGAAAGAATTGAACGGAGTTGTTGAGAAAATCAACAACAAAAGAATAAGCTTGATGTGGACTTATGAAAATCATCCCAAAACTTGAGGTGAATTATGCCACAACCAAAAGATTGAATAGACGAGAATGAAGAAATGCAAAACTCCACTTCAAACGAATACGGAGAATTATTTGCATCTCTGGTCAGAAAAGAATAATTCTTGAGCTGTTGAACAAGAATTATGACGAACATATGAAGATTGATTAAATGATGAAGAACCACCAAGAAGAACTCCGGTAACAAAAAGATGATGATATAGAAATGACGGATGAAAAGAATAAGATTAAGGCCTTGGGATGATTAAGACGAGGGTTCCGATGAGATAGCCGAGAAACTATGAACTCCAGAAAGAAAAGATTAAGCACCTGGAACTAGAATTTATTCACCAAGAATAAACTCCGAAGGAAAGGATTAAACAACTCCATAAAGAAGAATAAGAATTATGTTATGCTTATCCTCCACCAATTAAATTGATAAGAAGCAATGGACTCGCATACCACTTATTCTCGAAGAAATTGATAAAGGAGGGATATAGCGCAAAACTTGCGAAAATCTTCATGAACCACCGGAAGGATTGGAATAAATGAATGGATTGATATGATAACACCGGAAAAGAACTGTTGAGCGAATCACCGTAAAGAATTGAAACCGAGTGAAGAAAAGGAACGAATCATCGTAAAGAATTAGAATCGAGTGAAGAACGAGAATGACCACCGTAAGGAATAAAATTGAGTGAATACAAGAGAATGAATCTCCGGGAAGAATAAAGCACTTGAGGACAATTTGAATAACGAGAACGAAGAGATTATGACTGATTAAAGAATACTTGAACAAGCACCGGGAGAATGTGGGACGAACGAAGAGGCAACGATGAAGAATATTTGGAGGACGAAGTTGAAAACTGAGAACGAAGAAATCTTCTGAAATGATGGCCTTCGGAGGAACACAAAGAAAAGATTTCAAGAAATCTCCGGAAGAATGAAAAGAAGAAAGGTGAACGCAACAATGAAAGAATTTGAAAACGATCTTCGGAAGGCATATGACTAATGGAATCCATACTTACGTCACAGTTGAAAAGAATATAGGAACACTCCGGGAAATATTGGAAGAGTCAGGTAAGATCCTGGGAATAAGCATGTGGGTTATGAGCCAACCAAATAGAAAACACCATTGAGAATTAATTGACAATAGGAGATAATGCACCGGAAATGATTCGAGGACTCGAATGAGGTGACAACCTCGAATAAATTAAATGACAAAAGACGAACGAGCAAGAGGAAACATTTGAGCCGAGGGAAAAGAATATGAACAACACCGAATACTTGAGTTGAATGCACCGGAAAAGAAGAAGAGGTGAAGAATATCAAACGAGAGGAGAATTCATCGGAGAAGAAAAGAGATGAAGGATGACGTACAAGACAAGAATTCACCGGTTGAAATAACTGAGTAAAGAATGCAAAGGATTCACACGAGTAGGATAGATACTCGAATAAGGACTCCGGCTCCGGGAAGAAAAAGGGTTGGCGGGTGGGAAAAAGAAAGACAACTTCGGACGGAAAACACCGTCGGTTGGAAAGAACCGAGGGTTGAAGCAAAAGACGAGGAGGTCAAAATGACTCGACGAGAGATGCACCAGATGAAAGAACTGAGAACGCAACGAACGAAAACTAACCGCGGGATCCTAAAAAAAATTGAAGGGGAAGAGGAGTAATTCAAAACACCTACGTCAAGATTCCTCACCAGAGCGACGAAGGGGCAGGGGAGTAAAAAGAATTCCTACTCTCCGATATAACTAGACTACGAAAAAAAGTTTTTGGCTAGACTCGACAACGGCCAAGCTACGATCAATCAAGGGGGCTCCTATGGTCGGTCGAGGCTCTGATACCAACTTGTCAGGCCCAAGATGCGATTCTATCCCGATCACGTGACACTTACGTGATTGGGGCACAACCGCATTTCGGGCGCTTAGCAAGATGGATATTATTACATCGTACCATTACATACATACATGGGGGATACAACAATACATACAAGTCACATGAATACAACAACATTAATACAAGGTATCCGACTACGGATACAAACATGAAAAGCACAAAGACATCCATCTGCTATCCCAGGCTGCCGACCCGGAACCTAACCCAAGAGTGAAGAAGAAGAAGAAGAAAGAACTCCAATACAACGAACATCGCTCTCGCGTCAAGACATCGGAAGCCTGCACCTGCAACTGTTGTTGTAGTATCTGTGAGCCACGAGGACTCAGCAATCCCATAACCATGGGTAACAAGACTAGCAAAGCTTAATAGGTAGGAAGAGGTAAAGTGGTGAGGTTGCAGCAGCGGCTAAGCAATATATATGGTGGCTAACTTACGAGTACAAGAATTAGATGAGCATCTACGCAAACGGTCGCCAACTAGTAGTGATCGCTAAAGATCCTGAACTACCTACGAGTCAAACATAACCCCACCGTGTTCTCTTCTCAAAATGAAAAGAGACAGTCACGGTTACTCACACAGTTGTGTGTTTTACTTCGGATCCTCTGTCAAGTTTTCTACAACCGGACATTAACAAATTCCAATCTACCACATAACCGCGGTCACGGCTTTCGAAAGATCATAACCCTGCAGGGGTGTCCCAACTTAGCCCATCACAAGCTCTCACGATCAGCTGAAGTAATAATAATTATTACCCCTTATCTTAGGGAAATCCGATCAGGCTCGGCATCCCGGTGCACAAGACATTTCGACAATGGTAAAACAAGTCCATCAAGACCTCCCTGCGTGCCGACACCCTGATAGTAGCCGCGCGTATCTCGTCTCAGGCCACAACTGGATAGGTGATCCTACGGGAGCCAATCCTCGAGTTTCCCCGTGGTGGCCCCGCAGTCTCCCCGTTTGGGACCAACACCATCAGCACCGGCCCCCCTGCTATGTAGAAAGAATACTCGGGGACGCGACCCCCTATGCAATTTTAATTAATTAATTAAGTTGTTATTATGAGGCAAATTAAAACCAATGTTGGGCCTTGCTGGAGGAGTTTTATTCAAAGACGAAGTGTCAAGGGGTCCCCATATACCCAACCGTGTAAGGAACACAAAATCAAGGAACATAATGCCGGTTTATCGGCGCCTAAGGTGGCATGAGTGGAACAAAACACCGAGCAAAAGGCCAAGCCTTCCACCCATGCCCAGTATATAGGTGTGTTAATAATAATAATAGATATTGTGATATTCCAACAACAAGTTCCAACATGGAACGATCTTCATCTTCACCTGCAACTAATAACGCTATAATAGGGGTTGAGCAAGCGGGTAACATAGCCAAACAATGGTTTGCTAGGAAGGTGTCAAAGGTTAGAGGTTTCATGGCAACAAGGAGAGTGGCTGACAATAATGATGGGTAGCGCGACATGTAACGATAGCATCGAGACAACTAAGCATGGCAATGATAGTAAAGGTATACAAGGGTATGGTCATCTTTCCTGAGATCCCGTAAGGAATAAGAACGGATCCGTGAAGAAGACGAAGAAGAAGCCTCGAAGATGAACCACATGTAGTCGAACGAATCCTCACAAATGCAACGGAGCAAGCACTAACGAGAAGAAGCAAGCAACACGGTAAACACCCAACACAAGAACATGACAATATGATCAACCAAGTATGATGCAAGACAAGTCTATATATGATGCAATACATGGCAAGGTAGGAAGCACTCAAAAACAACACAAGCCAACAAGTTTAAATGAGGCCGGAATCAACACATAACAAATCAGGTGAGTCCTCATATGCATAATTTGAAATTAGTCCATATATGAACAAACCTTAAGTTAAAGTTGTTAAACAGCAAGTTAACATGCACCATGATGATCTACATGAAATTCTAGTCAAGTTTCATATAAAGTTTGTTTAAATCGGAGCTACGGCCTAGAAGATATGAGCAAAACAAGACAAGCATGACAACGATACAAGATGCACCCAAGCATGAAGCAAAACTCACTCCAAACATGAAAACAACATTATATTATGATTCTACATGCAAAATCACACAAGTTTCATATAAGGCACACCCAAAACGGAGCAACGGGCTAAAAGATACACACGAAACAAGATATAACAACAAGCTGAAGTTAACAGTCACATAGCAACTTTGGAGGAAGGTAAATATAAGCTACAGCACCCAAACATGATAAAAAGAAGCATGGACATGAAGTAGACACGATACTTAACAAGTAGGAACTTAGAACACACCCAAAAGCTTGCTGGAACACATTTAAACAAGCATGGCAAGTTGCAATAAAATTATCCAGACTTAGCCAAAATCTGGGAAGGCAAAAACATCATCACGATGCTGCCTTCGGAGGCAAAAAACAACATGCATATCAACTCAACTAAGCATATAAATAGCATGGACATGTAGTAGACATATCCTACAGCAAACAACTCCATTGGAGCAACTCCATAGGAGGCATGGATCAATAACAACAAGCTTCACTAAATTGAACATGCTGATAAAATCCTGACAGGTATAATTTATAGCAACTTGAGAGCAAGAAATAAATAAGCTACAGCAGGTCATATGAGCAAGTAAGGGCATGAATGGATAGACAATAACATGGACAACAAGACATGATCATTGGCCACTCCGAAACAAGCATGGATTTGAGTGGGGCATCAAGCTAACATAGCATCAGGTTATAACAGATTCCAGACTTAGCAGTTTTTCACTAAGTATAAAACCGCAACAACAACATGGCATGTTTACAAGCATGTTTAAGTCAACACAAGGCATATCAAGGAAAGAGGTTGCACCACATCAAAGACCATATTATTGTGCTTCTAGAACATAAAGACATGTGGCATGAAGACAATCACACCAATAGCGGGCAAGTGAAATCAGCATCTCAAAAAAAGTTTCAGAACTTAACAGCCAAATGCACTTTTGCAACAGAGATTAACATGGCAATGTGGACTCAAGCAAGCATGCTGCAGCAACCATCATGTAGTACACTTCATAATGAACATTTTGATATATCATATGCATCATTTGGATAAACATGCACCAAGTTATCGTATCTCAAACATGGCAACAAAATAACAAGTAGCAGCAGTTTATAACAAGTAGCACTCTTGCAACAGAGATTAGAGCATCTAGATGAAGTCAAACAAGCATGGCACAATGGAACAAAGTGTAGAGCATATCACCACGATCATTTTGACATATCATACACTCAATTTGGATATACACACAAATATTTACAGCCTTGCAAACATGCAACAAAATACTAACAGAAAAAGGACTTAGTGGAAAATTAGACCTCGGGGAAACGGACATGTCCGTGTTCGGCGGACAAGTCCGGTGACTGGGGCCCGCGTGGCAGCGTCACAGATGAGGTGGCGGACATGTCCGGGCTCCTCGCGGACACGTCCGTCGTTGCGGCGGCGCGGGGCCCACATGGCAGCGGCTCAGAGGCGGCCGAGGTCAACGCGGGTCGGTCATGGTGCGGCTCCGGCGAGGGAAGACACGGGAACAGCGCCGGAGGAGCACGGGGCGGCGGATCCGGGCGCGGGGGCGCCGGATCGGGCCGCCGGCGGCGAGCTGCTGCGGCGGGTCTTGAGGTCGACGGGGTCGGCGGCTCACGGTCGCGGCGGGGCCTCCTTGGTCGCCGGAGAGCGTCCCGGCGGCGGGGTCCTGGGGAGCTCGGGATCTGGCTCGATCCCATCGAGCCCCGAGGCTGGAAGACGAGCGAGGGCGCGGGAGCTGCTTCGGTCCCGGTTGCGGCCCGGGGGCGAGCCTTGGCCGGGCCTCGCGGGCCAGGCGCGGCGGCTGACGCGGGGAGGCCAAGGGAGGCTGACGGGCGGGCCCTCCCGCGCTGAGGTGGCGGCTGCGGCGAATGGACAGCTGCCAAGTGGCAGAGGCGGGTTTGGCCGGCGCTGAAATGGAGGGAAGGAGGCTGTGCGCGCGGATCCCGAGGCAAAGGTGGGAGGAGGCGGCTGCTAGAGGTAGGGGAAGAGTAGGGGGTAGGTTAGACTAGGTTTAGGCCAAATTGGCAAGTGGAGGTCTTTATATAGCAAAATGCTAGGGTTTGGGGGTTTTTGGAGCAAAACGGAGCCCTCCGATCGTGATCCAAAGGCACTGGAGCGGAGGGGGAGTAGGCTGGGCCTAGGTTAGGTAGTGGGCTGTGTAGGAGGGGTTGTGGGGAGAGTAGAGAATAGGCCCGCGGGGTTTTCGAAGACCGAAAACGTCCGACATTTAAACAGGCGACTAGTGCCGCTATATATATCCGTTGGGCTATCAAACGGACTCCGAATGCGACGAAATTTGGCACGCGGCCTGTCTACACTATAATAAGACCACACGCCAAGTTTCAACCCATTCCGAGAACGTTTTCCGTCCACTCATAAAATAAATATTCGGAGGCGCCGCGGTCGTGTGCGAGTGTGTCTGGGCTCAGAACGGACAACAGAAAAGGACGAGGGGGTTCGGCCGGATGCAAGTTTTGAAAACAAGATGATGCAACACACATGATGACATGGCAAAATGCAACACGCAAGCAAGATGACAAGGCAACGAGGACGAATAACTGGCTGACACCTGGCGCACCGTTCTCGGGGTGTCAGAAGGCAGGAGTAAGGATCCAGGGGGTGGCTTTTCGCACTCCATGATACTTTGATCAGGGAGTCTTTTGTGCGGCTGACTGTTACTATATGGGCTATCTGGGGAGCGAGGAGGAAAGCGATATGTGAAGATATATATCAATCTCCGCATGTTGTCAATAGGTTCATCACAAGCTACCTTGCTGAAATTCGGCGGAGGGAGGTATGGGTATGGCTGCGGTGGGCGGCGCGGAAAGAGGGCTAGGGTTGTGAGGCGGAGGGAGGTACGGCGGCGTTGTTTGGCCAAGGGGATTATGGTCGTTGAGGTAGATCGCTAGGGATGAGGCATGTGGGGCCGCAGGGATCGGGGACGCGGATCGCTAGGGGATCGGCAGATCTGCTCAGGCAGAACATTTCATCTGCGCTGTTGATCTAGATGACAGTCCATTGATGCAATTATGGACAGTAGGATATGTTTAAGTGGATTAGATCGTAGGGTGCTGATTGTTTTGTGTACACTAATCCGGGTGGCCTTAAGGTAAATTAAGTTTGCTTTTTTAATAGTAGTATAGATAATCTCTATACTACGTAAATGAACCGCAAGGTTCTGTATCTCATCTTAGAGCATCTCCAACAGTGACTGCAAAAAACGCGCTCGTACGGTACAATGTGATTTTACCGCGCGCGGTAAATAGTAGATGGGCGCGCGACGTCCGACGCGCCTATAAAATGCAGCGCCCACCAGGCGCCCTCCCATCGCTCTCCACAACCCCACACGCCCTCTGTCGCTCTCTCCTTGCTTCCTCCGCCGTTTTCTCGCCTCACCACCGACGAGCCACTACTGCGCCACCATGCCGCCGTGCCGCCGGGGAGTTTCGGGCTACCGCGGCATTCGTGCGTGCCCGTCCGGCGCCTTCGTCGCCAAGATTCGGTCCGGAGACGTGCGCCTCGACCTCGGCACCTTCGAGACCGCCCACGAGGCCGCCCGTGCGTACGACTTGATGGCGTGGTGCCTCCAGCGGTCCCGGAGGTGCCGACGCGGGAGATGGTGCAGGAGCTGGCGCCTCCCTCGCGGCTTAGAACCGACGAGGATCGTCGCGAGAATCGGAGGCGCCAGCGCCGTCTCAGCCTCACCGAGATGGACGAGGAAGCCATGGAGCAGTGGCGCCAACTCTTCCCTCAGGACATCATCAACGAGGAGAAATTCTTTGCGCAAAGGAGGGCGGAGAGGGAGGAGCGAGCTGCCTATCGCGAGGATAGGCGTACGCGGAAGGCAGTCGCTCAATTCAACATCGAGCTAGGAGCAACGTCGACTTGAGACTCCAACGACGATCGGTTTGTTGACGCCTTCATTGAGACGTCGGAGGGGGACATCACCGAGGTGGAGTCGGAGGAGGAGGACGACGAGGAGTAGTTTTTTTCGTTTTTATCTATCATAGGAGGAGGCTATCATCATGTACCGTTTTTTATTATCTTTCTAAGTACTATCTATCTATGTATCATTTTTATCTATGCCTATATAGTCCGAGCCGAATGTATATCCAGTCGCAGTAAAAAGAGAAGAAATATAGCGCGTCTGCTAGAGCGGCTCGCACACGCTATAGTTTGCAGCGTCCGCTGGAGCCAGTGCTCCGCAACGCGCAAAAAATATGACTCGAACGTTGTAAACACTTTTTTAGCGCGTCGCCAGTTGCACGCCTGATGGAGATGCTCTTACATTTGGTTGAGCCTTCGTTTCTCCCTTCCCGCACGTCTTGTCAAAAACTGATTTTTCTTCGATCTACCGCACTAGCTTTTCTCTCGAAGGGACCCGCCCCTCTATCACCTCTTAACTAGAACATTAAGGCGTGCATTGCCATGCCCGACGATCGTGTCAAAAGAATAATTCAAATATTTGAGAATAGTTGAATGACATGTTCAAAGTTAGTTTTATATTTCCCCATATATTTACACATGAGCTGACATAATGCTTAATGGGAAACGTCCAAAATCATTTAGGATGACATTTAATACAAATGGATTAAGCCATGCAAATATATATGATGTAAATATTGATGTGAGTATAGTTGATTTACATGGAGCTGCTAGAAATAGCAGCAAGGGACGGTTAATCAGATGTCAGTATATAGCAAGGGACAGTTAATCAGATGTAAGTATCGAAAGTAGAAGGAAATTTCAAGTCAAATTATCTAGCAAATAGCGCTTCAAGCTATCTGGATATATAAGAATATACCCTGTTCATTTGCACACGAATGGTGCAGCAGTACTGTGACTTTTTTTTAGACAATCAGTACTGGAACTGAAGGCTTATCTGAAACGGAAAATTTCTCCATCAACAGACAACACGCGACGGTCCAGTGTATGAAAAGGACATGAAATTACCAATTAGTCTTTTCGACCAGCTGCCGTTCCACATCAGCGACTGGCACAAGTGCGGCAAAGAAACCCATACAAACTGTAGCAACCTGGCTGCCAGATCTTAGATGTTGTGAATTCTCAATCCTCATATCCAGAGCAGGCCTCACATACGCACTTGGGTTGTTTGCGTCCCAATGGACGACATCACACCCAGAACCATTTCCGGAGCAGCGGCCCTTTTGATTTGGCAGGCTGTGACACGCCATGGGACCATGAAATTGCTACCACGATACTCGGTAGAACGACCTACCAATCTCGGATGTCAAACGACGTGAACGGACGGCTGGAGGTCTCAAACTGTTAAGTAATTAGTAAGCGTGCACGTGCAAATGCAGGTCTTGACTAATATTAGAAATATATAACTAGAAAAAATGCGAGGGCATATATGAGAATTAACATACACAGAAAGATATTTTGATTGCACTAAATAGATTACAAATAAAAAAAACATGTTTATGACCAGTTCAATTTAGTTGGTTCAATGCAACTGCACGAAGATAAACCACACCTATTTAAATTGGGTGCCGCATATGCAACCACAAACTCATGTCACAACATAAAGCCACAGTTAGCATGATTATCATCGAGCTAAACATGTTCACTAAACCAGTGCACTAATAATGTGTGAGCAAATGCAAATTAATGTATTAAAATTAAGATCTCGGTTTAAATGTCACCTACAGCCACCACTAAACTGAATCATCTTACATCGTGTTCACGTTCATGTCTCGCCGCTCGATACTTATGCACGATGCACACATAGCTCATGTGCAAGGAGCTCATACTTGTGTGAGGATGATGGGAAAAAGTGGCTCAATCCTGCAAGCGCTGCTGTTGGGGAACGTAGTATTTCAAAAATTTCCTACGATCACGCAAGATCTATCTACTAGAAGCATAGCAACGAGAGGGGAGAGTGTGTCCACGTACCCTCGTAGACCGGGAGCGGAAGCGTCTAGTGACGCGGTTGATGTAGTCGAACTTTCTTCGCGATCCAACCGATCAAGCACCGAATGTACGGAGCATCCGCATTCAGCACACGTTCAGCTTGATGACATCCTTACCTACGCATACAAAACCACAACGATATTTCGTCAAGTATGTGATGTTTTAACCTTCACAAGGATCGGGCATAGTCACACCCGATTCAGCTAAAGTGAGAGAGACAGACACCCGCCAGTCACCATTAAGCAACGAGTGCTCATAACGGTGAAACCAGTCTCGCGTAAGCGTACGCGTAATGTCGGTCCGGGCCGCTTCATCTCACAATACCGCCGAACCAAAGTATGACATGCTGGTAAGCAGTATGACTAGTATCGTCCACAACTCACTTGTGTTCTACTCGTGCATATCATCTACGCATAGACATGACTATGATACCATTGTTGGGGAACGTAGTATTTCAAAAATTTCCTACGATCACGCAAGATCTATCTACTAGAAGCATAGCAAAGAGAGTGGAGAGTGTTGATACGTCCAAAACGTATCTATAATTTCTGCTTGCTCCATGCCTCTTTTGGGTGATATTGCTATGATATTTATACACTTCATACACTTTTGATCATATTTGGACTAACCTATTAACTCAGTGCACCCCAGTGCCAGTTTCTGTTTTCTGCTGTTTTTGTATTTCAGGTTTTCCCATTACTAAAACTGCCAGAAAAATCCCGGAAAAATTATATAAAAAATCAGCGTTCTAGAAGCTTCCCGGCACCCGAAGTAGAGCCGGAGGGGGGCACCAGGGCTCCAGGCGCCCTGGTGGGGCGACCCCCCTCCTGGCCGCGTCGGGGGGGGCGCCTGGGCCCCCCAGGCCTCCGCTGATGCCCCCCTTTGGCATATATTTATATCGTATCCCGAAACTCTCGAGACGGGAACCCTTTTTCGCGATCTCATCTCTGTTCCGCCGCCGCCGCGCTTCCAAGATCAGGAGCACCAGGAGAACTCTTCCCGGCACCCTACCGGAGGGGAGGATCACCACCGGGAGCCTCTCCACCACCATGGACGCCTCCCGGATGAGTTGTGAGTAGTCTCCCTTGGACCATTGGTCCATGACCAGTAGCTATGTGATGTTCTCCTCCCGTTCTTGTGCTTCACTAATTAGTCCTCGTGAGCTGCCCTACATGATCGAGGCACATATGTAATCCTTATGCTGTTGCTATGATGAGTTTGCTGGGATCCGATGGATTGTGAGATTATGTTCAGATTGTGTTTGAGTAATATATTTGATTTACCTCTTTTATATTTATGTTCGTAAGTAATTCTTGCATGTTCTCCGTTGCTATTTATTGCTTTGGCCAAGTAGTAGGTAGTGACTCCAAGAGGGAACGTTATGCTTGATTGTGGGTTCATGCCCCTCGATGACTAGCTTGAGTGACAGAAACATGAGTCTAGGGGATGTGATGTTGCCGCAAGGGGGGAAACAACGGTGCTTGTGCCCGCGGGTGCAAGGACTGTTTACTTTACGCAAAGTTCTTTTAATGCAGTTGTCTGTTGCTTTGAGTTTACACTATGGGTGGGACTCGCAACTTAATACCAGCGAGATGTTCTGGATAGATATCTCAAGGTGGATGATTAGTAGTAGATGCAGATGGATTTCGGTCTACTTGCCTTGGCGTACCGCCCATGCTTTGAACCTCTACCTTTCTTGCAACATAGTTAGCATTGGTTTGCGCACATAATTCTGTCAATTGCCCAGCTGTAATTCGTTTACCTCACATAGCTGTTTTATCGTCTTTTGGGAGAGAGACATCACTAGTGAACATCATGGGACCCCGGTCCATATTACCATCATTGAACACATCCGCTATTTACTTTCCGCTTTTTACTTACTATTGCAGCAATACCTATCACTATTATCACTTGCGTTTGATCCTTTGTAAACGACAAGGCCGGAGGGATTGACATCCTCTCTGTACTCGTTGGGAGCAAAGTTATTTGTATCTGTGTGCAGGTCCACGTTGATTGCTAATATCTGGCGCCGTTAGCAGTTGACACCTTCTTGTTGAAACTGGGAGTCTCAGGGGAAATCGATCCTTGGTATCTTTGCCAAGGGAAAACTTCCGCTACACTGCATCTCAAACCTTCCACTTGGGGTAACCAACGAGGGGCGAGAAGCCATCAAGTGTGTCCACGTACCCTCGTAGACCGGGAGCGGAAGCGTCTACTGACGTGGTTGATGTAGTCGAACTTTCTTCGCGATCCAACCGATCAAGCACCGAATGTACGGAGCCTCTGCGTTCAGCACAGTTCAGCTTGATAACGTCCCACGAGCTCTTGATCCAGTAGAACTTTGCGAGAGAGTTTCGCCAGCACGACGGCGTGGTGACGGATATGATGAAGCTACCGACGCAGGGCTTCACCTAAGCACTGCAAGGATATGACCGAGGTGTCTTTCTGGGGAGGGGGGAACCCCACACGGCTAGAACGATATTTCTTCTGTGTATTTGGGTGCCCCCTGCCCCTGTATATAAAGGAGCAAGGGGGGGAGGTGCGGCCAGGCTAGGGCGCGCCAAGGGAGTAGGATTCCTAGTCCTAGTAGGAATAGGAATCCCCTTTCCTATTGCTACTAGGAGTATGAAAGGAAGGGGAAGAGAAGAAGGAAGAAGAGGGGTGACTCCCCTCATTCCTAGTCCAACTAGGATCCCTAGGGGGAGGGTGCGGCCAGCCCTATGGGCTGCCTCTCTCTTTCCCTCAATGGCCCACTATGGCCCATACTCCCTCGGGGGGTTCCGGTAACCCCCTCCCGCACTCCGGTTAAATCCGAAACTTTTCCGGAACACTTCCGGTGTCCGAATATAGTCGTCCAATATATAAATCTTTACGTCTCGGACATTCCGAGACACCTCTTCATGTCCGTGATCTCATCCGGGACTCCGAACTACCTTCGGTACATCAAAACTCATAAACTCATAATACCGATCGTCATCAAATGTTAAGCGTGTGGACCCTACGGGTTCAAGAACTATGTAGACATGACCGCGACTCATCTCCGGTCAATAACCAACAGCGGAACCTAGGTGCTCATATTGGCTCCTACATATTCTACGAAGATCTTTATCGGTCAAACTGCATAACAACATACGTTGTTCCCTTTGTCATCGGTATGTTACTTGCCCGAGATTCGATCGTCGGTATCTTAATACCTAGTTCAATCTCGTTACCGGCAAGTCTCTTTACTCGTTCCGTAATACATCATCCCATGACTAACTCATTAGTCATTTGCTTGCAAGGCTTATTATGATGTGTATTACCGAGAGGGCCCGGAGATACCTCTCCGACACTCGGAGTGACAAATCCTATTCTTGATCTATGCCAACACCACGAACACCTTCGGAGACACCTATAGAGCATCTTTATAATCACCCAGTTACGTTGTGACGTTTGATAGCACACAAGGTGTTCCTCCGGTATTCGGGAGTTGCATAAGCTCATAGTCATAGGAACATGCATAAGTCATGAAGAAAGCAATAGCAGTAAAACTAAACGATCATAGTGCTAAGCTAACAGATGGGTCTTGTCCATCACATCATTCTCCTAATGATGTGATCCCGTTGATCAAATGACAACTCATGTCCATGGCTAGGAAACATAACTATCTTTGATCAATGAGCTAGTCTAGTAGAGGCATACTAGGGACACTCTGTTTTGTCTATGTATTCACACATGTACTAAGTTTCCGGTTAATACAATTCTAGCATGAATAATAAACATTTACCATGATATAAGGAAATAAATAATAACTTTAGTATTGCCTCTAGGGCATATTTCCTTCAGTCTCCCACTTGCACTAGAGTCAATAATCTAGATCACATCACCATGTGATTAACACCAATAGTTCACATCGTTATGTGAATTAACACCCATAGTTCACATCGCCATGTGACCACTACCCAAAAGGTTTACTAGAGTCAACAATCTAGTTCACATCGTCATGTGATTAACACCCAAAGAGTACTATGGTGTGATTATGTTTTGCTTTGTGAGAGAAGTTTAGTCAGCGAGACTGTTACATTCAGATCCGTATGTATTTTGCAAATTTCTATATCTACAATGCTCTGCACGGAGCTACTTTAGCTAATTGCTCCCACTTTTAATATGTATCCAGATCAAGACTCAGAGTCATCCAGATTGGTGTTAAAGCTTGCATCGACGTAACTCTTTACGACAAACTCTTTATCACCTCCATAACCGAGAAATATTTCCTTAGTCCTCTAAGGATAATTTTGACCGCTGTCCAGTGATCTACTCCTAGATCACTATTGTACCTCCTTGTCAATCTCATGGCAAGGTACACAACAGGTTTGATACACAACATGGCATACTTTATAGAACCTATGGCTGAGGCGTAGGGAATGAATTTCATTCTTTCTCTATCTTTTGCCGAGGTCGGGCTTTGAGTCTTACTCAATTTCATACCTTTTAACTCA
The DNA here is from genome assembly GCA_902687465.1 of Secale cereale. Taxonomy (NCBI): domain Eukaryota; kingdom Viridiplantae; phylum Streptophyta; class Magnoliopsida; order Poales; family Poaceae; genus Secale; species Secale cereale. Next base: position 285,654,457 of record LR738709.1, read on the forward strand.
GGCAAGAACTCCTTCTCTGACTGATCTATTTTGAACTACTTCAAAAAAATTGTCAAGGTATGTACTCATTGAAAAAACTTATCAAGCGTCTTGATCTATCTCTATAGATCTTGATGGTCAATATGTACGCAGCTTTACCAAGGTTTTTCTTTGAAAAACTCCTTTCAAACACTCCTTTATGCTTTCCAGAAATTTATACATCATTTCTGATCGACAATATGTCATTCACATATACTTATCAGCAAGGTTGTCAGAATCACGATTCTATCGTACGATTCTACGACTTTACGATTCATATTGACTCACATGATTCTACGATTCTGGCTAGTAAAATCTACGCTTCTACGATTCTGGCAGTGAAGATTCTACGATTTGCGACTCTACCATTAGGGCTCCGATTCGATTCAGAATCACGATTCTGACAACCTTGCTTATCAGAAAGGTTGTAGTGCTCCCACTAACTTTCTTGTAAATACAGGCTTCACCGCAAGTCTGTATAAAACTATATGCTTTGATCAACTTATCAAAGCGTATATTCCAACTCCGAGATGCTTGCACATGTCCATAGATGGATCGCTGGAGCTTGCTTATTTAGCACCTTTAGGATTGACAAAAACCTTCTGGTTGCATCATATACAACTCTTCTTTAACAAAACCATTAAAGAATGCAGTTTTGTTATCCATTTGCTAGATTTCATAAAATACGGCAATTGCTAACATGATTCGGACAGACTTAAGCATCGCTGCGAGTAAGAAAATCTCATCATAGTCAACTCCTTGAACTTGTCGAAAACCTTTCGCAACAAGTCGAGCTTTGTTGATAGTAACATTACCATCGGCGTCAGTCTTCCTCTTAAAGATCCATTTATTTTTGATGGTTTGTCGATAATCGAGCAAGTCAACCAAAGTCCACACTTTGTTCTCATACATGGATCCCATGTCAGATTTCATGGCCTCAAGCCATTTTGCGGAATCTGGGCTCATCATCGCTTCCTCATAGTTTGTAGGTTCATCATGGTCTAGTAACATGACTTCCAGAATCGGGTTGCCGTACCACTCTGGCGTGGAATGTACTCTGGTTGATCTACAAAGTTTGGCAGTAACTTGATCCAAAGTTTCATGATCATCATTATTAGCTTCCTCACTAATTGGTGTAGGAATCACTGGAACTAGTTTCTGTGTTGTACTACTCTCCAATTCGGGAGAAGGTACAATTACCTCATCAAGTTCTACTTTCCTCCCACTCACTTCTTTCGAGAGAAACTCCTTCTCTAGAAAGGATCCATTCTTAGCAACGAATATATTGCATTCGGATCTGTGATAGAAGGTGTACCCAACAGTCTCCTTTGGGTATCCTATGAAGACACATTTCTCCGACTTGCGTTCGAGCTTATCAGTTTTGAAGCATCACAACCCTAAACTTTAAGAAACGACAACTTTGGTTTCTTGCCAAACCACAGTTCATAAGGCGTCGTCTCAACGGATTTAGATGGTGCCCTTATTTAACGTGAATGCAGCTGTCTCTAATGCATAACCCAAAACGATAGTGGTAAATCGGTAAGAGACATCATAGATCACACCATATCTAATAAAGTACGGTTACGACGTTCGGACACACCATTACGCTGTGGTGTTCCGGGTGGCGTGAGCTGTGAAACTATTCCACATTGTTTTAAATGAAGACCAAACTCGTAACTCCAATATTCGCCTCCGTGATCAGATCGTAGAAACTTAATTTTCTTATTACGATGATTCTCTACTTCACTCTGAAATTCTTTGAACTTTTCAAATGTTTCAGACTTGTGCTTCATCAAGTAGATATACCCATATCTGCTCAAATTATCAGTGAAGGTCAGAAAATAACGATACCCGCCGCGAGCTTCAACACTCATCGGTCCACATACATGAGTATGTATGATTTCCAACAAATCTGTTGCTCGCTCCATTGTTCCGAAGAACAGAGTTTTAGTCATCTTGCCCATGAGGCATGGTTCGCAAGCACCAAGTGATTCATAATCAAGTGATTCCAAAAAGTCCATCACTATGGAGTTTCTTCATGCGCTTTACACCAATATGACCTAAACGGCAGTGCCACAAATAAGTTGCACTTTCATCATTAACCTTGCATCTTTTGGCTTCAATATTATGAATATGTGTATCACTACGATCGAGATCCAACAAACTATTTTCATTGGGTGTATGACCATCGAAGGCTTTATTCATGTAAACAGAATAACAATTATTCTATGACTTTAAATGAATAACCGTATTGCAACAAACATGATCAAATCATATTCATGCTTAATGCAAAGGCCAAATAACATTTATTTAGGTTCTACAGTAATCCCAAAAGTATAGGGAGTGTGCGATGATGATCATATCAATCTTGGAACCACTTCCAACACACATCGTCACTTCACCTTTAATTAGTCCATGTCCATTCTGTAACTCTCATTTTGAGTTACTAATTTTAGCAACCGAACCGGTATCAAATACCCAAGGGTTGCTATGAACACTAGTACAGTACACATCAACAATCTATATATCAAATATACCTTTGTTCACTTTGCCATCCTTCTTATCCGCCAAGTATCTAGGGCAGTTCCACTTCGAGTGACCATTTCCTTTGCAGTAGAAGCACTTAGTTCCAGGTTTGAGTTTAGCTCGGGAGTGACAACTTGCTTGTCATTCTTCTTGAAGTTCCCCTTCTATTCCTTTGCCCCTTTACTTGAAACAAGTGGTCCTGTTAACCATCAACACTTGATGTTCTTTCTTGATTTCTACCTTCGTCGATTTCAGTATCGCGAAGAGCTCGGGAATTACCTTTGTCATCCCTTGCGTATTATAGTTCATCACAAAGTTCTACTAACTTGATGATAGTGACTAGAGAACTTTGTCAATTACTATCTTATCTGAAAGATTAACTCCCACTTGATTCAAGCAATTGTAGTACCCAGACAATCTAAGCACATGCTCACTGGTTGAGCTATTCTCCTCCATCTTGTAGGCAAAGTAACGTCAGAGGTCTCATACCTCTCGACACGGGCATGAGTATGAAATACTAATTTCAACTCTTGGAACATCTCATATGCTCCGTGGCGTTCAAAACATTTTTGAAGTCCCGGTTCTAAGCCGTAAAGCATGGTGCACTAAACTATCAAGTAGTCATCATACCGAGCTTTTGTGAAAACGTTCATAACGTCTGCATCTACTCTTGCAATAGGTCTGTCACCTAGCGATGCATCAAGGACATAATTCTTCTGTGCGGCAATGAGGAAAATCCTCAGATCATGGAACAAGTTCGCATCATTGCTACTAACATCTTTCAACTTAGTTTTCTCTAGGAACATATAAAAACAAGCAGGGAGCTACATCGCGAGCTATTGATCTACAACATAGATATGCAAAAACTATCACGACTAAGTTCATGATAAATTAAAGTTCAATTAATCATATTACTTAAAGAACTCCCACTGAGATAGACATCCCTCCGGTCATCTAAATGATCACGTGATCCAAATCAACTAAACCATGTCCGATCATCACGTGAGATGGAGTAGTTTTCAATGGTGAACATCTTATGTTAAGAATATCTACTATATGATTCACGCTCGACCTTTCGGTCTCTAGTGTTCCGAGGCCATATCTGCATATGCTAGGCTCGTCAAGTTTAACCCGAGTATTTTGCGTGTGCAAAACTGGCTTGCACCCGTTGTATGTGAACGTAGAGCTTATCACACCCGATCATCACGTGGTGTCTCGGCACAACGAACTTTTGCAACGGTGCATACTGAGGGAGAACACTTGTACCTTGAAATTTTGTAAGGGATCATCTTATAGTGCTACTGTCGTACTAAGCAAAATAAGAAGCATAATAAGATAAACATCACATGCAATCAAAATATGTGACATGATATGGCCATCATCATCTTGTGCTTTTTATCTCCATCTCCAAGGCACCTTCATGACCACCATCATCACCGACGCGACACCTTGATCTCCATCGTAGCATCGTTGTCGTCTCGCCAACTATTGCTTCCACGACTATCGCTACCGCTTAGTGATAAAGTAAAGCAATTACATGGCGACTGTATTTCATACAATAAAGCGACAACCATATGGCTCCTGCTAGTTGCCGATAACTGTACAAAACATGATCATCTCATACAATAACGTATAACTCATCATGTCTTGACCATATCACATGACAACATGCCCTGCAGAAACAAGTTAGACGTCCTCTACTTTGTTGTTGCAAGTTTTACGTGGCTGTTACGGGCTTAGCAAGAACCGTTCGTACCTACGCATACAAAACCACAACGATATTTCGTCAAGTATGTGATGGTTTAACCTTCACAAGGACCGGGCATAGTCACACCCGATTCAGCTAAAGTGAGAGAGACAAACACCCGCCAGTCACCTTTAAGCAACGAGTGCTCATAACGGTGAAACCAGTCTCGCGTAAGCGTACGCGTAATGTCGGTCCGGGCCGCTTCATCTCACAATACCGCCGAACCAAAGTATGACATGCTGGTAAGCAGTATGACTAGTATCGTCCACAACTCACTTGTGTTCGACTCGTGCATATCATCTACGCATAGACATGACTCTGATACCACTGTTGGGGAATGTAGTATTTCAAAAATTTCCTACGATCACGCAAGATCTATCTACTAGAAGCATAGCAAAGAGAGGGGAGAGTGTGTCCACGTACCCTCGTAGACCGGGAGCAGAAGCGTCTACTGACGCTGTTGATGTAGTCGAACTTTCTTCGCGATCCAACCGATCAAGCACCGAATGTACGGAGCCTCTGCGTTCAGCGCACGGTCAGCTTGATGACGTCCCATGAGCTCTTGATCCAGTAGAACTTTGTGAGAGAGTTTCGTCAGCACGACGGCGTGGTGACGGATATGATGAAGCTACCGACGCAGGGCTTCGCCTACGCACTGCAAGGATATGACCGAGGTGTCTTTCTGGGGAGGGGGGCACCCCACACGGCTAGAACAATGTTTCTTCTGTGTATTTGGGTGCCTCCTGCCCCTGTATATAAAGGAGCAAGGGGGAAGGTGCGGCCAGGCTAGGGCGCGCCAAGGGAGTAGGATTCCTACTCCTAGTAGGAATAGGAATCCCCTTTCCTATTGCTACTAGGAGTATGAAAGGAAGGGGAAGAGAGAAGGAAGAAGAGGGGCGCCTCCCCCCATTCCTAGTCCAACTAGGATCTCCAGGGGGAGGGTGCGGCCAGCCCTATGGGCTGCCTCTCTCTTTCCCTCAATGGCCCACTATGGCCCATACTCCCTCGGGGGGTTCCGGTAACCCCCTCCCGCACTCCGGTTAAATTCAAAACTTTTCCGGAACACTTCCGGTGCCCGAATATAGCCGTCCAATATATAAATCTTTACGTCTCAGACATTCCGAGACACCTCGTCTTGTTCGTGATCTCATCCGTGTTGGGGATCGTAGCAAAAAATCAAAATTTTTCCTACACATCACCAAGATCTATCTATGGAGTAATCTAGCAACGAGCATAAAGGAGAGTGGAGTGCATCTACATACCCTTGTAGATCGCGAGCGGAAGCGTTCAAGAGAACGGGGATGATGGAGTCGTACTCGTCGTGATCCAAATCACCGATGATCCTAGCGCCGAACGGACGGCACCTCCGTGTTCAACACACGTACGGAGCGGGGACGTCTCCTCCTTCTTGATCCAGCAGGGGGGAGGAGAGGTTGATGGAGATCCAGCAGCACGACGGCGTGGTGGTGGAAGTAGCGGGATTCCAGCAGGGCTTCGCCAAGCGCTGCGGGAGGAGGGAGATGTGTCACGGGAGGGAGAGGGAGGCGCCAGGGCTTGGGGTGCGGCTCCCATGTGCCTCCCCACTATAAATAGGGGTGGAGGGGGCTGGTTTATTGCCCTCCAAGTCCATTGGAGCGTTGGCAAAGGTGGGGGAAAGAAATCCCATCATTTCCTTTCCCCACCGATTGTTATCCCCCCTTTTTAGGGATCTTTATCTTATCCCTTCGGGATATGATCTTATTCCTTCTAAGGGGGGATCTTGGTGCGCCTTGACCAGGGGTGCGGGGCCTTGCCCCCACTACCCACGTTCATGTGGGTCCCCCCATGCAGGTGGGCCCCACTTCGGAACCTTCTAGAGCCTTCCCGGTACAATACCGAAAATTCTCGAACATTTTCCGGTGGCCAAAATAGGACTTCCTATATATAAATCTTTACCTCCGGACCATTCCGGAACTCCTCATGACGTCCGGGAACTCATCCGGGACTTCGAACAACTTTCGGGTTTCCGCATACTTATATCTCTACAACCCTAGCGCCACCGAACCTTAAGTGTGTAGACCCTACGGGTTCGGGAGACACGCAGACATGATCGAGACGACTCTCCGGTCAATAACCAACAGCGGGATCTGGATACCCATGTTGGCTCCCACATGCTCCACGATGATCTCATCATATGAACCACGATGTCAAGGATTTAATCAACCCCGTATACAATTCCCTTTGTCTATCGGTACAGTACTTGCCCGAGATTCGATCGTCGGTATCCCGATACCTTGTTCAATCTTGTTACCGGCAAGTCTCTTTACTCGTTCCGTAACACATCATCCCGTGATCAACTCCTTGATCACATTGTGCACATTATGATGATGTCCTACCGAGTGGGCCCAGAGATACCTATCCATCACACGGAGTGACAAATCCCAGTCTCGATTCGTGCCAACCCAACAGACACTTTCGGAGATACCTGTAGTGCACCTTTATAGCCACCCAGTTATGTTGTGACGTTTGGTACACCCAAAGCATTCCTACGGTATCCGGGAGTTGCACAATCTCATGGTCTAAGGAAAAGATACTTTGACATTTAGAAAACTTTAGCATACGAACTACACGATCTGTGCTAGGCTTAGGATTGGGTCTTGTCCATCACATCATTCTCCTAATGATGTGATCCCGTTATCAACGACATCCAATGTCCATGGCCAGGAAACCGTGACCATCTGTTGATCAACGAGCTAGTCAACTAGAGGCTTACTAGGGACATGGTGTTTGTCTATGTACCCACACATGTATCTGAGTTTCCTATCAATACAATTCTAGCATGGATAATAAACAATTATCATGAACAAGGAAATATAATAATAACCAATTTATTATTGCCTCTAGGGCATATTTCCAATAGTCTCCCACTTGCACTAGAGTCAATAATCTAGTTCACATCGCCATGTGATTAACACTCACAGGTCACATCGCCATGTGACCAACATCCAAAGAGTTTATTAGAGTCAGTAATCTAGTTCACATCAATATGTGATTAACACTCAATGAGTTCTGGGTTTGATCATGTTATGCTTGTGAGAGAGGGTGTAGTCAACGGGTCTGCAACATTCAGATTCCCTATGTACTTCGCAAAACTTTATGTCATATCGTAGATGCTGCTACCATGTTCCACTTGGAGCTATTCCAAACTGTTGCTCCATTACACGTATCCGGTATCTCTATGTAGAGTTATCCGGATAGGTGTTAAGCTTGCATCGACGTAACTCTTTACGTCGAACTCTTTATCACCTCCATAACCGAGAAACATTTCCTTATTCCTCTAAGGATAATTTTGACCACTATCTAGTGATCCACTCCTGGATCACCTTTGTACCCTCTTGCAAGACATGTGGCAAGGCACACATCAGGTGCGGTACTTAGCATGGCATACCGTATAGAGCCTATGACAAAAGCATAGGGGACGACCTTCGTCCTTCCTCTATCTTCTGCCGTGGTCAAGCTTTGAGTCTTACTCAACTTCACACCTTACAACTCAGGTAAGAACTCCTTCTTTGATTGATCTATTTTGAACTCCTTCAAAATCATGTCAAAGGTGTGTGTTCCCTTTTGAAAGTATCATTAGACGTCTTGATCTATCTCCATAGATCTTGATGCCCAATATGTAAGCAGCTTTATCCAGGTATTCCTTTGAAAAACTCCTTTCAAACAACCCTTTATGCTTTCTAGAAATTCTACATCATTTCGGATCAACAATATGTCATTCACATATACTTTATCAGAAATGTTGTAGTGCTCCCACTCACTTTATTGTAAATACAAGTTTCTAACAAACTTTGTATACCCAAAAACTTTGATCACTCCATCAAAGCGTATATTCCGACTCCGAGATGCTTGCTCCAGTCCATGGAAGGATCGCTGGAGCTAGCATACCTCTTAGCATCCCTAGGATCAACAAAACCTTTCTGATTGTATCACATACAACCTTTCCTTACGAAGACTGGTAAGGAAACTTGTTTTGTCATCCATCTGCCAGATTTCATAAATGCAGCTAATGCTAACATGATTCCGACGGACTTAGGCATCGCTACGGGTGAGAAAATCTCATCGTAGTCAATTCCTTGAACTTGTGAAAAACTCTTTGCCACAAGTCGAACTTCATACACGGTGACATTACCGTCCATGTCCGTCTTCTTCCCAAAGATCCATTTATCTCAATGGCTTGCCGGTCATCGGGCAAGTCCACCAAAGTCCATACTTTGTTTCGACACATGGATCCTATCTCGGATTTCTCAGCTTCTAACCATTTGTCGGAATATGGGCCCACCATCGCTTCTCCATAGTTCGTAGGTTCATTGTTGTCCAACAACATGACATGTTAAGACAGGATCACCGTACCACTCAGGAGTAGTACATATCCTTGTCGATCTACGAGGTTCGATAGCAACTTGATATGAAGTTTCATGATCACTATCATTAGTTTCCTCTTCAACAGTCATAGGTTCCACAGAAACATCTTTCTGTGTTGCACTACTCTCTGGTTGAAGTGAGGGTTCGACAACCTCATCAAGTTCTATCTTCCTCCCACTCAAATCTTTCGAGAGAACCTCCTTCTCGAGAAAGGACCCGTTCTTAGCGACAAACATTTTTGTCCTTGGATCTAAGATAGAAGGTATACCCAACTGTTACCTTTGGGTATTCTATGAAGATGTGTTTGTCCTTTTTGGGTTCGAGCTTTTCCCGGCTGAAGCCATAAGCATCGCAGCCCCAAACATTGAGAAACGACAACTTTGGTTTCTTGCCAAACCATAGTTCATACGGCGTTGTCTCAACGGACTTATATGGTGCCCTATCTAAAGTGAATGCAGCTGTCTCTAATGCATAACCTCAAAATAATAGCGGTAGATCGATAAGAGACATCATAGATCGCACCATATCTCATAAGGTTCGATTATGACGTCCAGACACACCATTACGCTATGGTGTTCCAGGTGGCTTCAACTGCGAAACAATTCCACATTGTCTTAAGTGATTTCCAAACTCATAACTCAGAAAATCTCCCCTTGATCAGATCGTAGGAACATGATCTTCTTGTTTATGATGATTCTTAACTTCACTCTGAAATTGCTTGAACTTTTCAAACGTTTCAGACTTTTGCTTCATTAAGTAAATATACCCATATCTACTCAAATCGTCAGTGAAGATGAGAAAATAACGATATCCACCACATGCCTTAATTCTCATTGGATCACACACATCAGCATGTATGATTTCCAACAAGTCACTTGCCCATTTCATTGTACCTGAACACGAGATCTTAGTCATCCTGCCCATGAGGCATGGCTCGCATGTGTCAAGCGATTCAAAATCAAGTGACTCCAAACATCCATCAGCATGGAGTTTCTTCATGCATTTTATGCCGAAATGACCTAAGCGGCAGTGCCACAAGAAAGTGGTACTATTATTATTAACTCTACATATTTTGGCATTAATATTATTATCATGTGTATTAGTATGATCGAGATTCAACAAACCATTGGGTGCATGACCATAAAGGTATTATTCATGTAAACAGAATAACCATTATTCTCTGACTTAAATGAATAACCGTATTGCAATGAACATGATCTAATCATATTCATACTCAACGTAGACACCTGATAACATTTATCTAGGTTCAACACTAATCCCGAAAGAGAGGGAGCGTGCGATGATGATCTTATCAACCTTGGAAACACTTCCAACACACATTGTCACCTCACCCTTAGCTAGTCTCCGTTCAGTCCGTAGCTTTTGCTTCAAGTCACTAACAATAGCAACTGAACCGGTATCCAATACCCAGGTGCTACAAGGAGTACTAGTGAAGTACACATCAATAACACGTATATCAAATATACTTTGTTGAAGTTGCCAGCTTTCTTATCTACCATGTATTTGGGGTCGTTCCGCTACCATGTGACCGTTCCCCTTACAATAGAAGCACTTAGTCTCAGGGTTTGGGTTCAACCTTCGGTTCCTTCATTAGAGCGACAACTGGTTTGCCATTCATGAAGTTTCCCTTCTTGCCCTTGCCCTTTTGAAACCAGTGGTCTTGTTAAACCATCAACACTTGATGCTCCTTCTTGATTTCTACTTTTGCGGTCTAAAGAACCGCTAATAGCTCCGGGATCATCTCCATCCTTTGCATGTCATAGTTCATCACGAAGTTCTAGTAGCTTGGTGATAGTGTCTAGAGAATTCCGTCAACCACTATTTCACCTGGAAGATTAACTCCCACCCGGTTCAAGTGATTTTAGCACCCAGACATTCTGAGCACATGCTCACTAGTTGAGCTATTCTCCTCCATCCTTTTTGGCAAAAGAACTTGTCAGAGGTCTCATACCTCTCAACACGGGCATGAGCCTGAAATCTCAATTTCAGCTCTTAGAACATCTCATATGTTCTATGGCGTTCATAACGTCATTGGAATCCCGATTCTAAGCCGTAAAGTATGGTGCACTAAACTACCAAGTAGTCATCAGGACGTGTCTGTCAGGTGTTCACAACATCCACAGACAACGTTGTAGGGGTTTGCACATCGAGCGGTGCATCAAAGACGTAAGCTTTCTGTGTAGCAGTGAGGACACTCCTCGGACTACGGACCCAGTCCGCATCATTGCTTACAATATCTTTCAACTTAGTCTTTCTCTAGGATCGTATTAAACAGGGAGCTACAACGTAGTTATTGGTCTACAACAGAATTTGCGAAGACAACTTAGACTATTGTTCATGAAAATTAAGTTCATCTAATGAACTTCCACTCAGATAGACATCTCTCTAGTCATCTAAGTGATACATGATCCGAATCGACTAGGCCGTGTCCGATCATCACGTGAAACGGAGTAGTCATCAACGGTGAACATCTTCATGTTGATCGTATCTTTCTATACGACTCATGTTCGACCTTTCGGTCTTCCGTGTTCCGAGGCCATGTCTGTACATGCTAGGCTCGTCAAGTCAACCCTAAGTGTATCGCATGTGTAAATCTGGCTTACACCCGTTGTATGCGAACGTTAGAACCTATCACACCCGATCATCACGTGGTGCTTCGGAACAACGAACCTTAGCAACGGTGCACAGTTAGGGGGAACACAATTCTTGAAATTTTAGTGAGAGATCATCTTATTCACTACCGTCGTTCTAAGCAAATAAGATGTAAAACATGATAAACATCACATGCAATCAAATAGTGACATGATATGGCCAATATCATTTTGCTCCTTTTGATCTTCATCTTCGGGGCTCCATGATCATCATCGTCACCGGCATGACACCATGATCTCCATCATCGTGTCTTCATGAAGTCGTCTGGCCAAACATTACTTCTACTACTATGGCTAACGTTTAGCAATAAAGTAAAGTAATTACATGGCGTTATTCAGTGACACGCAGGTCATACAATAAATAAGACAACTCCTATGGCTCCTGCCGGTTGTCATTCTCATCGACATGCAAGTCGTGATTCCTATTACAAGAACATGATCAATCTCATACATCACATATATATCATTCATCACATCCTTTTGGCCATATCACATCACACGGCACATGCTGCTAGAACAAGTTAGACGTCCTCTAATTGTTGTTGCAAGTTTTTACGTGGCTGCTGTAGGTTTCTAGCAAGAACGTTTCTTACCTACGCCAAAACCACAACGTGATATACCAATTTCTATTTACCCTTCATAAGGACCCTTTTCATCGAATCCGATCCGACTAAAGTGGGAGAGACAGACACCCGCTAGCCACCTTATGCAACTAGTGCATGTCAGTCGATGGAACCTGTCTCACGTAAGAGTACGTGTAAGGTCGGTCTGTGCCGCTTCATCCCACGATGCCGTCGAATCAAGATAAGACTAGTAACCGCAAGTAAATTGACAAATCCACGCCCATAACTACTTTGTGTTCTACTCGTGCAAGATACTACGCATAAACCTGGCTCATGATGCCACTGTTGGGGATCGTAGCAGAAAATCAAAAATTTTCCTACGCATCACCAAGATCTATCTATGGAGTAATCTAGCAACGAGCATAAAGTAGAGTGGAGTGCATCTACATACCCTTGTAGATCGCGAGCGGAAGCGTTCAAGAGAACGGGGATGATGGAGTCGTACTCGTCGTGATCCAAATCACCGATGATCCTAGCGCCGAACGGACGACACCTCCTTGTTCAACACACGTACGGAGCGGGGACGTCTCCTCCTTCTTGATCCAGCAAGGGGGGAGGAGAGGTTGATGGAGATCCAGCAGCACGACGGCGTGGTGGTGGAAGTAGCGGGATTTCAGCAGGGCTTCGCCAAGCGCTGCGGGAGGAGGGAGATGTGTCACGGGAGGGAGAGGGAGGCGCCAGGGCTTGGGGTGCGGCTCCCATGTGCCTCCCCACTATATATAGAGGTGGAGGGGGCTGGTTTCTTGCCCTCCAAGTCCATTGGGGCGTTGGCAAAGGTGGGGGAAAGAAATCCCATCATTTCCTTTCCCCACCGATTGTTATCCCCCCTTTTTAGTGATCTTTATCTTATCCCTTCGGGATATGATCTTATTCCTTCTAAGGGGGGATCTTGGTGCGCCTTGACCAGGGGTGCGGGGCCTTGCCCCCACTACCCACGTTCATGTGGGTCCCCCCATGCAGGTGGGCCCCACTTCGGAACCTTCTAGAACCTTCCCGATACAATATCGAAAAATCCCGAACATTTTCCGGTGGCCAAAATAGGACTTCCTATATATAAATCTTTACCTCTGGACCATTCCGGAACTCCTCGTGACGTCCGGGATCTCATCCGGAACTCCGAACAACTTTCGGGTTTCCGCATACTTATATCTCTACAACCCTAGCGTCACCGAACCTTAAGTGTGTAGACCCTACGGGTTCGGGAGACACGCAGACATGACCGAGACGACTCTCCGGTCAATAACCAACAGCGGGATCTGGATACCCATGTTGGCTCCCACATGCTCCACGATGATCTCATCGGATGAACCACGATGCCAAGGATTTAATCAACCCCGTATACAATTCCCTTTGTCTATCGGTACAGTACTTGCCCGAGATTCAATCGTCGGTATCCCGATACCTTGTTCAATCTTGTTACCGGCAAGTCTCTTTACTCGTTCCGTAACACATCATCCCGTGATCAACTCCTTGATCACATTGTGCACATTATGATGATGTCCTACCGAGTGGGCCCAGAGATACCTCTCCGTCACACGGAGTGACAAATCCCAGTCTCGATTCGTGCCAACCCAACAGACACTTTCGGAGATACCTGTAGTGCACCTTTATAGCCACCCAGTTATGTTGTGACGTTTGGTACACCCAAAGCATTCCTACGGTATCCGGGAGTTGCACAATCTCATGGTCTAAGGAAAAGATACTTTGACATTTAGAAAAGCTTTAGCATACGAACAACACGATCTGTGCTAGGCTTAGGATTGGGTCTTGTCCATCACATCATTCTCCTAATGATGTGATCCCGTTATCAACGACATCCAATGTCCATGGTCAGGAAACCGTGACCATCTGTTGTTCAACGAGCTAGTCAACTAGAGGCTTACTAGGGACATGGTGTTTGTCTATGTATCCACACATGTATCTGAGTTTCCTATCAATACAATTCTAGCATGGATAATAAACAATTATCATGAACAAGGAAATATAATAATAACCAATTTATTATTGCCTCTAGGGCATATTTCCAACAATCCGGGACTCCGAACTACCTTCGGCACATCAAAACTCATAAACTCATAATACCGATCGTCATCAAACGTTAAGCGTGTGGACCCTACGGGTTCAAGAACTATGTAGACATGACCGCGACTCATCTCCAGTCAATAACCAATAGCGGAACCTAGGTGCTCATATTGGCTCCTACATATTCTACGAAGATCTTTATCGGTCAAACTGCATAACAACATACGTTGTTCCCTTTGTTATCGGTATGTTACTTGCCCGAGATTCGATCGTCGGTATCTCAATACCTAGTTCAATCTCGTTACTGGCAAGTCACTTCACTCGTTCCGTAATACATCATCCCGTGACTAACTCACTAGTCATTTGTTTGCAAGGCTTATTATGATGTGTATTACCGAGAGGGCCCAGAGATACCTCTGCGACACTCGGAGTGACAAATCCTATTCTTGATCTATGCCAACACCACGAACACCTTCGGAGACACCTACAGAGCATCTTTATAATCACCGAGTTACATTGTGACGTTTGATAGCACACAAGGTGTTCCTCCGGTATACGGGAGTTGCATAATCTCATAGTCATAGGAACATGTATAAGTCATGAAGAAATCAATACCAGTAAAACTGAACGATCATAGTGCTAAGCTAACGGATGGGTCTTGTCCATCACATCATTCTCCTAATGATGTGATCCTGTTGATCAAATGACAACTCATGTCTATGGCTAGGAAACATAATCATCTTTGATCAATGAGCTAGTCTAGTAGAGGCATACTAGGGACATTCTGTTTTGTCTATGTATTCACACATGTACTAAGTTTCCAGTTAATACAATTATAGCATGAATAATAAACATTTATCATGATATAAGGAAATAAATAATAACTTTATTATTGCCTCTAGGGCATATTTTCTTCAGCTGCGCTCTGGGGGAGACGGAGACCCGGGGTAGCCGCAACGAATCCTTTGACATCAGGGGAGAAGGAAGGCTGCCACTACAAACTCCTGCAAACGATCAATAAAAGAAGTCAAGAAAGGTCTTGTACAACATATAATGTAGGAGTACTTTCGTATACATCAGCACACCTTGGAATGATATTTTCAAGTACGAAAATGTCATGAGAAATTAGTAGATAGATCCATCTTTATAATACTTGCACGTACATATTTCTAACAGATGTCAGATGGTGATAAAACCTTGCAATGTTAGCTAAATATGCCAAGTGAATATTCTACTGAAATAAAGAAGGATAGTATAAGTGCCTTGCAAGTGGTAGGTTAGGCTATGCATGAGTTCTCATCAGGTGCTCTAATAATATAAAAATCTGACATGTGATCAAGTGAACATAGCAGTTCTCTCTGGTGAACTAAGGCAACCTTGCAAGGTTTCAATTAAACAGTAGACTAATGGCTAAATGGCCAATCAAGCAAATGTTTTGTTCTTTTCTGCACTGATTAATGCAAGCCAATTATGAAATTCTTGGAGTACATATAGATATAGTAGGTTAATGCCTTATAGTGAAGCCAAGTTGTTAAATTTTCTCACTCCTAACATATTGCGAGATTTGTCTGGAACGTTGGCACTATGATCATCTTCTATAACAGAAACCTTTTTTTCATTAGAGGGCTCCATCCAGCATGAGCTTGAGATGGACTTGTTCGAGCTGTCCTGGAGCTAACCAAGAAAACATCAACATTTTTGGCTTTTCTGTCTCATACATTGTCACACGCAAAATCATCCTCCCGGATGACCACATGCTTCTTGTGGATATCGATACCAAATTCAAAATAAAATAAAATGTAGATTATATGTCAGCATCAAATTAGCACTGAACTCACACATGATAAAGCACTTGATCTATTTTCCTCATATAAGTAAGTCCCAACCATTCCCACCAACAATCTCAAATTCTCCCTCACCGTAATAAATTCAACATCACAAATGATTTTTCGTGCAAGTTGAATCCACAATTTGTGTACTAGTAGATACGAGCGACCCGTCCATCTCACCCATCGCTTAGCCCTGCCCTACAAGGCCTCTACCGCCACTTTTTCTCCTTCCCCGCCCCCTCGTCATCCCTTGATACCGCCATGACCATTCCTCTCTGCATCTTTTGTTGTTTTCACATCTGTCCTGAACCACTTGAGTTCAAACCCCCGTCCCCTACTCGATCTGGATCCAGATGAGGAGCGCCGGCTGAGAGCATGTTTCTTGCCATTATGAATGCGTATGGATGTTGTAGTTATGCTGGGAAGGCCGGGACGTGAGCCGCGGTCATGCTGGCGTTGGTGGAGAGGGGAGGCGAAGGGCAGGGCTGCGACCCAGACAAGCGGCGGCAGCGCGTCCCCGTTCTTGGGTGGCAGGCAGGTGCGGCACGGATCCAGATCGACGAATTGATGGGCAACAAGATGCTCCGTCCCGAGCGAGGTGCCGCGCTGGGCAGCCGACCGTAGGCCACATCGCCGCGTCGCAAGAAAGTTACAGGTCGGACTTGGTCTCTGGCTAGGCAGGTAAGCCTGTTTTCTTGTTCAGATTGAAAAATGCCACAACAACACCAAAAGTGTTAATTTGACCATTACTATGCAGATTGTGTTATGTTATCAACTGCCAAACTTACAATATTTTATATGCATGGTGATACTCGGCGGGAACTGATGTTTCTGCTTTGATTGTTTCAGTGGTTGATTGTAGCTAGCATTCTATACTTTTCTAATTAAAGGAGTGGAGCAGCGACCATATGGAGCTTTGTGGTGGCGACCAGGCCACCAGGGAGGAGCAGCACAACAACTAGCATCGGCGAATATGGAGAGAAGATTATTGGGTGCCGGGAATTAGCGATCGAGTTCAGCCTGGCTCGTTCTGGTGAGAGGTAACCTCATCATTCCTTTTGTAAGATGGAGAAGAACCAGATCCATTCTTTCTTCTATTTCTAATCAATCTAATGCAAAAAGGTCCCTATGATTTAGCGTATTCAACCCGCAATCCATATAATAATAATAAGTCAACCAAACAGGTAGTATATGTATGTGCTAATTTTTTTAAAATAATACATTTTTTTAATTAATTTTCATAAATATTACGCTGGATACGAAAATTTCAAAAATAATACACCGTCGGCCCTCTGCTGGCCGACTGGGCCTAGTCAGCCCACAGCAGGCCGACTGGGCCTAATCAGCCAGCAGGAGGCCGATTAGTGGCCTTTCGGCCTAGAGTTGGCCGACAGGCCTCTTGGCTGCTGGCAGGGGGTCCAATCGGTGCCGATTGAGACTAATCGGCTTCTAGTAAGACGATAGGTGCATGGCGCTGGTGCATGTGCACGCCGCTGCCGTATGGTTCAGCCCCACTCCCATAGTACCTCCCGCAGCAGGCGACGACAGCTAAGCAAGCCCACAGTCCGTGAGTTCGCGTCGCCGGACCTGGATGCGGCACGGCGTATGTTGCATGCGGCGACGGGGATCAAGGACGAGTGCCAGAGCGCGGCTACCCGTGCGTGGCCTGATGTCGTTCTTGACTAGGCCCTGATCGCTCCTCGCGACTATTTTTCGTCGGTCGACCGAATGCATACGTACACTGGCTAAATATACTACGACCTGCGGATTGCTTTCCGGCAAGACGTGCGAATACACAAGCCACTCTTGATCGATTCTTCCAGGAAACAACACGCATGTACGTAACAAGCTAGCTACCGAAGCCTGATGTATTGATCTTGACGCTAGCTAGTTAATTAATCCGTATTGCCGGCTAGCTAGCTCACTTATGCAATTAGCCTGCACATGCACCAGCGCAGGACTCGAGCCCACGTACAATTGCATGGGCCATGCACCTATCGGCTTACGGGAAGCCGATTAGGCCAACTGGACCCCCTGCCAGCGGCCGAGAGGCCTGTCGGCCACTCTTAGGCCGAAAGGCTACTAATCGGCCTGCTGTAGGCTGATTAGGCCCAGTCGGCCAGCAGAGAGCCGATGGTGTATTATTTTTGAATTTTTTTTATCCAGCGTAATATTTGTGAAAATTAATAGAAAAAATGTATTATTTAAAAAAAATAGCTATGTATCTTTACCTCTTTACCTAATAATAAAGAAAATAGGGTTTCAGCCCGTCCGTCAGATCATTTTGCAAAAAAGCCCCTATACTTTCTTGAAATCAACCCGCAGTCCAAACATAAGTCAGCCGAACCGTTATTTTACCATTTACAAAAACGCCCCTGCATTTTCCTGAAATCAACCCGCACTCCGGACTTAAGTCACCCGAACCGTTATTTTACATTGTTTTCGAAAATACCCCTGACCTTTTAGGTAATTCATCCGCGGCTCATATTTAACTCAAACAAATAATTTTCTAAATCATCCATATCTTTTAGACCGTAACCCCGATTTAAACATGTTATATATGAAATTTGATTAGAAAAATATGTAGAATATGAATATGAGATTATTTTAATCTGTTATGTATTTCTAAATATTATTTTAGCAGATATTAGAGTCAAACAAATGGTTTTCTAAATTATCCGTATCTTTTAAACCGTAATTCCGATTTTAGCATGTTATATATGAATTTTTATTAGAAAAATATGTAGAATATGAATATGAGATTATTTTAACTTGTTAAATTTTTCTAAATATTAGTATAGAATATATTATAGTCAAACAAATTGTTTTCTAAATCATCTGTATCTTTTAAACTGTAACTCCGATTTTAACATGTTATATACGCAATTTGATTAGAAAAACGTGTGAAATCTGAATATGATGTTAATTTTACCTGTTGGTTATTTTTTAAATGCTTTTTGAAAAAGAAAATACGTGTTTTTTCGAAAGGTGAACTTGCATTTCAAAAGTTTGTATTGTTCAAAAAGAGTTAATGTATTGAAATATTGTGCATATTTTTTAAATGCCTTTCTAAAAAACGTGTTCATGTAATTCTAAAAGTGTGTGCATGTTAAATTCTTTTCTTTATCGTGTTCAGGAAAGGAAGGCACCGCGTCCTTCCGTGATGAAGTAACATGAGGCGGCCAACCATGCGGGAAGGGAGGTAAGGCACCAGGGCAGCCGCTTGACAGTGTGATAGACAAATAGAATGCAGCTGGTCGCTTGAACTACACATGAATGTACATGGCGTCAACTGGATTACAACGAGTTGGCATATATTTTGATTTTGTGAACACTGAGTCCACCACCGGCGAGGGTGTGAGGATAAGCGGCATCACAAATATGATGCCTCGCTAAAATAAAGGAGATGGACCTATTTTGTGGTCTTGAGTGATGGTTGTTGAGTTAAGAGTGTGTGTTGTGCTTTTTCTCCCGTTGCAACGCACGGGCTCTTTTGCTAGTGAGGTAAAAGAAAAGAAAAATCACCCTATCTCCCGATGCCATCTCGACCTCCAGCCTCCAACACACTGTCACCCTCCCCCCGACGCCTGCGCCGCCACCGATGCCGCGGCGATTGGCAAGTCTCCCGCCCCTGCTACCATGGTGCCGCGAAGACAATCCGTAATGCCTACGACCCCGACTCCCTCCAGCGCCGCCGCCGCCCCGGCAGCCCCTCTCACCGACGGCCACCACGGGTGCGCCTTCCTCTCCCTCCATACTCCAACTCCCCAACGGCCTTCTCTCCTTTCTCCTGAGTCCAGGACCACCAGTTTGGTCGAATTCCCCGTCGGCGCCCCTGGTCGACCCGAACGCCGCAACGGACAACGGGCTGCTGTGCTGATGCACCCGGGTGTAGCGCAGCTCGGCGGCCTGGCTACTGTGGTGGTACTGGTTGTGGAGTACGGGGAACCGACGGCAGGGAAGCCCCGGGCTCTACATACAATGTCGACCTTAATTACAGATGTTTATGTGTTTGTTTTGGATAAGTGAACTGCTTGCTAGAGAGAGGATTCAAAGATTAGGCCGTGCAGGTCTTTCACGCTCTCACGTCCACAGGTCATGATGTTTTGAGCAACAATACATTCAGAAATTGTCAAACTCACTGTCTTACACCATGATTGATACATGTAGTATTTCTTATATGAACCTAGGTAGACCAAACAAATCAATTAGACAAGTGGTAATATTGGTGGAGTCTAGGCAGAAGATTTTTGAGATAATATATGAAGAGTAAGCAATACTTCAAACTTCCTGCTGTTGTATTCGTGAGTTCCAGAGTTGGTGATCTTTTGTGTGAAGAAATTACTGCTGCTACTGGGTTGGAGTAATTTCCATTCAGGGTGAGAAAACAATGAAAGAGAGAAGAGAAAGATTGAGACGGTTTCTCACTGGAGAAGTATCTGTTGTTGTTTGTACACGGGTCTTCGGATGTGGAATGGATCTTCTGAAACTACATCAAGTTTTTGCTTGACATGCCAAATTCCATTGACGAATGTATTCGCCAAGTTGGAAGAGCGTCTCGGATTGGGCGAATCAACAATTTTGCATGGCGGCAGAGTTTTGTGGTTAGGGTGGTGGGTGGTAACGATGGTGAGATGCCGAGGGACGTTGGAGCGTGCAAGAGAAGCATGCTTTGGGGGATAGGTGGGGTGTGGCAACCACCCCGTGCAAAACTCATCGCCCATCGCCGACTCAGATCAGAAGAACTACTTGAGCACGCCATCAAGTAGTGCCCGGCATGAACTCCACCTGAATTTCCTTCCTTTGCCACATAAAAGGCCTTGAACCCCTCTACGGAAGCCATATCTGAGTTGCAAACTTTGGTGATTGAAATCATCTCACCGAAAGCATCGAATCTTGCTTTTCTAGCAACATGGCTGGAATGCCGACCACCCGCGCTCCACCTGGGGTACGCCGTTGTACAATTTGCAGCCACATATGAAGATAAATGCGACATGTCTGTTATGTTTCCGTTTTAATTGAATTTTGTAAAGAGCATGAGTTAGATATGATTTTGAATATTCTGCAGTTGCTTGCAGTAACCTATGCCTCCAGGTAGATTGATGTAGATAGAATCATACTGCTAATTTCCTGTAATTTCTTCATCACAGAGATGTTCTATTTGTTTGGTTGGCTGTATTGTGATGATCATCAGAAACAACCAACCTTTGCTATTCATACTGTTAATTTCAGTTCTAGCAACCTAGAGGAAATAATGTGTTATACGACTGACACATGATTGATAACTAACTTGCTTGAGGGCCGTGATGTTAATCTTTTAGGATCACTAAAATATGTCCTATGATTAATTTTATAAGGCATGAAGGTGGTGGGCCCAGCAAGGAGTCTAGGGGTTCAACAGGACATCCTTGCAGGAGCAGTCGAGAAGAGGCTGCCACCGGCGACACATTCAAGCAGTTGAGTTACATTCATAAAGGTGTTACTCCCAAGCATGGATTCGATTTGAGAATCCTCCAGTAGGAGCAGCGTCTGCCCACAACAGTTGTGGATTAGGAATGCAACACAGGTCGCCTCCACATGGGGTGCTGTTGCAAGGTCACGGTGCTGCACGTCAGCTAATTCAGTAGGGGTAGTTCATTCCCCATCCAAGTGTTTATTATTGATCATTGCTTCATCTGTTTATTCTCATCTAGCTCATATATTTAGTGACTTTTTCAACGTTTGGCTGATTCCTTTTATCTTTTGGAGCTTTGTGGTGAAGGCGAGATGAATTTAGAAGAGTTCAGTTTAGAGTGTTCCCCGGAAAGAAAATAGATTTTGTGCAGTGTCTCTCACCTATTGGACTCGGTCTATTACGCTCACTAAATATATACATCTATGTTGCAGAGAATGGCCACATGGATGATTATCATCTCTCCGCAAATGCATGTCAATTCACCGGAAATGTACTACCATAACTATGACTAGGAGCGTAGATGTCCACTCTTGGTTTTTGGGGACCACTTTAGATGTGATCATTAGTGTTGCTTCACACCTTATTGACATAACATAGTGTGTGCGTGTTACTGATCTGAAAGTTGAACCTATGCATTGTTAAGTGGACTTCATGGAATTATGATATAATTGTTGATTATCTCTCTTCCATCACAAAATCCAACTTACTATGTTTTTTAATCATGGAATGACCATTCAGCCACTATCAAACTTTTGTGGTGTGCCCTGGCTGACAAACCGTGCTTTGCCAACCTACTGGAGGGAAGGCAAGGTTCACCAAGGGATGGTCCTTCCACCGGAAGGGTGATTAATTTGCATGCCTATTATGGAAAAATGAAGCCCTTCTGAACATTGCTTTCTACTTCCTCCGTTCCAAAATAGATGCAACTTTATACTAAAGTTAGTACAAAGTTGGGTCATCTATTTTGGAATGGACGGAGTACTACTTATCCTCGATGTTGGGAGGCCAACCAAAAGGGGTATGCTTGGGTGCTGAACTTGGAATGGGATAATGGAACACTATCTGTTGTTACATTTTGATTTCAGTTGCTTTCGAGTTTTAGATTTATTTTTTACCTTTTAGCATGGAAATTTTCTAGGACCTGGCACTCTTGATTTTAATTATTGCAGGATGGTAATCAGTTTTATGTCGGTTTTATCTTCTCAGGAGCAAGCAAATCACTCAATATTTCTGAAATTCACGATGTACGTACTGGGGTTTTCAGAAGGTAAATAATACCCAATGCATTGCCTTCCATGTACTATCTTGGTATGTTCTCATTGATGATCTGTACACCAACCCCATTATAATTTGGTGCCTACGTACTATTTTATTTGGCATAGGGTGTTAAAAATTTCAGTACCATTGGTGCAGTTTGATATGCAAAACTTGAGATTTGCTTGTGCTTTCAACCAAAAGAACGCTCATGCAGAATGTGTATGTGCAAGTTGCCAAGCAAATGTCTCATGTAATTCCCAAAAGAAACTCATGTTTCTCCTGTTTTCGTTTCTTGGTCAAGCAATACAGGTTCACAATAGAGTTTTCATTAAGGAAGAAGCACCAAATATTTTCTTCACACATACACTAATTAGCTTTTCCGGATGAGTAGGTGATTTAAGTCCATATGAGAAACGAAAAACATCACTATTAAAAATATTATAACCGTTCACTGTCTGATTGTTTTTTGAGTGATTAACTCCATGTTGATTGCCCGTTGGCAAAATCTGAATATGAGAGCATCACTCTATTCCTTGTTGCATCAGAGAAAATGGATCACGGGAGTTGAATCAATCACTCTTGCCTGCAGTCTTAGATGGAAACTAGATATATGATTTAGAGAAATTCATGCTAAGCATTGATCCAGAGATTGGATGTTTGAGCTACTAACTTAACTGTAAAACTGTGATATTTTTGTCCCGTTGCAATGCATGGGCACATTTACTAGTCAATTCTAACCTCCAACCAAACACGTGGATAGGTCGACGACTTCGTGCGGCCGCCGTAGAGCATGCCAAGAAAGGAGATGGCTGGAGGCGTCCTTCCGTGTTGCACAGTCGAGCGTGCACTATTCACAAATAGCATTGTTTTTCGCAAGCATCTTTTGTATGCAAACATAGTTTACATTCAAGTGAGTTTGTTGGATTTGCAACTTTATGCCATTATATTACGGTAAGGTATCTGAAGTATAAGAGAAGGTCGATTGGGAGTATAAATTATATGTTTACAAGAATGTGACGACAGTACAACCTCATCAAACAGTATAAGGTGGGTAGCAGTTGATCCATTCATTTGTTAGGGACTGCTATTTTCCTTTATGTGCATCCTTAGAAGGTTCGTTCATTTCCTTTTTGATGTCTTTCCATATTTCTATGTTTCATTGTATGTAAAAAAGAAAGGAAGCAAGATCATATAGAGAATTTCTGCATTGGAAATCCGTACACAATGTTAAATAAAATCTGATGTTATTCCATGTCGCTCCGCTGTCAATTAAAATGTGGACAAAATAAAATCTGATGTTATTTCTTCATGCAGCTTTTATTTCATGGAAAATTGTTCTGCTCCCGTGGCAACACATGGAGGCAAACCTAGAATTTGTAACAAAGCTAGAGGATTGCACAGAGTCACCAGAGAGGCGGATGGGGGAATAAATACAAATATGCACACAAATATATTGACATTTACAAAATAATCAAAGATATAAATGGTGTTCGACCACTTTGATATGTTTGCTTCCCTTGCAATGCATGGGCAGTTACCTAGTATTAATTTAATCCTAATAGAGAAGAGCACTAGGCCCTTATGGTCCCTCGCGACAACTCCTGCCCAGGCCTATCCTGTCTCTGCTACGTATGCTGCGGGTGTATTTAGCTTAACCATACTTACGGGTGGACGCTCCCACTGTTTGGCTTCAGGTGTCCCCTTATGGCCCCACGCTTCCTCTGTTCCAGCAGCCGTCACAGACCAGTGTGTGCCCTCCCCAACCAGCCACAAGTTTCTGATTTCTTCCTCGGAATAGCATCGATCGAGATACTGATTCTCTCCCATCCCGATGGACACAATTGTCTCACAGGAACCAAGCTTGCCATAGCAGCAACAGAATTTTGATTCTCATACCTGAATCATGTTTGTCCAGGAGTATCTGGAGCCAATCCTTCCCTGTGTACCAAAAATCTTTTTTAGGCGGGAGCTTCCATTCTTTCCTCATTGCATATCTCAAGGCTTTGCTCCTGGGGCAAGCAATTACCGCATGGTATTCATCTTCCTCACCCTTCCCACAAATTTCACACACACTTTCGTGGACAATGGTCCGTTTGAGTTTATTCTTCTTCATGGCTAGAGTGCACGTTGCAGTTCTCCATCCAAATATATTTATTCTCTCAGGAATGTTCAACTTCCATATTACGCCCAAATGCTTCCTCGTGAAGTTTGCCGACCTCAAACCCTCTTTCCGCGGGATCCATTGATCTCTTTGAATTTGGATGTTTTTTTCATTTCTGACTCTCCAGATGTGTCCGTTCTTAAGCAACTCGAGTCCATGTTTAATTGCTCTCCAAACCAGAGAGGTGTCTGAGTGGCAAGCTGTGTTAAGTAGATCACCCTTGGGAAAATATTTGGATTTGAGGACCCTAGCACAAAGGCTGTTCGGATATTGAATGAGTCTCCAAGTCTGTCTCGCTAGCAGTGCCAAGTTGAATAGATGCATGTCCCTGAAGCCGATCGCTCCAGCCCTCTTTGGTAGAGTCATGTGCTCCCGTGACATCCAATGAACCCTCCTTTGCCCCTCTTCATCACCCCACCGGAAGTCTCTAATCACCCTCTCATATTTCTGGCAAAACTTTGGATACAAGGGAAATTCCCATGGTGAAGGTGGGGAGCGCTTGAACAACTGATTTCACAAGTACTTCTTTTACTGCATATGACATAAACCTCTCATTCCAGTTGCCGCATCTTTTACCAAGTCTGTCCATAATGGGCTGGAAGTTCTCATCCTGTTGGAGATATGCCCTAGAGACAATTGTCGGTGTCAAAACCGCCAGATCTCGGTTAATGGGTCCCGAACTATGCGTCTGAGGATCGATGGTAACAGGAGGCTGGGGACACGATGTTTACCCAGGTTCAGGCCCTCTTGATCGAGGTAATACCCTACTTCTTGCTTGATTGATCTTGATGAATATAGGGTTACAAGAGTTGTTCTACCTCGAGATCGTAATGGCTAAAACCCTAGGAGTCTAGCCTATGCAATTGTGATTGTTGTCTCTACGGACTAAACCCTCCGGTTTATATATGCACCGGAGGGACCTAGGGTTGTACATGACCACCTTGCAGAGGAAGGAAAATATTACACTCGGATTCTAAACATGCTATTTTACACATATGGGAGTCTTATCCGGATACGCGAGATCGTCTTCAGCAATAATCTTCACGACCCACCAGTCCGTCCCATAACGAGTAATCCGGCCACCTAAGGACCCGTTAATCCAGGACTCCCTCAACAATCATGTACTCCCTCCGTCCCAAAGTTCTTGTCTTAGATTTGTCAAAATATGGATGTATCTAGTCATGCTTTAGTGTTTGATACATCCGTATCTAGAGAAATGTTAGACAAGAATTTTGGACGGAGGGAGTATGATGATATTTCCTATGTTTTTATGAATAAATATAGTCCTTGGATGTAATTAATGGTACTTGTTGGCAAGTACGTGACTTGTTTGTGAGATCTTGTGTTGTATGATACATCTTAAATGGTCCCTAGTCATAAGTGATGTGCGGGCACACGTCGGACTAGACTAACATGCAATACGGTGGATGGCTTTGTCTCACTATCCATGAAGCATGTGATGCTGCCGAACTGCATGGATCTGATCGGATCCGAGGATTGGATCCGAGGTGACTGGATCCAAGCTCAGATGGTTATCGGACTGGACAAACCCAACTATGAGACGCGACAATATGTCATATGCGAGTCTCTAGTGCAACATACGTTCTATGTCCTAAGACCTGAGCTGATGCATGTACTTGGATGGTGACATACTTGCTTTGGGCCGACCAAATGCTACTTCGTGACGGGGTAGTTACAAAGGTAGGTTTCGGGCTTGTGCAGACCCATGTTGAGAGACATGGTCGAGCAAAATGGGATTTGCCCCTCCGATCAGGAGAGATATACTCTAGGGCCCTCGTGTGATCGGACCAGGATAAGCATGGCCATGCGACAAGGATTATGAGATAATTCGGTTTGTGGTCAGCATCACTTGAACGAGAAAGAGGTCAGACAAACACAAAGATGACAACCTCGCCTTGAGCCCGACAACATACATCATGTGGCAAAGGGAATGGAATTGTGACATGTTGTACATGTTCGCCTAACCAGCTTCCTAGTTGTAAGGGCATCTCTTGCCTGAGGTTTTGGTGATGATGACAATCCGTGTTTGGTCTAATCGTGTGTCAATATTACTCAGGTTGATAACATGTGGCACAAGACGGTTAGACTTTCTCTCTTTAAGGAAAAGATCGAAGACGGAGTTTCCGATGCCTTTCTGTTTCTTTTGGTCATAGGAAATCCGTACTATTAAGAGGGAACCCACATCGGAAGGTAATTGGTGAATCAAGTCACGCACACAGATTCTTTGCACCCACCATATTGCCTCCGTTCGTGGAGAGAGAGGTCCCATTTCATTTCTCCTTATTGTAGATTTCTCCATAGCGGTAGTTCCGCCCTATTGGGCGGTTGTACCGGTGGCCGGTAGTTCCGGTCAAACCACCGCCCCAAGTACCGCTCAGGGGTGATACCCTCTGTACTGGGTGCGGTGATAGACCGGTGGTGGCCTGGAAGTACCGGTAAGACCGGTACTACCGGTGTTCCGAGCGGTAGTACCGCTCTGACTGCCACCACGCTGAAACTATCTGCCAGGCGGTAGTTCCGACCCAACCACCGTCCCAACTACCGCCCCTGGTTGAAACCTTCTGGTTTCCAAGCGATAGTTGACCGGAAGTTGGGCGGTAGTTCCGGAAGACCGGTACTACCGGGCAAGACACCGGAAGTACCGCTTTAGTGGCACGGGCGCAGGTTTCTTCACTCACCGGTACTACCGGTTGGAGTAGCGGAACTACCGGTCCTATGTAAATCTGCACATAACGGTTGGATTGGTGGAGACCCTATTTAAGGAGCCCCTTCTCCCACCTCCACCTTATCTCTTACCTCTCTCTCTCTCCACCATTAATGCCATTGAAGCTTTCTTGCCCGATCTCTCTCCCTAGCCAACCAAACTTGTTGATTTGCTAGGGATTGAAGGAGGAGACCTAGATCTACACTTCCACCAAAGGAAACTTGATTCCCCCATACTTTCTTGTGTGGATTTTGTTACTCTTGGGTGTTTGAGCACTCTAGACGGAAGAGGTCACTTTGGAGCCACAATCCATTGTGGTGAAGCTCCGGGGTTTCGTTGGGAGCCTCCAATTAAGTTGTGGAGAGAGCCCCAATCTTGTTTGTAAAGGTCCGGTTGCCGCCTTCAAGGGCACCACTAGTGGATTCACGACACCTTGCATTGTGTAAGGGCGTGAGGAGAATACGGTGGCCCTAGTGGCTTATTGGGGAGCATTGTGCCTCCACACCGCTCCAACGGAGACGTACTTCCCCTCAAAGGGAAGGAACTTCGATATCACATCCTCGTCTTCATCGTTTCCACTTGTGGTTATTTCTTACCTTTACTTGTGCAAGCATTACTTGTTTAACTCCTATAGCTTGCTTGTGTTGTTGTTTTCCTTACTTTCGTTAGTTGTCATCTTAGTAAAACATCTAGTCAACTTACTTTGACGCTTTAATTTAAAGTGGTTAAGAAAAGCTAAAATTGTTAGTTGCCTATTCACCCCCCCTCTAGTCAACCATATCGATCCTTTCATTTGGTATCAGAGCCTCGTCTCTTTTGAAGGACTTTACTGTCCAAAGAGTATGGGTGACAACGTAGTCGAGACGGAGGACCATTCCGGTGGAACTCCGTCCTTGCCTACGCCTGATGGGGGAGCCTCGGTCTCTCGTGAGGAGTTCAATGTGGCCTTGACCACATTGAAAGAATCACTAGCGAGCGAGGTCAAAGGCATGTTTAAAGAGTTGCTTGAGGGGCTTAAATTATCCACCACACCGTTGGAAGTGGCTCGCCCCGCTACCAACGTGTCGGAGGCTAATCCCGACAAGGGAGAAGCTAGTAGTGAGCAAGCCCCTGTTACTAAGAATGGGAGTGGGAAATTTGCCCAATCTACTCCTCCTACTCACTATGGAGGACCCGTTCCCACACCGCATTTAAATTCCGTTGGGCCCCCTCCCAAGTTTATCAAAAATACTGATTTTGCTACTTGGGTGTTTCGTTTCAAACGTCATATTAATCATTGTTCCACTAACCTTTGGAGAATCATTGAGCAAGGTTTTTATCCGTATGATCCCGACAACATGACTCCAAGAGAAACTGCAGATCATCAGTTCAACGAGTCTGCTCTTTGCATTCTTCAAGATTCCATCCCTCCTGAAGACATTGCACACCTTCGACCCTTCACTGTGGCCAAGGAATCTTGGGAGCATGTTGGCACGATGTACAAGGGAAGCACCAGTATTCAACGCTCCAACTATGAAGTGGTGCAAGATGAAGCTGATGAGTTTGCTATGATCGCAGATGAAGATCCTCGTGAACTTTATCGAAGATTAACTATCCTTGCGGTTTCTCTTCGAGATCATGGCAGCAAGGATACAGATGACAATTGGATCAAGCGCAAGTTCCTCAAGGCCATGATGCCCTATCATAAGGCCATGTCCTTTGTCATACGTCAGAGACCGGACTTCCACACTTTATCCTCAAATGAAGTGTTGGATGAATTTGTTGCCATGAGGATCTTGGATGTGACCGCCGACAATGCGGTCTTAAGAGCTCAACGATCAAAGAAGCCTAATCTTGCACTGAAGGCCAAGGCTTGTGTGGAAGAGGAGGAAGTAGAAGATGATGATGAGTGTTGCCCCGAGGACACCAAATATGCCTATCATGAGCACATGGCTCTTGCTTCAAGGCAATTCTGGGGCAAGAAGAACACAAAATCCAACTTCAACAGGAACAACTCCAGTGGGAACAAAGGGAAGCAACGAGTAAGGACATGCTTCAACTGTGGAAATGTAAGTCACTTCGTTGTGGATTGCCCATATGAGAAGAGAGAAGACTTTGGAGGCAAGCTTATTCGGAAGGACAAGTCAAAGTCCTATCCCAACAAGAACAACTTCATCAAGAAGACTCCTCCGAAAGTGTTGGTGGCTCAAGAAGAGTATGTGGAGGATGATGATAATGATGAAGACGATGAGGTGACCACTATGGCCGCAATTGCAATTGCTACCACTCCGCACTCATCTCTTTTCGACTCACCAAACGAGAACATCACCGCCAAGTGTCTCATGGCCAAGGCCACCAACAAGGCAACCCCAAACATCAATACTACTATCTCTTCTAATCCTTCATTGACTAATTGTATTGATGAGGGTGAGGGTGTTAAGGAGGGAGAAAATGAATTTGAGTTGTTCATAAAAAATCTCAAGGGCAAACCCAAGAAGCATTTTGTTGCTCTCTTGGAACAACTCGGTGAGGCTAATGACTTGATCGAGGCTCACGAGGAAACCATTACTAAAATGGAAGGACATAGTCGAGACTATGCCGATGAGATATCGGATCTCTCTAACGCCCTAAAGTAAGAGCGTGGTCTTCGTTTGGCTCTTGAGGAGTCACACAACGATGATCATGCTAAATTAAAGAAAGATCTTGATCATGCTTTAGTTGTCTCTCGCGTCCTTAACTCCGAGAAGGCAAAACTTGAGGTTGACCATGCTAAACTCAAAGAGGAGTTTGACATACTTGACAAGGCTCACAAGGCCTTGAAAGGAATGCATGCTACTCTCAAGGAGTCTCATGATCAACTCCAAGTTTCGCTAACCAAGGAAAAGGCTATCTTTCCTCGCATGGTTTTAATTGATAATGCAAATGCTACTAACCCATGTCGCGAGCATGTGCATCCTGTTGAAGAAAATGCCGAGTTGAAGAAGCAACTTGAGAAAGGCCTTGTGACTTGCATACAAGGTGAGAAGAACCTCAACGCCCTTTTGAGCAATCAAAAGGAAGTTGTGGCAAAGGAAGGAATTGGGTTTGTTCCTAAGCCCAAGAAGAAGAAGAATGACAAGACCAAGCAACCACCCCCTCTCCGACAATCCTTTGTGAAAGAAGGAGAGGGCACGTCAACCAAGAAGAAAAGTGGTGGTGTCAAGAAAAACTCCACCATACCATCAAACATGGCCGGCGATTTTAATCCTTCATATGTTTTATGTCGTGCCAGTGATGGCCATGTGTTTGCTAAATTTGTTGGTTCTTCTTACGAGTACATTGAATGGTCCATTTGGGTTCCTAAGACCCTTGTTACTAACCTCAAAGTACCCATTACCAAATGGGTACCTAAATCCAAGCATTGATCTATTGTAGGAGTTTTCTTCCGGTGGGGGATCATGGTTGCTCGATAGCGGAGCCACAAATCATATGACCGGAAGCAAAGACTTGGTGGTGGACGTGCATCTCGGTTCATCTATGGCCACCAACGTCGAATGGGGTGATGCTTCATCTTCTAAGGTATTGGGACTTGGCAAGGTTGTTGTCTCTCATGATCTCACGATCGAGAAAGTCATGCTTGTTGAGTCCCTTGCATACAATTTACTTTCTGTTCGCCAACTTGCACTCATGGGCTTTGCTACATTCTTTGATATTGATACTGTGGCCCTCTTGTGGAGCAAGACTCTTAAAGTAGCCTATGTTGGGCATGTCGAGAATGGTCTTTATGTGGTTAACTTCTCGAAGCAACCCACTAAGGTCGCGACATGCCTAATGGCTAAACTTGATGTGGGATGGCTTTGGCACCGCCGTTTGGCCCACGTCAATATGAGATCTTTGCAAAGTCTTCTCAAGGGGGACCATGTCCGAGGACTAACAAATGTTAGCTTTGCCAAAGATCGTGCTTGCAGGGCGTGCATTGAAGGAAAATTACATGAGAAGGCTCACCCTCCCACGACTATCATCTATTCAAAGAGACCCCTAGAGCTCCTCCACATGGACCTCTTTGGGCCTCCTACTTTTGATAGTCTCGGGGGTAGGAAGTATTGCTTGGTGATTGTGGATGATTACTCAAGATATACCTGGGTATACTTCTTCAAGAAGAAGAGTGAGACCCAACAAACCGTCATCAACTTTGCAAATGAAGCTCAACGACAACATGAAGCAAAGATTTTGATGATCAGAAGTGACAACGGCACCGAGTTCAAGAACTACACCTTGGATGAGTTTCTTGGTGATGAGGGGATCAAACATCAATATACAGCCCCATATACCCCTCAACAAAACGGTGTAGCGGAGAGAAAGAACCGAACTTTAATAGATGCTGCAAGAACCATGATGGCTGAATTCAATTCTCCATACAACTTTTGGGCCGAAGCCATCAACACCGCTTGCCATGCTTCAAATCGTCTCTATCTCCGCAAAGGCTTGAACAAAACTCCGTATGAGATTCTTACCGGTAACAAGCCCAATCTCAAGTACTTCCGGGTATTCGGGTGTAAGTGTTTCATTCTCAAGAAAGGTGTACGTTTGTCTAAATTTGAATCTAGAGCTCATGAGGGCATATTTGTTGGTTATGCTACAAACTCTCATGCTTACCGTGTCCTCAACAAGTCCAATGGACTCATTGAGGAGACGAGTAACGTAGAGTTTGATGAAAATAACGACTCCCAAGTGGAGCAAAGTGGTACTTGTGATGCAGGTGATGAAATTCCTCCTCAAGCCATAAGAAGAATGGGTGTTGGATATATCCTACCCATTGAGGAACCCCTTGTGTTCGAAGGAGAAGGACAATGTTCCACTCAAGTGGAACCATCACCAACCCAAGACCCACATGCTTCCGAAGAACAAATTGAAGGCCCTCAACCTGATGAACAAGGCCAAGTGCAAGATCAATCTCAAGTTGGTGGAGAGCCACCAAATGATGCACAAGGCCAAGTTTTGTCCCCCGAGCAAGATCAAGGTCAAGAGGAAGCTCAAGATCAAGATCTAGCTCCTGACGACGCTCAAGATGATCAACTCAGTGCTCCTCAGTTAACACTTGAAGATCAATTAGAGTGTCGTGCTGCAAAAGTTGCCTCCAGGCTTGCTTCCAACGAGCATCACATCGAGAACATTTTAGGAAGCATCAAAAGGGGGGTAAGCACTCGTAGACAATTAGCAAACTATTGTGCTCATCAAGCTTTTGTCTCCTGTGTTGAACCTCAGAAGGTTTATGAGGCGCTCGAAGACCCTGATTGGCTCAATGCCATGCATGAAGAACTCCATAACTTCGAGCGCAACAAGGTGTGGCGTCTGGTGCCAAGACCAAAGGAGAACCATAATGTCATTGGAACCAAATGGATCTTTAAGAACAAGCAAGATGCCCATGGCATTGTCATCCGCAACAAGGCACGTCTGGTGGCTCAAGGCTACTCCCAAGTCGAGGGTATCGACTACGGTGAAACCTTTTCCCCCGTTGCTCGTCTTGAATCCATTCGTTTGTTGCTTGCCTATGCTTCCCATCATAACTTTAAATTGCAACAAATGGATGTGAAAAGTGCATTTCTTAATGGTCCCATTAATGAGTTGGTGTATGTTAAACAACCCCCGGGGTTCGAGGATCCTAAGTTCCCCAATCACGTGTACCAACTCGATAAGGCACTCTATGGCCTTAAACAAGCCCCGCGTGCGTGGTATGAGCATCTTATCGAGTTGTTACAAGATCGTGGGTTTGAAATTGGGAAAATTGACCCCACTCTTTTTACTAAGAAGGTCAAAGGGGAGTTGTTTGTATGCCAACTATATGTTGATGATATTATCTTTGGTTCTCCTAACAAAGCTTTCAATGATGAGTTCGCCGCACTCATGACCACACATTTTGAGATGTCCATGATGGGAGAGTTGAAGTACTTCCTTGGATTTGAGATCACACAAAGAAGAGAAGGCATCTTCATCAAACAATCCAAGTATACTCAAGACATGCTCAAGAGGTTCAATCTAAGTGATGTCAAGCCGGCTACTACTCCAATGCCAACCAAATGCCAACTTTACATTGATCCCAATGGTAAAGCAGTGGATCAAAAGGTATATCGCTCTATGATCGGATCCTTGCTTTACCTTTGTGCATCTAGACCGGATATTATGTTGAGTGTGGGAATTTGTGCACGGTTTCAAGCCTCACCTAAGGAGAGTCACTTTGTGGCTGTCAAGCGAATCTTTCGATATTTGGCTCATACCCCAAACTTTGGCTTATGGTTCCCGAGAGGAGCAAATTTCAACCTTGTAGGTTTTTCTGATTCTGACTGGGCAGGAGACAAAGTGGATAGGAAGTCCACCTCGGGAGGGTGCCAATTTCTTGGTTGCTCTCTTGTTAGTTGGTCTTCCAAAAAGCAAAGTTGTGTATCTCTCTCGTCCACCGAAGCAGAGTATGTGGCTGCTGGCAGTTGTTGCGCTCAACTTTTATGGATGAGGTAAACTTTAAAGGATTACGGTGTCACTTGTGACAAAGTGCCTCTTTGGTGTGACAATGAAAGTGCAATCAAGATTTCTCTCAACCCGGTGCTACACTTCAATACGAAGCACATTGAGATTCGGTATCACTTCATCCGAGATCACATTCGGCAAGGAGAGATCGAGCTTCACTACGTCAACACTCATGATAACCTTGCAGATATCTTCACGAAGCCATTGGATGAAGCAAGATTTCGCGAGTTAAGGCATGAGCTAAATATCATTGATTTGAGCAATGTGGCTTGAGCACGTGCACACCCCACCATACTCATCATATTGTCTAGTCTAGGTGTAGGCATGAAAATAGGGCGAGTGGTGTTCTCTCAATGAACTCATCCTCCCCCCACTATGCATAAATTGATACGCTTTTCACATTCGTCATTTGTGATGACACTTGTGTTTCAAAGACGAGTTATGGTTATGGGCCCAAGGACAATTCTTCGCGGTGCCATGCCAGTTGACTCTAACATTGGTGGCTCCGGCCACCGCCCTCCGTTTTCGGTTGGTTTCTGGTCTTCGTGTTTTTCTCGTACTACAGTGACTTACTCCATCCCAAGCCATCCCATCCCAGCCATCTAATCCAAATGTACACAAGCTTGTTATCATGGAGTGAGTGGGCACACCCTGGCGGTACAACCGGTGGTTCGAGCGGTTATACCGCTTAATCACTGGTTTTCAACCCAGCGATTGTACCGGTCTAGAGCAGGCGGTTCTACCGCTGGTGCTCTTACCTGTACCCCCGGCCGGTACTACCGGTGTTGTGTAGCGGAACTACCGCCTGGCGCGGAAGTACCGCTCCACCACCTGGCAGCAGCCGGACCGGTACTACCGGTCCCCGGACCGGTACTACCGGTGCTGATCTGGGCAGGTATATAAAGCACGGGTTGAAGAGGTTTTCTTCCTCACCCGTTCATTATTTTGCCCCAGCCGCCGGTTACTCCGCTCACTGCCCCGTAGCGCCCTCCGGCTCTACGGATCCGTCGGCCCTTCACTGGATCTGCTCCGTGGAGGCCGCCTCTCCTTCGATCTCCTCCCATGGATACCGGTATTGCCCTGCTTCTTCTTGGTATTAGGGTTCTTCTTGAATCCTCTTTCTAGGGTAATGCGTGTAGTCCTTCATTTTTGGCTAAATGATTTGAGGGAGAGGTCCGTATAGTTTCCTATTCACTTGTGCGTAATTAGAATAGACACCGTGCATGTAGTTTTTGAGATCGGGTAGTTTCCTTCATCTTCGTAGATCCACCCTCAGCAGTACTACCGGTCACTCGACCGGTACTACCGCTGGCCGGAACTACCGGTGCTAATACCGGAACTACTGGTTGCTCTGAACTTATATGCATTGCCTCTATTCTTCGTACGTACTAGTGAATTATTCTTCCGATCTTGTGTACATTCCTCTCATCTTTTCAGGGTTGCTATGTGTTCTCCGTGTGCGTTTGCAGGTGGCTCTAGCTCTCGCTCTGGTCAGTTCGCCAAAAGGAAGGCCCGTAGGGGCAAGAGGCCAGCCGATGATGAAGATGTTCCCGAGGTTGCGATCCCCTCCAAAACAACTCGCCGGGAAAAGTCAGTGGCAGCCAAGCAGCGTGCAGCGCTTCCTATGTACAAACGGAAGCTTTCCGACTGGGAGAAGTTTCGGTTTCAAGACCCCTGCACCGTACCACCTCCTCCTCGTTGGAATAATCCCCGCTTCCGCAATGAGATGCAGTTGAGGATTGTGGATGACATCTTTGAGCACCACAAGAACAAGTTCACCCGTATGTGGTCAATTGACCTTGCCAAGTGGAGAAGCAACCCTGCTTACTTTGGAGAGGCTCTGGAAGTCTGTGAGGAGTTTGATTTGGTCAAGCTCATGGAGCTGCGTTGTGACTTTGATGTGGAACTCATTCATCAGTTTTATGCTACTGTCCACTTCGGCAGTGACGATCAGCGTCACCTCTCTTTTATGTGCCGAGATGAGTTCTTCCGTGTTCCCTGGAGTGCTTTCTGCCATGCCTTGGGCTATGAGGACACTGGCTTGGAAGGCCAAGGTGGTCTCCGTCCTCACAACCGAGCCCAACCCATGGATAAAGTGAAGCTTGCTCCTCTCTATATCCCTGGTCATGGCATTGTAGGTAAATCCAATGACCTCCTGCCTGTTTATGACATCCTTCACCGTGTGTTCCGGTGTGTGCTGCTGCCCAAAGTTGGGAACCAGGATGATATATATGGCTATCTCGTGGATCTGCTTGTAGCAATGAAGACAAAGCGTGGCAAGGGCATTGCTTTTGATGTTTCCAAATGGATGTGGGAGGAGATGTACAACTGTGTCTGGTACCGCAAGGTACCGATCTACGCTCCCTTTGTGATGTGTTTCCTTTACTCAGTGTGGGAAGTGAGGAGGCATGGAGAGCCTCTTTCTACTCCGGACAGGCTCACGGAGCATGAGGTCAAGGTACCGAGACAAAAGAAGCATAAGACTCCTAGGTTCGCTGCGGGCAATGAGGAGGATGTCTTTGCTACCTCAGATGATGATGACTTTGAGTTAGAGGCTGGGGCCAAGCCCTCCTGGGTGGAGAAACTTACTGCCAAGGTCAAGAAGACCTTCTGCCTGCAGGCCCACGTCCAGAAGAAGCTCTACAAGGCTCATGTGAATGAAAAGATGGCGCGACGCCGGCAGATTCAGTTGATGAGGCACCTCAATGTGCTTGATGTGCAGAGCGGTTCCGAGAAGTGCATCACTCCTGAGGACAAGTGGTGCCTTGCCAACTGTCAGTGGTCAGATGATGAGCCTACCACCTCCACCACTCGAGCGACTGTGGATGCAATGGAGACTGACGCTGAGATTGCTGAGGACGACGAGGACACTGAAGACTCTGACGATGGTGACTCAGATGATTCTCTGGCGACTGGCGAGGAGCTGTATTGAGCCCTGGGGCGTTAGTCTCGCTCTTTTCCTTTTTGGTGCTTGATGCCAAAGGGGGAGAGTTGAGTATTGCTAGGTCACGGGAGTTGCATGGGAGTGTTTCTTGGTGTTTATTTGTGTTTCTCTGTGAACTTCCATAACATGGTGTAAGACATGTTATCTTAGTTTCTATGCTCTTTGAACTTCGTTACCGTGAACTCCAGTTGCATGGTGTAAGACATGTGCCACTATCTTAATTATCCATGCACTTTGCTTTCATATGATCTGTTGTTTATCTGTTTTAATTTTAAGTCACTGGTTGGTTTATAAAACCTAGGGGGAGCATAGATCCTAGTGTCAGCACTTTTGCATTCCAAAAGCAAACTCTATTAAGTGCTCACATTCAGGGGGAGCTCTACCTTCATTCTATAAACTCCCGTGATCGTTTCGTGGTTGTCATCATTCACCAAAAAGGGGGAGATTGTAAGGGCATCTCTTGCCTGAGGTTTTGGTGATGATGACAATCCGTGTTTGGTCTAATCGTGTGTCAATATTACTCAGGTTGATAACATGTGGCACAAGACGGTTATACTTTTTCTCTTTAAGGAAAAGATCGAAGACGGAGTTTCCGATGCCTTTCTGTTTCTTTTGGTCATAGGAAATCCGTACTATTAAGAGGGAACCCACATCGGAAGGTAATTGGTGAATCAAGTCACGCACACAGATTCTTTGCACCCACCATATTGCCTCCGTTCGTGGAGAGAGAGGTCCCATTTCATTTCTCATTGTAGATTTCTCCACAGCGGTAGTTCCGCCCTATTGGGCGGTTGTACCGGTGGCCGGTAGTTCCGGT
This sequence comes from Secale cereale, assembly GCA_902687465.1. Classification (NCBI taxonomy): domain Eukaryota; kingdom Viridiplantae; phylum Streptophyta; class Magnoliopsida; order Poales; family Poaceae; genus Secale; species Secale cereale. The sequence continues at coordinate 285,692,137 of LR738709.1, forward strand.
CAAACCACCGCCCCAAGTACCGCTCAGGGGTGATACCCTCTGTACTGGGTGCGGTGGTAGACCGGTGGTGGCCCGGAAGTACCGGTAAGACCGGTACTACCGGTGTTCCGAGCGGTAGTACCGCTCTGACTGCGACCACGCTGAAACTATCTGCCAGGCGGTAGTTCCGGCCCAACCACCGTCCCAACTACCGCCCCTGGTTGAAACCTTCTGGTTTCCAAGCGGTAGTTGACCGGAAGTTGGGCGGTAGTTCCGGTTTTTTCCGGAAGACCGGTACTACCGGGCAAGACACCGGAAGTACCGCTTTAGTGGCACGGGCGCAGGTTTCTTCACTCACCGGTACTACCGGTTGGAGTAGCGGAACTACCGGTCCTATGTAAATCTGCACATAACGGTTGGATTGGTGGAGACCCTATTTAAGGAGCCCCTTCTCCCACCTCCACCTTATCTCTTACCTCTCTCTCTCCACCATTAATGCCATTGAAGCTTTCTTGCCCGATCTCTCTCCCTAGCCAACCAAACTTGTTGATTTGCTAGGGATTGAAGGAGGAGACCTAGATCTACACTTCCACCAAAGGAAACTTGATTCCCCCATACTTTCTTGTGTGGATTTTGTTACTCTTGGGTGTTTGAGCACTCTAGACGGAAGAGGTCACTTCGGAGCCACAATCCATTGTGGTGAAGCTCCGGGGTTTCGTTGGGAGCCTCCAATTAAGTTGTGGAGAGAGCCCCAATCTTGTTTGTAAAGGTCCGGTTGCCGCCTTCAAGGGCACCACTAGTGGATTCACGGCACCTTGCATTGTGTAAGGGTGTGAGGAGAATACGGTGGCCCTAGTGGCTTATTGGGGAGCATTGTGCCTCCACACCGCCCCAACGGAGACGTACTTCCTCTCAAAGGGAAGGAACTTCGATATCACATCCTCGTCTTCATCGTTTCCACTTGTGGTTATTTCTTACCTTTACTTGTGCAAGCATTACTTGTTTAACTCCTATAGCTTGCTTGTGTTGTTGTTTTCCTTACTTTCGTTAGCTGTCATCTTAGTAAAACATCTAGTCAACTTACTTTGACGCTTTAATTTAAAGTGGTTAAGAAAAGCTAAAATTGTTAGTTGCCTATTCACCCCCCCTCTAGTCAACCATATCGATCCTTTCACTAGTCTACTTGGTGGTCGGCATGCCTTGCTAAAGGCAGCTACTAGTCGAGCAGGTCAGAGGATCTGACCTGCGACCAAGCCAACTTGAACCTAAGGGGTCGCGCGCTTAAGGGAAGGAACATATGAGGCCGGGTCCGAGGACACTAAACGGATGTGGTCCGAGCTGGACTTGGAACATGACCGAGTAGACTTTGGGCTTTAGGATCTGGGCAAGGCCCAAGTGTTGAGCCTGCGAACATGACCGAGTGGAGGTGCGACACACTTATTCATTTGATCGCTTCGACGCCGTCATTAGGGCTTTGCATGTGTTGCAACTAGCCACCTCCACTCGCCGCCGTTGTGTGATCGGACCTAGCAGTACGTCACACGACGTTCCTCCTGCACGCGCGAATACCGTTAGAGGAGGTGCACTTGCGCCGCTCCAACGAACTTGTTCGTGAGATCCAATCGGCTACGCGGGAGACCTACGAGGAGGATACGACTCCGGAGAAGCGCTACCTCAACTCTACTTCTGCGGCACGGCACTGCGCGTCTAGTGGTAACGATCTGTGATTTATCTCCCTTAGCATGTTCTTGGATGTTCTGCGCATAGGAAATTTTAATTTGCACTTGACGCACCCTAACGTAGATCCCAACACATCCTTCATCCTTCCTTCCGGGGTCGGGAGACCTATATATTTGCTTTCGAAGGTAACCATCTCCACTTCCAGCACCGTCTTGATGCTCTCTCTCATAGGCTTCGGACACACCTCACTGAAACGGATAGAGCATTTGCCTGAGCTTAGGACTTGGCCCGTACACCTCTGAAAAGTAGTAAGGGCCTTTGTAACCGATTTAGCTTGTTCCACCGTGCTTTGGAAGAAAAGCAAACTGTCATCCGCAAACAGCAGATTTGAAATGCTTGGGCTATAGAGCTATGTATTCTTCATGAATGTCCAATGTGTATGGGTTGCTTTATGGCACATATTATGCGTCAGCAGAAATATTTCTCTCGACTACCCACACAAAATAAAAAAAGGAAAAAAAACTCAACAGTTATGCGAGCCCCAAGGTATGGGTGAGTAGGAGGGTGTATACGACGACACCATAGCAAAGGTCCCTGTACACCGATAAAGTGACACAATGATAGTTTTTTTAAATAGATCACCTCATTGAAGCACACCATACGTCCTATGAGCAGAGTTATCGAGAGTGATGCTCGGCGCACCAAGCAATTAAAGTGTTACTTTTTTGAAAGTCTCACGACTCTCGGTAGTCCGAGCCATACTAAGTTTCTCGGAGTACGACTCTCGTCCTCCGGTCGAACCGCAACTCTTAAGGAGGGGGAGACTCTCATGTGGAGTCTATTTAACTAGAGAGTGAATGATTTACATTCTCATGGGGGCGGTGGTGAATCTAGTGGGGGGTGTCGTGGGTGCCAGGGCACCACCTCCAAAGTTGTAAAATGAATTGAACAGTGCGACACAGACGATAAATATTGCACGATCCGTGCACGACCTTGTTAATCTAGCCGCACATGCATGGATGTCAAAGGACAGCATCCGCTCGATTAACTGGTCGTCCAAGAATCGGACGTGAGTATCGTCTACTGAGCAGTTTCAAAATGAATTTTACTATCATATACTCCCTCCGTTCCTAAATATTTGTCTTTCTAGACATTCAAATGGACTACAACATACAGATGTATGTAGACATATTTTAGAGTGTAGATCCACTCATTTTGCTTCGTATGTAGTCACTTGTTGAAATCTCTAGAAAGACAAATATTTAGGAACGGAGGGAGTACTTGGCGTCATATCCTGTGAATCCCTTATGTTTGTGAATCCTTGCATCCTCTCCTCGTCAGCCAATCCATCCAAATCTCGTGCCTCACGTGCGTCAACGTTCCTTTTGCAAAATCATGCCCTCCTTCAGCCTAAGTCCCTCTGTGAATTTTTCAAAAAGGTCCCCAGCCCACTACTCCCCAATCGTATCCATTCCAATCTCTAGTCAACGTTTCAACCTACACCTTGCCGGCGGCAACGGCGGCCACGAGCCTCCAATCCCAACGGCATCTAGAATATGTATCTACACAGGTGGTTGCTACGACGGTGCCGACAGCCTACCGTGTGGGTGGCCGTCTCAACGGCAACCTCGGACGATGATCCATATTGGTTTCCGTCGCATCGGCAGCCTGAGGCGGCAGCCTTGGACGGAGATCCATGTCGATGGCCATCACATTTGCAACCTGCGTCGGAGGTCCGCGTAGATGGCGGGCTGCATGCCGGCGGCGATGGCCTGTCATGGAGACAACAGCAGGCGACTGCCACACTCCGGCTACAGCTGCGACCAACAAATTCTGACGAAGACGGCGACCACCACACCCCGACGACGATGGCGACCACCACACCCCGATGACGATGGCGACCTCAACAACACAACCCCATAGATGACCACCATTGCGAACACGTATCTAGTTTTATTTAGATGAAATCATGTTGCTGATTGTAGTAGCAGTTCATGTTGTTTGGAATGCCAAATTCAGAAATACTGAATGCCATTTATCTAGATTTACTTGTTTCAAAAAAAATTATCTAGATTTATTTTTCGGAAAGTTGGGAGAGAGAGATAGAGAGCAACTAGGCAAGAGGCAAGACCATGTGCTGGCTGCCTAGGCTAGAATTGACGGTATATCTTGTACTGAAAATGACAATGTAAACATGTATGCTAGATTGAATGAAAGCAATCATTTACTCTCCAGAAAATAGTATTTTTAATTATTTTGGTTAACTGATACTGTAATCTTATTAACAACTCTGGTATGCTACTAACACACTTCTACACCTAATAGATGCTACTTCTACTATTAAGCAGCCAACATCCCAAATAGCTGATGAGTGGTTGAATTGAACACAACTTGTACAACAAAATAAATGTATGAGCTTCAGTTTGACAAAGTTTCCTGTACATGAAGGTCTCCTATGTGATAGCAGCTGCTCCTTGGTATAACAAAATCCAAACATGTTCAGTTTTATGTGCCCCCGGTATAACAAAACCATAGCATGTTCAGTGTTATGTGCTGGTATAACAAAACCAGAGCATGTTCAGTGTTATGTGCTGCTTGGTATAACAAAACCAGAGAATGTTCAGGTTTATATGCTCATTTTTTTGCGGGTGCAGGTCTATATGCTCCTTGGTGTAACCAAATTAGAGTTGTTCAGGTTTATAAGAAGATAATATATATCATGGGCTCTTGCTACTTGGTACACTCCATTCAACTCAACATTGGTCAAAGATAATAAGAAGAAAGACAGTTTGACAGAAGACATATTCTCATTCATTACATAAAAAAAATCAAATAACAACTCCAAAGGTGTATAAATTCATGAAAATTGAAGACCACCGAGGGCCATCATAGAACACCATTTCCCTGCACCTCTTGCACAATAGCCGACATGCTGATCAGTTGTGATGTATCACGCGGGCAGACTTCACCTACCATGTAGATCGGGAGTTGAGAGATGCTTTCCGTTGTGTCCATTGTGACGACGTTTGCCGTGCTGATAGGAACTTGGTAGATGCTTTTCATCGTGTCTGTCGCAGCGACATCCGCCCTGCTAATAAGGACCTGGGACATGCTTTCCGCCGTGTCCGTCGTGGCGACGTCCGCCGTGCTGACTGAGTTGGGACATGCTTCTCGTCGTGTCCGTCGCGGCGACGTCCGCCATGTTGATCGTGAATTGGAACGTGCTTTCCGTAGTGTCCGTCGCGGCGGTCGTTGGCAGAGTGTCGTGGGCTCGTGGCCGCCGTTGGCGCCCGTGAGGTGTAGGTTGAAACGTTGACTAGAGATTGGAAGGGATACGATTGGGGAGTAGTGGGCTGGGGACCTTCTTTGGAAAACTCACAGAGAGACTTGGGCTGGAGTCGGGCGTGATTGTGCAAAAAGAGCGCAGACACACGCGAGGCACAAGATTTGGATCGATCGGCTGACGAGGAGAGGATGCAAGGATTCACAAACATAAGTGGATTCACAAGATATGACGCCCATATACTTAACACTAAATATGCATCAAGTTGTTTCTATTTTCAAACTATTCGTTGAGATTATGATGATGTTTAGTGTAAACTATGAACTGTGGCACCCCAAGTGTGCGATTCGAGGTCCGCCACGGCATGGGGTACATTATATGACTAGGGATCCTTGACAAATGACCAAACTTACCCTCAAAAGAAGATGAGAGGGTGTACTAGGTAATTTATTCACTGGCCCATCAACCTCTAGTTGGGCTAGGAGGGGAGTTATGGCCCATGAATTGGAAATTCCCTTCACCATGTAAAGGCTTTCTTACTTAGGCTTTGCTTTATTTGCTCCTTTCACTTGTTCTTTTAGGTGCTTTTTATCCTTTGACTTGTTGACCATGAATATTTGTTTGAACTTTTGTTGACTACGGTAACTTGATTGGACCCATGGTGGCTTTTTGGGACTTTCGTTGACCTCCTTCACTTGTGTTGACTGTCATTGTCTTTTGTCAACCGTCCACGTGGAGTTCCATGTAAAATTGAGGTGTTTGTTTAGAAAGACGCCGAAAGGGCATCTCATATCTGATACTCCCTCCATTACAAAATATAAGGTGTATTGATTTTCATGCAAGTCAACCATTTGAATGTTTGACCAATCTGTCTTGGACCGGGTCCTAGTGTCTCATGAATGAGAGCTCCGATGTCCCCTATCATCTGTTCGGGCTATCACCCAGATTGAGTCCGACCATGTCCCCCTGCTCCGCTCCTCTGAAAATGACCGGCCTCCGCAACCCCCGTAGTTCTGCTTTGAGACCTTCTGGCTTAACCAAAATGGGTTTCTTGAGGCCATTCGCGATAGATGGCTGGAGGCGTGCCTTGGCCCCCACCGCGCCCTCTCGGTGGTTGACTCATGACACTTCTGCGTGATGCCGTCATGAAAATTTATGAAGGGTTGGGGCGCGAACCTTGGCAGGAACCAGAGAGAAACGAAATAAATCCCTCCTCGACTCCATACAGGCCCTAGACCTCCGAGTCGATTCCACATGCCTTAGATTGGACGAGTGGCTTCTCTGGTACGATCTTGAGGGTCATATCATGGTCATATATATGGATGAGGAGGCTTCCTAGCGTCTACGGCGCACACATAATGGAGTCCTCAAGGGGATGCCAATACGGCCTACTTTCAGGCCATTGCTAATGGCCAGCAGTGCTGGAACACCATCCCCTTGCTCTGGGACGATGAGACCCTCCTGCAGCATCCGGAGGACATCCAGACCCATGTTGACGGCTTCTAAAGGCCCTATTCTCAGCCGCCCTTGGGGAGGAGTCACTCTGTCCCACGATGTATGGCCTCAGAACATGCACGTTTCTGCGGCAGGCAATGCGACCCTCACGACTCCGTTCTTGGAGGAGGAGGTATGGGCCACCATCAAGGGCATGAGCCCAACGTTCACTCCAAGGCCAGATGGCCTCCTTGTGAAGTTCTTCCAGACCTTCTGGACTAACATTAAGCAGGAGGTCATGGCCCTTTTTGAGGAATTCTTTGTGGGCTCCATCGACCCGACACACCTTAATTATGGGATTACCACCTTCATCCCCAAGGTGCATGGGGCCTCCGACATTTGCCAGTTCCACCCGATCACGATGATCAATGTGATATTCCGTATCATTACTAAGGGGTAGGCCAATCGGGTGACCCCACTAGTGGACCACATCACTCACCCCGACCAGTCGGCCTTCATCCAGGACTGTTATATCATCGACGGTGTCCTATTCTTCCACGAGGCCCTCCATGAGGTTCGCTCCAAACACCTCCAGGCGGTCTTCCTGAAGCTCGACATGATGAAGGCCTATGATAGATTGGAGTGGTCATATTTGAGAGCCATCATGGCAAAGCTTGGTTTTGTAGGTCAATGGATAAATACTGTGATGAGCATGGTTTCTTCGGTAACTTTCTCGGTGCTTCTCAATGGTCAAAAACTTGAATCTTTCAAACCAACGAGAGATATTAGGCAGGGAGACCCAATCTCCCCCTACTTATTCTTGATTGCAGTAGAGGGCCTTTCGTGCCTCCTCAAATCCAGTTCCCAGTCATCGTTTGTAGGCATCAAGGTGGCCCTGGCGGCGCCCGCTGTTAACCACCTTCTGTTTGCAGATGACAACCTGTTGCTTTTCAAGGCGAGTGTAGAGGGGTCTAGAGTGGCACCAAACCTACTTGATACTTACTGTGGTGCTTCAGGGCAAAGGATAAATCATCACAAGTCATCCATATTCTTTAGCAAGGGCCGTCCCGAAACTCCGAGAGAGGCAGTCAAGAATACCTTGAAGGTCCACAATGAATCATTGAATGAACGGTATTTAGGCATGCCTACAGATGTTGGTCACTCGAAGAATGATACATTCAAATATTTGAGAGACCGTGTTTGGGAGAAAAGAAAGGGTGGATGGAAAAGCTCTTATCTTCAGCAAGTAAAGAAGTTTTGATCAAATAAGTTGCCCAACAATTCCTGTCTTTTCTATGTCATGTTTCGGATTGCCAAGAGGACTTTGTGAGAGCACTACTTCTATCATTCGGCAATTCTGGTGGGGCAGTAAGCAGGGAAGGAGGAAACCGAGCTGGGTAGCTTGGGATATCATGACTCAACCTAAACATCTTGGAGGTCTAGGCTTTCGTGATATGGAAATATTCAACCTAGCTCTTCTCGCACGCCAGGCATGGAGAATGTTGACACAACAGAGGTCCTTGAGTGGCAAAATATTGAAAGCGATTTACTTTCCAAACTACATATTACTAGAGGCTGAGCTGGAGGCACATCCATCCCAGATATGGCGAGCGATACTTGAGGGCCGCGACATCTTAGCACATGGAGTCATTAGCAGAATTGGGAATGGTGAAACCACCAACATATGGCATCAAAACTAGATTCCCCGAGATAGCTTCATGAGGCCTATTACTTCGCTGATAGCAAATCCGCCTCAGATGGTGACTTATCTGATTGATGCAACCAGTTCATCATGGAACGAGGAGCTGGTTCGGGCTACATTCACTCATTTTGATGCAGCAAAAATTCTGAAAATACCGCTATGTACACGTAGGGTAGACGACTTTTGGGCTTGGCATGAGGAAAGCCGGGGAGTTTTCTTAGTACGGTTTGCTTACCACATGTTGTTGCACATAAAACACAGTCGGGAGGCCTGGTTGAATGAACAAGTGGGATCTTCTACAGTGCAGAATGAGAGCGATCACTGGAGCAAAATTGGACACATTGAGGTCCCCTCGAAGTTAAAGACATTGGTATGGCGGCTTTCTAGACGATCCATGCCAACTTGGGAGTTATTGAAACATAGACATATGTCAACTGAAGATACTTGTCACCTTTGTGGAGCAAGGGATACTTGGAAACATGCTCTGTTCACATGCCCGATGGCTGCTGGTGTTTGGACCCTAGCACCGGAGGACCTAGTACTTCAGCTGGCTGACAAGCAGGAGGAAGGATCCAGGGAGTGGCTTTTCGCGCTCCATGATACTTTGGATAGGGAGTCTTTCGTGTGGCTGACTGTTACTATATGGGCTATCTGGGAGCGAGGTCTCGAGCTTGCGTTGTATTCCCTCGAAGACGAAAGGGAGATGCAACACAATAGCTTAAGTATTTCCCTCAGTTTTTGAGAACCAAGGTATCAATCCAGTAGGAGACCACGCGCGAGTCCCTCGCACCTGGACAAACAAATAAGAACTTCGCAGCTGACGCGATAAGGGGTTGTGAATCCCTTTACGGTCACTTACGAAAGTGATATATGATAGATATGATAGTTTATATTTTTGGTATTTTTGTTTATAAGAACAGAAAGGAAAAGCGGAAAAAGTAAAGTAGATGTAGATTGATATGTTGAGAATAGACCCGGGGGCCATAGTGTCCTCTAGTGGCTTCCCTCATGATAGCGATATTCTACGGCGGGTAAACAAATTACTGTCGAGCAATTGATAGGAAAGCGAATAATTATGAGACTATCTAGGCATGATCATTGTATATAGGCATCACGTCCGAGACAAGTAGACCGACTCCTGCCTGCATCTACTACTATTACTCCACACATCGACCGCTATGCAGCATGCATCTAGTGTATTGAGTTCATAAGAACAGAGTAACGCCTTAAGCAAGATGGCATGATGTAGAGGGATAAACTCAAGCAATATGATATAAACCCCATCTTTTAATCCTCGATGGCAACAATACAATACGTGCCTTGCTGCCCCTACTGTCACTGGGAAAGGACACCGCAAGATTGAACCCAAAGCCAAGCACTTCTCCCATTGCAAGAACTATAGATCTAGTAGGCCAAACCAAACCAATAATTCGAAGAGACTTGCAAGGATATTATGAGCACACATAAAGAGTTCAGAAAAGAACTAAATATTTCTCATAGATAATCTTGTTCATAAACTCAAAATTCATCAGATCTCGACAAACACACCGCAAAAAGAGATTACATCGAATAGATCTCCTCGAAGACCGAGGAGAACTTTGTATTGATATCCAGAGAGAGAGAGAAGAAGCCATCTAGATACTAGCTATGGACCCGAAGGTCTGTGGTAAACTACTCACAACTCATGGTGAGGGCGATGATGATGATGTAGAAGCACTCCGTGATGGATCCCCCCTCCGGGGGAGCTCCGGAATGGGCTCCAACATGGGATCTCACGGGAACAGAAGGTTACGGCGGTGGAATATAGGAGGAAGGAGGACACCGGGGGACTCACGAGGGACCCACGAGGCAGGGGGCGCACCCTGGGAAGGGGGGCGCGCCCCCACCCTCGTGGGCACCTCGTGGCCCCTACTCCGTGGTTCTCAAGTCTCCCATGTGTGATTTTCTCCAAAAATATCTCTCCCGAAGGTTTCATTACGTTTGGACTCCGTTTGATATTCCTTTTCTGCAAAACCCTGAAAGAGGCAAAAAACAGCAATCTGGACTGGGCCTTTGGGTTAGTAGGTTAGTCCCAAAAATGATATAAATGTGTATGACAAAGCCCATTAAACATCCAAAACATCATAAATAATAGCATGGAACAATAAAAAATTATAGATACGTTGGAGACGTATCAAGCATCCCCAAGCTTAATTCCTGCTCGTCCTCGAGTAGGTAAATGATAAAAACAGAATTTTTGATGTGGAATGCTAACCAACATAGTTTTTCAATGTAATTCTCTTAATTGTGGCATGAATGTTCAGATCTGAAAGATTCAAGATAAAAGTCTATATTGACATAAGAAATAATAATACTTCAAGCATAATAACAAAGCAATCATGTCTTCTCAAAATACTATGGCTAAAGAAAGTTATCCCTACAAAATCATATAGTCTGGCTATGCTCCCTCTTCATCACACAAAATATTCATATCATGCACAACTCCGATTTCAGCCAAGCACTTGTTTTCATACTCTATTCTTTCAAACCTTTCAACTTTCACGCAATACATGAGCGTGAGCCATGGACATAGCACTATGGGTGGAATAGAGGTGGTTGTGGAGAAGACAAAAAGGAGGGAGACAGTCTCACATCAACTAGGCGTATCAACGGGCTATGGAGATTCCCATCAATAGATATCAATGTGAGTGAGTAGGGATTGCCATGCAACGGATGGACTAGAGCTAAATATGTATGAAAGCTCAACAAAAGAAACTAGTGGGTGTGCATCCAACTTGCTTGCTCACGAAGACCTAGGGCATTTGAGGAAGCCCATCGTTGGAATATACAAGCGAAGTTCTATAATGAAAATTCCCACTAGTATATAAAGTGACTAAGCATGAGACTCTCTACAATGAAGAACATGGTGCTACTTTGAAGCACAAGTGTGGAAAAAAAGATAATAGCAATTGTCCCTTTTTTTGGGCCTTTCTTTTTTTCTTTGGGCTTTCTTTTTTTTTCTTTTTTTTGCGGAGGGGCTTTATTGATTTAGCCTTTCCTCCCATGGGACAATGCTCTAATAATGATGATCATCACACTTTCATTACAACTCGATACTACAACAAAGTATGACTCTATATGAATGCCTCCGGTGGTGTACCGGGATGCGCAATGAAACAAGAGTGACATGTATGAACAATTATGCATGGTGGCTTTGCCACAAATACGATGTCAACTACATGATCATGCATGGAAATATGACAATATGATGCGTGTCATATGAACGGAACGGTGGAAAGTTGCATGGCAATATATCTCGGAATGGCTATGGAAATGGCATGATAGGTATGTATGGTGGCTGTTTTGAGGAATAATATGGTGGCTGTTTTGAGGAAGGATATATAGTGGGTGTATGGTACCGGCGAAAGTTGTGTGATACAAGAGAGGCTAGCAACGGTGGAAGGGTGAGAGTGCGTATAATCCATGGACTCAACATTAGTCATAAGAACTCATATACTTATTGCAAAAATCTACGAGTCATCAAAACAAAGCAATCAACGCATGCTCCTAGGGGGGAGGTTGGTAGGAGTTAACCATCGCGCGCCCTCGACCTCCACACAAAGGTTGGCACTTGTAATGCCCCAGATGTAACGCTTTCCAAATATGGCAATATATGAAACTTCGACTTCATCAATTCCATTCCGGGCTCTTCTTTCATTTCGGGTTTCTTCATTTTGTCGTGTGCGTGTGTGAATTTCATCCATGTCATGTTGTCATGTGCATTGCATTGCATTTGTGTTGTCACTTGCACCCGGTCCCACTCGTCTCTTCCCGTTGTCCGTTTCGAGTTCCGACGCTCACACGTGTCCTTGGCATCCCCGAGTCCTTCTTTCGTGTGTGGCCATGTAACGCTCCCGGAATGACGTGAGACTTGTCGTGCGATGTTGTTTTGGTATGTGTAGGCCGCCAGTCAAGTTTCGTCGCGTTTGGAGTTCGTTTGGTACTCCAACGGTTAACTAGTGGGCTAAAAGAACCTCTTCTTTAAGGCCCAAGACCCCCTCCACAACAGCCCACCAACCCAGCACAACCCCTCCCATCCTCTCGGTCGTCGAATCGTGATCGTGTGGGCAAAAACCGCACCCCATTTGGAGTCTCCTAGCTCCCTATGCCTATAAAAACGTCCACACCCTCCATTTTCGGGCGAAACCCTAGTCTTCCCTTTTTTTCCATTTTCCCCGCGCCCCGCAGCTCCTCCGGCCGCCGGACACGTCTGGACGGCGCCGGACACGTCCGCCCGGACGCGCCGGACCAACTGGAGTGCGCCACGTGGCCCGTCCGCCTCCACCGCCGCCGCGGGCCCGCTAGGCCCATCCCCGGCCCTCCGCCGTCGCGCCTCGGGCGCATCTCGCGCGCCCCCTCGTCTCCGACGTCGGCCCCGCCGCGCCACTCCGGCCGCCGGCGAGCCACCGCACTCCGCCCTGCCGGCGTACTCCGCCCCGCCGCTGGATCTCCATCCTCGCCGGCCCTGCCCCGCCGTTCTTCCTCCGCTCTGGCCCCGCGCCGCCGTTGCGACCTCACCGCCGGCCTCGGCCACCACCTTCTCCGCCTCCGCCGCCGGCCAGCACCGCCGGTCTCGCCGCTGCCGGCCCCCGCGGCTTCCTCGCCGGGCCAAGCTACCGCTCGCCACCGCCACCGGGTCCGATCCGATCGGGATGCCGCAGCTCCATGGGCCACCTCAGAACCGCCCGGCTTCGTGGGCCACGAGAGGTCCAGCCGGCCCAGATGACCCGGGCCCAGCCGCCTCTGCCCGAGCCGGGCCTACTCCTCCGCGACCTGGGGCGAGCCCGCTAGGGTGAGCAGCCCCAATTCCCCGCTCAGTGCGCTCATTAGTTATAATGCGCTCATTGTGTTTTTTCCTAAGTCAAAACTGCTAAGTCCTTTTCTGCCATATTAATGTTGCATGTTGTGATGGCTGTATCTTTTAGTGTGCTTGTCCAAATTGTGCATATGATATATCAAAATGATCGTGGTGATGTGCTCTACGTTTTGTTCCATTGTGGCATGCTTGTTTGAGATCATCTAGAGGTCCTAATCTCTGTTGCAAGAGTGCTACTTGTTATAAACTGCTGCAACTTGCTATTTTCATGCCATGTTTGAGATGTGATAACTTGGTGCATGTTTATCCAAATGAAGCAAATGATATGTCAAAATGTTCATTGTGAGATGCTCTACATGATGGTTGCTGTAGCATTCATGGTAGGTTTCATATTGCCATGTTAAACTTGGTTGCAAAAGTGCATGTGGCTGTTAAGTTATGAAACATGTTATGAGATGCTGATTTGAAGTGCTCGTTGCTATTGATGTGTTTGTCCCCATGTCACATGTCAAGATGTTTTAGAATCCCCATCATATGGTCTTTGCTGTGGTGCAAACCATTTTCCATGATATGCCTTGAGGTGACTTAAACATGCTTGTAAACATGCCATGCCAACATAACTGTTTTATACTTAGTGAAATTTCTGCTAAGTCTGGAATCTGTCATAACCTGATGCTATGTTTGCTTGATGCCCTAGTCAAATTCATGCATGTTTTGGAGTGGCCAATGATCATTCCTTGTTGTCCATGTTATTGTCTATCCATCCATGACCTCACTTGAACTTTTGGCTTGCTGTAGCTTATTTATTTCTTGCTCTCAAGTTGCTATAAATTATAACTGTCAGGTTTTTAACGTCATGATCAATTTGGCGCAGCTTGTTGCTATTGATCCATGCCTCCCATGGAGTTGTTTACTGTAGGATATGTCTACTTCATGTTCATGCTTCTTCTCACCATGTTTGAGTGTTGCAGAGTATATATTTCTTGCTCCAAAGTTGCTATGTGGCTGTTAATTTCAGCTTTGCATTGTATCTTGTTTTGTGTGTATGTGTTGAACCGTTGCTCCGTTTTGAGCGTGCCCTGTATGAAACTTGTGTGATTTTGAATGAAGAATCATAATATCATGTTGATAACATGTTTGGAGTGTGTTTGCTTGATGTTTGGGTGTATCTTGCACCGTTGCCATGCTTGTCTTGTTTTGCTCATATCTTCTAGACCGTAGCTCCGAATTAAACAAACTTTATATGAAACTTGACTAGAATTTCATGTAGATCATCATGGTGCATGTTAACTTGCTGTTTAACAACTTTAACTTAAGGTTTGTTCAGATCTGGACCAATTCCAAATATGCATATGAGGACTTACCGGATGTGCTATATGTGGATTCCGGCCTCATTTAAACTTGTTGTTTTGTGTTGTTCTGGTGTGCTTCATCCCTTGCCATGAAATGCATCATACTTGCATCATGTTATTTGTGCATTGCACCTTGTTTGATATCGTGCCTGTTGTGTTCTTGTGTTGAGTAGAGCCGAAAGCCGAGACCGAGAACGAGGTTACTACCGAGGTTGAGTATGAGGAGCCGTCTTACGATCCCAACGACGACTCGACAGGCAAGATGACCTGACCCAGATATCATTACTATCTTTGCCTATTGCTAGATGTCTCGCTCTTTAGCTTATTGCCTCGATGCCCATGTTTGTTTGTCAGCCTCCTATTGTAACCATGAATCTGCCTAACCACCCAACCTAGCAAACCTTTGTTTGGCTACGTAAGCTTCGCTTAGCCCCTCTTATAGCATTGCTAGTTGCAGGAGAAGATTTGAAGATTCTTGCTTCATGTTGAAGTTATTGTTGGGATATCACACTATATAATCTGTTAATACTAAATCATTTATATACTTGGCAATGGGTGGAAGGCTAAGCCTCTTGCTTGGTGTTTTGTTCCACTCATGCCACCCTAGGAACTGTATAAACCAGTGTTATGTTCCTTGATTATGCGTTCCTAACACGGTTGGGGTTATGGGACCCCCTCGATAACCCGCTTAGCGCTAAAGCTTTTCCAGCGAGGCCCGACATTGGTTCTACATTTGCCTAACAACTAAAACTTATCGAGGGAGTAATTAACCCGAGGATTAATTAATCAACCCCCCGGGCCAATGCTCGATTTGAGTGTTGGTCCAAACTAGAGTCACTTGCGGTGCCACCCGGCTTGCTGGGGTCTTCGGTATCTGTACGTAGTGCTCATCCGGTCGTGGCCTGAGACTAGATACGCGCGGCTATTGTCAGGGTGTCGGCACACCGGGAGGTCTTGCTGGATTAGTTTTACCTATGTCGGAATATCTTGAGCACGGGATTCCGAGAATACTTGGGCCTTCCCACCTTGGAGTTGCGACTCCGTGGATCGTGAGCTTGTGATGGGCTAAGTTGGGACACCCCTGCAGGGTTTTGAACTTTCGAAAGCCGTGCCCGCGGTTATGTGGCAGATGGGAATTTGTTAATATCCGGTTGTAGAAAACTTGACACCATGTTCAGAACACACTACCAGCGTGAGTAACCGTGACAGTCATTTTCCGAAAGGGGTTCGGGAAGTGAACACGGTGGGGTTATGATTGACGTGCTTAGATAGGATCACTTCGTGATCACTTTGACGCTCGTGGCACTTCTCTTCTCGCTCTAAACACGTAAGCTAGTACTAGTGCAGCTGCAACCTTTATTTTTCTTCAGCCTTGTTCCACACCCAAGGCTTAGATAGTTTTGCTACCCGGGAACGGGATTGCTGAGTCCTCCGTGGGTCACAGATTCTACACAACACCAGATGCAGGTACTATGGTGGACTACACAGGTGACGGTACAGAGCTGTACTGGGAGTTCGATGAAGAACGTAGTCGATACTATGTGCGCTATCCCGATGATCAGTAGTGGCTTCTGCTAGGGGCGATTCGGACCTCGTGGCTTATTTATTTGGTATCTTTCATTTGGATCTTCGTCTGTAGTCGGACTGTGATGTTATTTGGATGATGATTTGCTTATGTAATGTATTGTGTGACGTGGCGAGTGTAAGCCAACTACTCTTTTGCAATTTCATCCCTATTTTACATGAGTCGTGCAAAGATATCATACTTGAGATCATTCTAGTATGAGCTTATACCTTTAAGTCGTGCCTCGACACGTAGGAGGTATAATCTCATACTGGGCATTACATCACTTTACAAATACCTCATGCTCTAACTTCGTAACATAGCGGTTCACCATACGTGCATGCTACGGGAATCACTAACCTTAACACAAGCATTTCTCAATTTCATAATAACTCCACTAGCATGACTATAATATCACTATCCTCATATCTCAAAACAATTATCAAGCATCCAACATCTCATCATATTCAATGCACTTAGTGTGAAAGTTTTTACTACATTGATATTGGATGTCTATCATGTGAAGACTTGTTTTATAGCCTAAACACATTACCATGCTGTTTTAATAGACTCTCAAATGAATATAAGTGAAGCATGAGAGTTCAACAATTTCTACAAAATATTATCACCACCGTGCACTAAAAGATATAAGTGAAGCACTAGAGCAAAACTATTCAACTCAAAAGATATAAGTGAAGCACATAGAGTGTTCTAACAATTCCTAGGCCATATTTAACTCTCTCATATAGGTGTGTCCAGCAAGGATAATTGTGGCAAGCTAAAAAGCAAAGACTCAAATTATACAAGACGCTCCAAGCAAAACACATATCATGTGGTGAATAAAAATATAGCTCCAAGTATAGTTCCCGATGGATGAAGACGAAAGAGGGGATGCCTTCCCGGGACATCCCCAAGCTTAGGCTTTTGATTGTCCTTGAATCTTAATTTGGGTGCCATGGGCATCCCCAAGCTTAGGCCCTTTCTACTCTTTGTTCCATAGTCCATCAAAGCAATACTCAAAACTTGAAAACTTCACAACACAAAACTTAGACAAAAATTCTCGTTAGCTCCGTTAGTATAAGAAAACAAATCACTACTCAAAGGTACTGCAATGAGTTCATTCTTTGTTTATATTGGTGTTAAACCTAATATATTCCAACTTCTATATGGTTCATACCTCCTAATATTACTCATAGATGCATTGAAATAAGCAAACAACACACAAAAAACAGAATCTATCAAAAACAGAACAGTCTGTAGTAATCTGCAGGTTTCGCATACTTCTGTAACTCCAAAAAATTCAAACTAAATTGGTAAACATGAGGAATTTGTCTATTAATCATCTGCAAAAATAATTAATTAAATAGCATGCTCCAGTAAAATCTGATGACCATTCTAGCGAGCGCTAACGATTCTGTTTTTCTCAGCAAGATCATATAAACTTCACACAAGACTTCCCAAAGGTTCTACTTGGCACAAACACTAAAAAAACATGAAACCACATCTAAACATAATCTAGATGCAATATTTATTCCCTAACAGCAGCAAAAACAAAAAAATAATATAAAATTGGGTTGCCTCCCAACAAGCGCTATCGTTTTACGCCCCTAGCTAGGCATTGATAGTGGGATGATGCTCACATGAAAGATAAGAATTGAAGGACAAAGAGAGCATCATAAGGTATGTGATAAACACATCTAAGTCCAACATGCTTCCTATGCATAGGCATTTTATAAGCAAACAATTTATCATAGCAAGCAATATCTAACATATGCAAGGAAGAAGAAAGAAACAAGATCAATGTCAACATGAAGAGAGGTAATTTAGTAACATGAAAATTTCTATGACCATATTTTCCTCTCTCATAATAGTTACATGTAGGATCATAATAAAATTCAACAATATAGCTATCACATAAAATATTCTCTTAATGTCCACATGTATGCAAAGTTGACACTCATTCGAAATAGTGGGACTAACATAGAACAAAGTCATTGCTTCTCCAAGCCCACTTTTATCAAAAAACTCATAAGATTGATCAATATCTAAAGTAGTGGTATCAAAAGTTGACATTCTTTTAAACCCACTTTCAATATTATGGCAAACATTATTATCAATCTCATATTCATGATGGGGTTTAAATAAATTTTCAAGATCGTAAGAATCATCACCCCAATCATGATCATTGCAACAAGTAGTAATCATAGCAAAACTAGCATCCCCAAGCTTGAGGTTTTGCATATCATTAACACAATTTACATTACTAGAATTTATAATAACATCATTGCAATTATGCTTTTCATCGAAGGAACTATCAAGTATGGGTGCAATAGCAACGATCTCATGTTTAACATAGGGAACTATAGAAAATTCATCTTCAGAAATATTGGCATCATGGCCATAAGAATATCAAGCATCATGTTCATCAAGGGATATTTCAATCAAATAATCGGAATCATAATTATCTATAGATTCATGCATATCATTATTTTCCTTCAAAGCAGCGGTCATTCCTTCAATAAATTCTTTGACGTTGGCATTATGCGCATAGTTTTCATAGCAATATTTAAGTATGTCAAAATTTTCAGATTCATAGAGAGTAATATCATACTTTTCAATCAAAGAAGCAACTTCATAAGCACCCTTAAAAGCAACGAATTCTTCAATTTGTTCTATATCATAGTAACTATAAACACCCTTTGCATAAGAAGATAAGATTTCATTATCATTAAACTCACATAGGTAGGGGAGGTGTTTTTCGGGGTTCTTAGAGCAACAAGTAAAATCACAAATTTCACAAAGATTCCCAGCATAACACAGCAATCTGTTTATCTGATCCCATAAGAGTATCCCCTTTTCAGACAAACAGTGACGCACAAAATGAGCATGCTCATCTAAAGATTTCCCATCAACTAGGCTAGTTGGGGTTTCAGCACGAGCGCATAAGGATCGAAGATGATCCAAGTAGAACACTTTAAGGTGATCCATAACAATAGATTTTTAGCAAGCAAAGATGCAAGAACATAGAAGGCACATGGAGACACAAGCAAACAAGAAGCAAGCGAACGATAAACACATGACAGAAGAAGGGCAAATAAAACGACAAGGGTAAAGTAGGGGAGAGGAAAACGAGAGGCAAAAAATGTAATGCGAAGGATAAGGGTTTGTGATAGGTACTAGGTATATGACTTTTGGGTAAGCCTCCCCGGCAACGGCGCCGGAAATTCTTCTTGCTACTTCTCGAGCTTGCATTGTATTCCCTCGAAGAGGAAAGGGAGATGCAATACAGTAGCATAAGTATTTCCCTCAGTTTTTGAGAACCAAGGTATCAATCCAGTAGGAGACCACGCGCGAGTCCCTTGCACCTGCACAAACAAATAAGAACTTCGCAGCCAACGTGATAAGGGGTTGTCAATCCCTTTACGGTCACTTACGAAAGTGAGATCTGATAGAGATGATAGTTTATATTTTTGGTATTTTTGTTTATAAGAACAGAAAGGAAAAGCGGAAAAAGTAAAGTAGATGTAGATTGATATGTTGAGAATAGACCCGGGGGCCATAGTGTTCTCTAGTGGCTTCTCTCATAATAGCGATATTCTACGGCGGGTAAACAAATTACTGTCGAGCAATTGATAGAAAAGAGAATAATTATGAGACTATCTAGGCATGATCATTGTATATAGGCATCACGTCCGAGACAAGTAGACCGACTCCTGCCTGCATCTACTACTATTACTCCACACATCGACCGCTATCCAGCATGCATCTAGTGTATTGAGTTCATAAGAACAGAGTAACGCCTTAAGAAAGATGGCATGATGTAGAGGGATAAACTCAAGCAATATGATATAAACCCCATATTTTTATCCTCGATGGCAACAATACAATATGTGCCTTGCTGCCCCTACTGTCACTGGGAAAGGACACCGCAAGATTGAACCCAAAGCCAAGCACTTCTCCCATTGCAGGAACTATAGATATAGTAGGCCAAACCAAACCAATAATTCAAAGAGACTTGCAAGGATATTATGAGCACACATAAAGAGTTCAGAAAAGAACCAAATATTTCTCATATATAATCTTGATCATAAACTCATAATTCATTGGATCTCGACAAACACACCGCAAAAAGAGATTACATCGAATAGATCTTCTCGAAGACCGAGGAGAACTTTGTATTGAGATCCAGAGAGAGAGAGAAGAAGCCATCTACATTCTAGCTATGGACCCGAAGGTCCGTGGTAAACTACTCACAACTCATGGTGAGGGCGGTGATGATGATGTAGAAGCACTCCGTGATGGATCCCTCTCCGGCGGAGCTCCGGAACAGGCTCCAAGATGGGATCTCACGGGAACAGAAGGTTACGGCGGTGGAATTAGGGTTTTATCTCTGTTGCTGACGGTTTTAGGATACGTAGGCTTATATAGAAGGAAGGAGGACACCGGGGGACTCACGAGGGACCCACGAGGGAGGGGGCGCACCCTGGGAAGGGGGCGCGCCCCGCACCCTCGTGGGCACCTCGTGGCCCCTACTCCGTGGTTCTCAAGTCTCCCGTGCGTGATTTTCTCCAAAAATATCTCTCCCGATGGTTTCATTCCGTTTGGACTCCGTTTGATATTCCTTTTCTGCAAAATCCTGAAACAGGCAAAAAACAACAATCTGGACTGGGCCTTTGGGTTAGTAGGTTAATCCCAAAAATGATATAAATGTGTATGACAAAGCCCATTAAACATCTGAAACATCATAAATAATAGCATGGAACAATAAAAAATTATAGATACATTGGAGACGTATCAGCTGACAAGCAGGAGGAAGGATCCAGGGAGTGGCTTTTCGCGCTCCATGATACTTTGGACATGGAGTCTTTCGTGCGGCTGACTGTTACTATATGGGCTATCTGGGAGTGAGGAGGAAAGCGATATGTGAAGATATATATAAATCTCCGCATGTTGTCAATAGGTTCATCACAAGCTACATTGCTGAAATTCGATCTATCAACTCCAAATGTAGAAAGCCGGCAGTTCCATTAATCCTGAGACCAAACCAGTGGTAGGCACTGGAGGTGGGATGCGTTAAGATAAATGTTGCACCGCAGTCTCGAGTCTTGCTAGATAGGGGTAGTAGGGGCAGTATGCAGAACTTCAGAAGGAGTTTTCTTGGGAGCCTCGGTGCTGGTCCATAGATATATTGCAGATCCACAGACACTGGAGGCGATTGCAATCTGTGAAGCTTTAGCTCTATCGGATGATCTTTACCAGAGACGTGTACATGTGGCTTCTGATTGCAAGGTGGTGGTAGAGGGCCTCAAGGAGGAGAACTCATCAGTTTATGGTGCTATCATACATGAGATCATACATCACTCTTTAGATTTTACCTTTTGTAAGTTTAGTCATGAGTTTACGAGCTCGAATTTCCAAGCTCACAACATAGCGAAATATGCTTTATCTCTCTAGGGTGGTCGCCATTTGTGGATGGGACACCCTGGAGACCTTCCATCCATCCCTATAAACATTGTGACGAATTAATAAAAAACTTCGCGAGGTTGTCTCAAACTAAAGCTAACCTATGCCTAAATGGCCTTTGGCCGGTCCATACAAGCAGCCGGGCAGCCGCCAGGTCACGCTGCAATGATGCGGCGCATCGCGCTGTGCTACTGGCCGCCCCTTCCAGCCGTCTGTCTTATTGAAGAGATGCCACTGGGCTGCCACGCTTCACAACAGGCCGCAACGCCTGCGCCGTAGCGATCTAGCTACGCCAAGGCCGGGTCATTGAGCAACAACACGCGTGCAGCGCACTGCCACGGGAGTCTCGCCCAGCGTCGACCGTCGCAGGCCTCCGTAGTCGTTTGTTGCGCCGCACGTCGCATCGGTCTGGCAGAGCGTCGCTGCATGGAGGCAAATTTTCATGTTTTGACCCTTTTATGAAACCTATTCGAGATTTGACCCTAGTCTGAATTTTTTTCAGGATCTGACCCTTTTTCTACCGCCAGGGTCCATGACGGTAGGGTATAACAGCCTACCACCAGGGCCCCCGGCGGTAGGGTTGCATGTCCTACTGCAAATTTCTCCTTAGTATTGAACACAATACGTTTTTGTGCCTACCGCCGAGCACCTTGGCAGTAGGGGTGTGCAGCCTACCGCGAGGCAGTTTGGCGGTAGGTATATTTCCTACCGCCAAGGTCCCTAGAGGTAGGCTGTTACATCCTACCTCCATGGACCCTGGCGGTAGCAAAAGGGTCAGATCTCGAAAAAATAATTCCAAATAGGGTCAGATCTCAAATAGATTTTAGAAAAGGGTGAAAAAACAAAATTCTGCCCCACGTGGAGCCGCGCAATTCTGACGTAGTCGCCACATCCGGCCTTCTCGCATTTGTCGGCCGTCGATGTTGCCCCGCCGTCGCTGCCCCGATCAGGTCCTTACCGTTGTGCGGTTGTGCATGAAAAATTGGTCAATCATGAGATGATTAGTTTGCTTAGCCAGAAAGAAGGAAAGTAAACCAGGCCGTTGTTCTCGTGATTGGTTTCTGTAAGGGGTGTATTGATGGGCCTCTAACCCCTCGTTGGTTACCCCAAGTGGAAGGTGTAAGATGCAGTGTTGTGGAAGTTTTTTCCCTTAGCAAAGATGCCAAGGATCGAATCCCCAGAGACTCCTAGGTTCAACAAGTAGGTGTCAACTGCTAACGGCGCGGATTAGCAATCAACGTGGACCTGCACACAGATACAAATAACTTTGCTCCCAACGAGTACAGAGAGGTTGTCAATCCCTCCGGCCTTGTAGTTCACAAAGGATTAAACGCAAATGATAGTAGTGATAGATAATGTTTGCAATAGTAAGTAAAATCGAAAAGTAAATAGCGGATGTGATCAATGATGGTAATATAGACCGGAGTCTCATGATGTTCACTAGTGATGTCTCTCTCCCAAAAGACGATAAAACAGCTATGTGAGGTAAACGAATTACAGCTGGGCAATTGACAGGACCACGAACGCAAACCAATGCTGATTACATTGCAAGAAAGGTTGAGGTTCAAAGCATGGGCGGTACGCCAAAGTAAGTAGACCGAAATCCATCAATATCTACTACTAATCATCCACCTTGAGATATCTATCCAGAACATCTCGCTGGTATTAAGTTGCGAGTCCCACCCATAGTGTAAACTCAATGCAACAGACAACTACATTAAAAGAACTTTGCGTAAAGTAAACAATCCTTGCACCCGCGGGCACAAGCACCGTTGTTATCCCCCTTGTGGCAACAGCACATCCCCTAGACTCATGTTTCTGTCACTCAAGCTAGTCATCGAGGGGCATGAACCCACAATCGAGCATAACGTTCCCTCTTGGAGTCACTACGTATTACTTGGCCAAAGCAATAAATAACAACGGAGAACATGCAAGAATTACTTATGAACATAAATATAAAAGAGGTAGATCAAATATATTACTCAAGATCAATCTGAACATAATCTCATAATCCATCGGATCCCAGCAAACTCATCATAGCAACAGCATAAGGATTACATATGTGCCTCGATCATGTAGGGCAGCTCACGAGGACTAATTAGTGAAGCGCAAGAACGGGAGGAGAACATCACATAGCTACTGGTCATGGACTCATGGTCCAAGGGAGACTACTCACAACTCATCCGGGAGGCGTCCATGGTGGTGGAGAGGCTCCCGATGGTGATCCTCCCCTCTGGCAGGGTGCCGGGAAGAGTTCTCCTGGTGCTCCTGATCTTGGAAGCGGCGGCGGCCGCGGAACAGAGATGAGATCGCGAAAAAGAGTTCCCGTCCCGAGGGTTTCGAAGGACGCTCTAAATATATGCCGAAGGGGGGCACCAGACGGGGCTCAGGGGGCCCAGGCGCCCCCCCCGGCGCGGCCCAGGGGGGGGGGGGGGCGCCGCCAGGGCGCCTGGAGCCCTGGTGGCCCCCCCGGCTGTCCTTCGGGCGCAAGGTAGGTTCTGGAACGCTGATTTTTTATATAATTTTTCTGGATTTTTCCTGGCAGTTCTCGTAACGTGAAAACCTAAAATACAAAAACAACCAAAAACAGAAACTGGCACCGGGGTGCACTGGATTAGTAGGTTAGTCCAAATATGATCAAAAGTGTATGGAAGTGTATGAATATCATAGCAATATCACCCAAAAGTGGCATGGAGCAAGCAAAAATTATAGATACGTTTTGGACGTATCAACATCCCCAAGCTTAATTCCTGCTCGTCCTCGAGTAGGTAAATGATAACAAGAATAATTTCTGTGGTGACAGGCTATTAACCATATTGGACTTATTCATAGTCATATGACAAAAGCTTACTGAGACAATGAATCTATAGTAATTAAGTTGCCTCATGAGAAAATCACAAATGACTGAAAGTTTTACAATATGAAACTGAAATATCAAGAAGATTTGCAATGAACATGATGTGCAAATATGATAAAGTGATATCTAGCTTGCCCCCTTTAGTGATGCAAAACATAAATGCAGGGGCACCTTCAAGGTTTAAGAGATGACTAGATACAATGATTTCAAAATAAACGATATCACAATCATGCAAAAGACAATGCTACTTTGGGACAATGCACACTACACTCAGAATGACAATCATGCTCTCAGTAGTTGGTGCTTTTAAAAGAAGGTGGAGACTCAACATAAAAATAAAAGAATGGTTATGTGCTAGAGCTTTTTATTTTGAAAACATAGAAGCAATTTTTTCAACGGTAGTAGTACTTCATATGTGTCATGCATAAGACATCCTATAAGTTGCAAGCCTCATGCATCGAATACCAATAGTGCTCGCACCTTGTCCTAATTAGCTCGGATTTCCATGGGTTATCATTGCATTACATATGTTTCAACCAAGTGTCACAAAGGGGTACCTCTATGCCACCTGTACAAAGGTCCAAGGAGATAAATCGCATTTGATTTCTCGTTTTTGATAGATCTCAACTTGAGGACATCCATACCGGGACAACATAGAAAATAGATGATGGACTCCTCTTTAATGCATAAGCATATTCTCATAAGAGATTGAGGATTAATGTCCAAGCTAAAACTTCCACCATGATACATGGCTTTGGTTGGCGGCCCAATGTTCTTCTCTAACAATATGCATACTCATTCAACCCATGGCGAATCACCCTTACTTCAGAAAAGACGAACATGCATAGCAACTCACATGATATTCAACAAAAGTGTGATAGTTGATGGCGTCCCCAGAAACATGGTTACCACTCAGCAAGCAACTTATAAGAAATAAGATACATAGGCAACATATTCTTTACCACAATAGTTTTTGAGCTACTTTCCCATGAGCTATGTATTGCAAGGTTAGTCTACTTAGTACAGGTGGAGGTTAGCAAAAGACTGGGAGCGACCAACTAAGAGAGCAATGACGGTCATAATCATGCAGAGCGACAAAGCAACATTGAATCAGGCATGTTAGTTATATCGCTACTCAGAAATAAAAGATCATCAAGGCTTGACAGACTTTCTTTACAGTCTTAAATATGCGTGAGCATACGCCAAGTCAATCAAAATAAATTCTCGAAGGAAGATATTACTAAACCATACCACATCATCGGCAAAGAAATCAAGTTGGTATACCAATAACATATCGGGAATCCCCCAGCTATTTGAGACTAACCATAAGAAACCTGAACTACTAAGCACCATTATGCACGTAGCATCTTTATCATAGATATATCAACCAATGCAACGGAAGCAAACTCTCTTAATAAGATAAGCATGATAATTAAAGAGAGTTCAAGCAACCAACTAAACAAAAGCTCTTTGAAAAGATAAGCATGAATACTAAGAGCAGAGCATGATAGTAGCTATTAAAAGACAAAGAACACACACAACAAAGATAGACATGAAAATTCTATGTTATGTTCTAGGTAGAAGTGGAGCGTGTTTCTCTCCCACATAAAGAAAGCTGAGTTCCGACTCGTTATGAAAAACTAAAAAGAAAACTAAAAGCAAGACGCTCCAAGCATAGCACTTAACACATGAAGTGATAAAAATATAGCGAAACGAAAGACGAACTGATAATGTTGATGGAGAAGGGGATGCACGGGGGCATCCCCAAGCTTAGACGCTTGAGTCTCCTTGAATATTTCTTGGGGGTGCACGGGGGCATCCCCAAGCTTGAGCGCTTGACACTCCTGAATCTTTTTATCATCTTCCCTCGCACACTTGAAAACTCCCTTCATGCATAACTCATCATAATCTGATTAGCGAGGTTAGTGCCCTTAATAAAATAATTATACCTTGCTGGAAATAAAGATATTCTTGAAGTTCTACTGTTTCTCAAGATTGCCAAAAGGTTTTTGCAAAGAAAAAGCAAGCTCTTGATTTGCAAAATGAAGGAAAGGCAAAACAGGACAGAATCTGTGAAAAACAGAACAACAGGTAGTAATTGATTTGTTCGGGGCACTTCTGCAACTCAAATCAAAAAACTCAGAACAGACGCACGAAAGACAATTATATAGAGAATGCTGTCGAAATAATTCAGACCAAAAAGATGATCTGGTGATTTTATACGAATTTTTCTATCCAAGGACATAATCTGTTTCCTGGATAGCACCTCACAACTTTTGAACTTTCTAGCAATCAGAGGCTATACTTGGCACAAATATGAAAAGCAAAGATACAATGATGATGCTACAGCAGTAAACAACATTAAGACACAACAAAAGCAAAATATAAAAATTTATTCATGTGGGCTGCCTCCCAAAAGCGCTTTCTTTTATGCCTTTAAGCTAGGCATAATGCATAGAGATCAAGTTTTATCAAGAGTAAAAGACTAGCTAGCCCGTACAACGGACTCAAAAGGTAACTTGATCTTCTTTCGAGGGAAGTGTTCCATCCCTTTCTTGAGAGGAAACTGAAATTTTATATTACCCTCTTTCATGTCAATGATAGCACCAACGGTGCTTAAAAAGGGACGTCCCAAAATAATTGGACATGAAGGATCACATTCAATATCCATAATAGTGAAATCAACGGGAACATAATTATCATTAACAATGATAAGAATATCGTCGATCCTCCCCAAAGGTTTCTTTATGGAAGAATCAACGAGACGAACACCAAAAGAACAAGAATCAAAAGGTTTCAATTTAAGCATATCATATATTCTTTTGGGCATAACAGAGGTACTAGCTCCAACATCACATAATGCATAGCAAGAGAAGTCATTCAATTTAATTTTTATCATAGGATCCCAACCATCTTCTAGCTTTCTAGGTATGGAGGCTTCTACTCTAAGTTTCTCCTCCCTAGCTTTGATGAGAGCATTAGTGATATGCTCTGTGAAGGCAAGATTAAGCATGCTAGTGCGGGGTTCTCTAGACATCTTGTGAAGGAAACCAATAACTTCGGTAAGAGTGCAATTATCAAAATCAAGGTCACGAGCATCAAGTAAAGTGGTAGTAGTGTCCTTTAGGTTCACTTGTTTGGTAGTTTCTATAGTCATAGCATCACCATTAATAGGTCCAATGGGACCAGGAGTACATTGGGTGCTAAGAGTTTGGATATCCTCAACAACTTGGATAGTAGCAACAGTGTGGTGGGTAGGAAGGCTCTTAATTCTATCTTCTTCCTCCCTTTCTCTAGCCCATCTTTCTTTAAGTTTAGCCATCATCCTAATATTTTCATTAATTTGCACTTGAATAGCATTTATAGGAGTGACTCCCCTCTCCTCAAGAGGAGAAGTTTTAATATTTAGCAATTTTACCTCATTGGCTAAATGGTCTACCTTAAAAGAAAGATCATCTAGTTTATGTAGTTTTTCTTCTACACTCTTATTAAAGGCTTTTTGGGTAGTGATGAAATCTTTAAGCATAATATCTAGTTCAGTAGTGGAGTTCTTGGTACTAGGATAAGCATTGTTGTTCCCATAAGAACTAGAGGGGAACGGTCTAGTATTGTTACCAAAGTTACTCCTATAAGCATTGTTGTTAAAATTGTTTCTAGAGATAAAGTTCACATCTACTTGTTCTTGAGCAATCAAAGAATTTAAAGGAACATCACGAGGATCAACAGAGGATTGCTTTGAAAGTAGAGACATGATCAAGTCAACTTTTTCATTTAAGGAGGAAATCTCCTCGACAGAGTTTACCTTCCTACCTGTTGGAGCGCGTTCGGTGTGCCATTGGGAATAGTTGGTCATCATCTCATCGAGAAGCTTTGTGGCAGCACCAAGTGTAGTTGACATAAAAGTTCCTCCCGCGGCCGAATCTAACAAGTTCCGCGAGGTAAAGTTCAAGCCTGCATAAAAAGTTTGGATAACCATCCAAGTAGTCAAACCGTGAGTAGGGCAGTTCTTGATAAGAGATTTCATACGTTCCCAAGCTTGGGCAACTTGTTCATTTTCCAATTGTTTAAAATTCATTATGTTACTTCTAAGTTGGATAATTTTAGCAGGTGGATAGTATTTTCCGATAAAAGCATCTTTGCACTTGTCCCATGAATCTATGCTATTTCTAGGCAAAGACTGAAGCCATATTTTAGCTCCTCCTCTCAAGGAGAAAGGAAAAAGCTTAAGCTTAACAATATTACCATCTATTTCTTGGTACTTTTGCATATCACAAAGTTCAACAAAGTTGTTTAAGTGTAAAGCAGCATCATCTCCAGCACCGAAGAATTGATCTTTCATGACTAAGTTCAGTAAAGCAGGTTTAACTCCATATGAAGGTGCTGAAGTGGCAGGTGTAGTGATAGGTGTGCTAATAAAGTCATCGTTGTTGTGACTGGTGAAGTCACACAACTTGGTGTTCTCGGTGGAACCCATAGTAGCAAGCAAGCAAGATAACTATTTTTGTGATTTTCGATAAAAGGTACTAAAGCAAAAACTGAAAGGTAAACTAACAAGACTAAAAGCAAAGGTAAAAGATAGCGTGCAACTCCCCTATCCTGAAGAGTGGAGTCCCCGGCAACGGCGCCAGAAAATACTCCTTGATGGGCCTCTAACCCCTCGTTGGTTACCCCAAGTGGAAGGTGTAAGATGCAGTGTTGTGGAAGTTTTTTCCCTTAGCAAAGATGCCAAGGATCGAATCCCCAGAGACTCCTAGGTTCAACAAGTAGGTGTCAACTGCTAACGGCGCGGATTAGCAATCAACGTGGACCTGCACACAGATACAAATAACTTTGCTCCCAACGAGTACAGAGAGGTTGTCAATCCCTCCGGCCTTGTAGTTCACAAAGGATTAAACACAAATGATAGTAGTGATAGATAATGTTTGCAATAGTAAGTAAAAGCGAAAAGTAAATAGCGGATGTGATCAATGATGGTAATATAGACCGGAGTCTCATGATGTTCACTAGTGATGTCTCTCTCCCAAAAGACGATAAAACAACTATGTGAGGTAAACGAATTACAGCTGGGCAATTGACAGGACCACGAACGCAAACCAATGCTGATTACATTGCAAGAAAGGTTGAGGTTCAAAGCATGGGCGGTACGCCAAAGTAAGTAGACCGAAATCCATCAATATCTACTACTAATCATCCACCTTGAGATATCTATCCAGAACATCTCGCTGGTATTAAGTTGCGAGTCCCACCCATAGTGTAAACTCAATGCAACAGACAACTGCATTAAAAGAACTTTGCGTAAAGTAAACAATCCTTGCACCCGCGGGCACAAGCACCGTTGTTTCCCCCCTTGTGGCAACAACACATCCCCTAGACTCATGTTTCTGTCACTCAAGCTAGTCATCGAGGGGCATGAACCCACAATCGAGCATAACGTTCCCTCTTGGAGTCACTACGTATTACTTGGCCAAAGCAATAAATAACAACGGAGAACATGCAAGAATTACTTATGAACATAAATATAAAAGAGGTAGATCAAATATATTACTCAAGATCAATCTGAACATAATCTCATAATCCATCGGATCGCAGCAAACTCATCATAGTAACAGCATAAGGATTACATATGTGCCTCGATCATGTAGGGCAGCTCACGAGGACTAATTAGCGAAGCACAAGAACGGGAGGAGAACATCACATAGCTACTGGTCATGGACTCATGGTCCAAGGGAGACTACTCACAACTCATCCGGGAGGCGTCCATGGTGGTGGAGAGGCTCCCGATGGTGATCATCCCCTCCGGCAGGGTGCCGGGAAGAGTTCTCCTGGTGCTCCCGATCTTGGAAGCGGCGGCGGCGGCGGAACAGAGATGAGATCGCGAAATAGAGTTCCCGTCCCGAGGGTTTCGAAGGACGCTCTAAATATATGCCGAAGGAGGGCACCAAACGGGGCTCGGGGGGCCCAGACGCCCCCCGGCGCGGCCCAGGGGGGGCGCCTCCAGGGCGCCTGGAGCCCTGGTGGCCCCCCCAGGCTGTCCTTCGGGCGCAAGGTAGGTTCTGGAACGCTGATTTTTTATATAATTTTTCTGGATTTTTCCTGGCAGTTCTCGTAACGTGAAAACCTGAAATACAAAAACAGCCGAAAACAGAAACTGGCACCGGGGTGCACTGGATTAGTAGGTTAGTCCAAATATGATCAAAAGTGTATGGAAGTGTATGAATATCATAGCAATATCACCCAAAAGTGGCATGGAGCAAGCAGAAATTATAGATACGTTTTGGACGTATCATGTATGCGTGTGAAGCATGATCGTCTTTTTTATTGACGACTGATGCGCCATATATGATACATCGCCCTACGTTGCGACCTCTCGTATCGCTTCGCGCCTCTACTTCCTCTCGGATGTGCGGAGTAAATAGCAAAACTACTACTTTACAGGTTAGGGTTTTAGAAAACTACCGGTTTCAATTTTTTCCTAGATAACTACCAAGTGGGTGGTCGGCTATTTCAAAAAACCCAAATCGTCAAGTGATTTAATGTTCATCGCGATTTATGACAGGTTGGGCCTGCACCTAAACAAACTGTCTGTTTGACCGTTAGGTTGACCGTTAACTTACAAATGGAGCCCACATGTCAGTGCCTCTTCTTTCGATTTTCTTTCTCTCCCTCCCCTCAACTCTCTCACCAGCACACGCGCACCCCCCACCCGAGCCGGCGACTCTGTCCTCTCCCAAGCGACGACACCCTTCCCCGGCCTCCCTCCGTACTCTGCCGCCAGAAGCCACGAGCTCGCCGCCGCCGAAAGCCATGAGCTAGCCATCGCCGGAACCGACCAGGCCCGATGGCCAGGGCGCATGTGCCAGATTGGCGGCTCTGTCCTCTCCCAAGCCGATGACACCCCTCTCGGCCTCCCTCTCTCCTCCGTCGTCGGAAGCCACCAGCTTGTCGCCGCCTGTCGGTGTCTAAACCGGCAGATCTCGTGTAGGGGTCCCGGGCTGTGCATATAAGGATCGAAGGTAATAGGAGGCAGGGGACACTTTGTTTACCCAGGTTCGGGCCCTCTTGATGGAGGTAATACCCTACTTCTTGCTAGATTGACTTTGATGAGTATAGGGGTTGCAAGAGTTGATCTACCTCGAGATCGTAATGACCAAATCCTAGATGTCTAGCCTATATGATTATTATTCGCATACAGACTAAACCCTCTGGTTTATATAGACACCGGAGGAGGCTAGGGTTGTATAAAATCGGTTTACATAGGAAGGAATCTTCATATCCGCATGCCTAGCTTGCCTTCTACATCAAGGAGAGTCCCATCCAGACACGGGAGAAAGTCTTCTATCTTGTATATTTACGGACCATCAGTCCGACCCACGTCACATAGCCCAGACGCCTGAAGACCCCATAATCCAGGATTCCCTCAGTAGCCCCCGAACCAGGCTACAATGACGACGTGTCCGGCGCGCAGATTGTCTTCGCCATTGCAAGGCGGTTTCCTCCTCCGAATACTTCAAAGTGCCTGAACCAAAGGGCTATATTCGGCCCTTACGTCTTCAGTCTTGACAAGGCGATTTCTTCGAATAGCTCGGTCTTCACATTAAATGCCATGCCCTTCGGCTTTTGTGCTTCCGTCGCCTCAGTTTACACGTGGCAAACGAATACGAAGGGTCCAAACACTTTTACAGATAACCCCTCGACAACGTACGAAAGATGTCTATTTAAGGAGATTAGATCTCAGATGTCATTCCATACCCGAAAAGATCCTTCGAGCTTGTCTCGAGAAACCACGCAACCATGGCTAGCGCCCCTAGTTCTTCCTCCCGCCTCCATGGCCCTCAAAAAGGCGATTGGGAGAGCTGCTCCATATCGCAGGCCCAACTGACCAAGCTCCAGGCGTAGGGCTATCTTCCCCCTGAGGATCTAGTCCCCGTTCGTGCGGGATTAACTTCCTTTACTGGTGAAGCCTTGGCGGGGAATTTTCCGAACCCTTCAGAGGAGAGCGGGTGTGCTTTGTTGTAACGCCCCGGACACACCCGCCGGTGGTCGTTACTCCTGGCGGGATCTAGACTGGCCTCACATATCAATACTAGTCTTTTCTGCGCAGAGCACACTTAACTTTGGAGTTCTATCCGAATGGGCTCCCAGAAAAGAAGGAATTCCTTATTCATATGAGTAGTCTATCATCCCTAATAAGCCAGGCCATCACATACACCCTCACTCAGAGGAACCGACGTCCTCGTCGGGCCACAGGAACGTTCCCTCTTGGCACAACCGTCTGTGCTTCCAGGACATCACATGTGCCATGCCGTGTGCCACGACGGGTCACAAACGTCATGCACAACATGACTGCAAACTGTCCGCAAACATTCGTGTAACTGCGAGGGTCGGCTCTGATACCAACTTGTAACGCCCCGGACACACCCGTCGGTGGTCGTTACTCCTGGCGGGATCTAGACTGGCCTCACATATCAATACTAGTCTTTTCTGCGCACTTTATCCTCACTCGTGCGCACCCAGGAGCAACTTCCCGGTCGGTCACCCATCCTAAAACTACTCCAAGCTGAGCACGCTTAACTTTGGAGTTCTATCCAAATGGGCTCCCGGAAAAAAAGGAATTCCTTATTGATATGAGTAGCCTATCATCCCTAATAAGCCAGGCCATCACATTTGTTTACTTTCTCTTCAGAGGCATTGGGTTTCCAATCCATCCCTTCCTCCGAGGTCTCCTGGAGTACTATGGCCTCCAACTACACAATCTCAAGTCGGGCTCCATCTTGCATATTGCGGGCTTTGTCGCTCTCCGCGAGCTGTTCCTAGGCTGCGAGGCCCATTTCGAGCTATGGAAGAAACTCTTCTGCCTCGTCCCTCGCTCCCAAAAGGGATCCATTTTCGAGGTGGGTGGTGCTTTCGGCAAGGCGCATAGCCGGGACAGGATACTTATCTAGTACTCCGAAGTAGGCATCCGAAGAGTGACCCTCGGAGTGGTTTTATATTGAAGATGTCGTTCTCCTAGACCCCATCCAACGAGGCCTTCCCGACTTTTCCAATGCTCCGTTAAAGAAGCGCCACAACTGGCGTCCCTGAAGCCTCAAGGAGGTGGATAGCGCAGAGGTTAAGGTACTAATGGACAAGATAAAAGTCCTCGCCCAGTCCGGACTGTCCATAGTCCAGGTTATAGCGATTTCCATAACGCGGGGTGTTCAGCCACTCCAATCCAGGGGACTTCCCATGTGGAATTATAACGGGGAGGATGATGCATCCCACTGCGGTCGCAAGGGTCCGGACAACTTTGCCGCCCTGTCCGCCGTGTTGGCCGATCTTTATAAAGGAGAGAAAGAAGAATTCACTCGCCTTAAGTGCTGAGAGGTTTTTTCCATGTACAACCCTCCTAGCTGGGTAAGCTTTTAATCCAGAACCTTTCTCAATTCTCTTCCTGAGCTGCAACCTGTTGGATTTAACCTGGCCATTTTTAATAGGAATGGAGGAAGGCCATTGCGGGAATCCACAGTCCCACTCCGCAACCGGAGGACCATATTCAGGACCTAGATCCCGGTTTTGAAGAGGATACAAATATATTCGTGGAGCTCAAGGAGGGGGTATTCTATCAGGCGAGCTACGATGGCACAGAGGTGGCCATTGTGGCCGATTACCCCGGCCTTCTCCCCTCTTCGCATGTAAGTGCCTAGGGAGCATCTCCTCCAAAAGAGTTTCACCATCATGCTTCACCCATTGCACTGTCTCGTGCCTCAAAGGGGCGGCACTCGTCTTTTCACGCCGCATTGGGATCGTCCCTTAGAAAGGGGATGTTAACACAAGGTGGACCTTCGAAAAGAAAAGCGGGCGATGATACCTCCCAACCCCTACCTTCATCGAAAAGGTAAGGTTTTCAATATGCCCTATGGAAAAGATATCGAACTATGACGTTCTCTACTGCGCCATAATTCAGGAAGAGCATCCACCAGACTATATCCGGAGACCCAGCCGGACACGCGTCCGCCAATCCGACCCCGGACCCTGCCTCCACGGCTAGAGCTAGTACGAGTGCAATGCTGGATTGTCCTCTCTCCGACGATTTGTATAATGTATCTGTCACCAACTCCAAAGTGGATAGGGCAATGAATCATCGACGCTGAAGAGCAGTTATACGCGATCCCTGCTTTACTGAAGAGGCATTCAATGCCTTCAGCTCGATGGATGCATATGTCCGAGCTGCTCGGGATGGACTTGCTGGAGCCAGTTACCAGCTTTCAAAGGATATGCGGGTAAGATTATTTTGTTGAGATTTTAATAATCATATACCAGTAGCCCCCGAGACATGAAAACAGTTGAAGCAACTAATTTTAAGGATCGATGTATAATCAGGTACTCACGGATAAGAACAATATGCTATCCCAGGAGCTAAAACAGTGTCAAAACCAGCTGGCTGCCGCTACCGCGGAACTGGAGAAATCCGAGGAGGCCCCGACTGGTAATGTCCCCTTTCATCTGGAAAATATAATCGACTGTCGGTACCGTTTATGTGAATAAACGTTTAATTTATTATACGATGGCGGGATCGTTGGATCAGCTGGAACAGAAATTAAAGGCCGCACTGGTGGATAAAGCGCATGCCGAAAGGCAAGAAGCCACTGGTGAACGTGTACTCACACGGGTCAAGGTTGAGAAGAACAATCTGTAGGATGCCAATACCCAGCTCGACCAGGAGCTAAAAGACGTGGGAGCCCAACTTGCGGATGCCATAAAAGAAAACAGAAATCTAAGAGGCGGCATATTGAGTATGCCTTTGAACTTTATTGTCATATAGTTCGCTAATGCGAAACCCTGACAAGGTTGTTTCTGCAAACGTGTTAACTGGGCGGCCCGAAGAAGAGGTGTCTGGATTTCGAGGCGACATGCTACAGGAGCTGTCCAAGGTGCATGAGCGAGCACGAAAGGCAATGCGGAACATTGCTAAGGCTTTATGGCCAGCCGATTCTCCTCCAGGAAGTATGGAGGAATTCGTGAATTTGTTCAAGGGAGCTCGGCGCCGTTTCGGGCTATGGAAGATATCGGCATGCCGAGAGGGTGCTCGGGAAGCCTGGGCCATGGTAAAAACATAGTACACCGGGCTTGATCCAAATCATATGGCGCGAGTCAGACCTCGAGGATCCGATGGACAGGAAATTCCAGTCAGCCTGGTGTATGACCAAGTGAAGTTAGCCGCCAAGTTTTCCCAACAAGATTGTAAACTAGACAGCTTATTAGAAGGTCTAGAGGAAGAAGAAGTTTTTGAGTCTAAGTAGTAATGTACTTTTGTCAATAAACTTGTCTCCAGCCGAATTTGTAAAATGATTGTCATGGCAGACCTTCTGCTTCAACCTCCGGAAACCCTAGGTTCGGAGTGTTTCCGAATAGTGTACGCTGGGTAAACACCCGAGTATGTTCAGAAACCAGGCCATCCAATCATAGTTGCTTGAACAGGCAAGTTGTATTCGGGGAGTTATGTTATATTATATATGGTTGTAAGAAACATCTTCCAGAGTGAATATTTCCATTAAAGGTTCCTTTCCCTGGGTTAGTATGCGGATTTTTGTGCATACCAAAGTTGTGACGCTAAAAGATCACAGTATAAATTGTCATGCGCTCATATTGGACTCCTACTCCGGGTCAAGCTACGCGAGCAAGCATGAGACCTTCTCTTTGACCTCGGAGGAGCGTGATGGTTTGCCACACCCTACGGCATTCATCTTTGGAGGCATTATGGATGAGGAAGTTGAGCATGGAGACTATTGCACCTACACCTCTTCGACATCCACTTATGACGAGATGCCCCAATTCCCATGTGAGGAGAGCCACCACCACATGAGTGATATGAGTGACTCCACCATATGTGACCTTGAGAGCATTTCCCTTGAGAGGATGAGTGTGCCAACCACTAGCCCCACACATGAGAGCATGCCACTTCTCCTATGTGAGGTTGAGAGCCATTTGAGTAACTCCACCAACCATACGAGTGAGAGCATCCACGAGGGAGTGAGTGAGCCACACCACTTAGTGAGTGAGGTAGTTGATTGGGAATTTGAGGCCACTATGATTTCTAACGACTTAACCTCTACTCCGAGTGTGTTTTCATTGGTGCTAGGTCTCCTAAAAGAGGACATGCCTACCCTCGACGAGCCCGTCCGTCCAATGGACAAATCGATGGCCATGGTGGAAGAAGATGCACCACCCACATGGTTCCATCATGATGAAGATGAGAACGATTGGATCTTGAACACCTCACCTACAACGCATGAGCGACACTCCAAAGGTAAAATAGGTGAAGGTGATGCTCTTGTCCCACTAGTGGACTATCTTGCGAATGATTGCTTGCATGATGTTGACACACCTATTGCGATGCTTCATGCTAGTGCGACTTCCTCATGTCTTGACTTACCTATTTATGATGAATATGATGATGAGCATGTTGAGTTGCCTAGTTGTGATGCTATGCTTCATAGGATATCATGTGAAAATTCTTTTGGTCACATCATGTTCGACAACCCTTTAAACTTGTCATATGCTATGAGTGAGATCTCCCATATTGCATCATTTCAATCTCAACATAGTAACTATGCATGCCCCATTAAAGTGAATCCTATTTGCACTTGTGGCATAGATGATAAGATGATGGTCATTGGCTTTTGTTTTTCATGCGATGATATTGCCATGCTCCCTTTACATGATTTGCGCAATTCATCTACTATGCCATGCCATGAACACATTGTTCCAAATATGCATTGTTTTGGATGTTGTCAATATTCTCCATGTGATATTTCCACTAAGGTTCATGAGGAGACACCCATAGTTTCCTCATACATACTAGGAGATCTTGATGCACTCCACACCTTGCATGATTACCATGATTGTGTGCACCATATGCATTACATGAATAACAATGCTCTACCTACTTGTCATGATGCATTACACCATGTGAGTATCCATTATGCCATACATAACAACAAACCTTTCATGATGGATGACATGTTTCTATATCACGCATCTCATTTATTTGAGAATTGGATATTTTGTGCTAACCACCACACGCACGTGCACATCATGATGGATGATGTGTACATATACCACGCACATACAATTTTTCCTTTGCCTTTGTCTTGTGTAGGTACTTTTGCAAACTCGTCAACCTCACAATCCCATGAGTTGACGAAAAGAGCTCTTGAGAGCAACGATGATTTGGGATTCCGTGGAACCTCCTTACCACCATTCTCTTCGCGCAACCACTATGCGCATCTCTTTTACTTGGCTCTCACACGACTATGGGTTATTTACCACTTGTCACCTTATGCCCATACTATCGTGTTCACTTTGCATGTTATACCTCTTGCTAGGACTTTGCCATGCAATTGTGACCCTTGCTTGCCTTTACACATGATTCACCATTATGCTACTTCTATGTGTATTTGCATGCTTGGTGGAGATACTTGTAGCTACTACCATGATTTCTTTGTACCCCACGCTATTGATGCTTGTTGTGTTGGGAGGGTCATGATGGCCTATTGCTATTTACATATGGCCTCTCGCCAATACATTGATCCTATTTTGCTCATATCTTACTTTCATGCTTGTGCTATGCCATGTGCATTATTCATGCCTACAATTTGCACACATGACATGCTTGCCATGATTACCTCTAGTACGTTGCATCTTCGCACTACTAGCTTGTTTGACTTGATTGCTATGATTGCTTGCTATGTTGCATCACCCATGTTCCACTCTTACTTGCTTTCTTGGGTTGATGACATATATGTTCATGCCACTCACATGATATATCTTGATCATTGTCATTTGTCTCCACTAGTTGCATCCCTCATCACTTGTATTGAGTGAAACAATGCTATGTTTGTTGATCTTGGAGACTTGGACACCATACTTGTGATGCATGCTTGCTTGTTTGAGCTTAATGCCTTTGGTTGTTATCGCATCATATGCTTACATGCCATGCCACATTACCTTGTCCTTTCATATGATAAGAATGATGCAAGCACTTGTTGGGTATTTTCCCTCACGAATGCTAGGTTTTGCATTCACGCTAACCTCATTTGTTTTTCCGAGTGTTTGTCATGTTCTTTCATTTTGAAGGATTCACAAGGCGGTGCCGTCATGCGACAACGTGGTCATGCGAAGGCATACATGATGTGCAACACCAACATTCGCGAGAATCTCCTTAAGGTGCACTCCTTCTTTTTGAGCCATCCTCACATACGCATATTGGATGGGTCATGCTTTCATTGTTATTTCCTTCTTGTTGTCTACATGATACACCTATTGGATGGAGCACCGACATTGGAGATGGACCCTATGGACCTTCAAGTTGAGGAGCGCTCAGATTTATTGGATGACCCTTTGGAAATCCTCTCTTGCCACGACATCGAGCATTGGTATATCAAAACTCCTTTGACACATTGCACCAAAACCTTCATATTTGTTGATTATGTGCTCATATGCCATGCTCCATGGACATATCATTCCCATAACAAATTTGCATCTTATGCATGGATTGACTCACATTATGATTGCCTTGTTGCATCGTCTATTCCCATGTCATCTATGGCATATGAGCTTGTGCATTTCCTTAGCAAATTTGTTGTGATCTTCCTTGATGGCATATTCATACATATTGATCACATTGCCAAACATCAATTGCATGAACACATAGTCATATTGAGCATCCATTTCCATGTTCATGCTCTTGATAAACCATCACACTATGACATCATTTTGCACAATGGTAGAAATTGTAGCTTTGTACTCCATGCCAATTACCCTACCTTTGTGTGCACAACAAATGAATTTCCTCACATGAATGCTTTACATGTCATTGTACATCTTTTAGATAAGCATCTTGTGCCTTGCCTTGCCCAAACTTGTCACACGGACCCATTCTTACATGATAGACACTT
Organism: Secale cereale; assembly: GCA_902687465.1. Taxonomy (NCBI): domain Eukaryota; kingdom Viridiplantae; phylum Streptophyta; class Magnoliopsida; order Poales; family Poaceae; genus Secale; species Secale cereale. The sequence continues at coordinate 285,731,242 of LR738709.1, forward strand.
GTGCGCTAACCATTGTATTTCCGAGTGTCGTTTGTGTTTGCTCTTCTTGCATGTATACCACTCCGGTGACACCTTGGACTACTTGGATCACGCCAAGTCTTCCTCTCGGTCCAACTAAAGTCCGTCCACGACAACCGTTTCCATGGTGATGAGCTTTTTGATCCGAGGTCGGATCTTTCCCAAGGGGGGGGGGAGATGATGCGGACATCCCACGATCAACCCCATGTTCACTTCGAAGAGACCTCAAGTACACACCATTGGACACAAGGTTAACTCGCTCCTCTCCGAACCTCCACTTTCTACATGCGAGACATGGCTACTACCTCAAATATATGTGCTATGCATGACCAGGAACCAAGAGGGAGGCCTTGGAACAGCTAGGAGCATTGGACAAGATGGCGAGGACAAGTCCGCGGATCAAACGGAGAAGCCGCTGGAAAAGCTACAGGCTCCGGACGTCCGGCCTCTACCGGACGACCGGCGACTCCCAGGCGACCTGACGACCGGAGGCCACCGGACGTTCGTGACTTCGACGACAGAAGGAAAATAGCGGAAGTCCGAAGACTTCAGGACGTCCAGACCCTCGCGAGCCACCGAACGTCCGGTAGCCGTCGGACGTCCGCTACATGCTGTGTGCGCACAGTTATCGGGCCAGAGGCCCATGTATCCCTCTCCCACTTACCCCTTCGTGGCCCCAGACTATATATAGTCCTCCACCTCCTCCTAGTGAGGGTTAGCTTAGGTTTAGCTCATTTGAGACAGAGCTTTGCTCATCCACTAGTGGTTCATCTCCTTGGGAGTGACTGCGGCCCCTCCACGGAGAAGATCCACACTGATTCAAGACCTCTACGGAGAAGATCCTACGGGATACCAAGACCTCCTCATGGAGAAGACTATCGCTACTTGTATCGTCCCTTGTTGATCATGGATCTTGTATCTCTTTGTGTTTAGAGGATCTAGCATATGTGTGACTTGTTCTTGTTGGTTTGAGTGATTCTCTCGTGTTTCCCCTCGTGTTCCCTCTCGTGTTCTTCGTGTTCATCGTGGGATCCCCTCCATTTCGTGAAAGATCGGCCATCTAGGGTTCCACCCTACATCACCTAGTCTTCCATGAGGCCCTCCATGAGGTTCGCTCCAAACACCTCCAAGCAGTCTCCCCGAAGCTGGACTTCCACAAGGCTTACGACATAGTCAACTGGGCCTTCCTTTTGGAAGTTTTACTCCGGAAGGGTTTCGATGATCGTTGGGTTAGCAGGGTCATCTAGATGGTCTCCTCAGGCCGGACCACAGTTAACATCAATGGGGAGATCGGACCCTACTTCCCCACCTTCTGTGGGGTACGTCAGGGCGATCCATTTTCCCCGCCCTTGTGTAACATGGTGCTCGATGCGCTTGCCTCCATCCTCGATAATGCTAAAGCGGCGGGCCACCTGCACGGGATAATGCCGCACCTGGTGGGAGGGAATGGTGTATCCCTCCTGCAATATGAGGATGACACCATCATCATGGTGGAAGGCTCTGAGAATGACATCACACACTTGAAGTTCCTCCTCCTCTTCTTCCAACAAATGTCAGGGCTCAAGATCAACTTCGACAAGAGCGAGGTTATGGTGTTGGGCTACTTCCCTCTGAGAGCCAGAGCATCGCTGACTGCCTTAACTGCTAGCTGGTTGCCTTCCCCATGACCTACCTGGGGATACCCATTATTGAATCCCTGCTGATCGTGCGGAACTACGTGCTACAGTGAACAAGCTCCAACACCGTATTGAGCTTTGGTAGGAGAGTTTGCATTCTAAGGATGCGCGTACAATCCTTATTAACTCATCCTTGTCCAGCTTGCTCATGTTCATCACGAGCTTTTACAGTCTGTCTGAGACACTTCAGCATGAGATTGCCAGGGTCCAGGCTTGATTGTTATGGGCAGGTTATGGTGATAAATAGAAGTACCATATGGTCCGCTGGCTCAAAGCGAACCATTGGATTAAGGCGGGGTCGAGGTCATGTCATCCAAATGCATGAACATTGCCCTACTGACTCGCTGGCTATGGCGGATTGCCAATGGGGAGGGGGGGGCTTTGGCTATGCATCATTCAGACTAAATACCTGCATGGCCAGCCTCCCGCCTTCTGTCAGTTATCTAGTGGATCCCAGTTCTAGTAGTCCATCATTTAGTTGCTCCCGATTCTCTGCATCAGGACATCCATCTCGGTGGGGTCTAGCGCGTCCACCCTCTTCTAGTTTGACCGATGGGTCAGGGACCACCCTCTCATAGCCTGTTTCTCGGACTTGTTCGCCATCGCTGTCGGACCTATGATCTCTGTAGAGGTGGCCCTTATTGACTTAGTGAGCCTCGCGTTTCAGCGACTTTTTAGGCCCCCAAAACTCCTTGCCTGGCAGACCTTCTAGAATGCATTACCCTACATGAGCCTGACGTGGAGAAGGCGAATGACCGCATGACTGCATCTCATGGCATTTAGAGCCGTCGGGTAGCTTCTCCACTAAATCCTTGTACCAGGTCATTGAAATGACACCCAAACTTGAGCTTCTTGTCATCATTTCGTCTATCTGAGTTCCACTGAAAATTCAGATCTTCCTAGGGCAATGGATCGGAGGTCGGTGTCAGTGTCAAAACCGGCAGATCTCGGGTAGGGGTGCCCAAGCTGTGTGTCTAAGGGTCGATGGTAATAGGAGACTGGGGAGATGATGTTTACCCAGGTCCAGGCCCTCTCGATCGAGGTAATACCGTACTTCGTGCTTGATTGATCTTGATGAATATAGGGTTACAAGAGTTGATCTACCTCAAGATCGTAATGGCTAAAACCCTAAGAGTCTAGCTGTAATGCCCCGGATGTAATACTTTCCCTTTTGGGCATATAATATATCTCTGGCTTCATCTATTCCATTCCGGGTTCTTTGTCTTTTGGGTTTTCGTCGTTTTGTTGTGTGCGTGTGTGGCATTCATTAATATCATATAGTCATGTGCATCGCATTGCATTTGTGTTGTCGGTTGCATCCGGTTCCACGCGTTCCTTCCCATTGTCCGTTTCGCGTTCCGGAGCTCCCTCACGTGTCCGTGGCGTCCCGCAGGCCTACTTTGGTGTTTGGCCGTGTAACATTACCGGTTTGGCGCGAGACTTGTCGTGTGTTGTTGTTTTGGTGTGTGTAACCCGCCTGTCAAATCTCGTCGCGTTTCGAGTCCGTTTGCTCCTCCAACAGTTATTCTCGTGGGCTCAAAGTGCCTCCACTTTGTGGCCCAAGACACCCCTCCAACAACCCACCAAACCACTCCTAGCCACTTCTATCATCTAGGCCATCCAAATCTGATCCGGTGGCCGAAAACCGCACTCCATTTGGACATCCCTAGCTACTTGTGCCTATATATTTGTCCACTCCCCCAAATTTTGCCCCAAATCAAGGAAACCCTAGCTCCCCTTCCATCTTCTTCTTCCACCTACAGCCACCTCACCGGAGCTCGCCGGAGAGTTCGCCGGAGTTCGCCGGACCCTCGCCGGAATTCCCTCACCGGCCGCTTCTCCTCACCACCGCCACCATCTCCGCCTCCGGCGCGCCGCCCCACCGCCTCCGGTCCCGTTCCCCGCCGCCTGCCGGCTCTCAGGCCGCCGGACCGCCTCCTCCTCGCCGGGGCAGGTCGCCAACCCTGCCCGCATCGAGCCCCGCCGCCGGGCTCTCGAGGAGCAAGCCGCCGCTAGCGTTTCCCTTCGCCAGATCGGATCGGGCGCACCGATCCAGATCCAGCCGCCCTCAGGGCCGTTGACCCGCCGCCTCAGCAGATCCAGCTCGCGCCAGCCGGGCCGCCGTTCGCCAGCGCAGCAGGCCGCGCCTGCTCCCGCAGCAAGCGCCGATCCCGCGGCCCAGCCTCCTCGCCTCGCCAGGCCGCGCGGCGCCGCACCTGGGCCTCGCCTCTCCCGTCGGGCCGCGTCCCGATCGCCAAGGCCGAGATCCAGCCCCACCGCCCGAAGGCCCGTGCCGCATCGCCAGGGCCGTCTGCCTCCTGGGCCGCGCGTCGCCTCCCTTCGCGGGCCGCCCAGTCCCGACGCCACCTCCCAGCCGCAGGTCGCCAGAGGACCGGCCCATCCCGTCGTCCTCCGCGCCGGTGGCCGATCCAGCCGCCGGGGCCCGATCCACTTCGTTTTTTTCAGATCTGAGGAGGTAGTTTTCTGTGCTAAGTCCCTGTTGCTTGTTGTCTGATGCACTTTTAGATCTGCAATAACTTTTGGTGTGGTGCTCCGTTTTGCGCAAATGAGCTGTCCAGACGTTCGTGGTGGTTAGCACTACGTTTCATTCCATTGTGCCATGCATGTTAGAGATCATATAGATGCTTATTTTTCTATTGCAAGAGTGCATCCCGATATAACTGCTGCTATGTGTTGTTTTATGCCACCTTTGCATAGTGATATCTTCTAGCTCGTTTATCCGAATGATGCAAATGACATGTCCACGTGTTCGTCTTGCCATGCTCTACTTGTTGTTTGTGTTAGGTTGCATGATAGATTTAATCTTGCAATGTTTATCTTCGTTGCAAAGTGCTATGTGGCTGCGATGTTGTTTCACTTGTTATCAAATGCCATCTTGTTGAGCTCATTGCTATCGTTGTGTTTATCTCCATGATGCATGCTTGTATGTTTCGAAATTACCATCATGTGTACTTTGATGTGGTGCTTACCACTTGCCATGTTTAGTTTCGAGGTGACTTAAACTTGCTCTTATAGATGCCATGATGAAACTGCTGTTTTAACACTTAGTGGATTTTCACTAAGTCAGGAATCTGTTTTTGTTCCGATGCCATGTTTGCGTGCTGTTCTAGGACAAACCATGATAGTTTTGGAGTGTCTCTTGATGGTTCCTTGTAGTAGATATTGTTGGCTATCCATTCATGTTATCACATGCTTATTTAAGTGGCTGTAGCATGTTTAATTTTTGCTCCAAAGTTTCAATAAAATTCTGTTGTCAGAATTTTGTTGTCAAGTTCAATATGTCCAAGCTTGTTGCTATTGATCCGTGGCTACTTTGGGGGTGCACCTTTGGACTTATTTGCTGTAGGATATGTCTAGTTTATGTTCATGCTCTTTGCCATGATGTTTGAGTGCTGTAGCTTATTTATTTAGTGCTCCGAAGTTGCTATGTTGCTGTAATTTTCAGCTTTCGCATGTTTCTTGTTTCGGGCATAACTTTTAGCCCGTAGCTCCGATTGCAGCGAGTCTTATATGAAACTTGATTGATTTTCCGTGTAGATTCATAATCTCCTATTGTTGCCATGTTTTGAAGTGATTTGCTTGAGTGCTATTTTCCGTGCTCCGTGTGCTCCCTTAGTGCATCCATCATGCATCCATCATTTTGAGTGCGCATTGCATCTTGTTGATTCGTGCCTTGTGTGATTGTATTGTTTAGAGCCGGAAGCTGAGACCGAGTACGAGTACGAGCACGAGGTTACCAACGAGGTTGAGCACGAGGACCCTTCTTACGATCCGTACGACTACACTTCAGGCAAGATGATCGAACCCGGATACCATTACTATTTTTGCCTATTGCTAGAAGTCCCGATCTATAGTTTTGCCTCGATGCCCATGTCTTTCATGTCAGCCTCCTACTTGTAACCATGTCCATGTCTAACCACCCTACCTATGCAAACCGTTGCTTGGCTAAGTACGCTTCGCTCAGCCCTTCTTATAGCATTGCTAGTTGCAGGTGAAGATCGAAGATGCTTGCTTCATGTTGAAGTTTTGTTGGGTTATATCACACTATATAATGCTTAAATGAACTCGTCTATATATTGGCAAGGGTGGAAGGCTAAGCCTTTTGCTTGGTGATTTGTTCCACTCATGCCGTTAGGAACCGTTTAAACCGGTGTTATGTTCCTTGATTATGCGTTCCTAACACGGTTGGGGTATATGGGACCCCCTCGATAAACCGCTAAGTGCTAAGTCTTTTCCAGCAAGTCCCAACATTGGTACTATTTGCCTAATAACTAAATAAACTTGCATAGGGAGTAATTAACCCTCTTTCTTAATCAACAACCCCGGGCCAGTGCTCCACATGAGTGTTGGTCCGAAACGGGGAGCCTGCGGGGCCACCTCGAGGAAACTCAAGGTCTGGTAAAAAACCGTAGCCTCGCCCATCCGGACGTGGCCTGAGACGAGATACGCGCGGCTACTATCAGGGTGTCGGCACGCCGGGAGGATTTGCTGGATTAGCCTTACCTTAGTTCGGAGTATCTTGAGCACGGGATTCCGAGAATACTCGGGTCTTCCAACCTTGGAGTTGCGACTCCGCGGATCGTGGGCTTGTAATGGGCCAAGTTGGAACACCCCTGCAGGGTTATGAACTTTCGAAAGCCATGCCCGCGGTTATGTGGCAGATGGGAGCTTGTTAATATCCGGTTGTAGATAACTTGACACATTGTTCTAATACACTACCAGCGTGTGTACCGTGACTGTCCATTTCCGAATAGGGATTCGGGAGTTGAACACGGTGGGGTTATGTTTGTTGAGCTTTAGCTAGGATCACTTCGTGATCACCTCTCGACCGAGGCCTTCTCTTCTCGCACTCTCTCACGTAAGCTAGTGCTAGTTGCTGCTGCAGACACTTATTCTTTTCTTCAGCCTTATCCTCTCCCCAAGGCTTAAATAGTCTTGTTACCCGGGAACGGGATTGCTGAGTCCTCTGTGGCTCACAGTTACTTCACCACACCAGATGCAGGTCCAGTGGTGAGCTATCCAGGTGATGGCACCAAGCTAGACTGGGAGTATGACGAGGAGCGTAGTCGATACTATGTTCGTTATCCTGATGATCAGTAGTGGAGACTTCTACTAGGATTCGATCCGACCTGTGGATTTATATTATGTTTGGTATCTTGTCATTTGGATTTTACCCTTAGAGGGCTGTGATGTTTTATTGAATGATGATTTGGACATGTATTGTATTTGGGTGACGTGGCGATTGTAAGCCAACTATTTTATGTTTTCCATCCCCATCTTTTACATGAGTTGTGCAAAGATACCAGACTTGCGATCATTCCAGCATGGGGTTATGTCTCTAAGTCATGCCTCTATGGCAGAAAGTGCATATTGCAACAGCTTCCAAGCAAGTGCAGGCAAAGCTCCGTTTGAAATCCTCTATGGCAGAAAGTGCCGTACCCCTCTCAACTGGTCTGAAACAGGTGAACGTCAACTTCTTGGCAATGACTTGATCTCAGAAGCCGAAGAGATGTGCAAAGTCATACGTGAGAATCTCAAGGCCGCTCAGTCGCGTCAGAAGAGCTACTATGACGGCAAGCATCGTGATTTGGCTTTCAACATTGATGATCACGTTTATCTCCGTGTGTCTCCGATGAAAGGCTCCCAAATATTCGGTATCAAAGGAAAGCTTGCTCCTAGATACGTCGGGCTTTTCAAGATTCTTGGCAAAAGAGGCGATCTAGCCTATCAACTTGAGCTACCTTCAAACTTCGCCAATGTTCATGATGTGTTCCATGTGTCTCAACTCCGCAAATGCTTCAAGGCACCTGAACGGATGATTCCTTTTGAAGAGATTGAACTTCAACAAGACCTGTCCTACCGAGAGCATCCCATTGCTATTCTCGAAGAAAGCGAACGCAAGACCCGCAACAAGTCCATCAAATTCTTGAAAGTCAAGTGGTCACATCACACCGACCGAGAAGCTACGTGGGAAGGAGAAGATCATCTTCGTTCCGAGTACCCTTCCTTTTTCCAGTCCTAGATCTCGGGATGAGATCTTTTTGTAGTAGAGGAGAGTTTGTAATGCCCCGGATGTAATACTTTCCCTTTTGGGCATATAATATATCTCTAGCTTCGTCTATTCCATTCCGGGTTCTTTGTCTTTTGGGTTTTCGTCGTTTTGTTATGTGCGTGTGTGGCATTCATTCATATCATATAGTCATGTGCATCGCATTGCATTTGTGTTGTCGGTTGCATCCGGTTCCACGCGTTCCTTCCCGTTGTCCGTTTCGCGTTCCGGAGCTCCCTCACGTGTCCGTGGCGTCCCGCAGGCCTACTTTGGTGTTTGGCCGTGTAACGTTACCGGTTTGGCGCGAGACTTGTCGTGTGTTGTTGTTTTGGTGTGTGTAACCCGCCTGTCAAATCTCGTCGCGTTTCGAGTCCGTTTGCTCCTCCAACAGTTATTCTCGTGGGCTCAAAGTGCCTCCACTTTGTGGCCCAAGACACCCCTCCAACAGCCCACCAAACCACTCCTAGCCACTTCTATCATCTAGGCCATCCAAATCTGATCCGGTGGCCGAAAACCGCACTCCATTTGGACAACCCTAACTACTTGTGCCTATATATTTGTCCACTCCCCCAAATTTTGCCCCAAATCAAGGAAACCCTAGCTCCCCTTCCATCTTCTTCTTCCACCTACAGCCACCTCACCGGAGCTCGCCGGAAAGTTCGCCGGAGTTCGCCGGACCCTCGCCGGAATTCCCTCACCGGCCGCCTCTCCTCACCACCGCCACTATCTCCGCCACCAGCGCGCCGCCCCACCGCCTCCGGTCCCGTTCGCCGCCGCCTGCCGGCTCTTAGGCCGCTGGACCGCCTCCTCCTCGCCGGGGCAGGTCGCCAACCCTGCCCGCATCGAGCCCCGCCGCCGGGCTCTCGAGGAGCAAGCCGCCGCTAGCGTTTCCCTTTGCCAGATCGGATCGGGCGCACCGATCCAGATCCAGCCGCCCTCCGGGCCGTTGACCCGCCGCCTCAGCAGATCCAGCTCGCGCCAGCCGGGCCGCCGTTCGCCAGCGCAGCAGGCCGCGCCTCCTCCCGCAGCAAGCGCTGATCCCGCGGCCCAGCCTCCTCGCCTCGCCAGGCCGCGCGGCGCCGCACCTAGGCCTCGCCTCTCCCGCCGGGCCGCGTCCCGATCGCCAAGGCCGAGATCCAGCCCCACCGCCCGAAGGCCCGTGCCGCATCGCCAGGGCCGTTTGCCTCCTGGGCCTCGCGTCGCCTCCCTTCGCGGGCCGCCCAATCCCGACGCCACCTCCCAGCCGCAGGTCGCCAGAGGACCGGCCCATCCCGTCGTCCTCCGCGCCGGTGGCCGATCCAGCCGCCGGGGCCCGATCCACTTTGTTTTTTTCAGATCTGAGGAGGTAGTTTTCTGTGCTAAGTCCCTGTTGCTTGTTGTCTGATGCACTTTTAGATCTGCAATAACTTTTGGTGTGGTGCTCCGTTTTGCGCAAATGAGGTGTCCAGACGTTCGTGGTGGTTAGCACTACGTTTCATTCCATTGTGCCATGCATGTTAGAGATCATCTAGATGCTTATTTTTCTGTTGCAAGAGTGCATCCCGATATAACTGCTGCTATGTGTTGTTTTATGCCACCTTTGCATAGTGATATCTTCTAGCTCGTTTATCCGAATGATGCAAATGACATGTCCACGTGTTCGTCTTGCCATGCTCTACTTGTTGTTTGTGTTAGGTTGCATGATAGATTTAATCTTGCCATGTTTATCTTCGTTGCAAAGTGCTATGTGGCTGTGATGTTGTTTCACTTGTTATGAAATGCCATCTTGTTGAGCTCATTGCTATCGTTGTGTTTATTTCCATGATGCATGCTTGTATGTTTCGAAATCACCAACATGTGTACTTTGATGTGGTGCTTACCACTTGCCATGTTTAGTTTCGAGGTGACTTAAACTTTCTCTTATAGATGTCATGATGAAACTGCTGTTTTAACAAGTGGATTTTCACTAAGTCTGGAATCTGTTTTTGTTCCGATGCCATGTTTGCGTGCTGTTCTAGGACAAACCATGATAGTTTTGGAGTGTCTCTTGATGGTTCCTTGTAGTAGATATTGTTGGCTATCCATTCATGTTCTCACATGCTTATTTAAGTGGCTGTAGCATGTTTAATTTTTGCTCCAAAGTTTCAATAAAATTCTGCTGTCAGAATTTTGTTGTCAAGTTCAATATGTCCAAGCTTGTTGCTATTGATCCGTGGCTCCTTTGGGGGTGCACCTTTGGACTTATTTGCTGTAGGATATGTCTAGTTTATGTTCATGCTATTTGCCATGGTGTTTGAGTGCTGTAGCTTATTTATTTAGTGCTCCGAAGTTGCTATGTTGCTGTAATTGCTATGTTGCTGTAATTTCCAGCTTTCGCATGTTTCTTGTTTCGGGCATAACTTTTAGCCCGTAGCTCCGATTGCAGCGAGTCTTATATGAAACTTGATTGATTTTCCGTGTAGATTCATAATCTCCTATTGTTGCCATGTTTTGAAGTGATTTGCTTGAGTGCTATTTTCCGTGCTCCGTGTGCTCCCTTAGTGCATCCATCATGCATCCATCATTTTGAGTGCGCATTGCATCTTGTTGATTCGTGCCTTGTGTGATTGTATTGTTTAGAGCCAGAAGCTGAGACCGAGTATGAGTACGAGCACGAGGTTACCAACGAGGTTGAGCACGAGGACCCTTCTTACGATCCGTACGACTACACTTCAGGCAAGATGACCGAACCCGGATACCATTACTATTTTTGCCTATTGCTAGAAGTCTCGATCTATAGTTTTGCCTCGATGCCCATGTCTTTCATGTCAGCCTCCTACTTGTAACCATGTCCATGTCTAACCACCCTACCTATGAAAACCGTTGCTTGGCTAAGTACGCTTCGCTCAGCCCTTCTTATAGCATTGCTAGTTGCAGGTGAAGATCGAAGATGCTTGCTTCATGTTGAAGTTTTGTTGGGTTATATCACACTATATAATGCTTAAATGAACTCGTCTATATATTGGCAAGGGTGGAAGGCTAAGCCTTTTGCTTGGTGATTTGTTCCACTCATGCCGTTAGGAACCGTTTAAACCGGTGTTATGTTACTTGATTATGCGTTCCTAACACAGTTGGGGTGTTAGGGACCCCCTCGATAAACCGCTAAGTGCTAAGTCTTTTCCAGGAAGTCCCAACATTGGTACTATTTGCCTAATAACTAAATAAACTTGCATAGGGAGTAATTAACCCTCCTTCTTAATCAACAACCCCGGGCCAGTGCTCCACATGAGTGTTGGTCCGAAACGGGGAGCCTGCGGGGCCACCTCGAGGAAACTCGAGGTCTGGTAAAAACCCGTAGCCTCGCCCATCCGGACGTGGCCTGAGACGAGATACGCGCGGCTACTATCAGGGTGTCGGCACGCCGGGAGGATTTGCTGGATTAGCCTTACCTTAGTTCGGAGTATCTTGAGCACGGGATTCCGAGAATACTCGGGTCTTCCCACCTTGGAGTTGCGACTCCGCGGATCGTGGGCTTGTAATGGGCCAAGTTGGAACACCCCTGCAGGGTTATGAACTTTCGAAAGCCGTGCCCGCGGTTATGTGGCAGATGGGAGCTTGTTAATATCCGGTTGTAGATAACTTGACACATTGTTCTAATACACTACCAGAGTGTGTACCGTGACTGTCCATTTCCGAATAGGGATTCGGGAGTTGAACACGGTGGGGTTATGTTTGTTGAGCTTTAGCTAGGATCACTTCGTGATCACCTCTCGACCGAGGCCTTCTCTTCTCGCACTCTCTCACGTAAGCTAGTGCTAGTTGCTGCTGCAGACACTTATTCTTTTCTTCAGCCTTATCCTCTCCCCAAGGCTTAAATAGTCTTGTTACCCGGGAACGGGATTGCTGAGTCCTCTGTGGCTCACAGTTACTTCACCACACCAAATGCAGGTCCAGTGGTGAGCTATCCAGGTGATGGCACCAAGCTAGACTGGGAGTATGACGAGGAGCGTAGTCGATACTATGTTCGTTATCCTGATGATCAGTAGTGGAGACTTCTACTAGGATTCGATCCGACCTGTGGATTTATATTATGTTTGGTATCTTGTCATTTGGATTTTACCCTTAGAGGGCTGTGATGTTTTATTGAATGATGATTTGGACATGTATTGTATTTGGGTGACGTGGCGATTGTAAGCCAACTATTTTATGTTTTCCATCCCCATCTTTTACATGAGTTGTGCAAAGATACCAGACTTGCGATCATTCCAGCATGGGGTTATGTCTCTAAGTCGTGCCTCTATGGTAGAAAGTGCATATTGCAACAACTTCCAAGCAAGTGCAGGCAAAGCTCCATTTGAAATCCTCTATGGCAGAAAGTGCCGTACCCCTCTCAACTGGTCTGAAACAGGTGAACGTCAACTTCTTGGCAATGACTTGATCTCAGAAGCCGAAGAAATGTGCAAAGTCATACGTGAGAATCTCTAGGCCGCTCAGTCGTGTCAGAAGAGCTACTATGACGGCAAGCATCGTGATTTGGCTTTCAACATTGATGATCACGTTTATCTCCGTGTGTCTCCGATGAAAGGCTCCCAAAGATTCGGTATCAAAGGAAAGCTTGCTCCTAGATACGTCGGGCCTTTCAAGATTCTTGGCAAAAGAGGCGATCTAGCCTATCAACTTTAGCTACCTTCAAACTTCGCCAATGTTCATGATGTGTTCCATGTGTCTCAACTCCGCAAATGCTTCAAGGCACCTGGACGCATGATTCCTTTTGAAGAGATTGATCTTCAACAAGACCTGTCCTACCGAAAGCATCCCGTTGCTATTCTCGAAGAAACCGAACGCAAGACCCGCAACCAGTCCATCAAATTCTTGAAAGTCAAGTGGTCACATCACACCGACCGAGAAGCTACGTGGGAAGGAGAAGATCATCTTCATTCCGAGTACCCTTCCTTTTTCCAGTCCTAGATCTCGGGACGAGATCTTTTTGTAGTAGAGGAGAGTTTGTAATGCCCCGGATGTAATACTTTCCCCTTTGGGCATATAATATATCTCTGGCTTCGTCTATTCCTTTCCGGGTTCTTTGTCTTTTGGGTTTTCGTTGTTTTTTGTGTGCGTGTGTGGCATTCATTCATATTATATAGTCATGTGCCTCGCATTGCATTTGTGTTGTCGGTTGCACCCGGTTCCACGCATTCCTTCCCGTTGTCCGTTTCGCGTTTCGGAGCTCCGTCACGTGTCCGTGGCGTCCCGCAGGCCTACTTTGGTGTTTGGCCGTGTAACGTTACCGGTTTGGCGCGAGACTTGTCGTGTGTTGTTGTTTTGGTGTGTGTAACCCGCCTGTCAAATCTCGTCGCGTTTCGAGTCCGTTTGCTCCTCCAACAGTTATTCTCGTGGGCTCAAAGTGCCTCCACTTTGTGGCCCAAGACACCCCTCCAACAGCCCACCAAACCACTCCTAGCCACTTCTATCATCTAGGCCATCCAAATCTGATCCGGTGGCCGAAAACCGCACTCCATTTGGACAACCCTAGCTACTTGTGCCTATATATTTGTCCACTCCCCCAAATTTTGCCCCAAATCAAGGAAACCATAGCTCCCCTTCCATCTTCTTCTTCCACCTACAGCCACCTCACCGGAGCTCGCCGGAGAGTTCGCCGGAGTTCGCCGGACCCTCGCCGGAATTCCCTCACCGGCCGCCTCTCCTCACCACCGCCACCATCTCCGCCTCCGGCGCACCGCCCCACCGCCTCCGGTCCCGTTCCCCGCCGCCTGCCGGCTCTCAGGCCGCCGGACCGCCTCCTCCTCGCCGGGGCAGGTCGCCAACCCTGCCCGCGTCGAGCCCCGCCGCCGGGCTCTCGAGGAGCAAGCCGCCGCTAGCGTTTCCCTTCGCCAGATCGGATCGGACGCACCGATCCAGATCCAGCCGCCCTCCGGGCCGTTGACCCGCCGCCTCAGCAGATCCAGCTCGCGCCAGCCGGGCCGCCGTTCGCCAGCGCAGCAGGCCGCGCCTCCTCCCGCAGCAAGCGCCGATCCCGCGGCCCAGCCTCCTCGCCTCGCCAGGCCGCGCGGCGCCGCACCTGGGCCTCGCCTCTCCGCCGGGCCGCGTCCCGATCGCCAAGGCCGAGATCCAGCCCCACCGCTCGAAGGCCCGTGCCGCATCGCCAGGGCCGTCTGCCTCCTGGGCCGCGCGTCGCCTCCCTTCGCGGGCGGCCCAGTCCCGACGCCACCTCCCAGCCGCAGGTCGCCAGAGGACCGGCCCATCCCGTCGTCCTCCGCGCCGGTGGCCGATCCAGCCGCCGGGGCCCAATCCGCTTCATTTTTTTCAGATCTGAGGAGGTAGTTTTCTATGCTAAGTCCCTGTTGCTTGTTGTCTGATGCACTTTTAGATCTGCAATAACTTTTGGTGTGGTGCTCCGTTTTGCGCAAATGAGGTGTCCAGACATTCGTGGTGGTTAGCACTACGTTTCATTCCATTGTGCCATGCATGTTAGAGATCATCTAGATGCTTATTTTTCTGTTGCAAGAGTGCATCCCGATATAACTGCTGCTATGTGTTGTTTTATGCCACCTTTGCATAGTGATATCTTCTAGCTCGTTTATCCGAATGATGCAAATGACATGTCCACGTGTTCGTCTTGCCATGCTCTACTTGTTGTTTGTGTTAGGTTGCATGATAGATTTAATCTTGCCATGTTTATCTTCGTTGCAAAGTGCTATGTGGCTGTGATGTTGTTTCACTTGTTATGAAATGCCATCTTGTTGAGCTCATTGCTATCGTTGTGTTTATCTCCATGATGCATGCTTGTATGTTTCGAAATCACCATCATGTGTAATTTGATGTGGTGCTTACCACTTGCCATGTTTAGTTTCGAGGTGACTTAAACTTGCTCTTATAGATGCCATGATGAAACTGCTGTTTTAACACTTAGTAGATTTTCACTAAGTCTGGAATCTGTTTTTGTTCCGATGCCATGTTTGCGTGCTGTTCTAGGACAAACCATGATAGTTTTGGAGTGTCTCTTGATGGTTCCTTGTAGTAGATATTGTTGGCTATCCATTCATGTTCTCACATGCTTATTTAAGTGGCTGTAGCATGTTTAATTTTTGCTCCAAAGTTTCAATAAAATTCTGCTGTCAGAATTTTGTTGTCAAGTTCAATATGTCCAAGCTTGTTGCTATTGATCCGTGGCTCCTTTGGGGGTGCACCTTTGGACTTATTTGATGTAGGATATGTCTAGTTTATGTTAATGCTCTTTGCCATGGTGTTTGAGTGCTGTAGCTTATTTATTTAGTGCTCCGAAGTTGCTATGTTGCTGTAATTTTCAGCTTTCGCATGTTTCTTGTTTCGGGCATAACTTTTAGCCCGTAGCTCCGATTGCAGCGAGTCTTATATGAAACTTGATTGATTTTCCGTGTAGATTCATAATCTTCTATTGTTGCCATGTTTTGAAGTGATTTGCTTGAGTGCTATTTTCCGTGCTCCGTGTGCTCCCTTAGTGCATCCATCATGCATCCATCATTTTGAGTGCGCATTGCATCTTGTTGATTCGTGCCTTGTGTGATTGTATTGTTTAGAGCCGGAAGCTGAGACCGAGTACGAGTACGAGCACGGGGTTACCAGCGAGGTTGAGCACGAGGACCCTTCTTACGATCCGTACGACTACACTTCAGGCAAGATGACCGAACCCGGATACCATTACAATTTTTGCCTATTGCTAGAAGTCTCGATCTATAGTTTTGCCTCGATGCCCATGTCTTTCATGTCAGCCTCCTACTTGTAACCATGTCCATGTCTAACCACCCTACCTATGCAAACCGTTGCTTGGCTAAGTACGCTTCGCTCAGCCCTTCTTATAGCATTGCTTGTTGCAGGTGAAGATCGAAGATGCTTGCTTCATGTTGAAGTTTTGTTGGGTTATATCACACTATATAATGCTTAAATGAACTCGTCTATATATTGGCAAGGGTGGAAGGCTAAGCCTTTTGCTTGGTGATTTGTTCCACTCATGCCGTTAGGAACCGTTTAAACCGGTGTTATGTTCCTTGATTATGCGTTCCTAACACGGTTGGGGTGTATGGGACCCCCTCGATAAACCGCTAAGTGCTAAGTCTTTTCCAGCAAGTCCCAACATTGGTACTATTTGCCTAATAACTAAATAAACTTGCATAGGGAGTAATTAACCCTCTTTCTTAATCAACAACCCCGGGCCAGTGCTCCACATGAGTGTTGGTCCGAAACGGGGAGCCTGCGGGGCCACCTCGAGGAAACTCAAGGTCTGGTAAAAACCCGTAGCCTCGCCCATCCGGACGTGGCCTGAGACGAGATACGCGCGGCTACTATCAGGGTGTCGGCACGCCGGAGGATTTGCTGGATTAGCCTTACCTTAGTTCGGAGTATCTTGAGCACGGGATTCCGAGAATACTCGGGTCTTCCCACCTTGGAGTTGCGACTCCGCGGATCGTGGGCTTGTAATGGGCCAAGTTGGAACACCCCTGCAGGGTTATGAACTTTCGAAAGCCGTTCCCGCGGTTATGTGGCAGATGGGAGCTTGTTAATATCCGGTTGTAGATAACTTGACACATTGTTCTAATACACTACCAGCGTGTGTACCGTGACTGTCAATTTCCGAATAGGGATTCGGGAGTTGAACACGGTGGGGTTATGTTTGTTGAGCTTTAGCTAGGATCACTTCGTGATCACCTCTCGACCGAGGCCTTCTCTTCTCGCACTCTCTCACGTAAGCTAGTGCTAGTTGCTGCTGCAGACACTTATTCTTTTCTTCAGCCTTATCCTCTCCCCAAGGCTTAAATAGTCTTGTTACCCGGGAACGGGATTGCTGAGTCCTCTGTGGCTCACAGTTACTTCACCACACCAGATGCAGGTCCAGTGGTGAGCTATCCAGGTGATGGCACCGAGCTAGACTGGGAGTATGAGGAGGAGCGTAGTCGATACTATGTTCGTTATCCTGATGATCAGTAGTGGAGACTTCTACTAGGATTCGATCCGACCTGTGGATTTATATTATGTTTGGTATCTTGTCATTTGGATTTTACCCTTAGAGGGCTGTGATGTTTTATTGAATGATGATTTGGACATGTATTGTATTTGGGTGACGTGGCGATTGTAAGCCAACTATTTTATGTTTTCCATCCCCATCTTTTACATGAGTTGTGCAAAGATACCAGACTTGCGATCATTCCAGCATGGGGTTATGTCTCTAAGTCGTGCCTCGACACATAGGAGATATAGTCCCATCCTGGGCATTACACTAGCCTATGCAATTGTGATTCTGCTACCCTCTACAGACTAGAACCTTCAGTTTATATATCCACCGGAGAAGACCTAGGGTTACAAAGATTACTTTGGAAGAAAGGAATCATTACATCCGAACATCTATCCCGCCTTTCTACATACATAGGAGCCCTAACCGGACACGGGAGATGTCAGTTTATCTCCATCTTCACGACCCATCTATCCGGCCCAGCTTCGGTAGACCAGATCCTCGTGGACCCCCAAATCCAGGACTCCCTCAGTAGCCCCCGAACTTGCCTTCAATGACGAGGTTGTATCCGGCTTCATGTCTTTGATCTTGAAAGGCAGGTTCTTCTTCAAAAATAGATGATAGTTCGGCTCCATATTTAATATTATATCCTATCGATTCCTTGCCGACGTCGTCTCGGCTTCCACATGTCAAAAAAATGTGAACCATCTGGGTGTTTTTACAAATAACCCCTTGACCATGCAAGGAAGGCGTCTATTTAAGGATACTAAATCTCAGATGCCATTCCACACCACGCGAAAATCCTTAGAGCTTGCCACGAAAAATTTCCCAAACATGGCCAGCGCTCCGAGTTCTTCCTCACGCCCTCATGGCCCTCAAGCAGGCGATCGGGAAAGCTGCTCAGTATCCCACGCGCATCTGAGTAAAATTCAAACAAAGGGATATCTCCCTGCCATGGATCTAGTCCCCGTCCGGGCTGGATTAACTTCTATCGACAGCGAAGCCTTGGCGGAAAATTTCCCCAATCCTACCAAAGAGGAGCGGGTGTGCTTCGTCTCCTTCCTTTTGAGAGGCATAGGATTTCCTATCCATCCTTTCCTCAGGGGATTATGGTCTTCAACTGCACGACCTTACGCCAGGCTCTATCCTGCATATCGCGGGCTTCGTCGCTCTTTGTGAGCTGTTTCTGGGCTGTGAGGCTGATTTCGAGCTATGGCGAAAATTCTCCTGCCTCGTCCCCCACTCCCAAAAGTGATCTATATTCGAGGTGGGCAGCGCAAAAGTGTGGCACATAGCAGGGACAGGTTACCTGTCCGGTACTCCGAAGAAGGCATCCAAAGAGTGGCCCTCGGAATGGTTTTTACATTGAGGACATTGTTCTTCCAGACCCAATCCGACACGACCTTCCCGAATTTTGCAATGCTCCTTTAAAGAAGTGTTTCAACTGGCATCCCCGAAGGCTCAAGGAAGAAGACAGTGCAGAGGTTAAAAAGCTACTAAGAAAGATCAGAGTACTTGCCCACTCCGAGCTGACAATAATTGAAGTAATGGTGATCTCAATAATGCGTTGCGCTCAACCACTTCAATCCAGAGGGTTTCCTATGTGGCATTATAATGGGCAGGACGATGCCTCGCGCTGTCTCCGGAAAGGTCCAGACAATCCTGCAATCCTAGCTGACCTTTACAAAGGGGAGAAAGAAGACTTTCTTCGCTTGAAATGACGAGAAGGTTTCTCAATGTACAACCGCATTGACTGGGCGAGTCTTTCTTTGATTATTAGTTTTTGCTCAATTTATTTTCTGGGACATGCTAACCGATCTGAATCCGGCTATCTCCAATAGGAGTGGAGGAAGGTGGTTGAAAGAATTCATAGCCCTATTCCTCAGCCAGAGGACCATGTTCGAGACATGGATCCCGGATTTGAAGAAGATCCGGACATATGCATAGAGCTTAAGGATGGGGTTTTCTACCAGGTGAGCCATGATGGCACTAAAGTGGCCATTGTAGTCGATTACCTTGGCCTTCTTCCTTCTTCCCATGTAAGTACCCGTGAGACACCTCCTCAAAGAGAACCTTCCCATCTCGCCTCACCCACCGCACTATCTCATGCTCAAAAGGGGCAGTGCTCGTCCCGCCGTACTGCATCAAGGGCGTCTTCTAGGAAGGCGACACCCGCGTAGGGTGAGTCTTTGAAACGAAAGGAGACCGGAGACATCACCGAACCTCCTCCTTTATCGAAGAGGTATAATTTTTTAATATATGCTCGGTGGCAAGGCCGGATTGTAATATTTTCCACATTGTCTTATTTTAGGAGGAGCCTAGGCTGGACTGTGTCCGAGGATCCTGCTAGCCATGCTCCAACCAATCCGGCACCGGACCCATCCAGAAGGACTAGGGTTGATACGGGCGTAACGCTGGACTGTCCTCTCCAAGAGGATTCAGATGAGGTATCTGTTACCAATTTCGAAGTGGAAAGCGTGATGAATCATCGGCGGCGAAAAGTGGCCATGCGCGATCCAACTTTTACTGAAGAGGCGTTCAACGCCCTCAGTTCTGCGGATGCATATGTCCGAGCTGCTCGAGACGGACTTGCCGGAGCCACTCACCAGCTTTCAAAGGATATGCGGGCAAGAACGTGTAGATTCAATAATCATATGCCAGTAGCCCTCGAGACTTGAAGTAGTTGGCCCAACTGATTTAAGGATCGCTATATCCTTAGGTACTCAAGGAAAAGAATAACGTATTGTCCAAGGAGCTTGAAGAATGCCGGACCAAGATAACTGTTGTCACCGCCGAATTGGAAGATTCGAAGAGGTCCGAGAAGGGCTCTGATGGTAAGAACAATAGTGTCCAAAGTATGATCCTGCGCCAACCAATGATTTTTAAATATACATTGTTTTAACTGCAGCAGCAGGGTCAACAGACCAACTGGGGGGAAGATAAGCGTTGCTCTGGCGGATAATGAACACGCCAAAGGGCAAGCGGCCGCTGGTCAACGTGTATTAACATGGACCATAGAGGAGAAGAACAAACTGGAGGATACAAATATCAAGCAAGCCGAAGAGTTAAAGGACATATGAGCCTAACTCTCGGATGCCTTGAAAGAGAATAGGAAGCTAAAAGGCGGCATATTCAGTATGACCTTGAACCTAGCTTTCGTATAGTCCGTTGATTCAGAGTTATTTACAAAACTATTCATGTAGGTTTGTTATCTGGGCAGCCCGAGGGAGAGTTGTCCGGATTTCAAGGCGACCTGCTGCAAGAGCTCTCCAAGGCACACGAGTGATCTCGGAAAGCCATGAAGAATATGGCCAAAGCCTTATGGCAAGTCGATTCACCTCCAGAAATTATGGAGGAATTGGTGAATTTATTCAAAGGAGATCGGCACCGCTTTGAACCGCGGAAGGCATTACCATGTCGAGAAGGTGCTCGAGAAGCCTGGGCTATGGTGAATACACGCTACGCCGGACTTGATCCAAATCATATGGCCCGGGTTGGACCTCGGGGACCAGACGGACAAGAAATCCCGTTAGCTTGGTGTATGACCAAGTAAAGACAACCGCCAAATTTTCACAACAAGACTGCAAATTAGACAGTCTTATAGATGGTATAGATGATGAGTAGGCGTTTGATTCCATGTAACAATGTACTTTATCATCAAACTTATCTCTGACCGAATTTATGAAAAGTTTGTCATGGCAGACCTTCGCTTTAACCTCCGAAACCCAAGGGCTGGCGTGTTTCCGAATACTATACATGTGGTAAACATGTGGTATGTTCGGAAACCAGGCAATCCAGTCATCATTGCTTAAACAGACAAACTGTGTACGGGGAGTTGTGTTATATTACTATTTAACGTACAAAACATCTTCCAGAGAGTATAATTCCGTTAAGGGTTCCTTTCCCTGGGTCAGCATGCGTATGTATGCGCGCCTAGGCTTTGATCCTAAAAATAGGATTACAGGAAGTCTATCTTGTGAGATTGAAAGATTATGTGCCAAAAGGAGATTCGTCGTTTGTCCGCTGACCAATAATTACCTTAAGAACGCTAGCTTTCGGCTTCACCCATCTGAGGTACAAGTCCAGATTACCCGGTTGTAACAATCACAAAGGTGCTCCCTTTACACCCTAGCCGAACAATTGGGAATGTAGGATATAAACTCAGGAGCCAGGCAACCCAGCTCGGCAAAAACTTAAGTCAATAGACTGTATGAAACAGACGACATGAGTACTGTAAGCAATAAGCTTGTAACAATGAGCTTCGTTATAGAAGCCCCCGGGTATTTTGAGGTATATACATTTGAGGATGCTTTACCCCTTAACAATTCGTTTCAGCCGAACACTTTCCCGTAAGGAAAAATAAGAAATGAAGAGGAAAACAAAAATAAAATAAGGGACAAGACCTAAACTAAAAAAGAGAATAAAAGGTACTACCGAACTGTTCGTAGAATTGTCGGAGCCTCGCAGCGTTCCATGGATTCGGCTCAAGGCGATTGTCTGATGCGTTTCGAAGGCGATAGGCTCCTCCGGTGAGTACTTTGTCAATAATGAAGGGGCCCTCCCATCTTGGTTTGACCTTGTCCATTTTTTCTCCGGGAGGCGCAAAACGAGTTCGCCAACATTGTATGTTTTGGCCCGCACTTCTCTGCTTTGGTATCGGTTGGCCTGTTGTTGATAGAATGCGGAACGGGCCTGCGCGATATCGCGCTCCTCTTTGAGACCGTCTATGTCATCCTGCCGATCGAGCTCGGCCTCTCGCTCTTCATACATGCGCACTCGAGGTAAGTCATGAATAATATCGCAAGGAAAACCAGCCTCTACGCTGTACACCATGAAAAAAGGCGTGTATCCGGTTGTCCGGTTAGGTGTGGTCCGCAACCCCCAGAGTACGGAGTCGAGCTCCTCAACCCAGTGTTTATCTAACTCCCGCAGGGAGCGCACTAGTCGGGGTTTAGTGCCGCTCATTATCAAGCCATTGGACCGAGGGAGTCCTGGATTGAGGGGTCCTCAGGTGGCCGAATAACTCATGATGGACCGTGAAGATCATTGTTGAAGATTGTCTCTCGTATCAGGATAGGACTCCTGTATTCGTATAATGGTAGGTTTTAGGTTCGGGTGTAATATTTCCGTCCTCTCTAAGATGGTTATGTACTAACCCTAGGCCCCTCCGGTGCATATATAAACTGGAGGGTTTAGTCCATAGAGGCTAGAGAATCATAACATCCTCAGAGGCTAGACTATAGGGTTTAGCCATTTCGATCTCGAGGTAGATCAACTCTTGTAATCATATACATCCATATTAATATAGCAGGAAGTAGGGTATTACCTCGATCGAGAGGGCCTGTTCCTGGGTAAACATCGTGTCCCGAGCCTCCTGTTACCATCGATCCGCAGACGCATAGTTCGGGACCCCCTACTCGAGATCTGCCGGTTTTGACACCGACATTGGTGCTTTCATTGAGAGTTCCACTATGTCGTCGACCGAAGGACTGATGGATTGCTTCATCAACCACGATGGCGCCATCGAGGGAACTTACCCTCCCAGCCAGTTTTTTGTGTTCGGCGGCTTCATGCTCCATGCCAACACCGAAGCCAACCTCGAGCGGGTCGAGAGCTGCACCCTTGATTGACAAGTCAGGTTTGGAAGCTTGAACTAGGTTACAAATATCCGCGGAGACTTGATCTTCGACGGATTCGAACCCACGGCGACCTCTCCCTGCTACCACGATGAACATGACCTAACTCTTTCATCGGACCAGGAAATAACACATGTAACTGTTGTAGCCCTCGATTCGGAACAGATTGCGTCGCCCGAGGACGGGAAGCTCAACCCCGCCGCGGACGCCGCAGACTCACCATGCTGGAGCCGCACACGGACACAACTCTGAGAGGGATCTGTGTTATCGGAACTCCGGACTCGTCTCCAGCCGTAGGTTCCGAACCATGCGCATCTGCGCCCTTCAAGCTCGATCAGGCGTCTGTCGCCGAATTCAGCGCCACACATATCTTCCGGCACTCACCCTTTGGCGATATGCTGAACTCGCTAAAATCTCTCTCCTTAGCTAGGAACACATAGCCGAATTATATCCGGTTTGAACTGGAGGCTGATGATGCTGAATTTTACTACCCACCCACCACCCACTTGGTAGCCACGGTCGAAGATCTAATTGACCTACTTGACTACGCTTCCGAATACTTCGAAAGGATGGACCCCGAAGCCGAAGCAGATCTAGACCAAAACCGGCCCGTAACCGGGCGATGGACAGCTACGTCTTCATACGATGTGTATATGGTGGATACACCTAAGGAGAAGGAGGGCGACGACGAAAACGATCCCGGAAAGGACAAGCCTGTCGAAGAACCTCCCAAACGTGACGTCGAAAGCGCCGAACTAAATCCCGTAAAGGAAAATATAGCAACAGTGTCACTAACGACGGTGACAGTCTGGAACAAGCCGAAGACCCCGCAGACCCGGCGATGGAGCATGACGAGCGAGAGGACGGCGAACATAGTCCAAAACCGCTGTCCAATGACTGTGATGCCAAAGACAGTAATTATGAACCTATCTCCGAGGAAGATGTTAGCATGGGCGACGACAAGTACATCGTCCCAGAAGAACCCTTAGAACAATAGCGCTTCCATCGGAGGCTTATTGCCACCGCGAGGAGCCTGAAAAAGTAGCAGGGATAGCTTCGAGCCGAATAGGATACGCTCAACGACTGATGGAACGAAGTGCTGGACGATGAGCAAAATATGAAAATCACCAAACGAAAGGCTATCCTAAGCGTAAACTGCTGCCTGAATTCGACAACGAGGCCGTTGCGCCTATACCGCTGAAGAACAACACCGCCGACAAGCTGGACTGACCACCTCGTGGACAGGACAGAGTGGCTAGCAACGGCATGCACAAGCCCGCACCCCCACCCTGTAAAGGAAAGGAGGATGCGGCTCAGGCCTGGAAACACGATCTGCGTGAGGACCTGAACAAGAAGGCTGGCAAGACCAGATCCATCTACGTATCA
Source organism: Secale cereale (assembly GCA_902687465.1). Classification (NCBI taxonomy): domain Eukaryota; kingdom Viridiplantae; phylum Streptophyta; class Magnoliopsida; order Poales; family Poaceae; genus Secale; species Secale cereale. The sequence continues at coordinate 285,754,990 of LR738709.1, forward strand.
AGGGACCGTGCTCCTGGACGGGACGACGGCTACCAAGACAATTGCGCCGGTCATATACTAGTTCGCGGTCAATACCAAACATCACAACCATCGGACATATGCCATGACATAGCAAAATACAGGGGCGCCGTGCACCCTCTGTGTTTCACTGATGAGGTGTCGGATCACGACTTTCTAGAAGGGTTTAAACCTGTAAACATCGAGGCGTATGATGGAACGATGGATCCTGCCATCTGGATAGAGGACTTCATTCTTCACATCCACATGGCTCGCGGAGATGATCTCCACGCCATTAAATACTTACCCCTCAAGCTGAAAGGACCAGCTCGGCACTGGCTAAACAGCCTCCCAGAGAACTCCATTGGGAGTTGGGAAGAACTTGAGGATGCTTTTTGGGTTCCAAGGGACCTATGTCCGCCCCCAGACGCTAACGATCTAAGTCACATCATCCAACAATCTGGGGAGTCAGCCCACAAGCTTTGGAATTGGTTTCTCACTAAGAAGAACCAAATCGTCGACTGTCCGGACGCCGAAGCTTTAGCGGCCTTCAAGCACAGTGTCTGGGATGAATGGCAAGAAACACACCTTGGACAGGAAAAGCCGAGGACAATGGCAGCCCTAACTACACTCATGACCTGTTTTTGCGCGCGCGAGGACAACTGGTTAGCTCGTAGCAGCACAAGCGACCCTAGAACATCTGAAGTCAGGGACGGCAATGGAAAGCCACGACGTAAAAAAACAAACATCAAAACAACGCTGGAAGCCCAGATGATACAGCGGTAAATGCCAGATTCAGCGGCTCCAGACCCGGTCAACGGAAGAAGCCATTTAAAGGCAACAAAGATGGTCCATCTAGCCTGGACAAAATATTAGATAGGCCCTGCCAAATCCATGGCACCCCAAAAAAACCTGCAAAATATACCAACCGTAACTGTTGGGTCTTCAAGCAGGCCGGCAAGCTTAACGCCGAACACAAGGGAAAGGGACCTTAGGGCGAAGACGAGGATGAACCTCGCTAGCCGAACATAGGGGGACGGAAGAAATTTCCACCAGAGATCAAAACAGTGAACATGATATATGCCATCATATCCCAAAGAGGGAGCGCAAGCACGCACTCCGAGATGTCTACGCCGTCGAGCCCGTTGCCCCAAAATTCAACCCATGGTCGGCCTTCCGATCACTTTCGATCGCAGGGACCATCCGACTAGTATCCGTCATGGGGGTTTGGCTGCCCTAGTGCTCGACCCAATAATTGATGGATACCATCTCACCGGAGTCCTTATGGACGGCGGCAGTAGTCTCAATCTGATATATCAGGACACTGCCCGCAAGATGGGGATCGACCCATCAAGAATCAAGCCAAGCAGCACGACCTTTAAAGGAGTGATACCGGGCGTATAAGCTCGCTGCACGGGCTCTTTAACATTGGAGGTCGTATTCGGCTCCCCTGATAACTTTCGAAGCAAAGAGCTAATCTTCGACATAGCTCCTTTCCGAAGTGGCTATCATGCACTACTCAGAAGAACGGCCTTCACCCGCTTTAATGCAGTCCCGCATTATGCTTATCTAAAGATGAAAATGCCTAGACCACGGGGCGTCCATGGTCAATGGAAATATGGAGCGGTCTCTCCGTACGGAAGAAGACACTGTGGCCTTAGCAATCGAAGTCCAAACCAGACTACTCAAGCCGGACATCCTATCGGTCGCTAAAACTGCGGACACAACTAAACGTGTCCGGCATACGCCTCAGTGCGGCAGCTCAGATGAACCTGAGCTAGATTAGCAGTTACGCCCCCATCGACTACCCCATAAGGCAATATCATACGTGCCTCGTGTACATAATTATGCCCTCAAAATCCCTTGGGTGGCGCTGGGGGCACACTGCATACACATAGTCCATAGTTCGGCTCGACCCTATTCAGACTCTAAAATTATCTTTCAGGGTTCACTAAACGAACCGGTTCTTTTTATGGCCACACTGGATCTCTTTTCTTTTCTAGTTTTTTCTTTTTTTTCTCTTTTTACAGATGGCCATCACATTCCCCACTTCAAGGACACATCACAGAGGAGGAAATGACGCAGACGTGCAGCAGGGACCCGCGCTAAGGTTTCTTTTTAGATTAAGACCCTACGTAAACCTTTTTTCTCCTTTTGTTTTATACTTTTCTGGCATGTAAAATGTCCAAAAAAGTCACCGGCATTATGTGTAAGCTTACGGCTCATCGTACTATAACGGGACAGTATAAGAACAGTTTGGTTCATATTATGTTTGGAGTTTTATTCACTCACCATCTATGTTCTCTCCCCACGTCAGATTGCCAGATGTGCCTTGCCAACAGGGTCCATTACCAGGGGCTGTATTCAGCCCGGTATATGTCAAAAAGTCCGAACACCTATAAGGAGTGTTCGATGTCCTAGATGTTTGCCCTATATGCATCAGTTTCGAAACATGTCTTGGGTCAATAGTTGGGTTGCCGCGCTCCCGTGCTTACCCCTACGTTCTCGATTGTTCGGCTAGGGTGTAACGGGAGAACTACTACGATTGTACTTCTGGCTCGTCCGGTCAAGTACCTCAGTAGAGAAAGCCGAAAACTGGCTGTTATGATAGGTGAGAACCTGGTCCGCAATCCGGTGACTTAGTTTTATACTACGATCGATAGAGATCTACCCCGTGTTATATGAAGGGTTGGTTTTTCGCCCAGCCGGGTGCAATTGGATACCTTAATTTGTAAATATAATATCCGCACCAGGGGCTAGTACCTAGCCCCACTTGTCAAATTCCTATGGCTAAGTGAAAGCAATAACGCCACATAGTCTGATTGCCTGGTTCGCTCCGCATACACCTCTTACACGGACCAAGACGTTGGATAAAGAGTGTATACGCATATGAACGAACACCCCAGTACTATGTACATGGGGGCTATAGTCGACGATTGAAAACTTTCAGATTTACATGAACAACCACACATGAGGTAAAGGTCGCTCAGATTATAATAGCGCAAAAGTTATATACATCGGTTCATAAGCTTAAGTCATTACAACCGGATACAATTACTCAAAGATAACATCCTTTGAGCACTAGCCTTCTACAAGGCGGGCGCATTCTATGACGTCCTTGAAGTATTTCTCCGGCTTGCGGTGCTCCTTGCCTGCGGGTGGGCCAGCAGTAGCTATATCCTGCGCCTTCATCTTCGCCCAGTGCACTTTTACACGAGCGAAGGCCATCCGAGCAGCTTCTATGTAGGCCGAATGCTTCAATGCGTCGACCCGCGGACTCGCCTCGACGAGACGCTTCACCAATCCGAAGTAGCTACTTGGGATTGGATCAGCGGGCCATAGCCGGACTATCAAGTCCTTCATGGCCGAACCCGCCATATTGTGTAGCTCGACCAACTGCTTCATTTGATCTTTGCGGGGCACCGGATGTTTTGGCGCATAGAACTGCGATCAAAACAACTTCTCTGTGTCGTTCCCCTCCTGGGCTCGGAAGTATTGTGCGGCGTCAGCATTGCTCCTCGGAAGATCAGCAAAGATGCTTGGAGAACTCCATAACCGTGCCAGCCCAAGATACTTCCACCCTCGAAAGATGCTCTGTAAGAGAAAGGTCGTACCAGATGCTATCTGTCGCGCCTGCTTGATTTCTTCACAGGCGCTGCCCGACTCGCTTCGCGCATCCTGGGCAGCCTTAACTGCCGCATTCACCTCGGACTCTTGGTCCGAAGTCTTCTCTTCTAACGCCTCGCATTTGCGAATAGCATCTTTGAGCTCAACCTCGACTTCGGACACCCGAGCTTGGTGCTTCTCGCACGCGGTCTTTTCGGCATCTAAATCGACAATCTCTTTGTCAGCGGCTGTCCTGTTCGCTTCGGCCTCCTTCTTGGCCTTCGCGAGTTCACCCTTGAGGGCCTCGAGCTCAGTGGCGTCAACTGTGTAATATAGAATATCATAAAGAGTTTATACTCATATCCAACTCTTAGTCTTCTTGACATCTTAATTTATAAATATACATACCTTGCGTTTCATCTAAACACTGGTTGACGAGGTCGAGGTCCGCGTTGGTCAACAAGAGCTTCCGATTTAGTTCTGCAACCTCTGCATCTCATGCAGTTGCCGTAACTAGTGAAGCCTGTTCAAATAACAGAAGCATAACAGTTCAACACTATAAACACGCTATACTATGGATACTTCGTCCGATTCTGTTCAGAATCACACAAAGCATTAGGGGCTACTGGCTATATATGTGCATAAAAAACAAATAAAAGTTCCATAAAGAACATCACATTGCTTACCTCAAAGCCTATTAACAGGCTGTTGATGGCTTCATTCAGTCTGCCTTTGACGGACTGAATCTTCTTCATCACCGCACCCATCATGGTGCGGTGTTCCTCCACGACGGAAGCACTCTGAAGTGCTCCCTCCAGAGGGTTCGGCACCTCCGGATTGACCCCGGGCGCCGTAGTATCCTCCCCCGCCTTGGGGGTTTGGTCTTCAGACCCCGAAGCCGCACTAGGCTCCGGGTCAGTATTTGGCGGGGCCCCGGATTGTTTGGCCCGCCCGTCCTCGGTCTTGATACGTCTCCAACGTATCTATAATTTATGAAGTATTCATGCTATTATATTATCCATCTTAGATGTTTTATATATATTTATATGCTATTTTATATGATTTTTGGGACTAACATATTAACCTAGAGCACAATGCCAGTTTCTGTTTTTTTTCCTTATTTTTGAGTTTTACAGAAAAGGAATACCAAACGGAGTCCAATTGACGTGCCGATTTTTGATGATTTTTTTATGGACCAAAAGAAGCCCTTGGAGTAAAGGAGTTGGGCCAGAAGAGTCTTGGATTGTCCACGAGGGTGGGGGGCGCGCCCACCCCCCTAGGCGTGGGCCCATGTCTCATGGAGGACTCGGAGACCCGGTGGACGTGAGACCGACGCCAAAAATTCTTATAAATACAGAAACCTCCAGAAAATAACCTAGATCGGAAGTTTCGCCGCCGCAAGCCTGTGTAACCACGAGAAATCAATCTAGGCCCTCTCTGGCACCCTGTCGAAGGGGCCCATCATCATCGGAGGTGATGGAGGAGGATCCCGGAGGGAACATCATCGCCATGAAGGCCAAGGACCAGAGGGAGAACCTCTCCCCATCGAGGGGGAGGCCATGGAGGAGGAAGCATAAGGGGGAGAACCTCTCCTCCTCTCTCTCGGTGGCGCAGGAGTGCCATCGGGAGGGGAATTATTGCCGTGGTGATCGTCTTCATCAACATCACCATCCTCATCTCTTTTACGCGGTCCACTCTCCCGCACCCCGTTGTAATCCCTACTTGAACATGGTGATTTATGCCTCATATTATGATCCAATGATGTGTTGCCGTCCTATGATGTTTTGAGTAGATATCCTTTGTCTTTGGGTTGATTGATGATCTAGATTGGTACCAGTTGTATGTTTTATTTTGGTGCTGTCCTATGGTGCCCTCCGTGTCGAGCAAGCGTGAGGGATTCCTGCTGTAGGGTGTTGCAATACGTTCATGATTCGCTTATAGTGGGTTGCTTGAGTGACAGAAGTATAAACCCGAGTAAGGGGATTGTTGCGTATGGGATAAAGGGGACTTGATGCTTTAATGCTATGGTTGGGTTTTACCTTAATGATCTTTAGTAGTTGCGGATGCTTGCTAGAGTTCCAATCATAAGTGCATATGATCCAAGAAGAGAAAGTATGTTAGCTTATGCCTCTCCCTCATATGAAATTGCAATGACGACTACCGGTCTTGTTAATAATTGCCTAGGACAATTCCGCACACCGATCCATCATTATTCCACACTCGCTATTTATAATATTTAGTAATATATTCTAACTTTATGATAAAAACACATAGTTTTATATTTTAGCTCTCCGATATCATGCAAAGTTATCCTCTTCATACCCACAACGTAGTTTTATTTCTCGTTTCTAGTTGGAAGCAAACGTTCGATGTACGTAGAGTCGTATCAGTGGAAGATAGGACTTGAGAGAATATCGATCTTACCTTTAGCTCCTTGTCGGTTTGACATTCCATACTTATCACTTCCACCATTGGGAATTGCTACGATGATTCTCTGCACTTGGGGACCATCAGGTTGTCCATGGGTATTGCTTCCCCATGGTCAGCGGCAGCCGAGGTGCTACCCTCGGTCGCCCTGTCAATTGCCCCGTCCCATCTCCTTGAGCGGAAGACACCCGCTGGGAGGACACTTTGGTGTCCCCGCCGATCACGGGCGATGGAGCTCGGACCATCGGGTCACTCTCCATCTCTCCAGGCTCTAGAGAGTTCCCCTCCGATAAGGAGGCGTCAGGGTGTGCTCGGGGAGGACTGTAGGTCAGCAGCTGAGAAATACTAAGTAAACATCAACATGCTAAACAAACAAGGTGCAACAATTAATATATCCGGACAAACTTACGTTTCAGTCGGGGGTTTCTCCTTGGGCTTCACCACAAAGCTCTGTTTGGACGATGAGTCTGAACGAGCAGAGAGGTTCAGCCTCCTCCGGGGTGCGGTCGTACCCGCATCAGCGATAGCCGCCCTCTTCATCCCCCTGCCTTGCGCATGGGGCTCTTCTTCTTCTTCCTCTTCTTCATCATCCTCCTCCTCTTCGGAGGAGAGGATGTTGATCTTCTCGGACTTCTCATCCGCCGGGCGGGGGCCGCTCTAGGTCTCCTTGCTCTTCTTCTTGGGCTTTTTGACCGGCGCCTTGTATGGCGCCGGGACCAGCATCACCGTCAGTCGAGGCGATCCTGGGTCTTCAGGAAAAGGCGCCGGACACTTAATCTGGATTGCCTCCGTCGTCCAGCCATGTATATCACACAAAAACTCCAATTCCTATTATCATTAAATAAGAAAGGGGATATATGTTCGGCGGAATTTTCTATTACCTCTGGGACGGTGAACGCGATACTATAGCCCGCGTCCTCGGGTTCTTTCGGCCACTCCTTATGGATCTTGAAGAGATGCTTCCAGATCTCTTTGTGAGTGAAGCCAAAGAGATGCTTTAGAGGCCGATCTCCTGCCGGATCGAACTCCCATAGGGAGGAGTCACGGGCCAGCATTACCTGGACCATGGCCGAGAGCTGATAGCCCTTGGAAATCACACCGGACACACGGCTCTGGAGTGCCGTCATCTCAACTTGAGACCCCCAATTCAGACTCTTATCGGCCCAGGAGGTCAACCTCTCCAGGGGTCCAGATCTGAAAGCAGGTTCCGCTGCCCATTTAGCGTCGCGGGGTTCAGTGATATAGAACTACTCCTGCTGCCAGACCTTGTTCGTCTCCATGAACGACCTTTTTGGCCAAATCGCATTTGGGAGCTTGCTTATCATAGCACCCCCGCACTCCGCGTGTTGCCCATCCATAACCTTCGGCTTCATGTTGAAGGTTTTGAGCTATAGGCCGAAGTGTGGGGGAATGTGGAGGAAAGCTTCACACACCACTATAAAAGCGGAGATGTGGAGAATTGAGCTTGGGGCTAGACCATGGAAATCTAGCCCGTAGAAAAATAGCAAACCCCGAACAAAGGGGTGGAGCGGGAACCCTAGCCCCCTAACAAAGTGTGAGAGAAACACGACTGTCGGTGTATTTGGATCGACACCTATGGGATCACAAGAATCCCTACTACGGTTGCGGGGCGCGGGGTTCAGAGAAGAGCGGATCCAACAGTTAGCACACGGTTCCTTTACCCAGGTTCGAGCCGCAAAGATGCGTAAAACCCTACTCCTGCTTTGGTGGATTATATGTTTGTGTTCTTCAGCTAGCTATGGGGCGTGAGGAGCTCCAAAAGGCCGAATCGTGAGGAGTTCTAAAAAGCCGAATCCTTCTCCTGGTCGCCTTAGGCCTCCTTTTATAGGGAAAAGGGGTTGCCACAGTGGCACACATGAGGTGGAAAGGGTACAGTGATGCGAGGTTATCCCTCGCATTACATGACAAGGCACATTTAATGCGCCTAGCTTAGGTGTCCTTGCTTTATCGGGGACGGGGGAGACATCCGTCTTGTCCGTCGCCGCTCCTTCTTGTGTTGACACGCACCCTGACCAGCGATGCCTGAGAAGCCATGTAGGCAGGCAGGCAGCTGAGGTGGCGCAATGGTGGGTCTTCCATGAAGATCTGCATGTCGCCACGCAGGTGCCTGCCCAGCTGGTTGGGTCAGCAGCTGCATGGGGCGGTGAAAGCTTAGTTGGCGTTGGCTTGATGGTGGTCCTGCGGATGTCCCCGGCAGGGGCCTTGCCGGGGCCCCGACAAGGGTCTTGCCGCAGCGCCTGCTGTCATCCCCAGCAAGGTGCTTGCCGGGGGTCTTGTGGTCCTCCTTGGCTGGGATCCCGCCAAGGGTCGTCGTCTTATTAGTGTGTGTATCTGATCTTGGATGTCTTCACAAAGATCTGCATGCCACCACGGGGATATCTCTCGAATCCTTGGCCCATGGGGGCAGTGGACTCAAGGGTGATCTGCTTCGTAGGCGTGGGGCGAGCTGCCGCGACAAGGGTCTTGCCGGGGCTGCCAGAGCCGGCCCCGGCAAGGATCTTGCCTGGGCAGCTGAAACTGGCTCCCGGCAAGGATCTTGCCGGGGGAAGCCGCTTCGTCCCTTTGCTCTTTGTGGTCTTGTCCTTGGTGTTGCTCTAGTTCCATCGAGTTTCGGTCTTACCTTGGCTCACCTCCCCTGCCATGCTTGGTGTGGTGGTGCCCGTGGCTCAGACTGCCCGTGCACAGTCATAGGGGTACAAAAAGTGTACCCCTCTTTTTGTACACCGACAGGAGCCCCCGGGCCTGGGCCACACATAAGCGCGATGCGTTGTTGGGCTCCCAGAATGGTGCGCGGGCAGGCGGGACGGTTTTTACCGCGGTAAGATTTTCCGCGCGCTGCGCCTCCCACGACCCGCGTGCATGGCGCGGGGCGGAGGGGCGTGCATGACGTGGGCGGCGTGCGCGGAGCAGTTTCCGCAGGCATGCGTCACGTCGCAGTAAATGCGAAAGGAGGCGGCCCGCGTTCCCCCCCATAAGAAGGAATGACCGCGGGCACGCTGCTCACTTCCTCCATTTTCCTCGCGCCTCTTCCAATCTCAGAGCCGATGTTCCCTCTCTTCCTTCCTTCCGAAGCCTCCGCCGTCGCCTGCCGCCGTTGCTTCGCCATCCCCCTCCCTCAGCCCTCCAACTCAGCCGCCATGGCGTCCAAACCCGCCAAGGGCAAGGGGGTGGCCAAGGGCGCTGGGTCTGTGGAGCCGTCGGAGGGCGCGTTTTCGGGGGACCGGGCGAAGACTGCTTTCTTCATCCAGTCGATGGTCGACGTCTACGAGCTCCATGCCGCCTTCAAGCCCCTTTGGGGGGTGAAGACGGGGGGGGGGAGAACTTGGGGCATCCGGCGACGCGCGTCATTCTGGCCGCTTGCGCCGAACCTGGCCCAAACCGGTATCCCTTCTTCGTCGATTACTTTTCTTGCGGGTTATGTCCCCCCTTCTCCGATTTCTTCTGTGATGTCATGCACACCTTTGGCTTCCGCCTCTTGGATGTCACTCCGAACGCGGTGGCGTGCATGGCCTTCTTCGCGCACCTTTGCGAAGGCTTCATTGGGGTGCAGCCCAACACGTCGCTCTTCCGCCACTATTTCACCCCTCATATCCAGCCGGGAGGCGCCGTCTCTGGATGCATCACCTGGATTCCGAGATCCAAGGGAGCGTACCCGGAGGGCGCCGTGAAGGAGAGGTGGGATGAATGGCGCGGCCGGTGGTGCTGGATTGAAGAAGACGAGCCGCCAACATTCTGCAGGGTCCGCCAGGTGCCGCCGGTCCGTGGCAGCGACTGGGGCGACGTCGACGCCACCGACGGGAGGCTCACCGTCGCCACCACTAGGATCCACCGGTTCGCCCAGGCCGGGCTCACCCTCGAGATGATTGGGGCGGACTTCATTCGCCGTCAGATCGCCCCGTTGCACAACAAGGGGAGCCCAACCTGGCTCTTTAGGAATCCGGCTGACGTCATGCGGCTCTGCCCTGGCCTCGACCACAACCTCACAGTGATGGGACACGCCCATTTGTGCCAGCGGCTCTTCCAGCTTGATGTGGGTCGTGACGGCGAGGTCGAGCGGACCAGCAAGGCCGCGAAGGCTGCCACAAAGGCCGGCAAGGCCATCAAGGGGCAGCTCTTCAAGCTGCCAGCGGGGGTGGTCCCGTTGTGCAATAACTCGCGCCAGTCCGAGATTGTCGCCATGATGCCGGAATGCAATGCTCACGGCCCCGTCCCGAGCTCGCAGGAGCCGGCGGACGAGGTCGTGCAACAATTCTTCGACTCTCTGGTCGAGGTGTGCGTCAAGCCTGACGCCGAGCGGTGGCTTGTCAGGGACACCACCCAGGAAGAGCTGGACTACATCGCCGCTAGGGCGAGGGAGGCGCAGCTCGTCATGGAGGCCGGCAGCGCCAGGGGTGTGGAGGACAAGGATGCCACGACTGCGGAGGAGGAGGAGCTCGCCCAGTGGGCAGCGGCCGCCGGAGAGGCTAGCAGCGCCAGCACCGGAGCTCCGCTGGTCGAGGACGCGGCCGATGAGTCGTCGTCGAAGGAGGACATGGCGTCCGGCTTGGCGCCAACCAGGGGAAGAGGGCGAGTCCTGCGGCGGGCCTGTTCCGGCGAGCCGGTCTGGCTCGGCAAGGCTGCGCAGCCTCAATTGGCCCTGGAGGGGTCCGGGCGCCACACGAGGGCCACGACGGCGAGGAGGCTGACGAAGGCCGCCGAGAAGAAGAAGGCGGCAGCCCTTTCTCCGTCTAGGCGCGCACAAACTCCGCCCCCTTCGCCTCCCCCGGCAGACGTCGACTCGGTTGTCGATGCGGAGTTCCCTTTTGATCTCGGGCCTCTCAGCCCGAAGAGGAAGAGGAAAGCGGCGGAGGAGGAGGAGATGGACGACGAGTAAGTACTCCATTCCTTACTGCCATTTCCATCCTCCTGAACCATGCCACTCATCTTGATCTGTTCTTGCTTCTTCAGGGAAGCAGAGACGTTGGCCCAGAGGATAAAGAGGGCCAAGGCTTCGGCGAGCAGCCAGCCCCCGGCTGGGGCTTTAGGGACGCCACTTGTGGTGTTGAGCAGCCCAGACGGCAGACCCCGGCACAGCCCCCAGCGTAAGTTCATCATCCTCTTCTCACTTGACATGCAGTAGGTGTTTGATGCTATGGTGCGAACCTTGCCGGTTTTGTAGGACGGGAGCAGCAGCAGGAGGAGCCGCAGGGGGCTATCCCCAACACACCACCCCCATCGACTACGCCACCGCGAGGGGCGTCCCCGGCAAGGGCACCAAGCATGGAGCCCACATGCATGGAGGAAGAGGGGAACTTGGGCGCTGGTGGCTCTGCCACTGCGCCAGACGCCGGCGGGGAGGGGACTTCTGCTTCACAGCCCGGCACTGGTGAGTCGCCTGTCTTCTGTCTTTGCTTTTCCCTTATCCTTTTCCTTGGCTTCATCATCCCCATCACTGCCCAGGCCCTCCTTCAACAGACATGGAGGACGTGGACGCCGTCATCGGGGAAGTTGCCGAGGAGGCCGCGGCGGAGGCCGACAGGATTGCCGCCGAGGAGGCCGCCAAGGATGCTGCCGGGGCCGCCGAGGATGCCGCCAAGGGCGCCGCCGAGGGTGCCGGCGGTGGGCTTGCCGGGGAGGCCGGCAAGGCCACAACCGAGGAAGAGACGATCGACAATCAGCCTTCTTCCTCCACAACCTCGGGCCCCGCTAGGTACCTGAAGGTGGGCGACGATCTCTTCGTCCATCTCGCAGGGGCGTCAAGCTCCCGGGTGCCCACCGGAGGGGAAGACTCCGATGGCGAGGTGCTTGCTGCCACCGGGCTTGAGGTTGTTGATGAACCGGGCGTCGGCGACGATGGCTCTCCAGAAGGGTAGCTCTTCCGGGCCATGGGGGCTAATTTCCGGAAGCTCCAAGCGCTCTACCGTGCCCGTCTGGACAAGGTTAAGTCCAGGATGGCGACGGTGGACGAGGCGGAGGTGGACTTCCAGGCACGCGTTGCTGAGGCGCAAACCTGGTTTCACCAGTCCCGCGAGGAGCAGAGGGCCTTCCAGGAAGAATTGGCCAAGCGCAACGCAGAGCTCATCATGAAGATGTCTGACGTCGAGAAGGCCCAGGAAGAGGCGGCGAACTTGGCTGCCACGGCCGAGGCCGCTCGGAACCAGCATCAAGCTGCCCTTGATTCCCAGGAGGAAGACCTCTCCGCGCGTGAGGCGAAGCTTGCCGCAACGCTCCGCGGCAAGGATGAGGAGCTCGAGGTCCTTGTCGAGCGGCGGACTCGCGAGCTGGGGCAGAGGCACAAAGAGGCACTCGATGCCCAGGCTCTGGCCCATGCCGGCAAGGTGCAAGAGCTGGAGGTGGAGCACGACGAGCTGAAGGAGCAGGCCCTCAAGCTGTCCGACGAAAAGAACAGGCTCAACTACGCCTTGACAATGGCGCACGGAGCGGTCATCAGCAGGGCTGGGGAGCTGTCCAAGGCACAAAACTCCATCAGAGATCTCAAGCTGAGGCTGGAGAATCTCGAGAAGATGTTGTCGGAGAGCTCAGCTCGGGAGGAGGCCTTGACCAAGAGCCTGGAGGAGGAGAAGCAGCTGCGGGCGGACGAGGGCGCCTCCCACCAAGAATACGTGGCGGGCAAGAACAGGTGGATCAGCCGGCTGGAGGACATCGCCGGCAGGGTTACCTCGCAGTTGGCCCTCATGGGGATGCCAAACGTGAGGTATGCCCCTGAGTGGAGCGGGTCCGTCAACGCCAAGCTGACCCTGTTCTTCGAGGGCGTCCTCGGTGCCTTGGCTGATTTTCACTCCAACAGAACAAACATGCTCGCCGGGGAGGCCCGACAGCTTTGCCGGGGGGTCATGACCAAGGTCCTCACCAAGATGGCGTTCTGGAACCCCGCCCTCGACTTCGAAGCTGCGATGGATAGCTTGTCGGAGGATGCTGACCTCACGGTGCTCAAGGAGCGCATCAAACCCGTCATCAGTCGCATCGACGAAATCAAGAGGGTGGAGGGCCAGCGCCGGGATTAGGCATCCCGTTCTTCTTTGCCGCTGTGGGTTCATGACCAAGACAAATTTTATCTTTAGTTAGAACCGCAGCGATGACATGATGTAATATAACTTTGAAATATCTTTGGAATTATGCATGTTATTTCCCTTTTTACTGCCCCTTTGTATGTCCACCCTACGCTAGCTGGGTAGGCTTGCCGGCGTGAAAAAACCCAAGGCGGCATCTTGGGGACGAGTCCCCATTGGCCTGCCGGGCGAGCGTGCTGCCGGGTGAGCCACCTTGCCGCCCTTAACCCAGCCGCTCGAACTGTCAAGTTTGACTCGAGTCAGAGTCGAGAGCCTTGCCAATTGCGGAAGGCTACCCTACCATTTCCGACGCAGCCGTTTGAACTGTTGAGCGGACTCTAAACAGAGCAAAGGCGTTGCCGATCGGGAAGGCCCCCATTTGCGTGCAGGTTTCTCGTACAAAGAATGACAACTCCGAGGATAATAACCTTAAATAATAGGATAGAGATATCCAGGGTTCGATATAACTTAGCTTCTATTTTGTAGCCGCTCGAGTGCTGATCTTCTGGCCTCCTTCCTTCTCAAAGGGACACGAGGACGAAAGAGCGCTGGGCCAACTGCTAGAGCCGATTCTCACAACTGCGCCCCTACCTGGCGCGCCAAAGATGTCGATGTATTTGGATCGACACCTATGGGATCACAAGAATCCCTACTACAGTTGCGGGGCACGGGGTTGAGAGAAGAGCGGATCCAACAGTTAGCACACGGTTCCTTTACCCAGGTTCGGGCCGCAAAGATGCGTAAAACCCTACTCCTGCTTTGGTGGATTATATGTTTGTGTTCTTCAGCTAGCTATGGGGCGTGAGGGGCTCCAAAAGGCCGAATCGTGAGGAGTTCTAAAAAGCCGAATCCTTCTCCTGGTCGCCTCGGGCCTCCTTTTATAGGGAAAAGGGGTTGCCACAGTGCCACACAGGAGGTGGAAAGGGTACAGTGATGCGAGGTTATCCCTCGCATTACATGACAAGGCGCATTTAATGCGCCTAGCTTAGTGTCCTTGCTTTATCGGGGACGGGGGAGACATCCGTCTTGTCCGTCGCCGCTCCTTCTTGTGTTGACACGCGCCCTGGCCAGGGTTGCCTGAGACGCCATGTAGGCAGGCAGGCAGCTGAGGCGGCACAATGGTGGGTCTTCCACGAAGATCTGCATGTCGCCACGCAGGTGCCTGCCCAGCTGGTTGGGTCGGCAGCTGCATGGGGCGGTGGAAGCTTAGTTGGCGTTGGCATTATGGTGGCCCTGCGGATGTCCCCGGCAGGGGCCTTGCCGAGGCCCCGGCAAGGGTCTTGCCGCAACGCCTGCTGTCATCCCCGGCAAGGTGTTTGCCGAGGGTCTTGTGGTCCTCCTTGGCTGGGATCCCGCCAAGGGTCGTCATCTTCTTAGTGTGTGTATCTGATCTTGAATGTCTTCACAAAGATCTGCATGCCACCACGGGGATATCTCCCGAATCCTTACCCCATGGGGGCAGTGGACTCAAGGGTGATCCGCTCCGTAGGCGTGGGGCGAGCTGCCGCGGCAAGGGTCTTGCTGGGGCTGCCAGAGCCGGCCCCGGCAAGGATCTTGTCAGGGCTGCTGAAACTGGCTCCCGGCAAGGATCTTGCCGGGGGAAGCCGCTTCGTCCCTTTGCTCTTTGTGGTCTTGTCCTTGGTGTTGCTCCAGTTCCATCGAGCTTCGGTCTTACCTTGGCTCACCTCCCCTGCCATGCTTGGTGTGGTGGTGCCCGTGGCTCAGACTGCCCGTGCACAGTCATAGGGGTACAAAAAGTGTACCCCTCTTTTTGTACACCAACAACGACTCTCTCACCCGCCTCTGGGACAGGAACCACCTGGACCTTGGCAGGGACTCGATGCGCAATGTCAGCAGTGAGATAGCCCACGCTCCGAAGATCCCCCACGGTTTTCTCAGTAACCGTGGAGGCCTCCCACTTGCCCCTTGCACTGGATCCAGCCATTGCTGTGGAAGAAAGTAGTGGTTGATGAACTAATAACAGCGAGTGCAAGAGATGAGGATGCTGGGGCTAGGAAGATTGGAGAGCTCGAGCTTGAGGAAAGCGTGGGGCTGATGAAAGGGATTGGTATCCTTTTATAACGCTGTGAATACAGAACGCCCCCCCCACTTTAGCCGTAAACCTCGCTGGTTCCCAAAGCGGTCATGCGTAATGCGCGGTTTGGATGCTCCCGTCACGTTGATAAGGATCCCACAATAAGCGGGCACGATATCTACTCTGATAAGACATGTCAACGGGGTTGTACCTCGAAACGCGAAACTAGGACCAAGTAAAATGGTTCGGTATGTTAATGGGATGGACACGACGCTTCAGCAAAAGGTTGTCAGTAAAGACACAACATTCATTTTATTTCAAGGCCTTACCTTCGAGGCTAAGGGTTGTACTAACCATGCAGAGCCGAACATAATACACCTTTTTGCTGAAGATATATTCGGAAGAAGGAACCCACCTTGCAATGCCGAAGACAATACGGAAGCCGAACTCATCGTCATCGAAGACAGGTTCAGGGGTTATTGAGGGAGTCCTAGATTGAGGGGTACTCGGGTGGCCGGATAACTCATGATGGGCTAGACTGGTGGGCCGTGAAGATCATTGTTGAAGATCGTCTCTCGTATCCGGATAGGACTCCTGTATTCGTATAATGGCAGGTTTTAGGTTCGGGTGTAATATTTCCTTCCTCTGCAAGATGGTTATGTACAAACCATAGGCCCCTCCAGTGCATATATAAACTGGAGGGTTTAGTCTGTAGAGGCTAGAGAATCATAACATCCTCATAGGCTAGACTTTAGGGTTTACCCATTACGATCTCGAGGTAGATCAACTCTTGTAATCATATTCATCCATATTAATATAGCAGGAAGTAGGGTATTACCTCGATCGAGTGGGCCTGAACCTGAGTAAACATCGTGTCCCCAGCCTCCTGTTAGCATCGATCCTCAGACGCATAGTTCGGGACCCCCTACCCGAGATCCGCCGGTTTTGACACCGACATGGCCCTTTCTA
This sequence comes from Secale cereale, assembly GCA_902687465.1. Lineage (NCBI taxonomy): Eukaryota > Viridiplantae > Streptophyta > Magnoliopsida > Poales > Poaceae > Secale > Secale cereale. The sequence goes on from LR738709.1 coordinate 285,771,094, forward strand.
CTTAACCATTTGTTTGAGGATGGTACACGAAGGCGTAATCAAGTTTAATGCCTAACTTGGCGCACCTGTTTTTCACCTCGTCAACTGTGAAGTTGGAGCCGTTATCTGTGATAATACTGTGTGGGACACCATAACGGTGTACTACACTGGATATAAAATCTATCACTGGCCCTGCCTCAGCTATTCTGACTGGCTTTTCTTCTATCCATGTAGTGAATTTATCCACCATGACCAGTAAATATTTCTTTTTGTGGCTCCCCCCTTTAAGAGGTCCTACCATATCCAGCCCCAGACCACAAAGGGCCAAGTAATGGGGATGGTTCTCAGAGCGGTGGGAGGCATATGACTTTGATTTGTGAAAAGGTGGCATCCAACAATGTTGGACTAGGGTTTGAGCATATGCTCGGGCAGTTGGTCAAAAGAAACCAGTTCGGAAAGCCTTGCTTACGAGAGCCTAAGCTGCGGCGTGATGGCCGCCCATGTCAGCGTGTATTTCGGCTAGAAGTTGTCATCCCTCCTCTTCGGAGATGCACCTTTGGAGAACACCAGTAGTGCTTTTTTTGTATAATTCACCTTCGTGAACTTTATAGGCTTTAGAATGCCAAATTATGCGGCGGGCCTCATTTTGGTCATCGGGGAGCTCCTACCTATTAAGGTAGGCCAGGAAAGGTTCGGTCCAGGGGGCTATGCCAGCCATGATCTCATGAGCCGAGGATGTTATTTCCATGTTTGAGTCCCCGATGACATCTGTATAGAGTTCGGCTGGTGGGAGCGTGTTCGGGTCCGCATTAGCGTCTCTGCTCTCGTCATGCCATGTCACTGATGGCTTGAACAACCTTTCTACAAAGATGTTAGGCGGGACTGGTCGCGTTTAGCGCCCATACGAGCGAGTATATCCGCTGCCTGGTTACTGTACCGAGCTACATGGTGAAATTCCAGCCCCTCAAATCGAGCCGACATTTGTAATATGGAATTTCGATAAGCTGCCGTCTTTGAGTCCTTCGCATCAAATTCTCCGTTTACCTGAGATATTGCGAGGTTTGATTATCTGCGCACCTCAAGGCGTTGTATGCCCATGGATACGACCATGCGGAGACCGTGCAATAGTGCCTCATTTTCGGCCGCATTGTTTGAGTCCGTATACATTATTTGTAGTACGTAACGGACTGTATCCCCTGTTGGACATAGCAAGATGAAGCCGGCCCCCAATCCGGCTAGCATTTTGGAGCCGTCAAAATACATGGTCCAGTGGGAGTATGATCCGTACTCTTTAGGGAGTTCGGCTTCAGTCCATTATGCGACAAAGTTGGCCAACACCTGAGACTTAATAGTCCCGCATGGTTTGTATGTTATTTCGAACGACAAGAGCTCAATGGCCCATTTGGCTATGCGTCCTGTGGCGTGTTTATTGTTTATGATATTGTTGAGTGGTACTTCGGATGCCACTGTGGTCGAACACTCTTGAAAGTAGTGTCGGAGCTTCCGAGATGCCATGAACACCGCATAGGCAATTTTCTGATAATGGGGGTATCGTGATTTACATGGTGTGAGAACCTCTGATACATACTATACTGGTTTTTGAATCGGGAATTTATGTCCCTCTTCCTCTCATTCGACGACGAGTACCGCACTCACAACCTGGTGAGTGGCTGAGATATAAAGCACCATTGGCTCGCCAACACCTGGAGCGGCTAGGATTGGGTTGCCCGCTAATAGGGTTTTTATCTCCTCCAATCCGGCCATGGCCGCATCCGTCCATTCGAAGTTGTCTGTGCGCCTTAGCAGTCTATAAAGTGGTAATGCTTTTTCTCCCAATCTAGAGATAAAGCGGCTCAAGGATGCTACGCAACCTGCTAGCTCTTGCACTTGTTTAGATTAGTTTGCGTAGTTAGCTATGATAGGGCCCGGATTTTAGCTAGGTTTGCTTCAATTCCTCTATGGTATACGATGAACCCTAACAGCTTTCCGGCTGGAACGCCGAAGATGCATTTTTCCGGATTGAGCCGTATGTCATATGTTCGGAGGTTATCGAACGTGAGGTGGAGATCATCCACCAACGTTTCGACGTGTTTAGTCTTGATGACTACATTGTCGACGTATGCCTCCACTGTCTTGCCAATTTGTTTCTCTAAGCATGTTTGAATCATGTGTTGATATGTGGCACCAGCGTTTTTGAGCCCAAATGGCATAGTGTTGAAACAAAAGGGGCCGTACGGAGTGATAAATGTCGTCACAGCCTGGTCGGATTCCTTCATTTTTATCTGACGGTATCCAGAGTAAGCATCGAGGAAACACAACGAGTCGTGTCCTACGGTTGCATCGACAATTTGATCAATGCGGGGCAGTGGAAAAGGATCCTTAGGGCAAGCCTTGTTTAAGTCCGTAAAGTCGACACAAAGGCGCCAGGATTTGTCCTTCTTTGGCACAATGACTAAGTTGGCTAGCCAGTCCGGATGTTTAATTTCCCTTATGAATCCGGCTTCCAGTAACTTGGCCAGCTCTTCCCCCATCGCTTATCTTTTGGTTTTGAAAAATCGTCGTAGTGACTGCTTGACTAGCTTGAACCCTTTGATGATGTTAAGGCTGTGTTCGGCCAGCCTACGTGGGATTACCGGGATGTCTGAAGGATGCCACGCGAATATGTCCTAGTTTTCACAGAGGAAGGCGCGCAAGGCGTTGTCTGCCGTCAGGTCCAGCTGTGCCCCAATGGATGCCGTCTTGTTGGGGTCCGTTGGATGCACTTGAAATTTGATAATTTCATCTGCTGGCTTGAAGGAGGTAGATTTCGATCTCTTGTCAAGGACTACGTCATTCTTGTCCACCATAGATCGTAAGGTGGTTAACTCTTCGGCCGCGAGGGCTTCAGATAGTGCCTCTAGGGCTAATGATGTGGTTTTGTTCTCGGCACAGAGTGCTCTTCCCAGATCACTTGCTACTATGATTATTCCATAGGGCCCTGGCATTTTGAGCTTCATGTACCCGTAATGGGGTATGACTTGAAAGCGTGAGAAAGTGTCCCGCCCTAGAAGGGCGTGGTATCCGTTGCTGAAGGGGACAATGTGGAAGAGCAGTTCCTCTGACCTATAGTTCTCGGGTGTACCATATACTACATCAAACTTAATGCTTCCCAAACATTGGGCTTCCCGACTGGGAATAATTCCTCTGAATGTTGTATTACTTTGTTCAATGCGGGATTTATCAACCTGCATTTTTGCAGGTGTGCCCTCATATATGAGGTTGAGTCCGCTGCCACCGTCCATATGTACTTTAGTGAGGCGAAAGCCGTCTACTATTGGGTTTAGTACAAGAGCGGCTGTGGCTCGGACCGGATGGACTCGCGGTTCGTCTTCGGTAGAAAAAGCAATTGTTGTGTCGCTCCATGATAGAGGCAAAGGTGTCCCGTCTTTCGATGAGATGGTGGCTATCGTTTTGGAGGAAGTCGACTTGGACGATCCGACTACGAACGTGCGCAGACGTCGCGCCTTAGCAATCGCTAAACCAACTCCGAGAGGTTATTGACCACGCCGGAGCACGATCAACCTGACCACGAAGGTCTGTTTCCTACAGGCGAACGAAGAACAAGCAAGAAACTGAGATTGCAATCTGGATATTGCGAATTCAAGAGGAAAGCTTTATTGATCAAGTGGGGTTCTGTGACGTCTTTGTCTGGTCGTTGAACACAAACGAAGTACTCCCTCCATTCCCTTATACAAGGCCACAAACTCAAATTACAGGTACCAAGACAAAACTTAACGAAGAACAAGCAAGAAACTGAGATTGCAATCTGGATCATTAATACGCCCACATGCATGCAAGGAAGAAATTTGAAGGGAGTAGCACATTGTCATTATGACTACATGCATGCAAGTATTAAAACAGTTGGTAGTACGAGAAAACATCATTAATTTTTCCCTCGATCACAGTTAGTGGCCTTATATAGATGCAAATTGTATTTTTCATAGTGGCCTTGTATAAGGGAATGGAGGAAGTACGCGAAGTTGCAGCTATGGCGAACTTTAATCTAAACAAAACCCAAAGTCTAAACGACACCCTAAGGGATGTATATATGGGGGAAAGAGGAGGGAATTTCGTGGCCCTTGATGGAGGGGTCCGAAACCAACCCTAACTCTGGTTTCCCCACACATACGGACTCTAAAAACAGCCTACACTCAAGTATTTCGAAATTACACGGGCCTGGCCCAATAAGAAGGTGATGCAGCACCTATAATAGCCTCTGGACGAAATTTATGAAGTGACATCTTGTATATTTCGTCCAAGGCTTCACGCACTCATTATGGTGGCTTCAAAGTCCTGAAATCATCACTTGTAACTCCATTCTTGTTCCCCTTGCGCATGCCATCATCTCCATGCTTGATCTTGCTCCAATGTTCATCCTTCCTGTCCAAGCTAGGCCCTTCATTTGTAAGCAAGACAAATGTATCCAATTTAGGCAGCATCATATTCTCGTGAACATTAGATTCATTACCAAGAAACGAAAGTACCTGGTAATTTAATTTCCGTGCGCGAGCTCTAGTAATTGGTCCTGTATATGTGTCAGTTGGAGCTGTGGGTGTAACCTTGTTAGTGATGTCCTCATCATCCTCCCCTTCTTGAATTGAAGTCGTCCTCGACGGAAGCTCATCTTCCTCACCCAAGTAAGGCTTCAAATCTGCAATGTTAAATATGGGACTAACCCCAAAATCTGCAAGCAACTCAAGTTTATATGCATTATCATTTATTTTCTCTAACACCTTGAAAGGACCATCAGCACGTGGCATTAGCTTTGACTTGCGCAAATTAGGAAACCTACCCTTACGCAAATGTAACCAAACAAGATCTCCAGGTGCAAAGACAACACATTTTCTACCCTTATCTCCAACAAGTTTATATTTAGCATTCATGCGCTCAATATTTTCCTTAGTTAACTCATTCATTTTTAAGATCAATTCAGCACGTTGTTTAGCATCAAAATTAACCTTCTCCGAAGATGGAAGATGCAACAAATCAATAGGTGCACGAGGTAGGAAACCATAGACAATTTCGAAAAGGCACATCTTAGTAGTAGAATGCAACGAACGATTATAAGCAAATTCAATATGAGGCAAGCATTCTTCCCACATTTTCTTATTATTCTTCAAAACAGCCCTAAGCATAGTAGACAAAGTTCTGTTGACTACTTCAGTTTAACCATCAGTTTGGGGGTGACAAGTAGTACTAAAAAGCAGTTTAGTCCCCAACTTAGCCCATAAACATCTCCAAAAGTGGCTAAGAAATTTAGTATCACGATCTGAAACAATAGTATTTGGCACACCATGCAAGCGAATAATTTCACGAAAGAACAAGTTAGCAACATTAGCAGCATCATCGCTTTTATGACATGGTATAAAGTGTGCCATCTTCGAGAACCTATCCACGACAACAAATATGCTATCCCTCCCCTTCTTTGTTCGAGGTAAACCCCAAAAAAGTCCATAGATATATCTTCCCAAGGAACATTAGGAACAGGCAAAGGCATATATAAACCATGAGGATTGAGTCGTGACTTAGCTTTTTGACATGTAGTGCAGCGACCAACAAAATGCTCAACATCCCGTCGCATCTTTGGCCAAAAGAAATGTGTAGCAAGTACGTCCTCCGTCTTCTTCACGCCAAAGTGTCCCATTAATCCTCCTCCATGCGTCTCCTGCAACAACAAAAGACGAACAGAGCTAGCTGGAATGCATAGCTTGTTAGCACAAAACACAAATCCATCATTAACGATGAACTTTTTCCATGTTCTCCCTTCTTTACAATTCTGCAATACATCTTTAAATTCAGCATCATGCACATATTGATCTTTGATGGTCTCCAAACCAAATATTTTGAAGTCAAGTTGTGAAAGCATAGTATAACGACATGACAATGCATCAGTAATAACATTTTCTTTTCCCTTCTTGTGTTTAATAACATAAGGGAAAGTCTCTATGAATTCAACCCATTTAGCATGTCTACGGTTCAGTTTTGCTTGACTTTTAATGTGCTTCAAAGATTCATGATCAGAATGTATAACAAATTCTTTGGGCCATAAATAATGTTGCCATGTTTCCAAAGTCCGAACAAGAGCATATAATTCCTTATCATAAGTAGAATAGTTCAGACTAGGCCCACTCAATTTTTCAGAATAGTATGCAACATGTTTACCATCTTGTAATAACACACCTCCTAACCCAATTCCACTAGCATCACATTCAAGCTCAAAAGTCTTATTAAAATCAGGAAGTTGGAGTAAAGGAGCATGTGTCAACTTATCTTTCAATACCGTGAATGCTTCTTCCTATGCAGTACCCCAAACAAAAGGCACATCCTTCTTTGTAAGCTCATTGAGAGGTGCAGCAATGGTGCTGAAATCTCTCACAAAACGACGATAGAATCCAGCGAGGCCAAGGAAACTCCTCACGTGTGTGACCGTTTTGGGCTGCGGCCAACTCTCAATAGCTTCAATCTTAGCTTTATCAACTTCAATTCCCTGTGGAGTAACAACATAGCCAAGAAAAGAGACTCGGTCGGTGCAAAAGGTGCACTTTCCAAGGTTACCAAACAAACGTGCATCACGTAGAGCAATAAAAACAACACGTAAATGTTCCAAATGTTCCTCCAAAGATCTGCTATAAATCAATATATCATCAAAGTATACTACCACAAATCGTCCAATGAAAGCACGTAAAACTTCATTCATTAATCTCATGAAAGTACTAGGTGCATTAGTTAACCCAAAAGGCATGACTAACCACTCATATAATCCAAACTTAGTTTTAAATGCTGTTTTCCATTCATCTCCCAATTTCATACGAATTTGATGGTATCCACTACGCAAATCAACTTTGGAGAATATTCTAGAGCCACTCAATTCATCAAGCATATCATCTAGCCTAGTAATAGGATGACGATAACGAATAGTAATATTATTAATGCCTCTACAATCAACACACATACGTGATGTACCATCCTTTTTCGGCACTAGAATAATAGGAACAACACAAGGACTAAGGGATTCGCGTATATAACCTTTGTCGAGTAGCTCCTGTACTTGACGCATAATCTCCTTCGTCTCTTCTGGATTGGTACGGTATGGTGCGCGGTTGGGTAGCGATGCACGGGAATTAAGTCAATCTGATGCTCAATCCCTCGAATAGGTGGTAATCCCGGTGGCACGTCTTGTGGAAAAACATCGGCGAACTCCTGCAAAATGTTAGTGACAGCAGGAGGCAAAGAGGAAGGCACGTCCTCGAATGAAAATAATGCCTCTTTGCACACAAAAGCATAGCAAACAGATTTGCTAAAATCTAGCTCATCAATATCAGATTTGGTGGCAAGTAAACATGCACTTTTCAATTTAATTTCAGAAGCAACAGTAGATGGTTTATTATTAGGCTTCATTTGTTGCTCAAATTCTTTTGCCACAATCTGATTTTCACTCTTATTTTTCTCCTGTTTTGCTTTATTAGCTTTATTAGCTCTATTAAATCGTCTTTCAAAATGGAATCTGGAGTCATAGGAAGCAAAGTAATATTTTTATCCTTATGAACAAGACTATACTGATTGTTTCTACCATGGTGTACAGAATTTTTATCAAATTGCCATGGTCTACCAAGTAATAAGGAACATGCTTGCATAGGTACCACATCACAATCAACATAATCAGCATATGTAGAGATACTAAAATGCACACAAACAGTACGTGTTACCTTAACCTTGCCGCTGTTGTTGAACCATTGGATGTAGTAAGGATGTGGATGTGGTCTTGTGGTGAGAGATAGCTTGTCCACCATCTCCATGCTAGCCAAGTTGTTGCAACTCCCTCCATCTATGATCACGTGAACAGAACGTTCCTTCACAACTCCCTTTGTATGGAACAAATTATGCCTCTGATTTTGCTCAGCTTGTGTAACCTGCACACTCAAAACACATTGAGCAACTAAACATTCATACCTGTCAGCATCTTCAGGAGCCATGTATTGCGTCTCATGATCAGAATCGTCTCCACCGTGTTCTTCACGTGTAATAAGAGCCAAAGTCTCCTCATCATAGTCACTAGCGGATTCATATCCACCATCCTCATTAGCAATCATCACACACTGAGATTTGCATTCTCTCGCAAAATGTCCTCTTCCCTTACAACGACGACAAATAATATCACTGGTGTGCCCTGTTGATGCCATGGAAGAAGAAGAACTCTGTGCAGGCCCAATAGGTGTGCTCTTGGCAGATAATGGTGGTTGTGCCTGCTTCCTTGTAACAGCTGATGGAGGTGTCGGTGCAGTAGAATGTGTGGAAGTAGAGGATGCACGCGGTGTCCATGATGAAGGTCGACCTGCAGAAAAGTTAGTCCGCGCCAATGCATGTCGGTCCTACACTTCACGTTCAGCTTTACAAGCAAGATGGAATAAACGAGTGATATTAGTATAATCCTTATACTCTAGAACACCCATAAAACGTGCAAGCATAGCTTCATTCTCCTCAACAATACCACATCTAATCAGGCCAGTTGGTAATTGCTGATAATACTCTTCTACAGAATTTTTTCCTTGTCTTAAGCGCTGCAATTTTTGAAGTAATTCACGCTGATAATATGGTGGAACCCAACGAGTACACATAGCAGTTTTCAAAGCAACCCAAGTAGTTGGAATATTATCCGGATGTAATCTACAATATTCAGACCACCACACACAAGCAAAACTAGTGAAAGCACAAAGAGCAGCAGCAACACGTCTCTCCTCGGGATATTTTAAACATGTAAAACATTGTTCGGTTTCTAACTCCCAAGTAAGATATATATCAGGAACATATCTACCCTCAAATGGTGGAATATTCAATTTTAGTTTAGGGAGATGGTCATGATCGCGTACCTAAGGGTATGGTGCAGCCCTACCATTGCGATTATATGCATGTGGATGACCTGGTTGTTGTGGCGCTGGTTGTTGCACGTAGTTCTGATTTTGATCAACCTCTTCCTCATAATCCCCCGCGTAATCGTCCTCCTCCTCAGCAGCAGCAGGAGCCACAGAAGTATCAACATCAGCACCAACAGGTTGGGCAGGCAGAAGAGGGACACAGCTCGCTTTGCGGAGGGCGATTTCGCGACGTGAAGGTGGTTGTTGTTGTTGTTGCAACGGGCAGCAGGTGGAGGTAGACGCGCAAGCACTTCAGCGAATTTGGCATCCAACTTGGTGTCAATTGACTTCTCAATGCCATCCATCCTCCTAGTGCGTTGTCAAAACTGGTCATGACATCGGCTACCTGTTGACCCATCATTTGCTGAAATTTATCATGCAACTCCTTGTTTGTCATGTTCTCCCAGTCAGTCTCGTCGACTTGTGATCCTGGCATGGTTAGCAGCAATAGAAACACACAAAAATATGATCCTACAGACTACTAGAAAATGGTGGTGGTGGGGCGTCACAAATCCGTCAAGCAAAACTCAAATTCTTACCAGTTCTTACCCAGCAGTAGGTGGTGATCGGCAACCGTGGTAGTCAAAACTCTCCAAGGTTGGATCGATTACCAGGGAGAGTCAAACGCACGACATAGATGTATGTGGAGCTGGGAAGGCTTATAAGATGGTAGCAAAAAGGGTCATCAATAATCAATTCAGAGATGAAAAGTTGAATAAACGCTCAATGACGGTACTGTGCTAATCCTAGGCTAGACCGTACTAGAGACGCGAGCCTAGAACACTAACAAAATCACGGCCCTGCAAGTAATCAAGGGGAAAGCACACTCTGAATTTTTTTCGCATCTTTTTTTTTGCGCTGCTTTTTTTTGGCCGAAAATCACTATAATGGCGAGTGTCTCAAAACACTTCCCAAGTCAAACTAAGATGATAGGCACGAAATTTTTTTGACGAATTTTTTTCGGAATCAGGGCAGCGACGACGAAAAAGTGCGGTAAAAAAAAGTATGGTGGCACGTGTCTCAAAAGACTCAGAAAAGCCCGAAAATAGGATAGGGAAAAATATTTTCATCTGCCGAAATTTTGGCCTAAAAACTGCCCGGGGGTCTCCGGCCTTTTTTTTCGAGACCTACTCAGGCAAGGAAACACGAAACCGAAACTAGATGGATCTCGAAAGCCAATCTAAAACGAAAAGAACTCGGATTGGTGGTGGATATGTGGTGGTAGAATATGGCAGCGGTGGTGGTATATGGCAGTGGTGGTGGTATATGGATACGGATTGGTGGGGGTATATGGATACGGATCGGTGGTGGTATGTGGCAGTAGCGATGAAGATGTTGCGGCGGCAGCGTCACAACTTATCACCAGAACTCGGAACTCTAAAAGACTAGACGCTAAGACCAGCAACTGGACACGACGATGCAACCGCAAATTCTACTAAGCAAACACGGAAAAGATTATGCAATGGCTCACACTGGTTCGAATATGATGAACTAACCCTAAATTTTATTGGCTTTTTCGTGGACTGTAGGTATGAAGAACATACTCGATCTAATCTACGAAAAACTATAAAATCTCATCGAGCAACCTAGAAATCTGATACCACTTGATAGAGGCAAAGGTGTCCCGTCTTTCGATGAGATGCTGGCTATCGTTTTGGAGGAAGTCGACTTGGACGATCCGACTACGAACGTGCGTGGACGTCGCGCCTTAGCAATCGCTAAAACAACTCCGAGAGGTTATTGACCACGCCGGAGCAAGATCAACCTGACCACGAAGGTCTGTTTCTTGTAGGCGAACGAAGAACAAGCAAGAAACTGAGATTGCCATCTGGATATTGCGAATTCAAGAGGAAAGCTTTATTGATCAAGTGGGGTTCTGTGACGTCTTTGTCTGGTCGTTGAACACAAACGAAGTACGCGAAGTTGCAACTATGGCGAACTTTAATCTAAACAAAACCCAAACTCTAAACGACGCCCTAAGGGATGTATATATGGGGGAAAGAGGAGGGAATTTCGTGGCCCTTGATGGAGGGGTCCGAAACCAACCCCGACTCTTGTTTCCCCACACATACAGACTCTAAAAACAGCCTATACTCAAGTATTTCGAAATTACATGGGCCTGGCCCAATAATAAGGTGACGCAACACCTATAATAGCCTCTGGACGAAATTTATGAAGTGACATCTTGTATATTTCGTCCAAGGCTTCACGCACTCATTATGGTGGCTTCAAAGTCCTGAAATCATCACTTGTAACTCCATTCTTGTTCCCCTTGCGCATGCCATCATCTCCATGCTTGATCTTGCTCCAATGTCCATCCTTCTTGTCCAAGCTAGGCCCTTCATTTGTAAGCAAGACAAATGTATCCAATTTAGGCAGCATCATATTATCATGAATATTAGATTCATTACCAAGAAACGGAAGTACCTGGTAATTTAATTGGCGTGCGCGAGCTCTAGTAATTGGTCCTGTATATGTGTCAGTTGGAGCTGTGGGTGTAACCTTGTTAGTGATGTCCTCATCACTCCATGGGCTTGAAGTGCTGATTTGATGAAGCTCAGCAAGTTCACAATTTGCTCTCTTGCGTCGGTTGTTTGAGGAGAATGTCTCAAAGACAGTAAAGACATCGAAATTTTGCTCCCCTGGAGTTGCGGTGGTGAGGATTGCTTCACCGCTTTTCACTACCTGCCGGAGTACCCAAAATGCTCTAAGGCAGTGGGTTGGGATAATGTCCGGGGCGTCATGTATTTGGCAAGGCTTATCTAACAGTTCATCCTGAACGGACCTGTGTCCTATGAAAGGTCTGTTTTTCTTGCCAATCGGCATGTTATCGGATGCCCTGCTAGGGTATGTCCGTTTCGCTTTAGCGGAGTATTGCCCGAAGATGGACTGTTCGAAAGATTTATTATTGGCTTTCCAAGTATTTTCCATAGTGTAGTACTTTCATACTAAATGCGATAATTCTGGGAACCTCCATGTTCGACAGCGGTTGAGGGCGTTCAAGGCTCCCTCATCCATGCAATTGCGGTGAAATATGGAGATCGTGTCGTCGTCGTAGTAGTTCTTAATCTTGTTTTTGACAAGCAGGAATCTGGCCCAGAAGTGATGAACCATCTCTTGGGGCTGCTGCTGTATGTACGTGAGATGACATATGTGCGGAAGTCCGGAATTACTTGGAGACCATGTACTGTGGTGGGTGGGTGTGGATAAATTTGAATCCCGACCCAATGTAGTGTCCAGGGTTCGTATAACCTCTGGTGTGGACGATCCAGGTTCTGTAGGATCTGAATGTCCCGCGGGACCGGTGCCTGTCCCTGAGCTAGAAAGACACGAAGCGCCACCTGAAAGTGGTGTGTTCGGCTCGAAGGATTCGGAGATCCGAATAGCGCCGGTCCCCGTTTCAAGAGGAGAAATATCTTTGGCTCAGTACTCGATGGCCGCCACCAGGTGACTGATCGGGGTGGAATTGACTTCCCCCTGACCAGATTTAAGCCCGATCTGATCATTAGGTGATGAAAGCCCCATGGAGGCAATACGATCCAGCAACTCGTTTAAGGATGAGGAATCCATCGAAATTGTGTCTTCGGAGTGTTCGGAGCCGATATAGGAGCGGTGCTCGATGACCGTGGGAAGCACGGCTCGCCTGGCGGCCACCCGGGCGCATACAGCGAACCCGCCGAGCTGGAGGATCTGGCCCAAAGCCAGGCTGCTTCTGAGGGTGATATCGTCGTTGATGATGAGACGAGCCATCGATCGCTTCTTGCGAGCGCACAACGGAGCTCTCAATGTAAGCACCATTGTCGGTGTCAAAACTGGCAGATCTCGGGTAGGGGTGCCCAAGCAGTGCGTCTAAGGGTCGATGGTAACAGGAGACTGGGGACACGATGTTTACCCAGGTTCAAGCCCTCTCGATCGAGGTAATACCCTACTTCCTGCTTGATTGATCTTGATGAATATAGGGTTACAAGAGTTGATCTCCCTCGAGATCGTAATGGCTAAAACCCTAAGAGTCTAGCCTATGCAATTGTGATTCTGCTACCCTCTACAGACTAGACCCTCCGGTTTATATATCCACCGGAGGAGACCTAGGGTTACAATGAGTACTTGGTGTGACGCCCCCGATTTGTCCGTACACTAATCATGCACGCAAATGTGTACGGCCAAGATCAGGGACTCACTGGAAGATATCACAACACAACTCTAAAAGTAAAATAAGTCATACAAGCTTCATATTACAAGCCAGGGGCCTCGAGGGCTCGAATACAAGTGCTCGATCATAGACGAGTCAGCGGAAGCAACAAATATCTGAGTACAGCCATAAGGTTAAACAAGGTGCCATAAGATGGCTAGCACAAACTAGGATACAGATCGAAAGAGGAGCAGGCCTCCTGCCTGGGATCCTCCTAACTACTCCTGGTCGTCGTCGGCAGACTGAACGTAGTAGTAGGCACCTCCGGTGTCGTAGGAGTCGTCGTAGGTGGCGTCTGGCTCCTGGGCTCCACCATCTGGTTGCAACATCCGAGAAGAAGGTACAGAAGGGGGAAAAGGGGGAGCAAAGCAACCGTGAGTACTCATCCAAAGTACTCGCAAGCAAGGATCTATACTACATATGCAATGGTAACAATGATATGGGTAATATCGGTGGACTGAACTGCAGCAAGCGGGAATAAGAGGGGGATAGCTAATCCGAACGAAGACTACGCTTCTGGCAGCCTCCATCTTGCAGCAGTAGGAGAGAATAGATGGTAAGTTCACCAAGTAACAACGAATAGCATAATCCTACTCGGCGATTCTCCCGCGCATCACCCTGTGAGAGAGCAACCACCGAGTTATATCTGGAACTCATCTGGGTGTGTTTTATCAAGTGTCCGGTTCTAGTTATCATGAGGTCGGAATACAACTCCGGGTCGTCCTTTTACCGAGGGACACGGCTATTCGAATAGATTAACTTCCCTGCAGGGGTGCACCACATAACCCAGCAAGCTTGATCCCATTTGACCGGACACACTTTCCAGGGTCATGCCCGGCCTCGGAAGATCAACACGTCGTAGCACTACCTAAGCACATCAGAGAGGTCAGCACGTCGGTCTAAGTCCTAAGCACACAGGGGTCTGGGCCCATCGCCCAATGCACACCTGCACGTTGCGAGGGCGGCCGGTAAGCAGACCTAGCCTCTCCTAATACCAGAGTAGGCTTCCAGTCCAATCCGGCGCGCGCCGCTAAACCGCTGACGTCAAGAAGGCTTCGGCTGATACCACGACGTCGAGTACCCATAACTATTCCCACGTAGCTGGTTAGTGCGTATAGACCAAATGGCCAGACTCAGATCAAATATCCAAACTCGTTAAGCGTGTTATTATGAAATAACCGCGGACAACGACCAGGGCCAGGCCACCTGTCTCCTAGGTGTCTCAACCTGCCCTGTCGCTCCGCCACTAAGATCCACACAGAGGGCCGTCGGGAAAGTATGTCCTTTCAGCCCCCAATCCGTGAATCAACCGCGGGTACTCAACGAGCCGACCCGACTTTAGTCACATCAAGTATCATGTATATGTGTATGTAATATATACCCGTGATCACCCCCAAGTGATCACGGCCCGATAGAATAGCAGGGCAGACGGACAAGGGTGAAGGGCCACTGATGGAATACTAGCATCCTATACTAAGCATTTAGGATTGCAGGTAAAGTATCAACAGTGGTAGCAACAATGACAGGCTATGCAGCAGAATAGGATTATCGAAAGCAGTAACATGCTACACTACTCTAATGCAAGCAGTAGAGAGAAGAGTAGGCGATATCTGGTGATCAAGGGGGGGGGCTTGCCTGGAAGCTCGGCAGCCAAAGTGGGGTCGTCAACACCGTAGTCGATCGGGGCAGCAGCAGCGTCGGTCTCGTAGTCTACCGGAGAGAAGAGGGGGAAGAAACAGTGAATACAATGCAAACAGATGCATGACGATGCATGACATGACATGTAACGGTGCTAAGTGTGCCCTAACGCAGTATCGGGTGATACTGACGAAGGGGGGAAACATCCGGGAAAGTATTCCCGGCGTTTCGCGTTTTCGGGCGGATGAAACGGAGGGGAAAGTTGCGGGTTCGGTATGCTAGAGATGTGTGGTGGACGAACGGTCTGCGTATTCGGATGCGTCTCGAATTTCTGAGCAACTTTCATATATAAATTATTTTCATCCGAGTTACGGTTTAAAAGATATGATTTTTAAAGGTTTTATTAATTTCTGGAATTTAATAATAATTAAATTAATTCGAAAAATGATTTATGACATCAGCATGATGTCATGCTGACGGCAGCAGGGGTTGACTAGTCAACCTGACAGGTGGGTCCCACCTGTCAGTGACACAGTATTAATTAGGGTTAATTAAGTTAATCACAATTAATTAGTTTAAGTTAACAGTATATCATTAAGTTAAATAGTCATTAGGTTAATTAAAACATTAGTTAATCTAAAGGTGATTAATTAACTTAATTAATTTGTTAATTAATTAATTAATTAATATATTTATTTATTTATTTATTTATTTTTTTAAATCCCTTTTTTTTAAACGTTCTGGGGGCGGGCCCCGGCTGTCATAGGCCTGGGGCCTTAGTGGGTTTGGGTCCTGGTTTCGGGCGTAGGCGCCCGTAGCCGGTGGCAGCACGGCCCGAGCACGGCGGGGCGCCGGCGCAGGTCGCCGGCCGAGGAGGCCTTGGTCACGAGGGGAGGGGCGCAGCCCTGGGCGCCGGCCAGGGCAGCCCGAGGGCACCGGCGCGGCCCAGGGGAGCGACGG
>LR738709.1:285798975-285827766 GCA_902687465.1 Secale cereale
GTGTGTGTTTGTGTGTGTGTGTGTGTGTGGTGTGACCTTTGTTGGACTTTATGGCTTTGGTGGTTGCTTTTTATATAAAGCGGGGCAAAAAGCCTTTTTTGGTAATATTTGACCAAGATTATAAAATAAAATAACAACATGTAGAATAACTAATAGATAAAATATGAGACTACTTTTCATAATGCATCAAATGATACAAATTTTGTATTGTGGATATTGATACATTTTTCAAAAAACTCGTCAAACATGCACCAGTTTGACTTTTGAAAAAACAAATACACCTTATATAAAGGAACAGAGGGTGTATGTATCAAGGAAAATCGTAGATATTACAAACGAAGGCGAAACAAGACACCAGACGACCTGTGAAAAATGATATTACATCAAAAAACATATTGGTCGTCTTCTTTTTTTGGTTGCTCGCCATCCGCTGGAGATTGGAAAATACAATAAACAGGTAGTAAGGGATACCGGCACCTATTAGATCTTTTTGTTTGCAATGAGTGGCTATTGCTATCTTCAAACCCTTATACGGAGATGGCGTTTGTAGGGGTTCAAGAAACATCAGTTGTGGCAGCACCCCACGCAGTGTAGGCTCGCAATTCTTCACCACCAATTCAGAGGTTTTAGAAAGTAGACCTTGTTGTAATAAAATGAATGAAGAGGTCAACGTCATAAAACCAATAAACAACCAATTTCTTTCCTTCATAAACACACCAAATGGCAAAAGTCTAAGAGACCTTGATTGACATAGAATTTGATGTCATTGAGGAATGGGGATGCTGGAGAGACCTTATTCTAATGCATCATCACATATGCCACCTCGCCTATAGCGCTAGGGAAACAAAAATCTAAGGATGTTAAAAAATAATGAAGAGTAGGTTACACACTCATCTAGCCTCCTCTACTACCAATGTAACAACAAGATGAAAGAGAGGAGGGGGGGGGGTGATATGACAGCATATGAGGAAACCTAGGCGGCAGCTATTTCTATCGCAAGTGAGTTCGTTGATCTCACATATACTTTTAGTTATTCCCCCAACATATGGTTAATACTAATATTAAGAAACTATTGGGAAGAAGTAATGATATACCTATGGTTTCTAAAAGAAACCGTGTTCTCATTGATCTTACTATCATGGATATAGAATGCAACCATTCACATCCTATAATACTAGGAGGACTGTTCTGGTCAAGGTTGTCCTTGACATGAAGGAAGGAAATATTAAATTTAATTCCCAATGGGAAAAAGGAAGGAATATTTTCCAAGGAAGAAAAATAAATAACGTTATGAAATTGTACGCGCCAGAGTAAATTTCAGCAGGTCCCTCGGTAGGGTATTGCGATGTGGTGATTATTAAGTCGGAGGGAAAATAGGAGACAAATTTACCAGGCTTCGGACCTTCCTTACAAGTTAAAACTCTACTCGTTCTTTTTGTATATTTTTATGGGGGGTGCACAAAGTACATGTATAAATCGAGGGATTGTATGATCTATCAACTAGCTCGGCCCTGCTTATATAAAGTACGGAGCCCCCTAGGGTTACACATCCTATTCGACTACAACGATGGAGGTGACTCCTCCACGGATCGGGCTTCCTTGTGTTGAATGGCAAGGCTTACAGATTCTTCTCCTATTAGACCCATGGGCTGGACTAGTGGCCCCGCACGGAGCTGGCCTAAGGGGCCTTGGGCCAGACACCAGGAAGGTGAGGCACCTTGGGCTGTAACACCGTTAATAGCCGCTGAACCGGCCATCAAGCTTAGTTTAATTAATACGTCCATTTTGCATCATGTTTTCCTATTTATATTTATTGCAATTTGGACTATTATTTCACTTTATGATACAATTATTATGCCTTTTCTCTCTTATTTTGCAAATTTCACAAGAAGAGGGAGATTGCCAGCAGCTGGAATTCTAGACCGGAAAGGGCTATACAGGACACACTTATTTTGTACTACTCTAAATGACCTAAATTGGGATGGAGAATTATTTAGGAATATATAAAAATTATTGGCGAAAGAAACTTCAGTAGGGGACACGCCAAACAGCCACAAGCCCGGGGGCGCCCCTGGACTTGTGGGGCCCCTGGCAGGCCTCTAAAGCCCATCTTCTGTTATATGATGCCATTTTTCCTAGAAAAAATTAGAAGGAAGGTTTCATGATGAAGCGTCGCCGTCTTGAGGGGGAACCTGGGCAGGAGCACTTTTGTTCTCCGAAGAAGCGATTTCGCCGGGGAAACTTCCCTCCGAGAGGAGGAAATCGAAGCCATCGACATCACCAATGTAAGTGCATCTAGTGCCACCCCTAGTGGTTTTGGAGTATTGACGACAAACCTGGTTGAGGGACTAATGTGTTTGTGAGAATTGCAGGATAACACAGGTAGTAGTCCCTCATTGATTCGGTTAACCTACCGGAGATGACCCCTAAAAATGTATGAAGACATTGATAACAGTGGTGGTATATGAAGATAATCATATTGAAGACTATGACATGAGAAAACATTATGTGAAGACTATGGAGAGCGAAGACATAGATGTTTCGTTGTTTCCTTTTCTTCTTTGTTGAGTCATAGGAACCACCGTACTGTTAAGTGGGGTCCAAGTGAACTAAGTCAGAGTGACTGAAGTGATGCTCAACCAAATCCTATGTCTTCGAGCGAAGACTATGAGAGCAAATCTTATCCAGAGGTGGATGAGTTAGCGTTACTTGGAGCTCAAGTAAAGTTGCCGTGTGTGTTTGAAATATGACCGTTGGAACACGTGTCAGTTCCTTAGTGACCCAGGGTCACTTCGGACAAATCAGGTCGGGTTGCCCAGTGGCTATAAATAGCCCACCCCCTACACCATAAATTGGCGGCTGCTCAGAGTTATTGCACGGCTTTTGTCGTTTGAGAGCAACCCACCTCCGAAGCATTTGAGAGAGAAATCCTTGCGAGAACAAAGCCCAAACACCCAGAGCCAAAGAGTGTTAGGCATCACTGAAGTATTTCTGTCTGTGTGACCTGAAGACTTATTACACTTGAGGACTGTGTTTCCTCCAACCGGTTAGGCGTCGCGTTCTGAGCATCCAAGAGTCATTGTGGATTGCCGGTGAACGAAGTCTGTGAAGGTTTGGAAGTCTACCTTGAAGACTTACCAGAGTGATTGGGCGAGGACTAGGTGTTTTTAGCTCAAGGGGAACAAGGTGAAGACGCAGTCTTCTGAGTTAAATCTCAGCCTCCCTAACCAGACGTACAGTTGTCACAGCAACTGGAACTGGTCTAACAAATCACTGTCTTCCCCGAGCTACTGGTTCTATCCTTTCCTTCCCTTTACTTACTGCTCTATGTTGTGAAGACATTGCATGCTTGCCTTATCTGATTGTCTTCACTGAGCATCTACTTGTTGTGATTGGCTTCATTCCTCCTTCCTTTATGATCACTACTGCCTAGTTGCTATTAGTCTTCATGCTTTCACTTCATTGAGTACATGACTATGGCTTATCTAGTGTAGTCCACTTTCCGCTGCACACTAATAGGCTTGAGCTTATTGTTTGGCTTCGAAACCACCATGTTTTGAAGCATTTCATAAAAATCGCCTATTCACCCCCCTCTAGTCGATATACTGCACTTTCAATTGGTACCAGAGCTAGGTACTCCCTTGTTCTGTGTGATTCGGTTAAACCACCTGGAGTTTTAGCTATGTCGACTGCAGGGATAATCAAAGTCTCCACTGCGTGCCCCGTCTTCGATGGCACCGAATATCCCTACTAGAAGAACAAGATGCGCATGCATCTTGAAGCCATTGACGTGGACCTCTGGTTTGTCGTCAAGAACGGCGTTCCCAAGACTGGTGAAGGTATCACCCCTGCTGATGTCAAGAGGCTCGTTCAATTGGATTCAACGGCCAAAAACATCATCTATGGTCATCTGACCAAAGGACAGTACGGTCGTGTCAGTGCTCTGGGCACGTCAAAGGAAGTTTGGGACTGGCTCTCAAAGTTCAATGAAGGAGTCTCTACCCAGAGAGATCAAAGGATCAGCGTCCTTCGCAATCTCTTCAATCGCTTCAAGAGACATGACAATGAAAATGTCCAGCATACTTTTGATCGTCTCACTGACATCACAAATGAGCTTCAAGCACTTGGCGCCACTGAGATTACCAAGCATGAAATCGTCAAGACCCTTCTGAGATCACTCGACAGCTCATTTGATATCCTTGCCCTGATGATTCAAGAACGCCCTGACTTCAAGACTCTCGACCCGTCTGATATACTTGAGAGGCTCAACACACATGAGTTCCAGCTATCTGAGAAGCGTGACATCTATGGTCCCAACTATGGCCGATCTCGCGCCTTGAAGGCAAAAGTTGTTTCCTCATCTGAAGAAGAATTTGACTGCAGTTCTGATGATCCTGAAGACATTGGAAAGGAGCTTGCCATGCTTGTGAAGAAGTTCCAGAAATTCACTAGGAAGAAAGGCTTCAGAAAGTCTTCAAGATCCAGCTCAAGAAATGATGAAGCATCTGCTCATGACTACAAGAAAAGAACATGTCATAAGTGCAAGAAACCTGGTCACTACATCTCTGAGTGTCCTCAGTGGGACAACGAGAAGAAGAAAAAGAAGAGCAAGGAATATGATTCTGGTGACAAGAAAAAGAAGAAATACTCAAAGTCTTCTTCAAAGTCTTCATCAAAGTATTCATCACACAAGAAGAATTCATCTGGCAAGGCTCGCGCTTTTGTTGGCAAGGAGATGAATTCTGAGGAAGAATCTGCTTCTGAAGAGGTGGAAGTGGAGTCGGAGGAAGAGTCTGATTCTGGTGCTGCAAGTCTGGCTTTAGCCACTGCCTACGTGGGCAAGTCTATCTTCAACACTGAAGACAATGGCCCCATCCCCAACAATGATGATGAGGACGACGACTCTGCACCCACCTTGTGCTTCATGGCACGCGGTGCCAAGGTAAAATCATGCGATGCTTACTTTCAAACATCTAGTGAAGATGACTCTGATTGTGAATCAAAACCTAGCTAAAAAACACTTGCTAAAATTGCCACTGAACAACAGAAAGCCATGGAACATATTCAAAAACTATTAGACAAAAGCGATGACGTGTTGGACGCGGAAATGACCCGTTCTCAGTCCTTAATTGAAGACATAAAAAATCTTCATGTTAAGTACAAAGAACTTGAAGAGCTTTATGAATCGCTTTCAAAAACTCATGAAAAGCTTTCCCACGATTACATTCAAAGGAAGCGAGAACTTGAGAAAGTGAAAGCGGCTCATGAAGATCTTCAAAAGGAGAATGAGTCAATCCGCGCACAACTGATCAGCTCCACTCACGAAGAGTTTGAACCACCATGTCTAAAATGCATTGAATGTGATAATGCTACATCTGTTGTTGAATGCTCTACTGCTGCCACTATTGCAATATCTTCAAATATTGATGTGGAAACTAACCCATCTGTTGAGGAAACCACTACTATTGCTGATGAAAATGCTAGGTTGAAGACTTTGCTTGAAACAGGGATGTACAAAAGCCTCAAAGGGCATCAGACTCTATGTGATGTCCTCAAAAAGCAGATACTGAACCGAAACCCTAGGAAAGAGGGTGTTGGGTTCGACAGGAAAATGAATGTTGATGGTTCATACTGGAAGCCTGAGCAGTATCCCAAAACCACATGGGTTGCTGCAAAGGAACCTTTAGTGGATCCATCTACCTTATCTGACTTCACTTGTGCTAATCCTGTTATCATTGATAAATCCTTAGATGCAAACTATAAACTGTTTAAGAATCAAAATGGTGAAGTGTTTGCCAGGTATATTGGTACTAACTGCAGGAATGGACCACCTATGAAGAAGATCTGGGTACCCAAATGTTGTCTTGAGAAGCTTCCAGCAAATACTATCATGACACCTCCTGGGATGAAGACAAACCCCAGACCAAAGGCTTCATATGGTCCTAAGGCTTCATACAGACAAAGGACTCGCCTGAGTCACCCTAACACAGATGTTTTGCAGGAAAATCATACTCAGACCCACGAATATGAGCGTGTTTCTTCAAACCGCTATGTTCATAAATCAAAGAACTTATTTGCCTATTCTTATGAGTATTATTCTCCTCCCGCAAGACTATTTGCTAGGGCCCCAAAGCCAAAATTCTCAGATGCTGCTCTTAGACTCATTGCTTCTAAGCCACCCCTGAAAATTTGGGTGGTTAAGAAGAACTAACTTTCTCTTGCAGGGAAAGGTCTCCAGCCTATAATCAAAGGCTTCTGATGCTATTGCTGGGGACCAAAAACACTTGTAGGGCACAAGATCAAATGCCCAAAATGACTTACTGCTCATACTACTCATAAATCACTTGCTGAACATCTTATCAGTCCTGAGTTACATCTAAATCTTTTATAATCCACTTATGCATCAATTGTTTATGCTTCACAATGGCTTTTGGTGAAGCCTATCCTCCTAACTGCATTGTAGGGGGAGACACCAAAGTCTTCAGAATGGATTATGGATAGCGGATGCACAAATCATATGACCGGTGATCGAAATCTTCTCATGGACTCAACTTTACGTCCATCCAACAAGAGTCACATCACATTTGCTGATACTGGTAAAAGCAAAGTGTTGGGTCTAGGTAGAGTTGCAATCTCAAGAGATCAGCACATGGATAAAGTCATGCTTGTTGAATCTCTTGGCTTCAACTTAATGTCTGTCTCAATGCTTTGTGACTTAAACATGATTGTGATCTTTGGTAAATTTCGTTGCATTGCACTAATGGAATCTGACAAGTCTTTAGTATTTGAAGGATACAGAAAAGGTGATCTGTATATGGTAGATTTCTCAGCTGGACCACAGATGGCCGTATGTTTTCTAGCAAAAGACTCAGAGTGCTGGCTCTGGCATCGGAGGCTAGGACATGCTGGCATGAGGAACTTGCACACTCTCACAAAGAAGAAGCATGCCATAGGCATCGAGGAAGTCAAGTTCAAGAAAGATCATCTATGTGGTGCCTGTGAAGCTGGGAAGATGACTAGAGCCAAGCATCCCTCGAAGACAATCATGACGACTTCTAAACCCTTCGAGCTGCTCCACATGGACTTATTTGGCCCTACTCACTACTCCACCTTCTCTACCACAACCTGTCTCTATGGCTTCGTCATTGTTGATGATTACTCAAGATACACATGGGTGCACATAATACTCTACAAGACTAAAGTGCAAGATGTCTTCAGACGCTTCGCCAACCGTGCCATGAACAATTATGGCATCAAGATCAAACATATCAGAAGTGACAATGGCGCTGAATTCAAGAACACTGGCCTCGATCTTGATCTGGATGAGATGGGAATCACTCATGAATTTTCAGCCCCATATACACCTCAGCAAAATGGGATCGTTGAGCGCAAGAACAGAACTCTAATTGAGATGGCTCGAACGATGCTCGATGAGTACAAAACACCAAGAAGATTCTGGCCCGAAGCTATTGACACTGCATGCCATATCATCAACCGTGTTTATCTTCACAAGCTTCTGAAGAAAACATCCTATGAACTCCTCACTGGAAAGAAGCCAAATGTAAGCTACTTCAGAGTATTTGGAGCTAAGTGCTGGATCAAGGATCCTCATCATAAGTCAAAATTTGCACCCAAAGCTCATGAAGGCTTCATGCTCGGATATGGAAAGGACTCACACTCCTACAGAGTCTTCAACATTTTTCTCTATAAAACTGTTGAAACTATGGATGTGAGGTTTGATGAGACAAATGGATCAAAAAGAGAATCCCTACCAAATGTGCTAGATGAAGCTTCACCAAATGAACCTATCAAGCTAATGGGAACTGGTGAGATCATGCCTTCTGAAGCACAACCTGACGAGGAACTCATCATCTCTGCTCCAAATCAACCTGAAGACAATGCTCAGCCTGAAGACACTACTTCTGATAAAGACATTGTACAACAAGAGCAAAATCTTCGTCCAGCTCATCCTCATGTTGCAAGTGAAGTGCAAGTTGAGAAGATAATTGATAACATAAATGCTCCTGGTCCACTCACTCGCTCAAGAGCAACACAGCTTGCAAATTTCTGTGGGCATTTTGCTTTTGTCTCATTATCTGAACCCAAGAAAGTTGCTGAAGCTTTTATGGAGCCTGAATGGATTCAAGCAATGGAAGAAGAGCTTCAACAGTTTGAGCTGAAAAATGTGTGGTAACTTGTCAAGCGTCCTGATCCTCGAAAGCACAACATAATAGGCACAAAATGGATCTATCGCAACAAGCAAGATGAGCACGGTCAAGTGGTCAGAAACAAAGCTCGTCTCATTGCTCAAGGATACACTCAAGTTGAAGGGATAGACTTCGATGAAACATTTGCTCCTGTGGCTAGACTTGAAGCTATTCGTATACTGCTAGCCTATGCAAATCATCACAACATACTTCTATATCAAATGGATGTAAAGAGTGCCTTTCTCAATGGAAGAATTGAAAAAGAAGTGTATGTTGCACAACCACCTGGCTTTGAAGACCCAAAACGTCCTGATATGGTATACAAGCTCAACAAGGCACTGTATGGCCTCAAACAAGCGCCTCGTGCTTGGTATGACACCCTCAAAGACTTCCTGAAGAGCAAAGGCTTCAAACCTGGATCCCTAGATCCCACACTCTTCACGAAGACATATGATGATGAGCTATTTGTCTGCCAAATCAATGTGGATGACATTATCTTCCGCTGCACGGACAAGAAATACAGTGATGAGTTTGGTCACATGATGCAAGAACAATATCAAATGTCTATGATGGGTGAGCTAAAGTTCTTCCTTGGTCTTCAAATTCGTCAGCAAAGCAACGACATCTTCATATCTCAAGATAAGTACCTTAAAGACTGCCAGAAGAAGTTTGGTATGCAAGACTGCAAAGGGTACTCAACGCCAATGCCTGCCAAACATCATCTGGGTCCCGACACCAATGGTAAAGAGTTTGATCAACAGTTATACCGCTCCATGATTGGTTCTTTACTTTATTTATGTGCATCTAGGCCAGATATTATGCTTAGCGTTTGCATGTGTGCTCAATATCAAGCGGCACCAAAGGAGTCACATCACTTAGCTGTGAAGCGAATACTTCGATATTTGGCTTACACCCCAACACTAGGATTATGGTATCCAAAGGGCTCAGAGTTTGATCCAGTAGGATTTTCAGATGCTGATTATGCTGATGACAAAGTTGATCGCAAGTCTACATCTGGCACATGTCACTTTCTAGGACGATCACTTGTCTGTTGGTCTTCAAAGAAGCAGAACTATGTCTCACTCTCCACTACTGAATCTGAATACATTGCTGTTGGATCTTGCTACGCTCAGCTTGTCTGGATGAAGCAAACACTCAAGGACTATGGAGTCCATCTGAAGCATGTGCCACTCTACTGTGATAATGAAAGCGCCATCAAGATTGCCAACAACCCAGTTCAGCACTCGAAGACAAAGCACATTGAAATTCGTCATCACTTTCTCAGAGATCATGTTATGAAGGAAGCTATTGATATCATACACGTCAACACTGAAGAGCAACTGGCAGATATCTTCACAAAGCCCTTGGATGAGAAAAGGTTTTGCAAGTTGCGGTGTGAGCTAAATATCTTAGAATCCTCAAATGTCGTGTAATCAGGCACACATCCTAACACTTATGCATATTGATGACTTAGATGTGCAACACACGAAGTAAAGTATATCTTCAATCAATGAAGACTTACATTCTACGTGTGAATAAATTAACATGGAATTTGACTTCGGAGCGCCACGATAATTGTGCGCCGTGTCTGGGTCTAATACTTCCTATACGGTGGGTAACGCCACCACCAAATTCTTGTTTGAAGCGTTTCTTGTGGCGTTACATTTGCAAAGTCTTCGCACTTGGTTTGTCTTCATATAGGACATATATATATATATATAGAGAGAGAGAGTTGTGTTTTGTCCTCAACAGCATTCACTTATAGCTATGTCTTCGTATTTGAATCTTTTGGACTAAGTGAATGTGATCGGACCCTAACCTCTCTATGCTTTCTCATCCCACACTATGTCTGTCCAAATCATATGCATTCTGTTGAAACAGTCGAATATCTTCTCTGCATCCTTGTCAGCAGAAGATACGGAGACAAACTTTAAATCTGATTTTAATGCTCCATCTGTTATGCCTGAAACCCGGAGAAGCCGGAACGACTACTCCGACAGTCGTGGTGTACGTGGGATCGTGGGACAACTCCCAATGCATTACATGACCGCCACGTGTCACTCGTATGTGAACCGTCAGGGGTACCTAAGTAATTACGCTGTGCCGTCTCCCATGCCTATAAATGCACGTCCCATCACGGTCAAAAGTTTCTTCCACCAGCTCTCCACCTCGACCAACCCTAGCGCCTCCGCTAGCTTTCGACGACGCCGGCGACGAAGCGCTTCGCTGCCGCAACTTTGTCGACGCCGTCCTCACGCCGGCCGCAGACCTCTTCTACTCCGCCATCGCCGAAGCTGTCCTCCGTCGCCAAGTTAGGGCACGGACGACCAAACTGCTGGGCATCCAACTCCTACTCCGTCTAAGCAGTTCATCGTGTGGTAAATAAAACTTGCTTTTTACCATCTACTAGATCCATAAAGATTCATCTACTTTACCACAAGAGGTTTCTGCCTACTTAGATATATAGATCTATCCTGTCTGCATCTCATATCTTGCCTAGTACATTCACATATGCTTCAACTATAGTTAGATTCCTCACTTGTACTTATTCATGGATTCGTACAAATCTGGAACCAACTCCCATGAGTGAATGTATTCGCACTATGAGGTCAAAGTCTTCAAAACTGTTTTAATCTTCAAAACTTCTGAGAATGCATATGACCTCTTCCCCTTCCCTCGCATCTCTAATGCTGTCACAGGTACATGTCTGTGGGAGAATCCCTTGGTTCTCATAGTCTGCATTCATTTACAGAGTTTTTGCAGCGTCACATTCATTCCCCTGAAGCTAGTTCCTGTTTGACCAGCAAACCGAAGCATTTGCCAGTTTTGAAGCCATTCAATTTGAAGCCATTCAGGTTGAAGCAAATGGCATCTGACAAGACAGTAAGAAAGGGTGGCAGACAGCGCCGTGGCAACACCTCCATTGATTTGCCTCCTGATCTCAGTGAGATATACAAGACTGATCCAAAGGAGAATTACAATCAGAGGAAGACCCGAATCCAATGGATTCGAAGATACTGGACTGAACAATGGTTCAAATATAGGTTCGTGACCCAAGAATATGTCGAGAAAAACGCCATCAAGCATCCATGGGGAGATATCACTTATAAGAATCTTCCCCCCAAGACTCGTGCTGAAGCCATTGCTCAAGGCTTCTATCCTTGCATGGTTAGAGGGCCACAGCCTGCTGATGCTGATCCAAGCTCTCTGCTCTGGTGTCGCGACGACAATCTGTTCAAGCGAAATCTTCAATTCGCCAAGAACTCGGCCAAAGAAAACAAGAAGCTATGGGGATTAGACTTCAAACCTGGCCCCTCTGCGCCCCGCGCTGATGGCTCGCGCGAAGCTGATCCGAATCTGG
Source organism: Secale cereale (assembly GCA_902687465.1). NCBI lineage: Eukaryota > Viridiplantae > Streptophyta > Magnoliopsida > Poales > Poaceae > Secale > Secale cereale. The sequence continues at coordinate 285,810,544 of LR738709.1, forward strand.
TTGGGCCGTTGTACAACCTAGAGGGCCTCATCAGTCACATAATAGTTCAAGGGGCAGATGTAGATCAGCCTGAAGCAGATGATGACTCTGAAGAAGCACCTGCAACGCCGAAGCCCCAGAAGAAGAAATCAAAGGCTTCAAAGGCTACTCCACCAAGAGCTTCTAGAGTGAAGCCTTTGGCCACTGCTCCACCTGCACCAAGTGTGCAATCTGAGGAACACTCTCAAATCTCCAAGAGCAGACAACTGAAGAGGAAGCCAACACGCAACCCCAGTCCAGCTCTCACTCCTGATGCAGTACTGAAGACTGCCAACGATGCCCTTGATCTCTCAAGTGATGAAGATCTTGGAGATGATGCTTTGGAGCTATTGATCAAGAGCAAGCAGGATGCTGAAATCTTCAATGATTTGCCGCTCTTTGACGTTGGAGTGCTCAATAACTTCATTGATGAATGGTTTGACACTCCCAACCTGAGCTTCGACGATCTTCAACTTCCAGTTGGCCCCAGCGTCTCCTTCCATGGCGCCATTGCTTCTGAGCTAGCTCTGGCTCACAGAATTGTTGAGCTGAAGCAAAAGATAGACTCTGAAAAAGCTTAGTTCAAGAAGCATATGGACAAGCTCAGCGTGCAAGAACTTCAAAACTTTAAGGTTATGATGCAAGAGCTCAAGGAAGCCTTTCGCCAGCGGCGTGAAGAAGCTAAAGGTTCTCGCGAGCGAATCAAGGACCTGGCTGCAAAATGTGTTCAAGCATTCAATGAAGCTGAAAAGCACAAGGCACTTGGGCGTCCTGGCATTGATCCAAGGATGGCTGCCAAGAAGAAGAAGAAGCAGCCTGTGCCCGAAGCAGAAGCATCTGGGCAGGAAATGCCTCGCATAGTCTTCCCTGCGAGCATGACAGGCACGAAGCCTAAGGCAACTCCAACCGCTTCAAAGCTCAAGAAGACTAAGGTGGCTGAAGCTGAAGCTCGTAAGCGTAAGCAATCTACTGATGAAGCTCCACCCACCAAGAAGCGAAAGACCAAGAAGGATAAGGCTGCTTCCGAAGAGCCTATCTTTGTCGAGCCAATCTCAGTTGTCCGCCCTGCATCTGCCCAGAGAGAACGAAGACTGACTGTTCATGAGCCTGCTCCCACAGAGGCTGAAGGCATTCCAACTGTTGACCCCACCGCAGCTGAAGACATTGGTCCTCACGACAATGTTGAAGATGATGAAGTCCTTCCTCAGATCGAATACAACATTGACTCTTCGCCTGTTCTCACGAACAGCGAACACATCAGCATTGGTCGTCCATTGACGCCAATTGCTCAGGATGACTCCTGGGATGATCACCCACAGGATACACAAGACACTCCCCAACAAACTCAAGACACCAGTATGGTGCTTGAAGACAAAGACTTTGAGGCCAAACAACCTCCATCTCCTCAGGCGTCACCAGCTTTTCGCAGGCTTCGCAAAGGACCAAGGCCTCAAGTCACTACCCCGAGTGCTCCAGAAGGAGTAGAGCAACCATCTGCAACTGATGCTGCTCCTACTGGAGACCCCTCGGAATCTGAAGCCAAAGCGGCTGAAGATATTCCAGCTGCATCAGCCGAAGATGAACCACCCCAACAAGAAGAACAACAACCCCAAGTTGAAGAAGAAAGTACTGCTGCACCACCTATTCTCGAGGAGAACGTGTCCGACCCTCCAGCTCCTGAAGTGGAGGCTACAAATCCAGAGGCTGCCACCACCAACACTGAAGCCAATGACGTGGTTATGGCTGAAGCTTTTGTGGCACCTGAAGACTCTGTGGCGCCTGAAGTGACTGGGCCTGACGTAACTGCTCTTGATGCCATTGCTGCTCCTGAAGCCAGTGCTGTGCCTGAAGCTAATGCTGCACCTGACGCCAATCTGCAGCTTGAAGACAATGCCTCTGCTCCTGTTCCGCCTCCACGGCCTCATACCATTGAGCAAGCGTACAACAAGGATGATCAGCTTGTTACTGTCCGGTGGCCCATTCTGATTCCGCCACCTACAACTGAACCACGTGCTGCTGGTCCTTAGTTTGATCATCATGTTGCTCACAGGCCCCAAGTTCAGAAGCCTAAGCCAAGACTGCCAAGGCTTCTAGGTATTGCAACATCTTCAGGGTCATTCAATGCCAATAGCGTCACTGCGCACAACAACTTCTTTGACAGCGCCAAGAACCCATATTCCAAGCCAAGAATATCATCAGATAGGTTCTTGAGCCATCAACAGCGAAGCTACTACTCAAGAGTACTATATGATCAAGGCCGCATTTTCCCTCATATGCGTCTTGACACTGAAGCTATTGCTGGCCTGCCCTGCTTGGAGGAAGCTCTTGACTGCTTCCGTGATGCTGGCTTACTCAATTTTGTCCTAGATAAAGAGCATTGGAATGAAGAGCTGCTTCTGCAATTCTATGCAACACTCCACATCCGAGGCTACAACAGGGATCCGAAGACATGGGTCCTTGAGTGGATGACAGGCGATGTGCATCATGAAGATAAAGCCTTTGATCTCATTGAGCTTATTGGCCTACCCACTCCAGGGGATCTATATGAACCTGGCTGTCAACTGCACACTGAAGCCTTGGAGAGTATCTTTCAGAAGCGCCAGCCCAACATGAGCCAAATGCTCAGCATGATGAAGCCTCTGCCAAGTGATGCTGAATATCCTAAGGAATTCTTTGTTGAAGACCTTAAGTACCTGCCGCGCACCATCTATCACATTATAAGGCGTACTCTATGGCCAATCAAAGGACATTCTTCATCAGCCAAGCTTGAAGGCCCTATGAAGACTTTGGTCTTCTATATCTTCAATGGCATCAGCTTCAATGCTCAAGATTTCTTCATCAGGCAAATTGCTATGTCTGGAGCTGATCTATTTGGACTGAAATTTTATGCACCTTGGATAATGCGCCTCATCAAGTTGCACTCAGCTGTCACCTATCAGCCCTCTGCTCGCAACCATCAGATTTTCTTGCCTGAGGTTGATATGTCAGCTGAAGCCATTTACCAAGAGCCTGCTAAAGAGCCTGTTAGTCTTCACAACGCTGATCATCAAAGCTTCACTCAGTAGATTAAAGGGGTTCCAGCAGTCTCACGTGTTTATCCTCTGGCTGGCCGTACTCGTCTACCTCGACACGCTGAAATCGAAGCCACTGAAAGCACCATCGCTCAAAGGCCTCAGAAGCGATCTCGTGTCCTGAACAACCGAGAGCTTCTAGTAGCCCTTCATCAGAAACAGGACAAGCATCACCTCTGGTTAAAGCGTCAGATGCAGAGCCTCTTGGTGGATGTCAATCGCATTCGCAATCTTGCCACCAAGAATGCTTTTGTTGCTCATGAAACATGTCGGAGGTCTTGGAAGAGTTTGACCTTGCTGAGTGCTAAAGCGGATCTTCAAGACGATGGCTTCACTGAGAGATTCAAGTTTGACAACAATCCTCCAAGGACTGCTGTTATGCGTCGAACTCCATCCCTTGAAGATTCTGAATACTCCTCCTCCGCTGCAACAATTGACGCCAGGGTGATCGATGATCAGGATGATGCTACTTCACCGCCTCCTACTTCAGCGTGCATCGACACTGCACCAACCACTTCTGCACCGCCAAACGACAACACTGACGGTGCATCCTCTTCTACTCCACCTGGGAACGAGTAGAGGCTCTATGTCTTCAAACCTTTTTGGTCCTTACTGACAAAATGGGGAGAAGCATATGAGTTGATAGTCTTCAAGCGGGTCCATATGGGCGGGTGCTTTATAATTTGCCAAGTGTTTACAACTCTCGCTTTGCTACATTTGGTTCTTTGAGTTGTAACAGTTAAACTGATGGTTGTCTGCTACGTTTTTATGCTACTCTGTAATGCGATGATAAATTCCGCATCTGCTATCTTATATTCCACACTTAGTCATTATTGGAGACGTCCATTTTTCATTATGCATGTCATTATCTTCGACATATCAATTATGCATGATGAATTGTCTTCATAAGTTGAAGAGGATCTCCACAAGTACAACCTGCCATATGCATTTGCATTCAAAGGCAAATCAACTATATGCACATCTTCAGGGGGAGCCTTTTGCTACTTACGAAGAAAATACCTTATCCTTTACAATTTCACATATCTTTATCCCCGTTGAAAACTTCAACCAGTTTGTCATCAATCACCAAAAAGGGGGAGATTGTAAGTGCATCTAGTGCCACCCCTAGTGGTTTTGGAGTATTGACGACAAACCTGGTTGAGGGACTAATGTGTTTGTGATAATTGCAGGATAACACAGGTAGTAGTCCCTCATTGATTCGGTTAACCTACCGGAGATGACCCCTAAAAATGTATGAAGACATTGATAACAGTGGTGGTATATGAAGATAATCATATTGAAGACTATGACATAAGAAAACATTGTGTGAAGACTATGGAGAGCGAAGACGTAGATGTTTCGTTGTTTCCTTTTCTTCTTTGTTGAGTCATAGGAACCACCGTACTGTTAAGTGGGGTCCAAGTGAACTAAGTCAGAGTGACTGAAGTGATGCTCAACCAAATCCTATGTCTTTGAGCGAAGACTATGAGAGCAAATCTTATCCAGAGGCGGATGAGTCAGCTTTACTTGGAGCTCAAGTAAAGTTGCCGTGTGTGTTTGAAATCTGACCTTTGGAACACGTGTCAGTTCCTTAGTGACCCAGGGTCACTTCGGACAAATCAGGTCGGGTTGCCCAGTGGCTATAAATAGCCCACCCCCTACACCATAAATTGGCTGCTGCTCAGAGTTATTGCACGACTTTTGTCGTTTGAGAGCAACCCACCTCCGAAGCATTTGAGAGAGAAATCCTTGCGAGGACAAAGCCCAAACACCTAGAGCCAAAGAGTGTTAGGCATCACTGAAGTCTTTCTGTCTGTGTGACCTGAAGACTTATTACACTTGAGGACTGTGTTTCCTCCAGCCGGTTAGGCGTCGCGTTCTGAGCATCCAAGAGTCATTGTGGATTGCCGGTGAACGAAGTCTGTGAAGATTTGGAAGTCTACCTTGAAGACTTACCAGAGTGATTGGGCGAGGACTAGGTGTTCTTAGCTCAAGGGGAACAAGGTGAAGACGCAGTCTTCTGAGTTAAATCTCAGCCTCCCTAACCAGACGTACAGTTGTCACAGCAACTGGAACTGGTCTAACAAATCACTGTCTTCCCCGAGCTACTGGTTCTATCCTTTCCTTCCCTTTACTTACTGCTCTATGTTGTGAAGACATTGCATGCTTGCCATATCTGATTGTCTTCACTGAGCATCTACTTGTTGTGATTGGCTTCATTCCTCCTTCCTTTATGATCACCACTGCCTAGTTGCTATTAGTCTTCATGCTTTCGCTTCATTGAGTACATGACTATGGTTTATCTAGTGTAGTCCACTTTCCGCTGCATACTAATAGGCTTGAGCTTATCGTTTGGCTTCGAAACCACCATGTTTTGAAGCATTTCATAAAAATCGCCTATTCACCCCCCTCTAGTCGATATACTGCACTTTCAACCAACAATCCTCTCATCATGGGAGGACTAATCTTCATCAACATCTTCACCAACACCATCTCATCTCAAACCCTAGTTCATCTCTTGTATTCAATCTTCGTCTCAAAACCTTAGATTGGTACATGTTGGTTGCTAGTAGTGTTGATTACATCATGTAGTTGATGCTAGTTGGTTTATTTGGTGGAAGATTATTTGTTTAGATCATTAATGGTACTCAACCCCCCTCTGGTCTTGTCATTATATGAATATGATTTGTGAGTAGTTAATTTTGTTCTAGATGACATGGGAGAAGTCCGGTTATAAGTAATCATGTGAATTTGGTATTCGTTCGATATTTTAATGATATGTATGTTGTTTCTTCCTTTAGTGGTGTCATGTGAATGTCAACTACAACACACTTCACCATACTTGGGCCTAAGGGAAGGCATTATGGAGTAGTAATTAGATGATGGGTTGCTAGATGATGACCCACAAGTATAGGGTGTCAATCGTAGTCCTTTCGATAAGTAAGTGTGTCGAACCCAACGAGGAGCAGAAGGAAATGACAAGTGGTTTTCAGCAAGGTAATGTTTGCATGCACTGAAATTGTGTGTAATAGATAATTTGATAGCAAGATAATTAGTAACATGCAAGTAACAGTAACGGTAAATAGTATGCAACAATATAGCCCAATCCTTTTGTGGAAAAGGACATGACAAAACGGTTTCATATAATAATAAAGTGTTCTTGAGGGTACACGGGAATTTCATCTAGTCACTTTCACCATGTTGGTTTGATTTGTGTTTGTTACTTCGATAATTAGTTTCTCCACAATGCTTAGGTGATGTTCTTACTTGAACAAGCCTCCTACTTATGATTAACCCCGTCGCAAGCATCTTCAACTACGAAAAAAGTGTTAAGATAAAATCTAACCATAGTATTAAACATTTGGGTCCAAATCGGTGCCTTATGAAGTTGCGCATAAACTAGGGTTTAAGCTTCTGTCACTCTAGCAACCCATCATCTAATAACTACTCCACAATGTATTCCCTTAGGCCCAAATATGGTGAAGTGTCATGTAGTCGACGTTCACATGACACCACTAAGGGAATTATAACACACACATCATCGGAATATTGAACACATATCAAGTTGACATAATTACTTGCAACATGATTTCTCCCGTGACCTCAAGAACAAAAGTAACTACTCACAAGTGATAAAAATGCTCAAGATTAGAGGGGTATGAAATAGCATAATGGATCTAAACATATAATCTTCCACCAAATAAACCATATAGTAATCAACTACAAGATGTAATCAACACTACTAGTCAGCCACAGGTACCAATCTGAGGTTCCGGTACAGAGATTGAACACAAGAGATGAACTAGAGTTTCACAGGAGATGGTGCTATTGAAGATGTTAATGAAGATTGGCCTCCCAAAGATGAGAGGTGTAACGCCCGGATAATTAAGCTACAGTAATTCCCTCCTAATGATCCCACGTCACCACAATTACTATTGTTGATCTCTCGATGATTCAAATCCTGTTCGAATTCAAATTCAACATCAAGTAAAAGAATAAAGTTTTCAAATATTAAAACCAAAATGTTGGAATAAGTCTATAAATTCCCATGTTCATTGACATGTTGAAACCAACTTCATTTGGGTCACAAAAAAATCCTTAGGAAATTAATAAGTGGTCCAATAGCAAATAAAATGGTCTTTTCAAAATAAACAATTATTCATACAATTCAAATTGACCTCAAACTTTGTGAGCCTCTTCGAGATATTGCATATAATTTATGTGCCAATTGTCACATTTAACAAAAAAACTTTTAGTTCCTAAATTTAATAGAAAGAAGACAATAAAATAAGAAAATAAAAAACAAAACCTAACTACTGTTGGGCTGAACCTTAAGTGTATAGGAGTAGGCCCAGCCCACTAGAAGTTCCCTCTCCTCTGTTCATAGAACAGAGGCGTGGAAGCCATTCGAGGCGCTATGGCCGCGCCGAGCCTTGTGTAGCGGCCATCGGTGACCTCCCTCTCGGCCTATAAGCCCCGACACCCTCCCCTAACCCTAGGTCGCCCGCTGCCTCTCCCACTTGACCCCTCGCTCGCCCCTCCCCCTCTCAGATTCGCTCGCGCCCGAGAGACAACCGTTGCCACCTCGTCAATGCCGCGGCTGTCGACCTCCCCTCATCGCGCCAAGGCATCAAGGAGCTGCATCACCTTCCCCTGCTTCGGCTACGAGCATCGGCCAGAGCTAGGAGGCGCGTACACTCGCCATCGATGTTGTCTTCGCTAACAGCCGCGGTAGCTCGCCGTCGATTCGTCGCCGTTCGACCTCTTCCAGCCTCCTCGACCTCGCCCTCGCACTCTCTATGAGCTTCTCTTCCTCCCTGCCCTTCTCTTGCTCCTCCATGTGCCTCGTAGACACGTATCCATTGAACGCTGCCGCTACCCATTGTCGATCTGTCGCTGTAGCCGCCCGCAGTCCCCGCGCCCTGCTCTCCTCGCCCTGCGTGCGCGCTGGCCTGCACTCCCGCGCGCCCCGCTTCTACCACCTCCGCCTGACCGTGCCGCCCTCGCCGACGTCTGTCCTGCCGCGTACAGGACGCACCGGCGCGCCCCAGCCAGGGCCCTCACGCGCGTGCGCCCATCGTGCGTCCGCACCCCGCTGCTCCCGTCGACGTGCACTACGCCCGTGCTCCCAGCCATGGCTGTGCGCCGCACCGAGCCACCCCACCGCACCCCCTGGTGCGTGCCCCCACCGCGCTGCACGGCAGCGCCCGTGCGCTGCTCGGCCACGCTCGCGCTCGCCGCCTATTCCTCGCGCGTGGACATCTGCCGGGGTTGCGCCCCTCCCCTGCTAGCCACTGCGCTGTTCCAAGCACTGCTGCTGCCTTTGCTTTGCTGCTTTGGCTAGCTGCTACTGCTATGCGTTGCTGCTGGTACTAACTGCTCTACGTTGCTACCTAGCTTTTCTAATTCTACAATAACTAACCCTCTAGATAGTCCCTAAACAGAGACTAAACAATTCTTAATAGGACTAAAAAATTGTGGGCAGGTAGTACACTTGACAAGCTTCATTTTACCCCATTGGACCGAATCCATATGATGTATGGATTAAATCATACAGAAATCACAAAATAACATCTTTTGTTAACAGAGAACATAACTAACCCCTAGCCTACTAAGTTGCGTGTGCTATGTGTGTGTGAGTGCTTTGTGTGTGCGTGTGGCCGGCTGGGTTCTGCCTAGTAGTGGCCGACTCATGCTTACATTAGTACTACTAGGTAGTATTTGTTAGCGCTAAGTTAATCTACTGGTAGATGACATGTAGGCCCTCATTAGATAAGTTAGGTTTATTTAATTGTTTAGGTAAATACCTATGACATGTGGGTCACACCTCTCCTTTTGACTAGTCAAATTGACTTGATCAACTCAAATTAAAAGTAATTTAGAAAATCTAGAATATTGATAAAACATTGAAAAATCATATAAAATAATCTGTAACTCGGATAAAAATAATTTATATATGAAAGTTGCTCACAAAAATATGACGAGTCCAAATATGCATTCCGTTCACCTGCCACATGCCCCTAGGATAGCGAACATGCAACCGCCCCCTCTGTTTGATCTGTCCGAAAATGCCTAACTTTGGGAAAACATTACCGGATGTTATTCCCCTTCGCCTATATTGTGTACCATTGCGTTATAACCCCCTAGCTCCGCATATTGCCATGTTATGCTTTGTCATGCACATGTGTGCTTTATATTTACTATTTCTTTCCCCTCTTCTTCTCCGGTAGACCCCGAGACCGCTGCGGATGTCCCCGTGATCGACTACGTCAAGGACGACCCTTCTTCTCTTTCAGCGGAGCTTCCAGGCAAGCCCCCCCTTTGTTCATCCTGATATTTCCCATTCCATTCTCTCATGCTTGCATTAGATTTTGCTAATGTATTTGATTGCTCCTATTCTGATGCATAGCCTGCTTTTGTACCTGCCATTGTACCTTACCTACTTATCCTAAGATGCTTAGTATAGGTTGGTCAGTGATCCATCAGTGACCCCCACCTTTTCCTTGTTGCCCCTACTTCATCATCGACGACTCGAGCAACGTGATCGATAACCATAGCCTAACACCTCACATCACATCACACCCCCTTTATTGCTCGACTCTGCAGAGATACTATCGACTTCCGAGGGTGATACCTCGTAATGCACTCCTGACGATAACTCTGTAGTGTAGCTATTTGGTCGTGGTCATCGAGGGCGATTCCTCCTTTCACCACTTCCGATACGTCTCTATCGTGCAGCCCCTCAAGTGTGAACCTCGAGGGTGATTCCTCCTACGTTCGCCTTGATGATTACATTGAGTGGAATCCCTCGAGGATGATTCCTCGGGGTTTCCCCCTTGATGTTTGGACACACAGTTACCTTGACTTTACTTGAGACATTTGTGAAAGGCGGGCAGGCCCAGTGAGCACCCGCGAGAGTTGTTACGGTGGCGGCTGGCTGTTTAGCAGTATCATCCAGGAGGGGTGATAGCTCCGTACTGGTCCCGACAGCCGTCACTTCTTTCGATAATGCACTAACATGTTTGGGTATTTGTTATGAGTTGGTCTCTGGCCTTTACGCACTAACCACCACACGAGAATAGTTATGGGCCTTGGCACTGTGGTATCAGCCAAAGCTTTGTCAGCCATCCAGTTCATCATTGCGGCATGGTCGGACTGTTCTGGCTATCCGAGGCTGTGCTGGTATCCACCCTGCGCGTAACGACCCGTAGTGCAACAGGCGATGGCCCATGACCCCAGAGTGCTTAGGATGTAGACTAGCGGGGACCTCTCTGCTGAGCCTAGGTAGAGCTGTGACGTGTTGATCTTCCGAGGCCGGGCATTGACTCAGAAAAGTGTGTCCGGACAGAGATGATCTAGCGTGAGGGTACTGTGGTGCACCCCTACAGGGAAGTTATCTATTCGAATAGCCGTGTCCACGGTAATGAACGTTCAGTCTTATACCCTGATCTATTATAAGTAGAAATGGATACTTGAGATATGTGATGGATATGTTTGCTCCGGGATTGCTTCCTCGCAGGTAGTGGAGGAAGGATCTCTGGGCAATATTGTTACAACATGCTTGATAATTATAATATGCTATTCTGTATTCTCTACTACTGCTGCAAGATGGTGGTTTCCATAAGATTCTTGAAGATGCTAGTCTTCGATAAGCTAGGCTTTTCCCCTTCTCTTCTGGCATTCTCCAGTTCAGTCCATAGATACAACTTATTCCTTTGATACCGATGCATACTTAGTCTAGATCTGATGCTTGCGGGTACTTTGGATGAGTACTCATGGTTGCTTGGCTCCTCCTTTTCGCCCTTGTTTATTCTTTCTGGTTGTTGCCACTAGATGGCGGATCCCAGGAGCCAGATGCCACCCTAGTCGACTACTACTACTACCCCGACGGATCCTACTACTGCGTGGAGACCACCGACGAATAGGAGTAGTTAGGAGGTCCCAGGCAGGAGGCCTTGCCTCGTCGATCGTTGATGTTTGTGCTAGCCTTCTTAAGGCAAACTTGTTTAACTTATGTCTATACTCTAATATTGTTGCTTCCACAAACTCTGTTGCTTTCGAGCTTCTGTATTCGGGCCCTCGAGGCCCCTGGCTTGTCATATGAAGCTTGTATTATCTTAATTTGTGTCTAGATTTGTGTTGTGATATCTTCCCGTGAGTCCCTGATTTTGGTCGTACACATTTGCGTGCATGATTGGTGTACGGTCAAATCGGGGGCGTCACAAGTTGGTACCAGAGCTGACTACCTCTAGGAACCCCCCTTTCCAACTCCTTGGTCGACGTTGAGTCTAGTCTTTGAAAAATTGTTTTACTAACATGGCTGTGTGGCTTACGGGCCCACATCGCCAATGGGTGGTGTTAGGATCTTTTACTCCTTGTCTATACTCTGGGACTCTCATCTCTCGTTTATATTTGGGTTTAATGATTTTGCTTACTCTAACATCAGGATCTCGTGATCACATCCACCCAACGATCTGTATTACGCCTTTCTTAAATTAAGGACCAAGTTCTGCTTCACATTGTTCACTGACTGTAGGATCCTCATATCGAGGGCACCTTACATCGTCACTTGCAAATTCCTAGCTCCAGTGATTCTCTCTGACGTTGATATAGCCTTTGCTATGTCTTGTTGATGTATTCCTCCATCGCGTGCATGCGTGCCGCCTAGTATGTCTAGGATGTTTCTCTTGTCCGAACTCATACGAGCAACATGTATTTGGCCCCGTATATGTATATGTATGTCTTCAATGGCTACTGCTTTGTACATACTGCGCCTTTGCTCATTGTTCAAGTTACATCTTGGATGACTCCATACACTGGCTCCACCCCTTGCTAAGCTACCCCTCTGTTGCATTTAAGCAGGATGGTTAGAACCGCTGATCGTGTCCATGCTAGTAAAATTCCAGCACCGCCCGAATACATGGCCGGAATGATACAACAGTTGATCTGGATCGCTAGATCATTGAAGGAGTCATGGCTCAGTTTCCAAGCCCCAATATGAATCAGGAACCAACCCCAGTGACTCTACAAGACTTTGCGTGTCTCAACCCTATCATCTACTGGAGATCAACTCAACCCCTTGATGTTGATGACTGGCTCCGTGAAATCACTTTTAAGTTGGAGTCTGCTGATGTAGGCCCTCCCAACTATGTCACCTTTGCGGCTTACTACTTGAAAAGTCCCAATGCTCAATGGTGGGTGAGGGAGTCCTCGATTGAGGGGTCCTCATGTAGCTAGGTAACTCATGGTGGGCCGGACTGGTGGGCCGTGAAGATCATTGTTAAAGATCATCTCTCGTATCCGAATAGGACTCATGTGTTCGTATAATGGCAAGTTTTAGGTTCGGGTGTAATCTTTCCTTCCTTTGCAAGATTGTAATGTACAAACCCTAGGCCCCTCAAGTGCATATATAAACTGGAGGGTTTAGTCCGTAGAGGCTGATAGAGAATCACAAATCCTCATAGGCTAGACTTTAGGGTTTAGCCAATACGATCTCGAGGTAGATCAACTCTTGTAATCACATTCATCCATATTAATATAGCAGGAAGTAGGGTATTACCTCGATCGAGAGGGCCTGAACCTGGTAAACATCATGTCCCCAGCTTCCTATTACCATCAATCCTCAGACACATAGTTCGGGACCCCCTACTCGAGATCCGCCGGTTTTGACACCGACATTGGTGCTTTCATTGAGAGTTCCACTATGTCGTCGACCGAAGGACTGCTGGATCGCATCATCAACCACGACGGCAACACCGAGGGAATCGTCCCTCCTGGACAGCTCTTCATGTTCGGCGGCTTCATGCTCCTTGCCAACACAGAAGGCCACCTCGAGCAGGTTGAGAGCTACGCCCCTGGCCATCAAGTCAGGTTTGGAAGCTTAAACTACGTTGCGGATATCCACGGAGACTTAATCTTTGATGGATTCGAGCCTGCGGCGACCTCTCCCTGCCATCACGATGAACATGACCTAACTCTCTCATCGGATCAGGAAATAGCACCTGTAATAGTTCTGGCCCTAGATCCAAAACAGATGCGTTGCCCGAGGATGGGAAGCTCAACCCCGTCGCGGAAGCTACAGACTCTACGACGCTGGAGCCGCGCACAGACCCAACTATGAGCGGGATCTGTGTTACCGGAACCCCGGACTCGTCTCCGGCCTTAAATTCCGAATCATGCGCATCTGCGCCCTTCAAGCTCGATCAGGCCTCTATTGCCGAACTCAGTGCTACAGATATCTTCCAGCACTCACCCTTTGGCGACATGTTAAAATTGTTAAAATCCGTCTCCTTAGCTGGGGACACACAGCCGACTTATCTTCGGTTCGAACTGGAGGCTGATGGAGAATTTTGCTCCCCACCCACCACCAACTTGGTAGCCACGGTCAAAGATCTAACCGATCTACTTGACTATGCTTCCAAAGACTTCGAAGGGATGGACCTCGAAGCCGAAGCAGATCCAGATCAAAGCCGGCCCATAACCGGGCGGTGGACAGCTATGTCTTCATACGATGTGCATATGGTGGATACACCTAAGGAGAAGGAGGGCGACGGCGAAAACGATCCCCTAAAGGACAAGCCTGTCGAAGAACCCCCCAAACGTCGGCGCCCAAAGCGCCGAACTAAATCCCATAAAGGAAAAGATAGCAACACTATCACTAACGATGGTAGCAGTCCGGAACAAGCCGAAGACCTAGCAGACCCAGCAATGGAGCAGGAGGAGCGAGAGGACGGTGAACATTGTCCGAAGTTGCTGTTCGATGACAACGATGCTAAAGACAGTAATTATGAACCTGTCTTCGAAGAGGATGTCATCCTAGGCGATGACAAATACATCGTCCCAGAAGAACCCTTAGAACAAAAACGCTTCCATCGGAGGCTTATTGCCACTGCAAGGAGCCTTAAAAGCAGCAGAGACGGCTTCGAGCCGCACATGACATGCTCAATGATAGATGGAACGAAGTGCTAGACGCTGAGCAAAAATATGGCTACAATCGCCAAACGAAAGGCTATGCTATCTATCCTAAGCGCAAACTGCTGCTCGAATTCGACGAGGAGGCCACTGCGCACATACCGCCGAAGAATAACACCGCCGATAAACTGGACCGACCACCTCGCGGACGGGACAAAGTGGCTAGCAACGGCGTACACAAGCCCGCACCCCCACCCCGTAAAGGAAAGGGGGATGCGGCTCAAGTCTGGAAACACGATTTGCGTGAGTACTTGAACATCAAGGCAGGCAAGACCAGATCCATCTATGGATCTAGGGATCGCACTCCCGCACGGGACGGCGGCTATTAAGGCAATCGCGTTGGTCATATACCAGTTTGGGGTCAATACCGAACATCACAACCATAGGACATACGGCATGACATAGCAAAATACAGGGGTGTTGCACACCCTTGACCAATGAGGTGGTGGATCATGACTTTCCAGAAGGATTTAAACCCGTGAACATCGAGGCATACGATGGAACGACGGACCCTGCCGTCTGGATAGAAGACTTTATTCTTCACATCCATATGGCTCGGGGAGATGATCTCCACGCCATAAAATATTTACCCCTCAAGCTGAAAGGACCAGCTAGGTGATACGTCTCCAACGTATCAATAATTTTTTATTGTTCCATGCTATTATATATTTTGTTTTCGATGTTTAATGGGCTTTATTATACACTTTTATATTATTTTTGGGACTAACCTACTAACCCAAGGCCTAGTGCAGATTGCTGTTTTTTGCCTATTTCAGGGTTTCGCGGAAAAGGAATATCAAACGGAATGAAACCTTCAGGAGAGTTATTTTTGGAAACGTATCTACCCAGAAGACTTGGAGTACACACGAGGGAACGAAGGAGGTGGCCACGAGGGTCCAGGGTGCGCCCCCTACCCCTGAGCGCGCCCCCACCCTCGTGGGCCCCCTCTGGCTCCCCCGATGTCCTCCTTCCTCCTATATATATCCATGTACCCTGAAAACATCGAGGCAACAGAGAAAACCCTAATTCCACCGCCGCAACCTTCTACTCCCATGAGATCCCATCTTGGGGTCTGTTCCGGAGCTCCGCCGGAGGGGGGATCTACCACAGAGTGCTTCTACATCAACACCATAGCCTCAACAATGAGTTGTGAGTAGTTTACCATAGACCTTCGGGTCCATAGTTATTTGCTAGATGGCTTCTTCTCTCTTTTTGGATCTCAATACCAAGTTCTCCTCGATCTTCGAGGAGATCTATTCGATGTAATATTTTTGCGGTGTGTTTGTGGAGATCCAATGAATTGTGGGTTTATGATCAAGATTATCTACGAGAAATATTTGATTCTTTTCTGAAATCTTTTATGTATGATTATAATATCCTTGCAAGTCTCTTCGAATTATCGGTTTGAATTGGCCTACTAGATCTATAGTTCTTGCTGTTGGGGAACGTAGTATTTTTAAAATTTTCCTACGATCACGCAAGATCTATCTACTAGATGCATAGCAACGAGAGGGGAGAGTGTGTCTACGTACCCTCGTAGACCGAAAGCGGAAGCGTTTATCAACGCGGTTGATGTAGTCGTGCACCTTCACGATCCGTCCCGATCTAGTACCGAACGTACGGCACCTCCGCGTTCAGCACACGTTCAGCTCGATGACGTCCTCGCCTTCTTGATCCAGCAAGACGGGCGAAGTAGTAGATGAGTTCCGGCAGCATGACGGCGTGGTGATGGTTGTTGATGAAGAATAATCTCTGCAGGGCTTCGCCAAGCACTACAGAAACTAGACGGAGGATAAACTAGAGGGTCGGGGTAGCCGGCACACGGCTTGGTGTATCTTGATGTGTCTTGGGTGCTAGCCCTACCCCTCTATTTATATGTTGAGCCCTGGGGTCGAAACTTGGAGCAAAAGCCTCCTCAAAGTCGGTTTTGCCCGAAAGGAAAGAGTCCCACTCGGACTCCAGGGCTAGACGCCAGGGTTCCGGGCGTCTACCCCCTAGACGCCAGGGTTCCTGGCGTCTAGCCTCTGGTCTCCGCAAAACTTCCTTTTGCACTTTCCTAAAGCCTCGTGGGCTTTCCCCTTTGGCCCAAATAAAGTGTTCTCGTACCCAAACATTTCGGGAAACATCCGGAACCCCTTCCGGTGAATTCCGGAACCCTTCCGGAGGTCAAACACTATTATCCCATATATTAATCTTTATCTCCGGACCATTCCGGAGTTCCTCGTCATGTCCAGGATCCCATCTCAGATTTCATGGCTTCAAGCCATTTTGCGGAATCTGGGCTCATCATCGCTTCCTCATAGTTCGTAGGTTCATCATGGTCTAGTAACATGATTTCCAGAAATGGGTTGCCGTACCACTCTGGTGCGGAACGTACTCTGGTTGATCTACGACGTTCAGTAGAAACTTGATCCGAAGTTTTATGATCATCATCATTAACTTCCTCACTGATTGGTGTAGGTATCACTGGAACAATTTTCTGTGATGTACTACTTTCCAATTCAGGAGAAGGTACAATTACCTCATCAAGTTCTACTTTCCTCCCACTCACTTCTTTCGAGAGAAGCTCCTTCTCTAGAAAGGATCCATTCTTAGCAACGAATATCTTGCCTTTGGATCTGTGATAGAAGGTGTACCCAACAGTCACCTTTGGGTATCCTAAGAAGACACTTTTCTCCAAGTTGGGTTCGAGCTTATCAGGTTGAAGCTTTTTCACATAAGCATCGCAACCCCAAACTTTAAGAAACAATAACTTTGGTTTCTTGCCAAACCACAGTTCTTAAGGCATTGTCTCAACGGATTCAGATGATGCCCTTATTTAACGTGAATGTAGCTGTCTCTAATGCATAACCCCAAAAGTGATAGTGGTAGATCGGTAAGATACATCATCGATCGCACCATATCTAATAAAGTACGGTTATGACGTTCGGACACACCATTACACTATGGTGTTCCAGGTGGCGTGAGTAGTGAAACTATTTCACATTGTTTTTACTGAAGGCCAAACTCGCTAACTCAAATATTTTACCTCTACGATCATATCGTAGAAACTCTTATTTTCTGTTACGATGATTCTCCACTTCACTCTGAAATTCTTTGAACTTTTCAAATGTTTCAGACTTGTGCTTCATTAAGTAGATATACCCATATCTTCTTAAATCAT
>LR738709.1:285827776-285913411 GCA_902687465.1 Secale cereale
AGTGAAGGTCAGAAAATAACGATACCCGCCGCGAGCTTCAACACTCATTGGTCCGCATACATCAGTATGTATGATTTCCAACAACTCTGTTGCTCGCTCCACAGTTCCGGAGAACGGAGTTTTAGTCATCTTGCCCATGAGGCATGGTTCGCAAGCACCAAGTGATTCATAATCAAGTGATTCCAGAAGTCCATCACTATGGAGTTTCTTCATGCGCTTTACACCAATATGACCTAAACGGCAGTGCCACAAATAAGTTGCACTATCATTATTAACCTTGCATCTTTTGGCTTCAATATTATGAATATGTGTATCACACGATCAAGATCCAACAAACCATTTTCATTGGGTGTATGACCATAGAAGGTTTTATTCATGTAAACAGAACAACAATTATTTTCTAACTTACATGAATAACCGTATTGCAATAAACATGATCAAATCATATTCATGCTCAACACAAACACCAAATAACACTTATTTAGTTTCAACACTAATCCCGAAGGTATAGGGAGTGTGCGATGATGATCATATCAATCTTGGAACTACTTCCAATACACATCGTCACTTCATCCTTTAACTAGTTTCTGTTCATTATGCAACTCCCATTTCGAGTTACTACTCTTTAGCAACTGAACAAGTATCAAATACCGAGGGGTTACTATGAACACTAGTAAAATACACATCAATAATTTATATATCAAATATACCTTTGTTCACTTTGCCATCCTTCTTATCCGCCAAATATCTTGGGCAGTTCCACTTCTAGTGACCATTTCCTTTGCAGTCAAAGCACTTGTTTCAGGCTTGAGTTTAGCTTTGGGTTTCTTCACGGGAGTGACAACTTGTTTGTCATTCTTCTTGAAGTTCCCCTTCTATCCCTTTGCCCTTTACTTGAAACAAGTGGTCTGGTTAACCATCAACACTTGATGCTCTTTCTTGATTTCTACGTTCGCCGATTTCAGCATCGCGAAGAGCTCGGGAATTACTTTCGTCGTCCCTTGCATATTATAGTTCATCACGAAGTTCTACTAACTTGGTGATAGTGTCTAGAGAACTTTGTCAATTACTATCTTATCTGGAAGATTAACTCCCGCTTGATTCAAGCAATTGTACTACCCAGACAATCTGAGCACATGCTCACTAGTTGAGCTATTCTCCTCCATCTTGTAGGCAAAGTACTGTCAGAGGTCTTATACCTCTCGACACGGGCATGAGTATGAAATACTAATTTCAACTCTTGGAACATCTCATATGCTCCGTGGCGTTTCAAAACGTTTTTTAAGTCCCGGTTATAAGCCGTAAAGCATGGTGCACTAAACTATCAAGCAGTCATCATATCGAGCTTTTGTCAAAACGTTCATAACGTCTACATCTGCTCCTGCAATAGGTCTGTCACCTAGCAGTGCATCAAGGACATAATTCTTCTGTGCAGCAATGAGGATAATCCTCAGATCACGTAACAATTCCGCATCATTGCTACTAATTCTTTCAACTTAGTTTTCTCTAGGAACATATAAAATAAATGGGGAGCAACATCGCGAACTATTGATCTACAACATAGATATGCTAATACTACCAGGACTAAGTTCATGATAAATTAAAGTTCAATTTAATCATATTACATAAGAACTCCCACTTAGATAGACATCCCTCTAGTCATCTAAATGATCACGTGATCCAAATCAACTAAACCATGTCCGATCATCACGTGAGATGGAGTAGTTTCAATGGTGAACATCTTATGTTGATCATATCTACTATATGATTCACGCTCAACCTTTCGGTCTCCAGTGTTCCGAGGCCATATCTGCATATGCTAGGCTTGTCAAGTTTAACCCGAGTATTCTGCGTGTGCAAAACTGTCTTACACCCGTTGTATTTGAACGTAGAGCTTATCACACCCGATCATCACGTGGTGTCTCAGCACGAAGAACTTTCGCAATGGTGCATACTCAGGGAGAACACTTATACCTTGAAATTTAGTAAGGGGTCATCTTATAATGCTACCGTCGTTCTAAGCAAAATAAGAAGCATAATAAGATAAACATCACATGCAATCAAAATACGTGACATGATATGGCCATCATCATGTTGTGCTTTTGATCTCCATCTCCAAAGCACCGTCATGATCACCTTCGTCACCGGCGTGACACCTTGATCTCCATCGTAGCATCATTGTCGTCTCACCAACTATTGCTTCTACGACTATCGCTACCGCTTAGTGATAAAGTAAAGCAATTACATGGCGATTGCATTTCATACAATAAAGCGACAACCATATGGCTCCTGCCAGTTGCCGATAACATTACAAAACATGATCATCTCATACAAAACCGTATAACTCATCATGTCTTGACCATATCACATCACAACATGCCCTGCAAAAACAAGTTAGACGTCCTCTACTTTGTTGTTGCAAGTTTTACGTGGCTGCTACGGGCTTAGCAAGAACCGTTCTTACCTACACATACAAAAACCACAACGATGTTTCGTCAAGTATGTGCTGTTTTAACCTTCACAAGGACCGGGCGTAGCCACACTTGATTCAGCTAAAGTGAGAGAGACAGACACCCGCCAGTCACCTTTAAGCAACGAGTGCTCGTAACGGTGAAACCAGTCTCGCGTAAGCGTACGTGTAATATTGGTCCGGGCCGCTTCATCTCACAATACCGCCGAAGCAAAGTATGACATTCTGGTAAGCAGTATGACTAGTATCGCCCACAACTCATTGTGTTCTACTCGTGCATATCATCTACGCATAGACCTGGCTCATGATGCCACTGTTGGGGAACGTAGTATTTTTAAAATTTTCCTACGATGACGCAAGATCTATCTACTAGATGCATAGCAACGAGAGGGGAGAGTGTGTCTACGTACCCTCGTAGACCGAAAGCGGAAGAGTTTATCAACGCGGTTGATGTAGTCGTGCACCTTCACGATCCGTCCCGATCTAGTACCGAACGTACGGCACCTCCGCGTTCAGCACATGTTCAGCTCGATGACGTCCTCGCCTTCTTGATCCAGCAAGACGGGCGAAGTAGTAGATGAGTTCCGGCAGCACGACGGCATGGTGACGGTTGTTGATGAAGAATAATCTCTGCAGGGCTTCGCCAAGCACTACAGAAACTAGACGGAGGATAAACTAGAGGGTCGGGGTAGCCGGCACACGGCTTGGTGTATCTTGATGTGTCTTGGGTGCTAGCCCTACCCCTCTATTTATATGTTGAGCCCTGGGGTCGAAACTTGGAGCAAAAGCCTCCTCAAAGTCGGTTTTGCCCGAAAGGAAAGAGTCCCACTCGGACTCCAGGGCTAGACGCCAGGGTTCCGGGCGTCTACCCCCTAGACGCCAGGGTTCCTGGCGTCTAGCCTCTGGTCTCCGCAAAACTTCCTTTTGCACTTTCCTAAAGCCTCGTGGGCTTTCCCCTTTGGCCCAAATAAAGTGTTCTCGTACCCAAACATTTCGGGAAACATCCGGAACCCCTTCCGGTGAATTCCGGAACCCTTCCGGAGGTCAAACACTATTATCCCATATATTAATCTTTATCTCCGGACCATTCCGGAGTTCCTCGTCATGTCCAGGATCCCATCTCAGATTTCATGGCTTCAAGCCATTTTGCGGAATCTGGGCTCATCATCGCTTCCTCATAGTTCGTAGGTTCATCATGGTCTAGTAACATGATTTCCAGAAATGGGTTGCCGTACCACTCTGGTGCGGAACGTACTCTGGTTGATCTACGACGTTCAGTAGAAACTTGATCCGAAGTTTTATGATCATCATCATTAACTTCCTCACTGATTGGTGTAGGTATCACTGGAACAATTTTCTGTGATGTACTACTTTCCAATTCAGGAGAAGGTACAATTACCTCATCAAGTTCTACTTTCCTCCCACTCACTTCTTTCGAGAGAAGCTCCTTCTCTAGAAAGGATCCATTCTTAGCAACGAATATCTTGCCTTTGGATCTGTGATAGAAGGTGTACCCAACAGTCACCTTTGGGTATCCTAAGAAGACACTTTTCTCCAAGTTGGGTTCGAGCTTATCAGGTTGAAGCTTTTTCACATAAGCATCGCAACCCCAAACTTTAAGAAACAATAACTTTGGTTTCTTGCCAAACCACAGTTCTTAAGGCATTGTCTCAACGGATTCAGATGATGCCCTTATTTAACGTGAATGTAGCTGTCTCTAATGCATAACCCCAAAAGTGATAGTGGTAGATCGGTAAGATACATCATCGATCGCACCATATCTAATAAAGTACGGTTATGACGTTCGGACACACCATTACACTATGGTGTTCCAGGTGGCGTGAGTAGTGAAACTATTTCACATTGTTTTTACTGAAGGCCAAACTCGCTAACTCAAATATTTTACCTCTACGATCATATCGTAGAAACTCTTATTTTCTGTTACGATGATTCTCCACTTCACTCTGAAATTCTTTGAACTTTTCAAATGTTTCAGACTTGTGCTTCATTAAGTAGATATACCCATATCTTCTTAAATCATTAGTGAAGGTCAGAAAATAACGATACCCGCCGCGAGCTTCAACACTCATTGGTCCGCATACATCAGTATGTATGATTTCCAACAACTCTGTTGCTCGCTCCACAGTTCCGGAGAACGGAGTTTTAGTCATCTTGCCCATGAGGCATGGTTCGCAAGCACCAAGTGATTCATAATCAAGTGATTCCAGAAGTCCATCACTATGGAGTTTCTTCATGCGCTTTACACCAATATGACCTAAACGGCAGTGCCACAAATAAGTTGCACTATCATTATTAACCTTGCATCTTTTGGCTTCAATATTATGAATATGTGTATCACACGATCAAGATCCAACAAACCATTTTCATTGGGTGTATGACCATAGAAGGTTTTATTCATGTAAACAGAACAACAATTATTTTCTAACTTACATGAATAACCGTATTGCAATAAACATGATCAAATCATATTCATGCTCAACACAAACACCAAATAACACTTATTTAGTTTCAACACTAATCCCGAAGGTATAGGGAGTGTGCGATGATGATCATATCAATCTTGGAACTACTTCCAATACACATCGTCACTTCATCCTTTAACTAGTTTCTGTTCATTATGCAACTCCCATTTCGAGTTACTACTCTTTAGCAACTGAACAAGTATCAAATACCGAGGGGTTACTATGAACACTAGTAAAATACACATCAATAATTTATATATCAAATATACCTTTGTTCACTTTGCCATCCTTCTTATCCGCCAAATATCTTGGGCAGTTCCACTTCTAGTGACCATTTCCTTTGCAGTCAAAGCACTTGTTTCAGGCTTGAGTTTAGCTTTGGGTTTCTTCACGGGAGTGACAACTTGTTTGTCATTCTTCTTGAAGTTCCCCTTCTATCCCTTTGCCCTTTACTTGAAACAAGTGGTCTGGTTAACCATCAACACTTGATGCTCTTTCTTGATTTCTACGTTCGCCGATTTCAGCATCGCGAAGAGCTCGGGAATTACTTTCGTCGTCCCTTGCATATTATAGTTCATCACGAAGTTCTACTAACTTGGTGATAGTGTCTAGAGAACTTTGTCAATTACTATCTTATCTGGAAGATTAACTCCCGCTTGATTCAAGCAATTGTACTACCCAGACAATCTGAGCACATGCTCACTAGTTGAGCTATTCTCCTCCATCTTGTAGGCAAAGTACTGTCAGAGGTCTTATACCTCTCGACACGGGCATGAGTATGAAATACTAATTTCAACTCTTGGAACATCTCATATGCTCCGTGGCGTTTCAAAACGTTTTTGAAGTCCCGGTTATAAGCCGTAAAGCATGGTGCACTAAACTATCAAGCAGTCATCATATCGAGCTTTTGTCAAAACGTTCATAACGTCTACATCTGCTCCTGCAATAGGTCTGTCACCTAGCAGTGCATCAAGGACATAATTCTTCTGTGCAGCAATGAGGATAATCCTCAGATCACGTAACAATTCCGCATCATTGCTACTAATTCTTTCAACTTAGTTTTCTCTAGGAACATATAAAATAAATGGGGAGCAACATCGCGAACTATTGATCTACAACATAGATATGCTAATACTACCAGGACTAAGTTCATGATAAATTAAAGTTCAATTTAATCATATTACATAAGAACTCCCACTTAGATAGACATCCCTCTAGTCATCTAAATGATCACGTGATCCAAATCAACTAAACCATGTCCGATCATCACGTGAGATGGAGTAGTTTCAATGGTGAACATCTTATGTTGATCATATCTACTATATGATTCACGCTCAACCTTTCGGTCTCCAGTGTTCCGAGGCCATATCTGCATATGCTAGGCTTGTCAAGTTTAACCCGAGTATTCTGCGTGTGCAAAACTGTCTTACACCCGTTGTATTTGAACGTAGAGCTTATCACACCCGATCATCACGTGGTGTCTCAGCACGAAGAACTTTCGCAATGGTGCATACTCAGGGAGAACACTTATACCTTGAAATTTAGTAAGGGGTCATCTTATAATGCTACCGTCGTTCTAAGCAAAATAAGAAGCATAATAAGATAAACATCACATGCAATCAAAATACGTGACATGATATGGCCATCATCATGTTGTGCTTTTGATCTCCATCTCCAAAGCACCGTCATGATCACCTTCGTCACCGGCGTGACACCTTGATCTCCATCGTAGCATCATTGTCGTCTCACCAACTATTGCTTCTACGACTATCGCTACCGCTTAGTGATAAAGTAAAGCAATTACATGGCGATTGCATTTCATACAATAAAGCGACAACCATATGGCTCCTGCCAGTTGCCGATAACATTACAAAACATGATCATCTCATACAAAACCGTATAACTCATCATGTCTTGACCATATCACATCACAACATGCCCTGCAAAAACAAGTTAGACGTCCTCTACTTTGTTGTTGCAAGTTTTACGTGGCTGCTACGGGCTTAGCAAGAACCGTTCTTACCTACACATACAAAAACCACAACGATGTTTCGTCAAGTATGTGCTGTTTTAACCTTCACAAGGACCGGGCGTAGCCACACTTGATTCAGCTAAAGTGAGAGAGACAGACACCCGCCAGTCACCTTTAAGCAACGAGTGCTCGTAACGGTGAAACCAGTCTCGCGTAAGCGTACGTGTAATATTGGTCCGGGCCGCTTCATCTCACAATACCGCCGAAGCAAAGTATGACATTCTGGTAAGCAGTATGACTAGTATCGCCCACAACTCATTGTGTTCTACTCGTGCATATCATCTACGCATAGACCTGGCTCATGATGCCACTGTTGGGGAACGTAGTATTTTTAAAATTTTCCTACGATGACGCAAGATCTATCTACTAGATGCATAGCAACGAGAGGGGAGAGTGTGTCTACGTACCCTCGTAGACCGAAAGCGGAAGAGTTTATCAACGCGGTTGATGTAGTCGTGCACCTTCACGATCCGTCCCGATCTAGTACCGAACGTACGGCACCTCCGCGTTCAGCACATGTTCAGCTCGATGACGTCCTCGCCTTCTTGATCCAGCAAGACGGGCGAAGTAGTAGATGAGTTCCGGCAGCACGACGGCATGGTGACGGTTGTTGATGAAGAATAATCTCTGCAGGGCTTCGCCAAGCACTACAGAAACTAGACGGAGGATAAACTAGAGGGTCGGGGTAGCCGGCACACGGCTTGGTGTATCTTGATGTGTCTTGGGTGCTAGCCCTACCCCTCTATTTATATGTTGAGCCCTGGGGTCGAAACTTGGAGCAAAAGCCTCTTCAAAGTCGGTTTTGCCCGAAAGGAAAGAGTCCCACTCGGACTCCAGGGCTAGACGCCAGGGTTCCCGGCGTCTACCCCTAGACGCTAGGGTTCCTGGCGTCTAGCCTCTGGTCTCCGCAAAACTTCCTTTTGCACTTTCCTAAAGCCTCGTGGGCTTTCCCCTTTGGCCCAAATAAAGTGTTCTCGTACCCAAACATTTCGGGAAACATCCGGAACCCCTTCCGGTGAATTCCGGAACCCTTCCGGAGGTCAAACACTATTATCCCATATATTAATCTTTATCTCCGGACCATTCTGGAGTTCCTCGTCATGTCCGTGATCACATCCGGGACTCCGAATAACATTCGGTCACCAACATACATAACTCATTCAATACTATATCGTCAACGAACGTTTAAGCGTGCGGACCCTACGGGTTCGAGAACTATGTAGACATGACCGAGACACCTCTCCGGTCAATAACCAATAGCGGAACCTGGATGCCCATATTGGCTCCTACATATTCTACGAAGATCTTTATCGGTCGAACCGCATAACAACATACGTTGTTCCTTTTGTCATCAGTATGTTACTTGCCCGAGATTCGATCGTCGGTATCTCTATACCTAGTTCAATCTCGTTACCGGCAAGTCTCTTTACTCATTCCTTAACACATCATCTCGTGACTAACTCATTAGTCTTTTGCTTGCAAGGCTTATTATGATGTGTGTTACCGAGAGGGCCCAGAGATACCTCTCCGACACTCGGAGTGACAAATCCTAATCTTGATCTATGCGAACACCACGAATACTTTCGGAGACACCTGTAGAGCATCTTTATGATCACCCAGTTACGTTGTGATGTTTGATAGCACACAAGGTGATCCTACGGTATTCGGGAGTTGCATAATCTCATAGTCATAGGAACATGTATAAGTCATGAAGAAAGCAATAGCAGTAAAACTAAACGATCATAGTGCTATGCTAACGGATGGGTCTTGTCCATCACATCATTCTCCTAATGATGTGATCCCGTTGATCAAATGACAACTCATGTCTATGGTTAGGAAACATAACCATCTTTGATCAATGAGCTAGTCTAGTAGAGGCATACTAGGGACACTCTGTTTTGTCTATGTATTCACACATGTACTAAGTTTCCGGTTAATACAATTCTAACATGAATAATAAACATTTATCATGATATAAGGAAATATAAATAACAACTTTATTATTGCCTCTAGGGCATATTTCCTTCACTTGCAATGGGAGAAGTGCTTGGCTTTGGTTTCAATCTTGCGGTGTCCTTTCCCAATGACAGCAGGGGCAGCAAGCCACGGATTCTATTGTTGCCATCGAGGATAAAAAGATGGGGTTTATATCATATTGCTTGAGTTTATTCCTCTACATCATGTCATCTTGCTTAATGCATTACTCTGTTCTTATGAACTTAATACTCTAGATGCATGCTGCATAGCGGTCGATGTGTGGAGTAATAGTAGTAGATGCATAATCGTTTCAGTCTACTTGTCACGGACGTGATGCCTATATATAATGATCATGCCTAGATATTCTCATAACTATGCGCTTTTCTATCAATTGCTTGACTGTAATTTGTTCACCCGGCGTAGAATTCTGCTATCATGAGAGAAGCCACTAGTGAAACCTATGGCCCCCGGGTCTATTATCAACATATTAAACCTTCATCTACTTTACTTTGCATTATTTACTTTCTGTTCTTATATCCAAAAATACTAAAAATATCATACTATCCTATCTATCAGATCTCACTTTCGTAAGTGGTCGTAAAGGGATTGACAACCCCTTATCGCGTTGGCTGCGAATTTCTTATTTGTTTGTGCTGTTGCGAGGGACTCGCGCGTGGTCTCCTACTGGATTGATACCTTGGTTCTCAAAAACTGAGGAAAATACTTACGCTACTGTGCTGCATCACCCTTTCCTCTTCGAGGGAATACAACTCAAGCTCGAGAAGTAGCAAGAAGAATTTATGGCGCCTTTGCCGGGGAGGCTTACGCAAGTCATATACCAAGTACCTATTACAAACCCTTATCCTTCGCATTACATTTTTTGCCTCTCGTTTTCCTCTCCCCCACTTCACCTTTGCCGTTTTACTTGTCCTTCTTTTTTCGTGTGTTTATCGTTCGCTTTTGCTTTGCCCTCATGGCTGAGGCATAGGGAATGACTTTCATTCTTTCTATATTTTTCTGCAGTGGTCGGGCATTGAGTCTTACTCAACTTCATACCTTGTAATACAGGCAAGAACCCTTTCTTTGACTGATCCATTTTGAATTTCTTCAAAATCTTATCAAGGTATTTGCTTTGTGAAAGTCCAATTAAGCGTCTTGATCTATCTCTATAGATCTTGATGCCTAATATATAAGCAGCTTCACCGAGGTCTTTCATTGAAAAACTTTTATTCAAGTATCCTTTTATGCTATCCAGAAATTCTATATCATTTCCAATCAACAATATGTCATCTACATATAATATTAGAAATGCTACAGAGCTCCCACTCACTTTCTTGTAAATACAGGCTTCTCCAAAAGTCTGTATAAAACCATATGCTTTGATCACCTCATCAAAGCGTATATTCCAACTCCGAGATGCTTGCACCAGTCCATAGATGGATCGCTGGAGTTTGCATACTTTGTTAGCACCTTTTGGATCGAAAAAAAACTTTCTGGTTGCATCATATACAACTCTTCTTTGAGATATCCATTCAGGAATGCAGTTTTGACA
Organism: Secale cereale; assembly: GCA_902687465.1. Lineage (NCBI taxonomy): Eukaryota > Viridiplantae > Streptophyta > Magnoliopsida > Poales > Poaceae > Secale > Secale cereale. The sequence continues at coordinate 285,838,291 of LR738709.1, forward strand.
TCCATTTGCCAGATTTCATAATCATAAAATGCGGCAATTGCTAACATGATTCGGACAGACTTAAGCATCGCTACATGTGAGAAAGTCTCATTGTAGTCAACTCTTTGAACTTGTCGAAAACCTTTTTGCAACAAGTCGAGCTTTGTAAACAGTAACATTACCGTCTGCGTCGGTCTTCCTCTTGAAGATCCATTTATTTTCGATGGCCTGCCGATCATCGGGCAAGTCAACCAAAGTCCACACTTTGTTCTCATACATGGATCCCATCTCAGATTTCATGGCTTCAAGCCATTTTGCGGAATCTGGGCTCATCATCGCTTCCTCATAGTTCGTAGGTTCATCATGGTCTAGTAACATGATTTCCAGAAATGGGTTGCCGTACCACTCTGGTGCGGAACGTACTCTGGTTGATCTACGACGTTCAGTAGAAACTTGATCCGAAGTTTTATGATCATCATCATTAACTTCCTCACTGATTGGTGTAGGTATCACTGGAACAATTTTCTGTGATGTACTACTTTCCAATTCAGGAGAAGGTACAATTACCTCATCAAGTTCTACTTTCCTCCCACTCACTTCTTTCGAGAGAAGCTCCTTCTCTAGAAAGGATCCATACTTAGCAACGAATATCTTGCCTTTGGATCTGTGATAGAAGGTGTACCCAACAGTCTCCTTTGGGTATCCTAAGAAGACACTTTTCTCCAACTTGGGTTCGAGCTTATCAGGTTGAAGCTTTTTCACATAAGCATGGCAGCCCCAAACTTTAAGAAACAATAACTTTGGTTTCTTGCCAAACCACAGTTCTTAAGGCGTTGTCTCAACGGATTCAGATGATGCCCTTATTTAACGTGAATGTAGCTGTCTCTAATGCATAACCCCAAAAGTGATAGTGGTAGATCGGTAAGATACATCATCGATCGCACCATATCTAATAAAGTACGGTTATGACGTTCGGACACACCATTACACTATGGTGTTCCAGGTGGCGTGAGTAGTGAAACTATTTCACATTGTTTTTACTGAAGGCCAAACTCGCTAACTCAAATATTTTACCTCTACGATCATATCGTAGAAACTCTTATTTTCTGTTACGATGATTCTCCACTTCACTCTGAAATTCTTTGAACTTTTCAAATGTTTCAGACTTGTGCTTCATTAAGTAGATATACCCATATCTGCTTAAATCATCAGTGAAGGTCAGAAAATAACGATACCCGCCGCGAGCTTCAACACTCATTGGTCCGCATACATCAGTATGTATGATTTCCAACAACTCTGTTGCTCGCTCCACAGTTCCGGAGAACGGAGTTTTAGTCATCTTGCCCATGAGGCATGGTTCGCAAGCACCAAGTGATTCATAATCAAGTGATTCCAGAAGTCCATCACTATGGAGTTTCTTCATGCGCTTTACACCAATATGACCTAAACGGCAGTGCCACAAATAAGTTGCACTATCATTATTAACCTTGCATCTTTTGGCTTCAATATTATGAATATGTGTATCACACGATCAAGATCCAACAAACCATTTTCATTGGGTGTATGACCATAGAAGGTTTTATTCATGTAAACAGAACAACAATTATTCTCTAACTTACATGAATAACCGTATTGCAATAAACATGATCAAATCATATTCATGCTCAACACAAACACCAAATAACACTTATTTAGTTTCAACACTAATCCCGAAAGTATAGGGAGTGTGCGATGATGATCATATCAATCTTGGAACTACTTCCAATACACATCGTCACTTCATCCTTTAACTAGTTTCTGTTCATTATGCAACTCCCATTTCGAGTTACTACTCTTTAGCAACTGAACAAGTATCAAATACCGAGGGGTTACTATGAACACTAGTAAAATACACATCAATAATTTATATATCAAATATACCTTTGTTCACTTTGCCATCCTTCTTATCCGCCAAATATCTAGGGCAGTTCCACTTCTAGTGACCATTTCCTTTGCAGTCGAAGCACTTGTTTCAGGCTTGAGTTTAGCTTTGGGTTTCTTCACGGGAGTGACAACTTGTTTGTCATTCTTCTTGAAGTTCCCCTTCTATCCCTTTGCCCTTTACTTGAAACAAGTGGTCTGGTTAACCATCAACACTTGATGCTCTTTCTTGATTTCTACGTTCGCCGATTTCAGCATCGCGAAGAGCTCGGGAATTACTTTCGTCGTCCCTTGCATATTATAGTTCATCACGAAGTTCTACTAACTTGGTGATAGTGTCTAGAGAACTTTGTCAATTACTATCTTATCTGGAAGATTAACTCCCGCTTGATTCAAGCAATTGTACTACCCAGACAATCTGAGCACATGCTCACTAGTTGAGCTATTCTCCTCCATCTTGTAGGCAAAGTACTGTCAGAGGTCTTATACCTCTCGACACGGGCATGAGTATGAAATACTAATTTCAACTCTTGGAACATCTCATATGCTCCGTGGCGTTTCAAAACGTTTTTGAAGTCCCGGTTATAAGCCGTAAAGCATGGTGCACTAAACTATCAAGCAGTCATCATATCGAGCTTTTGTCAAAACGTTCATAACGTCTACATCTGCTCCTGCAATAGGTCTGTCACCTAGCAGTGCATCAAGGACATAATTCTTCTGTGCAGCAATGAGGATAATCCTCAGATCACGTAACAATTCCGCATCATTGCTACTAATTCTTTCAACTTAGTTTTCTCTAGGAACATATAAAATAAACGGGGAGCAACATCGCGAACTATTGATCTACAACATAGATATGCTAATACTACCAGGACTAAGTTCATGATAAATTAAAGTTCAATTTAATCATATTGCATAAGAACTCCCACTTAGATAGACATCCCTCTAGTCATCTAAATGATCACGTGATCCAAATCAACTAAACCATGTCCGATCATCACGTGAGATGGAGTAGTTTCAATGGTGAACATCTTATGTTGATCATATCTACTATATGATTCACGCTCAACCTTTCGGTCTCCAGTGTTCCGAGGCCATATCTGCATATGCTAGGCTTGTCAAGTTTAACCCGAGTATTCTGCGTGTGCAAAACTGTCTTACACCCGTTGTATTTGAACGTAGAGCTTATCACACCCGATCATCACGTGGTGTCTCAGCACGAAGAACTTTCGCAATGGTGCATACTCAGGGAGAACACTTATACCTTGAAATTTAGTAAGGGGTCATCTTATAATGCTATCGTCGTTCTAAGCAAAATAAGAAGCATAATAAGATAAACATCACATGCAATCAAAATACGTGACATGATATGGCCATCATCATCTTGTGCTTTTGATCTCCATCTCCAAAGCACCGTCATGATCACCTTCGTCACCGGCGCGACACCTTGATCTCCATCGTAGCATCATTGTCGTCTCACCAACTATTGCTTCTACGACTATCGCTACCGCTTAGTGATAAAGTAAAGCAATTACATGGCGATTGCATTTCATACAATAAAGCGACAACCATATGGCTCCTGCCAGTTGCCGATAACATTACAAAACATGATCATCTCATACAAAACCGTATAACTCATCATGTCTTGACCATATCACATCACAACATGCCCTGCAAAAACAAGTTAGACGTCCTCTACTTTGTTGTTGCAAGTTTTACGTGGCTACTACGGGCTTAGCAAGAACCGTTCTTACCTACACATACAAAAACCACAACGATGTTTCGTCAAGTATGTGCTGTTTTAACCTTCACAAGGACCGGGCGTAGCCACACTTGATTCAGCTAAAGTGAGAGAGACAGACACCCGCCAGTCACCTTTAAGCAACGAGTGCTCGTAACGGTGAAACCAGTCTCGCGTAAGCGTACGTGTAATGTCGGTCCGGGCCGCTTCATCTCACAATACCGCCGAAGCAAAGTATGACATTCTGGTAAGCAGTATGACTAGTATCGCCCACAACTCATTGTGTTCTACTCGTGCATATCATCTACGCATAGACCTGGCTCATGATGCCACTGTTGGGGAACGTAGTATTTTAAAATTTTCCTACGATGACGCAAGATCTATCTACTAGATGCATAGCAACGAGAGGGGAGAGTGTGTCTACGTACCCTCGTAGACCGAAAGCGGAAGCGTTTATCAACGCGGTTGATGTAGTCGTGCACCTTCACGATCCGTCCCGATCTAGTACCGAACGTACGGCACCTCCGCGTTCAGCACATGTTCAACTCGATGACGTCCTCGCCTTCTTGATCCAGCAAGACGGGCGAAGTAGTAGATGAGTTCCGGCAGCACGACGGCGTGGTGACGGTTGTTGATGAAGAATAATCTCTGCAGGGCTTCGCCAAGCACTACAGAAACTAGACGGAGGATAAACTAGAGGGTCGGGGTAGCCGGCACACGGCTTGGTGTATCTTGATGTGTCTTGGGTGCTAGCCCTACCCCTCTATTTATATGTTGAGCCCTGGGGTCGAAACTTGGAGCAAAAGCCTCCTCAAAGTCGGTTTTGCCCAAAAGGAAAGAGTCCCACTCGTACTCCAGGGCTAGACGCCAGGGTTCCCGGCGTCTACCCCCTAGACGCCAGGGTTCCTGGCGTCTAGCCTCTGGTCTCCGCAAAACTTCCTTTTGCACTTTCCTAAAGCCTCGTGGGCTTTCCCCTTTGGCCCAAATAAAGTGTTCTCGTACCCAAACATTTTGGGAAACATCCGGAACCCCTTCCGGTGAATTCCGGAACCCTTCCGGAGGTCAAACACTATTATCCCATATATTAACTTTATCTCCGGACCATTCCGGAGTTCCTCGTCATGTCCGTGATCACATCCGGGACTCCGAATAACATTCGGTCACCAACATACATAACTCATTCAATACTATATCGTCAACGAACGTTTAAGCGTGCGGACCCTACGGGTTCGAGAACTATGTAGACATGACCGAGACACCTCTCCGGTCAATAACCAATAGCGGAACCTGGATGCCCATATTGGCTCCTACATATTCTACGAAGATCTTTATCGGTCGAACCGCATAACAACATACGTTGTTCCTTTTGTCATTGGTATGTTACTTGCCCGAGATTCGATCGTCGGTATCTCTATACCTAGTTCAATCTCGTTACCGGCAAGTCTCTTTACTCGTTCCGTAACACATCATCTCGTGACTAACTCATTAGTCTTTTGCTTGCAAGGCTTATTATGATGTGTGTTACCGAGAGGGCCCAGAGATACCTCTCCGACACTCGGAGTGACAAATCCTAATCTTGATCTATGCCAACACCACGAATACTTTCGGAGACACCTGTAGAGCATCTTTATGATCACCCAGTTACGTTGTGACGTTTGATAGCACACAAGGTGATCCTACGGTATTCGGGAGTTGCATAATCTCATAGTCATAGGAACATGTATAAGTCATGAAGAAAGCAATAGCAGTAAAACTAAACGATCATAGTGCTATGCTAACGGATGGGTCTTGTCCATCACATCATTCTCCTAATGATGTGATCGCGTTGATCAAATGACAACTCATGTCTATGGTTAGGAAACATAACCATCTTTGATCAATGAGCTAGTCTAGTAGAGGCATACTAGGGACACTCTGTTTTGTCTATGTATTCACACATGTACTAAGTTTCCGGTTAATACAATTCTAGCATGAATAATAAACATTTATCATGATATAAGGAAATATAAATAACAACTTTATTATTGCCTCTAGGGCATATTTCCTTCACTTGCAATGGGAGAAGTGCTTGGCTTTGGTTTCAATCTTGCGGTGTCCTTTCCCAATGACAGCAGGGGCAGCAAGCCACAGATTCTATTGTTGCCGTCTAGGATAAAAAGATGGGGTTTATATCATATTGCTTGAGTTTATTCCTCTACATCATGTCATCTTGCTTAATGCATTACTCTGTTCTTATGAACTTAATACTCTAGATGCATGCTGCATAGCGGTCGATGTGTGGAGTAATAGTAGTAGATGCATAATCGTTTCAGTCTACTTGTCACGGACGTGATGCCTATATATAATGATCATACCTAGATATTCTCATAACTATGCGCTTTTCTATCAATTGCTTGACTGTAATTTGTTCACCCGGCGTAGAATTCTGCTATCATGAGAGAAGCCACTAGTGAAACCTATGGCCCCCGGGTCTATTATCAACATATTAAACCTTCATCTACTTTACTTTGCATTATTTACTTTCTGTTCTTATATCCAAAAATACTAAAAATATCATACTATCCTATCTATCAGATCTCACTTTCGTAAGTGGTCGTAAAGGGATTGACAACCCCTTATCGCGTTGGCTGCGAATTTCTTATTTGTTTGTGCTGTTGCGAGGGACTCGCGCGTGGTCTCCTACTGGATTGATACCTTGGTTCTCAAAAACTGAGGAAAATACTTACGCTACTGTGCTGCATCACCCTTTACTCTTCGAGGGAATACAACTCAAGCTCGAGAAGTAGCAAGAAGAATTTATGGCGCCTTTGCCGGGGAGGCTTACGCAAGTCATATACCAAGTACCTATTACAAACCCTTATCCTTCGCATTACATTTTTTGCCTCTCGTTTTCCTCTCCCCCACTTCACCTTTGCCGTTTTACTTGTCCTTCTTTTTTCGTGTGTTTATGGTTCGCTTTTGCTTTGCCCTCATGGCTAGCGCTCCTATCATTATCAATACTCCCGAGAGTGAGGTTCTTAATTTTAAACAAAGGGAGGTGGAAAATCTAAAAGATGCCTCGTATAGAATTTGCAATGCTCAAAATAGATCTACTAGGAAGCTTTCTACTTCCGTGCTTCTTCGCAATATTTATGTTGGAATAACTCCCTGGAATAGATATATTCTTGATACCATTACCGGAGGGAATTTCTTGGGTAGCCATACTTTTGATTCTTATAATGCTATGACTGAATTGTTTGGGCCACCACCTCTTCTGGTTAATGGAACTTATTTAACTCTGGAACATGTTATGCAAAGGCTTAAAATTATTGAGAACAAAGTTGCTACTTTAGAGTTGGTGAAAGCTTGGATAGGAAGATCCACAACCAAATTACCCAATATGGATCCAAGGTTGGAGTTATTCTGATTTTTTTAAGAAAGAGAACCCATAGTTAAAGAGAAAATAGATCAAGATTCCACAAGAATCGATAAACTCGAGGATATTATTACTAATGTAGGGTCTGCTCTTTCCGCTATGAAAACTACTTCAAATCCTTCTACCACTAAATTGGCCAAGTTTATGTATGTTCCTAAAAATAAGGGTGAACCATCTAGTAAGGAAATTGCGGATCTCAAGTCTATAAGTGTTCATCCCAACTTTCTCACTTTCGCAAGAGAGCCTTTTGATACAAATGAATTTCTTGATTTCTTGCCTAGAAGTTTGATTATCAATAGGAATAAAGAAGTTCCTAAGAATTATAAGTGCTTAATTGAAGAATTGCCTACCAATGATGGCAATACCTAGATCTATTCTTATATCGTGCCTAGCTAGGGGCGTTAAAAGATGGCGCTTGTTGGGAGGCAACCCAATTTTATTTTATTTGTTTTTGCTTCTATTTAGGAATAAATATTGAATCTAGCTTCTGTTTAGATGTGGTTTTGTGTTTTAATTAGTGTTTGTGCCAAGTAGAACCTTTGGGAAGACTTCTGTGAAGTTTATATGATCATGCTGTAAAAAACAGAAACTTTAGCGCTCACAAGATTAGTCACCAGATTTTACTGGAGAGTGCTATTTAGTTGATTCTTTTTGTAGATGACTAATAGAAAAATTCCTCATGTTTACCAATTTGTTTCAAATTTTTTGGAGTTACAGAAGTATTCGAAAGTTACAGATTACTACAGACTGTTCTGTTTTTGACAGATTCTGTTTTTCGTGTGTGGTTTTCTTATTTTGATGCATCTATGAGTAGTATTGGAGGATATGAATCATAGAGAAGTTGGAATATAGTAGGTTTAACACCAATATAAACAAATAATGAGTTCATCACAGTACCTTTAAGTGGTGGTTTGTTTTCTTATACTAACGGAGCTCACGAGATTTTTTGGCCAACTTTTGTGTTGTGAAGTTTTCAAGTTTTGAGTATGGTTTTGATGGACTATGGAACAAAGAGTGGCAAGAGCCTAAGCTTGGGGATGCCCAAGGCACCCCAAGGTAAAATTCAAGGTACCAAAAGCCTAAGCTTGGGGATGCCATGGGAAGGCATCCCCTCTTTCGTCTTCATCTATCGGTAACTATACTCGGGACTATATTTTTATTCACTACATGATATGTGTTTTGCTTGGAGCGTCATGTATGATTTGATTCTTTTCTTTTTAGTTTCCCACAATAATCCTTGCTGGACACGCCTTTTGCGAGAGATAAATATGATTTAAAATTTGTTAGAATACTCTATGTGCTTCACTTATATCTTTTGAGCTAGATAGTTTTGCTCTAGTGCTTCACTTATATCTTTTAGAGCACGGTGGTGGTTTTATTTTGTAGAAATTGTCGATCTCTTATGCTTCACTTATATCCTTTTGAGAGTCTTTTAGAACAGCATGGTAATGCGCTTTGGTTATAAAACAAGCCTAATATGATAGGCATCCAAGATGAATATAGTAAAAACTTTCACATAAAGTGCATTGAATACTAAGAGAAGTTTGATACTTGATGATTGTTTTGAGATATGAGGATGGTGATATTAGAGTCATGATAGTAGAGTAGTTGTGAATTTGAGAAATACTTGTGTTGAGGTTTGCAGGTCCCTTAGCATGCACGTATGGTAACCGTTGTGTGACAAATTTGAAGCATGAGGTATTTCATTGAGTATCATCCTTTATGTGGAGGTCGGGGGCGCGTGATGGTTAACTCCTACCAACCTCCCCCCTAGGAGCATGCGTGTAGTACTTTGTTTTGATGACTTGTAGATTTTTGCAATAGTATATGAGTTCTTTATGACTAATGTTGAGTCCATGGATTATACACACTCTCACCCTTCCACCATTGCTAGCCTCTCCTGTACCGCCCAACTTTCGCCGGTACCATACACCCACCATATACCTTCCTCAGAATAGCCACCATACCTACCTATCATGGCATTCCATTGCCATTCCGAGATATATTGCCATGGAAATTTTCACCGTTCCGTTTGTTATGACACACTTCATCATTGTCATATTGCCATGGATGATCATGTAGTTGACATTGTATTTGTGGCTAGGCCACCATGCATAATTTTTCATACATGTCACTCTTGATTCATTGCACATCCCAGTACACCGCCGGAGGCATTCATATAGGGTCATACTTTGTTCTAGTATCGAGTTGTAATATCGAGTTGTAAATCAATATAATTGTGATGATCATCATTATTAGAGCATTGTCCCAAAGAAAAAAAGAAAAAGAAGAAAAAAAGGAAAAAAAATAAGGAAAGGCCAAAGAAAAAAAGAAAGGCAAAAAAAAAAGAAATGGGACAATGCTACTATCTTTTTCCACACTTGTGCTTCAAAGTAGCACCATGTTCTTCATGATAGAGAGTCTCTTGTTTAGTCACTTTCATATACTAGTGGGAATTTTCATTATAGAACTTGGCTTGTATATTCCAACGATGGGCTTCCTCAAATGCCCTAGGTCTTCGCGAGCAAGCAAGTTGGATGCACACCCACTTAGTTTATTTTGCTGAGCTTTCATATATTTATAACTCTAGTGCATCCGTTGCATGGCAATCCCTACTCACTCACATTGATATTTATTGATGGGCATATCCATAGCCCATTGATATGCCTAGTTGATGTGAGACCATCTTCTCCTTTTTGTCTTCTCCACAACCACCACTCTATTCCACATAGTGCTATGTCCATGGCTCACGCTCATATATTGTGTGGAAGTTGAAAGAGTTTGAAAAAAATTAAAGTATGAAACAAGTGCTTGGCTGAAATCGGGGTTGTCCATGATTGGAATATTTTGTGTGACGAAGATGGAGCATAGCCTAACTATATGATTTTGTAGGGATGAACTTTCTTTGGCCATGTTATTTTGAGAAGACATGATTGCTTTGTTAGTATGCTTGAAGTATTATTATTCTTATGTCAATATGAACTTCTATCTTGAATCTTTAGGATCTGAACATTCATGCCACAACAAAGAGAATTACATTGAGAATTATGTTAGTTAGCATTCCACATCAAAAATTCTATTTTTATCATTTACCTACTCGAGGACGAGCAGGAATTAAGCTTGGGGATACTTGATACGTCTCCAACGTATCTATTATTTTTTATTGTTCCATGCTATTATATATTATGGTTTGGATGTTTAATGGGATTTATTATACACTTTTATATTATTTTTGGGACTAGCCTACTAACCCAAGGCCTAGTGCAGATTGCTGTTTTTTTTGCCTATTTCATGGTTTCGTAGAAAAGGAATATCAAACGAAGTCGAAACGGAATGAAACCTTCGGGGGAGTTATTTTTGGAACCGTGTCTACCCAGAAGACTTGGAGTACACGCGAGGGAACGAAGGAGGTAGCCATGAGGGTCCAGGGCATGACCCCTCCCCTGGGCGTGCCCCCTACCCTCGCGGGCCCCCTCTGGCTCCCCCGATGCCCTCCTTCCACCTATATATATCCATGTACCCTGAAAACATCGAGGCAACAGAGAAAACTCTAATTCCATCGCCGCAACCTTCTTTTCCCGTGAGATTCCGTCTTGGCGCCTATTCCGGAGCTCCGCTGGATGGGGGATCTACCACGGAGTGCTTCTACATCAACACCATAGCCTCACCAATGAGTTGTGAGTAGTTTACCACAGACCTTCGGGTCCATAGTTATTAGCTAGATGGCTTCTTCTCTCTTTTTGGATCTCAATACCAAGTTCTCCTCAATCTTCGAGGAGATCTATCGATGTAATCTTTTTGCGGTGTATTTGTCGAGATCCGATGAATTGTGGGTTAATGATCAAGATTATCTACGAGAAATATTTGATTATTTTCTGAAATCTTTTATGTATGATTATAATATCCTTGCAATTCTCTTCGAATTATCGGTTTGGTTTGGCCTACTAGATCTATAGTTCTTGCAATGGGAGAAGTGCTTGGCTTCGGGTTCAATCTTGCGGTGTCCTTTTCCAGTGACAGCAGGGGCAGCAAGGCATGTATTGTAATGTTGCCATCGAGGATAAAAAGATGGGGTTTATATCATATTGTTTGAGTTTATCCCTCTACATCATGTCATCTTGCTTAAAGCATTACTCTGTTCTTATGAACTTAATACTCTAAATGCATGCTTGATAGCGGTCGATGTGTGGAGTAATATTAGTAGATGCAGAATCGTTTCGGTCTACGTGGCATGGACGTGATGCCTGTATATAATGATCATGCCCAGATATTCTCATAACTATGCGCTTTTCTATCAATTGCTCGACAGTAATTTGTTCACCCACCGTAGAATTATGCTATCATGAGAGAAGCCACTAGTGAAACCTATGGCCCCCGGGTCTATTATCAACATATTAAACCTTCATCTACTTTACTTTGTGTTATTTACTTTCTGTTCTTAAATCCAAAAATACCAAAAATATCATACTATCCTATCTATCAGATCTCACTTTCGTAAGTGACCGTAAAGGGATTGACAACCACTTATCGCGTTGGCTGCGAAGTTCTTATTTGTTTGTGCAGGTGCGAGGGACTCGCGCGTGGTCTCCTACTGGATTGATACCTTGATTCTCAAAAAACGAGGGAAATACTGTAATGCCCCAGATGTAACACTTTCCCAATATGGCAATATATAAACTTTGGCTTCATCAATTCCTTTCCGAGCTCTTCTTTCATTTCGGGTTCTTTGTTTTGTCGTGTGCGTGTGTGCATTTCATCCATGTCATGTTGTCATGTGCATTGCATTGCATTTGTGTTGTCACTTGCATCCGGTCCCACTCGTCTCTTCCCGTTGTCCGTTTCGAGATCCGACGCTCTCACACGTGCCCGTGGCATCCCCGAGTCCTTCTTTCATGTGTGGCCGTGTAACGTTTCCGGAATGACGTGAGACTTGTCGTGCGATGTTGTTTTGGTACGTGTAGGCCGTCTGTCAAGTTTCATCGTGTTTGGAGTTCGTTTGGTACTCAAACGGTTAACCAAGTGGGCTAAAAGAACCTCTTCTTTAAGGCCCAAGGACCCCTCCACAACAGCCCACTAACCCAGCACAACCCTTCCATCATCTCGGTCGTCGAATTGTGATCGCGTGGCCGAAAACCGCTCCCCATTTGGAGTCTCCTAGCTCCTTGTGCCTATAAATTAGCCCACATGTCCATTTTTTGCGTCCAAACCCTAGCTTCTCCCTCCTCTCTCCGCCGGACACGTCCGGACCGGACCGGACACGTCCGCCCGGACGCGCCCGGCCAACCATCAACTACCACGTGTCCTCCGCCGCCGCTCCCACCATGCGGGCCCGCCGAGCCCGAGGCCGGCCCCCGCGGCCCGAGTCGCCTCCGCCCCGCGCCAAGCTCTCTGCCTCCGCCGCCGCAACCACCGGCGCCATCGCCGCCGGCCGCCACCGACGCCACCTCGCCGCTCCACCCGAGGATCCCCGCAGCCAGCCACCGGGCCGCATCCCGGCCGCCGGATCGTCCCTCCGCCACCGCGCCACCCTGCGGCCTCCTCCGGCGGAGGCCCTCGCCGCCGGCCTCGCGCCGCCTCGCCCCAGCCGCCGGGCTGTCCCGCCGGCCACCTCCAGCGCCGGAGCCGCCACGCCCCACCGTCTAGATCGCGCCGCCGCGCCGATCCGATCCAGCCGCCGGGTCAAAACCCTAACGGGTCGGCGGACCCGACCCGCTCCGACCCGGTCCACCCGCTCTGACCCGATCCGCGAGGTTGATGTCTTATTTTTTTCTCTAAGTCCCTATTAACTTGTTGTCTGATGGCATCTTTGCATTGTTGTATCTTTTATTGTGCTTGTCCAAATTGTGCATATGATATATCAAAATGATCGTGGTGATGTGGTCTACGTTTTGTTTATTGTGGCATGGTTGTTTGAGTCCATCTAGAGGTCTTAATATTCATGACAAGAGTGCTACTTGATATAAACTGCTGCTACTTGTTATTTTCATGCCATGTTTGAGATGTGATAACTTGGTGCATGTTTATCCAAATGAAGCAAATGATATGTCAAAATGTTTATTATGAAATGCTCTACATGATGGTTGCTGTAGCATGCATGTTAGGGTTCATATTGCCATGTTTATCTCTGTTGCAAAAGTGCATGTGGCTGTTAATTTCAGCTTTGCATTGAATCTTGTTTCGAGTGTATGTTTTGAACCGTTGCTCCGTTTTGAGCAAGTCCTTTATGAAACTTGTGTGATTTTGCATGTAGAATCATAATATATTCTTGTTTACATGTTTGGAGTGTGTTTGCTTGATGTTTGGGTGCATCTTGCACCGTTGCCATGCTTAACTTGTTTTGCCCATATCTTCTAGACCGTAGCTCCGAATTAAACAAACTTTATATGAAACTTGACTAGAATTTCGTGTAGATCATCATGGTACATGTTAACTTGCTGTGTAACAACTTTAACTTAAGGTTTGTTCAGATCTGGACCAATTTCAACATATGCATATGAGGACTTACCGGATTCGCTATATGTGGATTCCAGCCTCATTTAAACTTGTTGTCTTGTGTTGTTCTTGTGTGCTGCATCCCTTGACATGTATTGCATCATACATGCATCATACGTGCATCATGTTAATTGTGCATTGCACCTTGTTTGATTTCGTGTCTCGTTGTGTTCTTGTGTTGAGTAGAGCCGGAAGCCGAGACCGAGAACGAGAACGAGGTTCCTACCGAGGTTGAGTACGAGGAGCCGTCTTACGATCCCATCGACGACTCGACAGGCAAGATGTCCTGACCCAGATATCATTACTATCTTTGCCTATTGCTAGATGTCTCGCTCTTTAGCTTATTGCCTCGATGCCCATGTTTGTTTGTCAGCCTCCTATTGTAACCATGAATCTGTCTAACCACCCAACCTAGCAAACCTTTGTTTAGCTACGTAAGCTTCGCTCAGCCCCTCTTATAGCATTGCTAGTTGCAGGAGAAGATTTGAAGATTCTTGCTTCATGTTGAAGGTTGTTGGGATATCACACTATATAAACTCTTAAACTAAATCACCTATATATTGGTAATGGGTGGAAGGCTAAGCCTCTTTCTTGGTGATTTGTTCCACTCATGCCGCCCTAGGAACCATATAAACTGGTGTTATGTTCCTTGATTTTGCGTTCCTCACATGGTTGGGGTTATGGGACCCCCTCGATAAACCACTTAGCGCTAAGGCTTTTCCAGCAAGTCCCAACATTGGTACTACATTTGCCTAAACAACTAAAACTTGCATAGGGAGTTATAAACCCTCTTCTTAATCAACAACCTGGGCCAGTGCTCCACATGAGTGTTGGTCCAAACTGGGGGTCCTGCAGGGCCACCTTGGGGGAACTTGAGGGCTGGTAAAAACATGTAGCATCGCCCATCCGGTCGTGGCCTGAGACGAGATACGCGCGGCTACTATCAGGGTGTCGGCACGCCGGGAGGATTTGCTGGATTAGTCTTACCTTAGTCGGAGTATCTTGAGCATGGGATTCCGAGAATACTCGGGCCTTCCCACCTTGGAGTTGCGACTCCGCGAATCGTGAGCTTGTAATGGGCTAAGTTGGGACACCCCTGCTGGGTTTTGAACTTTCAAAAGCCGTGCCCGCGGTTATGTGGCAGATGGGAATTTGTTAATATTAGAAAACTTGACACCATGTTCAGAACACACTACCAGCGTGAGTAACCGTGACGGTCATTTTCCGAAAGGGGTTCGGGAAGTGAACACGATGGGGTTATGATTGATGGGCTTAGATAGGATCACTTCGTGATCACTTTGACGCTCGTGGCACTTCTCTTCTCGCTTTAAACACGTAAGCTAGTGCTAGTGCACCTCCAACCTTTATCTTTCTTCAGCCTTGTTCCACACCCAAGGCTTAGATAGTTTTGCTACCAGGGAACGGGATTGTCGAGTCCTCCGTGGCTCACAGTTTCTACACAACACCAGATGCAGGTACTATGGTGGACTACACAGGTGACGGCACGGAGCTGTACTGGGAGTTTGATGAAGAACATAGTCGATACTATGTTCACTATCCCGATGATGAGTAGTGGTTTCTACTAGGGGCGATTCGAACCTTGTGGCTTAATGTATTTGGTATCTTTCATTTGGATCTTCGTCCGTTGTCGGACTGTGATGTTATTTTGATGATGATTTGCTTATGTAATGAATTGTGTGACGTGGCGAGTGTAAGCCAACTATCCTTTTGCAATTTCATCCCTATTTTTACATGAGTTGTGCAAAGATACCAAACTCCAGATCATTCTAGTATGGGCTTATACCTTTAAGTCGTGCCTCGACACGTAGGAGGTATAATCCCATACTGGGCATTACAAGTTGGTATCAGAGCCTTCTCCGACCTAGAAGCCCCCACTGATTGATTGAATCGTTGACGGTTGAGTCTAGGCACACACTTGAAAATGTTTTGAGTCCTATATATATATATATATATATCGGAGAGTAGGATTTCTTTTTGCTCCTCATCTCTTTTCACTCGGGTGAGGAATCCTGACGATTACTTGTCTCTTCTACTCTAAAAAATCCACCAATTTTTTTTTAGGATCACGCGAGTATTGTTTGGATTGTTCCGATGTCTTTGTGACGAGAACATTGTTCTCGATGCCTCCTGTCATTTAGGGGTTGTGGCAGTGTCCCAGGGAGTTGAGCTCCGAGGTGTTGTCGTCACAAATATATCGCAGTAGTTCTGGAATACTTAAGACGGCCGACATCGAAAACTCTCCTATGCGGTTAGTGGCAAGATAACCCCGACATCACCCAGTACTGGGGAGGTAGTTAGGGAGTATTGCCATAGCTTGTATAGTAGATGCGTTTCTAAGGTCCGAGGTAAACGGTTTCCGGAAATAACTGGTTATGTGTTGAAGGATGGATACAACTGGATGTAGGATTAGAGTTGAGTGCGCGATGCTTCCCCTGTATCCCCAACACCTGATTGCATAACTGGAAACTTTCGGAAATTAATAGGTGGGTTCATCTAGTAGCTCATAGGCATTCTTCCAACGAATGCATGATATGGAGTTCGGGGTTCTACGTTGAGTGAAGTAGTTTTATGGGCGTTGTTCCGATCGGGAGTTGCATCTTAAAGGATCCTTGGCTATGCTGATCCGGGGATTACAAAACCCTTTTGTAACACGTTCCATAAGCTTTCAACACGAATATGTCGAACGAAGCTTCTATCTTGTATTTGTTCTATCTGCTCCTTGTTGTTTTTTATTTACCTTTTGTTTTCCCAAGTGGCTTCTCATGAAGATTGTTGTTACTATTAAACTGTGGTTTACATTCATTCATCTTGTTCGAATGTACTTGTGAAGACTTATGTTGCAATTTCTAGCCGATGATTCAGCTTATATATTTTTCTCAATCAATGGCTAATAGTTGTCATCTCATTCAGGATGGCTCCTAAAAGGGTTCCCAACGCTAACCCAGAGGGTGAAGAGATTCCTGATCGTCCTCCTTCCCCTCCTCCTCCGTCTTAGGCCTGGAGAGAAATTATGCAAGCGACGAACCAGAACACCTAGATGCTTATGCAAATGATGCAGAACATTCAAGCAAATCAAGCAAATCAGGGTGGTCATGGGAACCAAGGCCAAGGCAATTTGTTCAACCAACCTCACTTTGCTACACTCAACCAGTTCCTGGCAAACCAACCAAAGGCATTCAGTTACTGTATGGACCCTCTAGATGCTGAAGACTGGATAACATATATCAAGAAGCATTTCGAGTGCAGTAACGTGAGACCTGAGGACTATGTGAAGTTTGCCGCCTTCCAACTCAAGGACCGAGCCGCTGATTGGTGGCAGCAGTACAAAGACTCTAGAGAAGGGCGTGAAATCTCGTGGGCTGACTTTGCAAGGATTTTCGCTCTCACCACATTCCAACAAGTGTCATCGAAGGTATGCATGAGCAATTCCGCAACCTGAAGCAAGGCTCAATGACTGTTTATCAATATAATGTCAAGTTCCAGAACCTTACCCGCTATGCCAAGAAAGACATCCCAGATGCCAAGAGCAAGATTTATCAGTTCCGTGGTTGTCTGAAGGATGAACTCCAACTAGCTCTCACCTTGTTCGAGCCTGATGAATTTGATCAATTCTATAACATGGCACTTAAGCAAGAGGCAGCCCAGCTCAAGATGGAAGCTTCCAAAAAGAGGATCAGAGATGCTGTTCACTCCTCTTCTTCCCAAGTGGTCGCAAAGCAACAGAAGTTTTGGCTTCCACCTCCTCCAGTGGTCCGACCTCCCAACAACAACAACAAGCATTCTGGTGGCCGTGGTTTCTCCCACCCACCCAACCCAAGCAATCAGTCAAAGAATCACTTTCAAGCTTCGAAGTCAAGTGCTCCTTATCACTGTCCTCTCTCAGAAGTGGTTTGCAACAAGTGCACTCAGAAGGGTCATTATGCTAACAAGTGCCCCAACCCAAGGTGCCTTCCGCCTCCTCCACTTGTCAGCACTGCTATTGTCAAGCACAATCCCAAGCATGCAAGAGTGAACCTGATGAATGCAACTCAAGCAGAGAATTCTTCAGATGTGATAATTGGTAATCTTCCGGTTAACTCTATTCCTGCAAAGGTCTTGTTTGATTCTGGTGCATCACTTTCATTCATGTCATGTCCATTTGCAACCAACCATAATGTTGTCACAAAAAATTTGCCAAGGGAGTTATCAGTTATTTCTCCGGGGAGACGAATGCATTCTAGTGTGTATGCTCCGGATGTATCTATTCGCATGGGTGATTACCGCTTTCTGGCTTCTCCGATTATTCTCGGCAACTCCGACATTGATCTTATTCTCGGGATGGATTGGCTTTCCCAGCATGATGCTCACATTGATTCTGCAAATAAGGAAGTCAAGCTTACTCATTCCGACGAAGACGTGATTATCTTCGCCTCTCGAGATAACACAATCAGGCTATTCTCTCTCAATGACAAGGGCGAGACTCATGCCATCTCTCAAATTCCGGTGGTCAATGAATATGAAGATGTTTTCCCTAAAGAGCTTCCTGGCATGCCTCCGCATCGTCAAGTTGAATTCATCATTGAACTCGAGCCCGGTACCGAGCCAGCATGCCGGCGTCCGTACAAGCTCTCCCCTGAAGAGTTGAAGAGACAACTCGATGAGCAAGAGCGTATGGGTCTAATCAGACCTAGCACTTCTCCTTGGGGCTGTGGTGTCTTGTTTGTAAAGAAGAAGGATGGCACGGAGCACCTTTGCGTTGATTACCGGCCATTGAACAAGAAGACAATAAAGAACAAGTATCCACTCCCCAACATCATTGAATTGTTCGAGCAGCTCAAAGGAGCTAAAGTGTTCACAAAGCTCGATCTCCGGATGGGTTATCATCAGATCCGTATCCGTGAAGAAGATATTCACAAGACTGCATTCAGAACGAGCTACGGCTCCTATGAATAGACAGTCATGTCTTTTGGCCTCGCTAATGCTCCACCCACCTTCTCGAGAATGATGCACTACATATTCAACCCCTACACCAACGAATTTGTGCTCGTCTATTTGGATGACATCTTGGTATTCTCCAAGAATGAAGAGGATCATGCCAAGCACCTCCGTCTGGTTCTCGACAGACTCCGTGAACATAAGTTCTATGCCAAATTCTCTAAATGCGAATTCTGGCTCGATAAGGTCTTATATCTTGGCCATATCATCTCTGCTGACGGTATTGCTGTCAACCCCGAGAAAGTTGAAGCAATTGTCAACTGGGAACCCCCTCAGAACGTCAAGAAACTCCGAAGCTTCCTTGGTCTCGCTAGCTATTGCAGAAGGTTCGTTGAGAACTTCTCCAAGATTGCCAAGCCTCTCTCCAACTTGCTGCAGAAGAATGTCAAGTACAACTGGTCTCCAGATTGTGATGGGGCATTCAAAACTCTCAAAGAAAAGCTCATCTCTGCTCCGGTTCTTACTCCTCCGGATGAGTCCAAGCCCTACGAAGTATTATGTGATGCTTCTCTTCAAGGACTTGGTGGTGTGCTAATGCAAGACAAGAAAATTGTGGCATACACTTCTCATCAATTGAAGCTAAATGAGAAGAACTACCCCACACATGATCTCGAGCTAGCAGTAGTGGTACACGCCTTGATCATGTGGAGACACCTTCTGTTGGGCAGAAAAGTGGACATCTTCACCGATCACAAGAGCTTGAAGTACATCTTCACACAGCCGAACCTGAACCTTCGCCAGACTCGTTGGGTTGAGATGATCCAAGAGTATGATCCAAGCATCGAATACACACCTGGAAAGGCAAATGTCATTGCAGATGCCTTGAGCAGAAATGCATATTGCAACAGTCTCCTTATCAAGCCGTTTCAGCCTGAGCTTTGTGAAGCATTCAGGAAGCTCAACCTCCAAGTTGTTCCGCAAGGCTTTCTTGCAAATCTTCAAGTTGCTCCTACCTTGGAAGATCAGATCTGTGAGGCCCAACTCAGTGATGCTATGGTGCAGAAAGTGAAACATGGTATTGCAAAGGGTACTCCCAAATACAAGTGCTATCGCATTGATGAGAAAGACACCTTGTTCTTTGAGGACAGACTTGTGGTTCCCAAGGGTGATCTCAGGAAGCTCATAATGAACGAAGCACATGACTCCCTCCTCTCTATTCATCCCGGAAGTTCCAAGATGCACCAAGACCTCAAGCAATCTTACTGGTGGACTCGCATGAAAAGGGAGATTGCCCAATTCGTGAATGAATGTGATGTCTGCAGAAGAGTGAAGGCAGAGCATCAACATCCAACCGGTCTCCTCCAACCTCTTCCTATTCCCGAGTGGAAATTCGACCACATTGAAATGGATTTCGTCACTGGGTTTCCCAAGTCCAAGAAGGGGAACGATGCTATCTTTGTTGTGATTGACAAGCTAACCAAAGTAGCTCACTTCCTTCCAGTCAAATAATCCATCAATGCAGCTCAGCTGGCAGAGTTGTACACTTCCAGAATTGTGTCGTTACATGGCATTCCTCAAGTTATCTCCTCAGACCGTGGAAGTTTGTTCACATCCAAGTTCTGGAACTCCTTTCAGTCAGCCATGGGCACTAAGATCCGTTTCAGCACTGCGTTTCACCCTCAGACTAGTGGTCAAGTCGAGAGAGTGAACCAGATCCTCGAAGACATGCTCAGAGCTTGTGTCATCTCTTTTGGCATGAAGTGGGAAGATTGCCTTCCGTTTGCCAAGTTCTCTTACAACAACAGTTTCCAAACAAGTGTCGGCAAAGCTCCGTTTGAAATCCTCTATGGCAGAAAGTGCCGTACTCCTCTCAACAGGTCCGAGACTGGTGAATGTCAACTTCTTGGCAATGACTTGATCTCAGAAGCTGAAGAAATGTGCAAAGTCATACGTGAGAATCTCAAGGCCGCTCAGTCGCGTCAAAAGAGCTACTATGATGGCAAGCATCGTGATTTGGCCTTCAACATTGGGGATCATGTCTACCTCCGTGTTTCTCCTATGAAAGGAACCCAAAGATTCGGTATCAAAGGCAAGCTTGCTCCTAGATACGTGGGCCCTTTCAAGATTCTTGGCAAAAGAGGCGATCTAGCCTATCAACTTGAGCTTCCATCCAACTTTGCAAATGTTCATGATGTGTTTCACGTGTCTCAACTCCGCAAGTGCTTCAAGACACCTGAACACATCATTCCGTTCGAGGAGATTAATCTTCAACAAGACTTGTCTTACCGTGAGCACCTCGTTCCTATTCTTGAAGAAACCGAGCACAAGACCCGCAACAAGTCAATCAAGTTCTTGAAAGTCAAGTGGTCACACCATACCGACTGAGAAGCTACGTGGGAACGAGAAGATCACCTTCGTTCCGAGTATCCTTCCTTCTTCCAGTCATAGATCTCGGGACAAGATCTTTTCGTAGTAGAGGAGAGTGTGTAATGCCCCACATGTAACACTTTCCCAATATGGCAATATATAAACTTTGGCTTCATCAATTCCTTTCCGGGCTCTTCTTTCATTTCGGGTTCTTCGTTTTGTCGTGTGCGTGTGTGCATTTCATCCATGTCATGTTGTCATGTGCATTACATTGCATTTGTGTTGTCACTTGCATCCGGTCCCACTCGTCTCTTCCCGTTGTCTGTTTCGAGATCCGACTCTCTCACACGTGCCCGTGGCATCCCCGAGTCCTTCTTTCGTGTGTGGCCGTGTAATGCTTCCGGAATGACGTGAGACTGGTCGTGCGATGTTGTTTTGGTATGTGTAGGCCGCCTGTCAAGTTTTGTCACGTTTGGAGTTCATTTGGTACTCCAATGGTTAACCTAGTGGCCTAAAAGAACCTCTTCTTTAAGGCCCAAGACCCCTCCACAACAGCCCACTAACCCAGCACAACCCTTGCCATCATCTCGGTCGTCGAATTGTGATCGCGTGGCCGAAAACCGCTCCCCATTTGGAGTCTTCTAGCTCCGTGTGCCTATAAATTAGCCCCCATGTCCATTTTTTGCGTCCAAACCCTAGCTTCTGCCTCCTCTCGCCGCCGGACACGTCCGGACCGGACTGGACACGTCCGCCCGGACGCGCCCGGCCAACCAGCAACTGCCACGTGTCCTCCGCCGCCGCTCCCACCGTGCGGGACCGAGGCCGGCCCCCGCGGCCCGAGTCGCCTCCGCCCCGCGCCGAGCTCTCCGCCTCCGCCGCCGCAACCACCGGCGCCATCGCCGCCGGCTCCCACCGACGCCACCTCGCCGCTCCGCCCGAGGATCCCCGCGGCCAGCCGCCGGGCCGCATCCCCGCCGTAGGCTCGTCCCTCCGCCAGTGCGCCGCCCCGCAGCCTCCTCCGGCCGAGGCCCTCGCCGCCGGCCTCGCGCCGCCTCGCCACGGCCGCCGGGCTGCCCCGCCGGCCACCTCCAGTGCCGGAGCCGCCGCGCCCCGCCGTCCAGATCGCGTCGCCGCGCCGATCCGATCCAGCCGCCGGGTCAAAACCCTAATGGGTCGGCGGACCCGACCCGCTCCGACTCGATCCACCCACTCCGACCCGATCCGCGAGGTTGATGTCTTATTTTTTTCTCTAAGTCCATGTTAACTTGTTGTCTGATGGCATCTTTGCATTGTTGTATCTTTTATTGTGCTTGTCCAAATTGTGCATATGATATATCAAAATGATAGTGGTGATGTGCTCTACGTTTTGTTCCATTGTGGCATGTTTGTTTGAGTCCATCTAGAGGTCTTAATCTTCGTGACAAGAGTGCTACTAGATATAAACTGCTACTACTTGTTATTTTCATGCCATGTTTGAGATGTGATAACTTGGTGCATGTTTATCCAAATGAAGCAAATGATATGTCAAAATGTTCATTATGAAATGCTCTACATGATGGTTGCTGTAGCATGCATGTTAGGGATCATATTGCCATGTTTATCTCTGTTGCAAAAGTGCATGTGGCTGTTAATTTCAGCTTTGCATTGAATCTTGTTTTGAGTGTATGTTTTGAACCGTTGCTCCGTTTTGAGCAAGTCCTATATGAAACTTGTGTGATTTTGCATGTAGAATCATAATATCTTCTTGTTTACATTTTTGGAGTGTGTTTGCTTGATGTTTGGGTGCATGTTGCACCGTTGCCATGCTTAACTTGTTTTGCTCATATCTTCTAGACCGTAGCTCCGAATTAAACAAACTTTATATGAAACTTGACTAGAATTTCGTGTAGATTATCATGTTGCATGTTAACTTGCTGTTTAACAACTTTAACTTAAGGTTTGCTCAGATCTGGACCAATTTCAACATATGCATATGAGGACTTACCGGATTCGCTATATGTGGATTCCGACCTCATTTAAACTTGTTGTCTGGTGTTGTTCTTGTGTGCTGCATCCCTTGACATGTATTGCATCATACATGCATCATACGTGCATCATGTTGATTGTGCATTGCACCATGTTTGATTTCATGCCTCGTTGTGTTCTTGTGTTGAGTAGAGCCGGAAGCCGAGACCGAGAACGAGAACGAGGTTCCTACCGAGGTTGAGTACGAGGAGCCGTCTTACGATCCCATCGACGAATCGACATGCAAGATGACCTGACCCAGATATCATTACTATATTTACCTATTGCTAGATGTCTCGCTCTTTAGCTTATTGCCTCGATGCCCATGTTTGTATGTCAGCCTCCTATTGTAACCATGAATCTGTCTAACCAACCAACCTAGCAAACCTTTGTTTGGCTATGTAAGCTTCGCTCAGCCCCTCTTATAGCATTGCTAGTTGCAGGAGAAGATTTGAAGATTCTTGCTTCATGTTGAAGGTTGTTGGGATATCACACTATATAAACTCTTAAACTAAATCATCTATATATTGGTAATGGGTGGAAGGCTAAGCCTCTTGCTTGGTGATTTGTTCCACTCATGCCGCCCTAGGAACCGTATAAACCAGTGTTATGTTCCTTGATTTTGCGTTCCTCACACGGTTGGGGTTATGGGACCCCCTCGATAAACCGCTTAGCGCTAAGGCTTTTCTAGCAAGTCCCAACATTGGTACTACATTTGCCTAAACAACTAAAACTTGCATAGGGAGTTATAAACCCTCTTCTTAATCAACAACCCGGGCCAGTGCTCCACATGAGTGTTGGTCTAAACTAGGGGTCCTGCAGGGCCACCTTGGGGGAACCTGAGGGCTGGTAAAAACCTGTAGCATCTCCCATCCGGTCGTGGCCTGAGACGAGATACGCGCGGCTACTATCAGGGTGTCGGCACGCCGGAAGGATTTGCTGGATTAGTCTTACCTTTGTCGGAGTATCTTGAGCACGGGATTCCGAGAATACTCGGACCTTCCCACCTTGGAGTTGCGACTCCGCGGATGGTGAGCTTGTAATGGGCTAAGTTGGGACACCCCTGCAGGGTTTTGAACTTTCGAAAGCCATGCCCGCGGTTATGTGGTAGATGGGAATTTGTTAGTATCCGATTGTAGAAAACTTGACACCATGTTCGGAAAACACTACCAACGTGAGTAACCGTGACGGTCATTTTCCGAAAGGGGTTCGGGAAGTGAACACGGTGGGGTTATGATTGACGTGCTTAGATAGGATCACTTCGTGATCACTTGGACGCTCATGGCACTTCTCTTCTCCCTTTAAACACGTAAGCTAGTGCTAGTGCACCTGCAACCTTTATCTTTCTTCAGCCTTGTTCCACACCCAAGGCTTAGATAGTTTTGCTATCCGGGAACGGGATTGCCGAGTCCTCCGTGGCTCACAGTTTCTACACAACACCAGATGCAGGTACTATGGTGGACTACACAGGTGACGGCACGTAGCTGTACTGGGAGTTTGATGAATAACATAGTCGATACTATGTGCACTATCCCGATGATCAGTAGTGGTTTCTTCTAGGGGCGATTCGGACCTTGTGGCTTAATGTATTTGGTATCTTTCATTTGGATCTTCGTCCGTAGTCGGACTGTGATGTTATTTGGATGATGATTTGCTTATGTAATGAATTGTGTGACGTGGCGAGTGTAAGCCAACTATCCTTTTGCAATTTCATCCCTATTTTTACATGAGTCGTGCAAAGATACCAAACTTGAGATCATTCTAGTATGGGCTTATACCTTTAAGTCGTGCCTCGACACGTAGGAGGTATAATCCCATACTGGGCATTACAAATACTTACGCTACTATGCTGCATCACCCTTTCCTCTTCCAGAAAATACAACGCGAGCTCGAGAAGTAGCACTAGGCACTTGCTAAACAGCCTCCGAGAGAATTCCATTGGGAGTTGGGAAGAACTTGAGGATGCTTTTCGGGCCAATTTTCAAGGGACCTATGTCCGGCCCCCAGATGCTGAGGACCTAAGTCACATAATCCAACAACCCGCGGAGTTAGCCCGTAAGCTTTGGAGCCGGTTTCACACTAAGAAGAACCAAATCATCGACTGTCCGGACGCCGAAGCCTTAGCGGCCTTCAAGTACAGTGTCCGAAACGAATGGCTAGCCAAACACCTCGGACAGGAAAATCCGAGGACAATGGTAGCCCTAACTACACTCATGACCCGCTTTTGCGCAGGCGAGGATAATTGGTTCCAGTGACCCAGGAACATATGAAGTCAGGGACGACAATGGAAATCCACGACGTAACAAAAACAAATGTCGAAATAATGCTGGAAGCCCAGATGACACAGCGGTAAATACCGGATTCAGCAGCTCCAGACCCGGTCAACGGAAGAAGCCATTTAAAGGCAACAAAGTTGGTCCATCTAGCCTGGACAAAATATTATATAGGCCCTGCCAAATCCACGACACCCCAAAAAAAACTGCAAACCATAACAACCGTAATTGTTGGGTTTTCAAGCAGGCCGGCAAACTCAATGCCAAACACAAGGGGAAGGGACCTCACATCGAAGACGAGGATGAACCTCACCAGCCAAATACAGGGGGACCGAAGAAATTTCCACCAGAGATCAAAACAATGAACATGATATATGCCACTCATATCCCAAAGAGGGAGCGCAAGCGCACACTCTGAGACGTCTATGTCGTCGAGCCTGTCACCCCCAAATTCAACCCGTGGTCGGCCTGTCCGATCGCTTTGATCGCATGGATCACCCGACTAGTAGCCGTCATGGGGGTTCGACTGCCCTAGTGCTCAATCCAATAATTGATTGATACCATCTTACCCGAGTCCTTATGGACGGTGGCAGGAGTCTCAATTTGATATATTAGGACACTGTCCGCAAGATGGGGATTGACCCATCAAGAATAAAGCCAAGCAACACGACCTTTAAATGAGTGATTCTGGGCATAGAAGCTCGCTGCACGGGCTCTTTGACATTGGATGTTGTATTCGGCTCTCCTGATAACTTTCGAAGCGAAGAGTTAATCTTCGACATAGCTCCATTCCGAATTGGCTATCATGCACTACTCGGAAGAACAACCTTTGCCCACTTTAATGCAGTCCCGCACTATGCTTATCTAAAGCTTAAAATGCCTGGACTACGTGGCGTCATCACGGTCAATGGAAATATGGAGCGCTCTCTCCACACGGAGGAGGACATTGCGGCCTTAGCAGACGAAGTCCAAAACGACCTATTTAAGCCAGATAACCTATCGGTCGCGGACATAGCTAAACGTGTCCGCCACATGCCTCAGTGCGGCAGGTCAGATGAACATGAGCAAGATTAGCAGCTACGCCCCCATCGACTGCCCCATAAGGTGATAGCATATGTGCCTTGGGTACATAATTATGCCCTCAAAATCCCTTGGGCGACACTGGGGGCACACTGCATATAGTCCATAGTTCGGCTCGACCCTATTCGGACTCTAAAACTACCTTGTAAGGTTCACTAAATGAACCGGTCTTGTTTATGGCTACACTGGATCTCATTTTCTTTTCCAGGTTTCTTTTTCTTTTTACAGATGGCCATCATACTGCCCCTTCAAGGACATATTACAGAGGAGGAAACGGCGCAGACGTGCAACAGGGACCCGTGCTAAGGTTTCTTTTTATATTAAGATCACATGTAAACCTTTTTTCTATTTCTTGTTATATACCTTCCTGGCATGTAAAATGTCCAAGAAAGTAATCGACATTATCTGTAAACTTACGGCTCGCCGTACTATAAACGGATATTAATAGAGCAGCTTGATTCACATTATGTTCAGAGTCTTTATTTCACTCACCATAAATGTTCTCTCCCCAAGTCAGATTACCATATGTGCCTTGTCAACAGGGTCTACTACCAGGGGCTGTATTCAACCTGGCAAATGTCGAAAAGACCGAACACCTATAGGGAGTGTTCGACGTCCTGGATGTTTGCCTTATATGCATCAGCTCAGAATCATGTCTTGGGTCAATAGTTGGGTTGCCCGGCTCCTGTGCTTACCCCTATGTTCCCGATTGTTCGGCTAGGGTGTAAAGGGAGACCTACTGCGATTGTACTTCTGGCTTGTCAGGTCAAGTACCTCAGTAGAGAAGGCCAAAAACTGACCGTCATGATAGGCGAGAACCTGGTCCGCAATCCGGTGACTTAGTTTTATACTACGATCGATAGAGATCTACCCCGTGTTATACGAAGGGTTGGTTTTTTTGCCCAGCCAGGTGCAATTGGATACCTTAAATAGGGAATATCATATCCGCACCAGGGGCTAGTACCTAGGCACACTTGTCAAATTCATATGGCCAAGTGAAAGCAATAACGCCACATAGTCTGATTGCCTGGTTCGCTCCGCATACACCTCCTACACGGACCAAGACGTTGGATAAAGAGTGTATTTGCATATGACCGAACACCCCAGTACCATGTACATGGGGGCTGAAGCCGATGACTGGAAACTTCAAAATTATATAAATAGCCACAAAGGAGATAAAAGTCGCTCATATTATAATAGCGCAAATGTTATATACATCGGTTCATAAGCTTAAGTCTCTACAGCCGGATACAATTACTCAAAGATAACATCCTTGGAGCACTGGCCTTCTACAAGGCGGGCGCCTTCTATGACATCCTCGAAGTATTTCTCCGGCTTGCGGTGGTCCTTGCCTGTGGGCGGGCCAGCAGTAGTTATGTCCTGCGCCCTCTTCTTCGCCTAGTGCACCTTCACAAGAGCGAAGGCCATTCGAGCACCTTCTATGCAGGTCGAACGCGTCAATGCGTCGACCCACGGACTCACCTCGATGAGCCGCTTGACCAATCCAAAGTAGCTACTTGAGAGTGGATCAGAGGGCCATAGCCAGACTATTAAGTCCTTCATGGCCGAACCCGCCATGTTGTGCAGCTCGACCAACTCCTTCATCTGGTCGTTGAGGGGCACCGGATGTTTTGGCGCGTAGAATTGCGACCAAAACAACTTCTCCCTGTCGTTCCCCTCCTGGGCTCGGAAGTACTGGGCATCGTCAACACTGCTCCTCGAAATATCAGCAAACACGCTTGGAGAACTCCATAACCATGTCAGCCCAAGATACTTCTGCCCTCCGAAGATGCTCTATAAGAGAAAGGTCTTACCAGATGCTATATGTCGTGCCTGCCTGATTTCTTCACAAGCGTTGCGTGACATGCTTCGCGCATCCTGGGCAGTCTTAACTACCGCATTCAGCTCGGACGCTTGTTCCGAAGCCTTCAGCTCCAACGCTTCGCAATTGCGAATAGCATCGTTGAGTTCAACCTCCACTTCGGACACCCGATCCTGGTGATTCTTGCACGCGGCCTTTTCGACCTCTAGTCTGGCAACCGCTTTGTCAGCGATCACCTTGCTCGCCTAGGCCTCCTTCTTGGCCTTCACGAGCTCGCCCTTGAGGGCCTTGAGCTTAGTGGCACCAACTTTGTAATACAGAAAATCATAAAAGAGTTTATACCCATACTCAATTAACATTATTAGTCTTCTTGACATTTTAATCCGTATACCTTGCGTTTCATCTAAACGCTGGTTGACGCGGTCGAGGTCCGCGTTGGCCAATAAGAGCTTCTGGTTTAGTTCGACAACCTCTGCATCTCGTCCAGTTACCGTAACTATTGAAGCATGTTCAAATAACATGAGCACAACAATTCAGCTCTATAAACATGCTATACTATGGATACTTTGTCCGATTCTGTTCAGAATCACACAAAGCATCAGGGGCTACTGGCTATATATGTGCATTTAAAACAAATAAAGTTCCATAAAGAACATTACATCGCTTACCTCAAAGCCCGTTAACAGGTTGTTGAAGGCTTCATTCAGTCCGCCCTTGACGGACTAAATCTTCTTCATCACCGCACCCATCACGGTGCGGTGCTCCTCCATGATGGAAGCACTTTGCAGTGCTCCCTCCATAGGATCCGGCGCCTCCGGATTGAGTCCGGGCGTCATCGTATCCTCCCCCACCTGGGGGGCCTGGTCTTCGGACCCCAGAGCCGCACTAGGCTCCGGGTCAATATTCGGGAGGGCCACGGATTGTTTGGGCCCCCGTCTTCGGTCTCCATGGGGACTGTTTCCCCATGGTAAGCGGCAGCCGAGGTGTTACCCCCGGTCGTGCTATCGCCTACCCCGACCTCATCTCCTTGAGCAGAGGACACCCGCTGTGAGGACACTTCGGTGTCCCCGCCCATCATGGGCGATGGAGCTCGGACCGGCGCGCCACTCTCCGTCTCTCCGGGCTCTAGAGAGTTCCCCTCTGATAAGGTGGCGTCGGGGTGTCCTCGGGGAGGGTTGTAGGTCAGCAGGTGAGAAATACTAAGTGAGCATAAAAAATGCTAAACAAACAAAGGTGCAGCCATCAATGTATCCGGATAAACTTATGTTTCGGCCAGGGGCTTCTCCTTGGGTTTCACCACAAAACTTTGTTCGGATGATGAGTCCGAACGAGTAGAGAGGTTCAGTCTCCTTCGGGGAGCGGCCATGCCCACGTCAGTGGCGGCCCCCCTCTTCGTCCCCCTGCCTTGCACGCGGGGCTCCTCCTCTTCTTCTTCTTCCTTGTCATCCTCCTCCTCTTCGGAGGAGAGGATGTTGATCTTCTTAGACTTCTCGTCCGCATGGCGTGGGCTGTCTCCAGCCCCCTTGATCTTCTTCTTGGGCTTCTTGACTGGGGCCTTGTACGATGTCGGGACCAGCATCGCTGTCAGCCGAGGCGATTCTGGGTCTTCGGGCAAAGGCGTCGGACACTTCATCCGGGTTGCCTTCTTCATCCAGCCATGTATATCACGCAAAATCTCCAATTCATGTTATCATTAAATAAGAAAGGGAATATATGTTCGGCGAAATTGTCTATTACCTCTGGGGCGGAGAGCGCGGCACTATAGCCCGCGTCCTCGGTTTCTTCCGGCCACTCCTTCTAGCTCTTGAAGATATGCTTCTAGATCTCTTTGTGCATAAAGCCAAAGAGATGTTTCAGAGGCTTATCTCATGCCGGATTGAACTCCCATAGGGAGGAGTCCCGACTTTGGCAAGGAAGGACAAGCCGGGACAACATTACCTAGACAACGGACGAGAGCTGGTGGCCCTTGGAAATCATGCCGGACACACGGCTCTGGAGTGTCGTCACCTCAACTTGAGACCCCCAGTCCAGACCCTTTTTGGTCCAGGAGGTCAACCTCTTTGGGGGTCCAGATCTGAAAGCAGGTTCCGCCGCCCATTTGGCGTCGCGGGGTTCAGTGATATAAAACCACCCCTTCTGCCAGACCTTCTTCGTCTCTACGAACGACCCTTGTGGCCAAGTCGCATTCGGGAGCTTGCTAATCATAGCGCCCCCGCACTCCGCGTGCTGCCCGTCCATCACCTTCGGCTTCACGTTGAATGTTTTAAGCCATAGGCCGAAGTGTGGAGGGATGCGGAGGAAAGCCTCACACACCACTATGAAAGCGGAGATGTGAAGGATTGAGTTCATGGCTAGATCGTGGAAATCTAGCCCGTAGAAGAATAGCAAACCCCGAACAAAGGGGTGGAGCGGAAACCCTAGCCCCCTAACAAAGTGTGAAGTGAACACTACTCTCTCACCTGCTCTAGGATGGGAATCACCTAACCCTTGACAGGGACTCGGTGCGTGATGTCGGCAGCGAGATAGCCCGCGCTACGAAGATCCTCCACGGTTTTTTTCAGTGACCGTGGAGGCCTCCCACTTGCCCCTGGCACCGGATCCAACCATTGTTGGGGAAGGAGGTGGTGGTTGAGAAGCACAGAGTGGTGGGCGTAGGAGATGGGGAAGCTGTGGCTAGGAGATTGGAGAGCTCGAGCTTGAGGAAAGCGTGGGGCTGATGAAAGGGATTGGTATCCTTTTATTACGCCGTGAATACAAAACGTCCCCCCCACTTTAGCCATAAACCTCACCGGTTCCCAAAGCAGTCGTGCGTAATGCGCGGTGTGGATGCTAACGTTACATTGATAAGGATCCCACAATAAGCGGGCACGATCTCTATTGTGATAAGACGTGTCAATGAGGATTTACCTCGAAACGCGAAACTAGGGCCAAATAAGACGGTTCGATATGTTAGTGGGATGGACGCGACGCTTCACCGAAAAGTTTTCAGTAAGGACACATTATTCATTTTCTTTTAAGAGCCTTGCCTTCGAGGCTAAGGGTTGTACTAACCTTGCATAGCTGAACACGATACACCTTTTTGCAGAAGATATATTTGGAAGAAGGAACCCGCCTTGCAATGCCGAAGACAATACGGAAGACAAACTCATCGTCATTGAACACAGGTTTAGGGGCTACCGAGGGAGTCCTGGATTGAGGGGTCCTCATGTGGCCAGGTAACTCGTGGTGGGCCGAACTAGTGGGCCGTGAAGATCGTTGTTGAAGATCGTCTCTCGTATCCGAATAGGACTCCTGTATTCATATAATGGCAAGTTTTAGGTTCGGGTGTAATCTTTCCTTCCTCTGCAAGATGGTTATGTACAAACCCTAGGCCCCTCCGGTGCATATATAAACTGGAGGGTTTAGTCCGTAGAGGCTGATAGAGAATCACAAATCCTCATAGGCTAGACTTTAGGGTTTAGACAATACGATCTCGAGGTAGATCAACTCTTGTAATCATATTCATACATATTAATATAGCAGGAAGTAGGGTATTACCTCGATTGAGAGGGCCTGAACCTGGGTAAACATCGTGTCCCCAGCTTCCTGTTACCATCAATCCTCAAACACATAGTCTGGGACCCTCTACCCGAGATCTGCTAGTTTTGACACCGACAGTGGGACAGCCACGTGCGTTCCTTATCTTTTGGAACTGCCATTATTTGGCCTGAATTACAAGCTGCATTCCGCGGGCAATATCAAACCACCATGGTTAGTCACAACATCCGTGTTGAAATTGAAGGGTTGGAATTCCATGTTTCCCCCATTGTTTTGAAGTCTTCCACTATCGACCTCATTCTAGGAATGGAATGGTTGAAAACACATACCGCTTCTATCAATTGCGCCACTAAAACCGTCCACCTAGTACATCCTTCGAGTGACCATGTAAGCTGCCATGCTCGCCTTGTTCGAAATGCCGAAGCACATATTTATTCCTTGAATGTGTTAAATGCTTCTCCTCTTGTGAGAAATGAAAATGCTACATCGAAGTCTGAAATATATATTCGGTTCATGTTCTCCATCTAGCTGAACGTCGCACCCGTCTGAGGGCTATCATATTTCTGAAAGTTCAGTGGTCAAATCATTCTGAAGATGAGGCCACTTGAGAGCACAAGGATTGTCTTCATGTTGAATACAACGAACTGTTTCCTTCTACCTAAATCGCAGGACGAGATTTCTTGTAGTGGAGGAGAATTGTAACACCCGGATAATTAAGCTACAATAATTCCTTGCTAATGATGCCACGTCACCACAATTATTGTTGATCTTGTGATGATTCAAATCCCGTTCGAATTCAAATTCAACATCAAGTCAAACAATAAAAGTTTTCAAATATTAAAACTAAAATGTTGCAATAATTCTAAGTTCTTCATTTGGGTCACAAACAAATCCTTAGGAAATTAATAAGTGGTCCAATAGCAAATAAAATGGTCTTTTTCAAAATAAAAAATTATTCATACAATTCAAATTGACCTCAAACTTTGTGAGCCTCTTCGAAATATTTTATAGGATTTATGTGCCAATTGTCACATTTAACAAAAAAAACACTTAGTTGCTAAATTTAATAGAAACCATACAATAAAATAAGAAAATAGAAAACAAAACCTAACTACTGTTGGGCTGGACCTCAAGTGTACAGGAGCAGGTCCAGCCCACTTGAAGTTCCATCTCCTCTGTTCACGGAACAGAGGCGTGGAAGCCATCCGAGGCGCCATGGCCGCGCCAAGCCTTGCGTGGCGGCCATCGGCGACCTCCCTCTTGGCCTATAAGCCCCAATGCCCTCCCCTAAGCCTAGGTCGCCCTACCTCTTCCAGTTGTCCACTCGCTCGCCCCTCCCGCTCTCAGATTCGCTCGCGCCCGAGACACAACCGCCGCCACCTCGTCGATCACGTAGTCGCCAACCTCCCCTCATCGCGCCAAGGCGTCAAGGAGCTGCGTCACCATCCCCTACTTTGGCTACGAGCATCGGCCCAAGCTAGGAGGCCGGGTACACTCGCCATTGACGTCGTCTTCGCTCACAGCCATGGCACCTCACCGTCGATTCGTCGTCGTTCGACCTCTTCCAGCCTCCTCGACCTCGCCCTCGCACTCTCTGTGAGCTTCTCTTCCTCCTTGCCCTTCACTTGCTCCTCCATGTGCCTCGTAGACAAATATCCATTGAACGCCGCCGCTACCCGTCGTCGATCTGTCACAGTAGCCGTCCACAGTCCCCGCGCCCTGCTCTTCTCGCCCTACGTGCGAGCTGGCATGCACTCCTGCGTGTCCCGCTGCCAACCACCTCTGCCCGACCGCGCCATCCTCGCTCGCCGTCTGTCCCGCCGCATACAGGCCGCACCGGCGCGCCCCAGCCAAGGCCCTCACACGTGCGCGCACCCATCATGCGCCGCACCCCTCTTCCCCCGTCGACGTGCACTGCACCCGCGCTCACAGCCGCGGCTGTGCGCCGCATCGAGCCTCCCCACCGCACCCCCTGGTACCTGCCCCCACCACGTTGCATGCCCGCGCCCATGCGCTGCTCGGCCATGCTCGCGCTCGCCGCCTGCTCCTCGCGCGCTGACGTCCATCGGGTCTGTGCCCCTGCCCATGCTAGCTGCTGCGCTGCTCCAAGTGCTGCTGCTGCTGCTGCTGCCTTTGCTTTGCTCCTCCGGCTAGCTGCTACTGCTATGCGTTGTTGCTGGTACTAACCGGTCTGCGTTGCTAGGTAGCTTTTCTAATTCTACAATAACTAACCCTCTAGACAGCCCCTAAACAGAGACTAAACAATTGTTAACAGGACTAAAAAATTATGGGCAGCTAGTACACTTGACAAGGTTCATATTAACCCATTTGAGCAAATCCATTTGATGTATGGATTAAATCATACAAAAATCACAAAATGACATCTTCTCTTAACAGAGAACAAAATTAACCCCTAGCCTACTAAGTTGCGTGTGCTATGTGTGTGTGAGTGCTTTGTGTGTGCTTGTGGCCGGCTGGGTTCTTCCTAGTAGTGGTCGGCCCATGCTTACATTAGTATTACTAGGTAGTATTAGTAAGTGCTAAGCTAGTCTAGTGCTAGATGACATGTAGGCCCCCATTAGATAAGTTAGATTTATTTAATTGTTTAGGTAAATAGCCTATGACATGTGGGTCACACCTCTCCTTTTGACTAGTCAAATTGACTTGATCAACTCGAATTAAAAGTAATTTAGAAATTCTAGAATATTGATAAAACATTGAAAAATCATATAAAATAATCCGTAACTCGGATGAAAATAATATATATATGAAAGTTGCTCAGAAAGATATGACGAGTCCGAATATGCAATCCATTCGTCTGCCACATGCCCCTAGCATAGCGAACATGCAACCGTCCCCCTCCGTTTCATCTGTCCAAAAATGCCTAACTCCGGGAAAACATTCCCGGATGTTATCCGCCTTCGCCGGTATCGTGTAGCATTGCGTTCTAACACCCCTAGCTCCTCGTATTGTCATGTTATGTTTTGTCATGCACATGTGTGCTTTATATTTAATGTTTCTTCACCCTCTTCTTCTCTAGTAGACCCCGAGACCGCTGCGGATATCCCTGTGATCGATTACGTCGACGATGACACTTCTTGTCTTTCAGCGGAGCTTCCAGGCAGCCCCCCTTTGATCTTGCCGATATCGTCCTTTCCATTTTGACATGTTTGCATTAGATTTTGCTACTGTAATTGACTGCTCCTATTCTGATGCATAGCCTGCTTTCGTACCTGCTATTGTATATTACCTGCTTATCCTAAACTGCTTAGTATTGGTTGGTCAGTGATTCATCAGTGACCTCCACCTTGTCCTTGTTGCCCTGCTTCATCATCGATGACTCGAGCAACGTGATCGGTGACCAGAGCCCAACACCTCACAGTTACCTTGACTTTACTTGAGACCTTTGTGAAAGGCGGGCGGACCCGGTGAGCACCCGCGGGAGTTGTTATGGTGGCGGCTGGCTGTTTAGCTCCGGTCTTGTCCTGACAGCCGTCACTTCTTTTAATAATGCACTAACAGGTTTGGGTATTTTTTCTGAGTTGGCCACTAGACTTTATGCACTAACCGCCACGCGCGAATAGTTATGGGCCTCATCGTCGTGGTATCAGCCGAAGCTTTGTCAGACGTCCAGTTCAGCATTGCGGCACGGTCAGATCATGCTGGCCATCCGAGGCGATGCTGGTATCCACCCTGCGCGTAACGACCCGGAGTGCAACGGGCGATGGCCCATGACCCTAGAGTGCTTAGGATGTAGACTGGCGAGGACCTCTCTACTAAGCTTAGGTAGAGCTGCGACGTGTTGATCTTCTGAGGCCGAGCATTGACTCAGAAAAGTGTGTCCGGCCAGAGATGGTCTAGCGTGAGGGTAATTTGGTGCACCCCTGCAGGGA
Source organism: Secale cereale (assembly GCA_902687465.1). Lineage (NCBI taxonomy): Eukaryota > Viridiplantae > Streptophyta > Magnoliopsida > Poales > Poaceae > Secale > Secale cereale. The sequence continues at coordinate 285,873,749 of LR738709.1, forward strand.
AGTTATCTATTCGAATAGCCGTCTCCACGGTAACAGACGTTCAGTCTTATATGCTGATCTATTATAAATAGAAATGTATACTTGAGATATGTGATAGACATGTTTGCTCTGGGGTTGCTTCCTTGCAGGGAGTCGAGGAAGGATCTCTGGGCAATAATGTTACAACATGCTTGATAATTATAATATGCTATTCTGTATTCTCTACTACTACTGCAAGATGGTGGTTTCTAGAAGATGCTTGAAGATGCTAGTCTTCGATATGCAAGGTTTTTCCCTTCTCTTCTGGCATTCTGCAGTTCAGTCCACAAATACAGCTTATTCCTTTGATATTGATGCATAGTTAGTCTAGATCTGATGCTTGCGAGTACTTTGAATGAGTATTCACGATTGCCTTGCTGTCCCTTTTCTCCCTTCTTTTTTCTTTCTAGTTGTTGCAACCAAATGGCGGATCCCAGGAGCCAGATGCCACCTCAGTCGACTACTACTACTACCCTGATGGAGCCTACTACTGCATGGAGACCGCCGACGACCAGGAGTAGTTTGGAGGTCCCAGGCAGGAGGCCTTGTCTCATTGATCGGTGATGTTTGTGCTAGCCTTCTTCAGGCAAACTTGTTTATCTTATGTCTGTACTCATATATTGTTGGCTCCACTAACTCGGTTGCTTTTGAGCTTCTGTATTCGAGCCATCGAGGCCCCTGGCTTGTAATACGAAGCTTGTATTATTTTAATTTGTGTCTAGATTTGTGTCGTGATATCTTCCCGTGAGTCCCTGATTTTGGTCGTACACATTTGCGTGAATGATTGGTGTACGGTCAAATCAGGGGCGTCACAAGAGGGTTGTTGGTGATGATGATAGCTTTGATTTTCCCCTCTGAGAGGGCAGTTCTCCCGATGGAATCGCTCCGTCGGAGGGCAAAAGTGCTCCTGCCCAAGTTCCACCTTGAGATGGCTGCGCTCCATCCCAAAAGTCTTCCCCTTATTTTTGTAGCTCAAAATGACTTATAGACCAGAAGATAGGCACCAGAGGTGGGCCGAGGAGGGCACAACCCACCAGGGTGCGCCTGGGGGGCCTTGCGTGCCCAGGTGGGTTGTGCCCACCTGGTGGGCCCCCTCTAGTACTTATTTACTCCAATAATTCTTAAATATCCCATAAAAAATCTCCGTGAAGTTTCAGCTCATTTGGAGTTGTGCAGAATAGGTGGCCCGACATTGCTTTTTCAAGTCCAGAATTCAAGCTCCTGGTATTCTCCCATTTGATGTAAGCCTTGCATATTATGTTAGAAAAGGCTTTAGAATTACTCCAAAAGGCATTATTATGCATAAAAATATTATAAATAACAGTAGGGAAACATGATGCAAAATGGACGTATCAACTCCCCAAGCTTAGACCTCGCTTGTCCTCAAGTAAAAACCGAAATCGAAAAACATGTCCACATGCTTAGAGAGAGAGAGAGATAGGTGCCAATAAGAACAAAATAAGGACATAGAAGCATCATGTATATTATTGTAACAACAACACAATTTATTAAAACATAATACTACATAGCTTTATCATATAACTTCTCATGAGCAAGTAACAATTCATCACACTATTGAAGTATAAAACATAAACTCTATTGAAAACCAACAAACTATGTTCTCAGTCAACTTTGCAACTATAATTCGTCATCTTTTCAAGAAGGGTCATGTATTGAAGCCTTTAGGAAAGTCCACATACTCAACCATCATATAGTCTTCTATGATTGCTAACACTCACCGCATACACATGAGCAAAAAGTTTCAACCAGACACATAGAAAGATAGGAGCTTATAGTTTTGCCACCCAACGTATTCACCTCAAGGGTGATGATAGCAATAATAATTCATGCTCACCCATATTCAACTGGATATATGTGCCTAGGTCTTTCCTCACCACATGATGCTTGACAAAAGAGAAAATAAAAAGGGAAAGAGAGAAATACTTTGACTCTTTGCACAAAAGTAAATACATACAGTAAAAGATAGTCCCTTCGCAGAGGGACTCACAAGTTGCCGGGCACTTTTTATTTGCATGCTCGATCTCTTAGTGCAAAAGAACGTCACGTTAAATTGCCCCTTATGATAGCAAGCTTTATTATGCAGTCTGTCACCTTTATTACTTTGCCATCACAAGTTCGTATAATGCACAATTTTCTCTTACACTAAATGATCTAACACATTTAGAAGCAATGTTTAGCCTTATTGGACCGATGGCAACTTACTTGAAGGATCTTACTCAATCCATAGGTAGGTATGGTGGACTCTCGAAAAAGATTTATGTTTTAAGGGTTTTTGGATGCACAAGTAGTATCTCTACTTAGTGCGAATTTTTTGGCTAAAAATATATTGAGCAAGCACCACATGTTAAAGGATCTATGAAAATATAACTTCTAAGTGAATATGAACAAACATAAGTCATTACGTTGTCTTCCTTGTCCAACGTCAACCATTTGGCATATAATATTTTGATGGGGGCTCACAATCATAAAACATGTCCAAGATAGTATATTTGCATGTGAATCTTCTCTTCCCTTATTAATTCTTTCACGAATTGCATCATTGACCAATGCTATGTTTTTCAATTTCCAATAAATTTTACTACTTATACTTTTCCTTATGTGATGTCATTACTTACCATAATATTGGCATATGACCTTTTTCATTTATTTTCTTTTTTTTATTGCAACAAGGAAGTAAACAAAGCAAAACTCAAACTAAAATTTTATATATATCTTGCACACGATTACATGGATAGATAGATAACTAAGCAAACTTTCAAAGAAATATTGAACTAAACTTTTATTCAACTAATGCAAAAGATCACTAAAGATCAAACTAAGGTAAATAAAAGAAAAGGTAGTGGTGTGATACGATACCGTGGCAACTCCCCCAAGCTTGGCTCAAGCCAAGGGGAGTGGGCATACCCGCTACTCAATTCTCCTTTGGTGGTCAATAAGTTGTTGGTGGTGGTGATGGGGTAGTAGCTTTGTCCTTCCTCCTCAGCTTATGCTCGAGGGTAGAATTTTCCTCCCTCAAATCATCAATCTCCTGCTTCAGTGTTAATATCTTTTGGCATATTTATTGCTTATTTCCCGTATCACATACCTCCCTTATTTCACGGTTCTGGAGTGTTCCGGAAGGTTTCTTTTATGTGTTACTCCAGTGTCATGGTTTGGATAATATTGCTTTCGACATTAATAGGCGTACCTGAGATATAATGTTTGATTCTTTGACCATTGACCACCTTCGGGTTTGTACCTTCGGCATTATTTATTTTTGATGGCTCCAGAACGATAAACTTCTTTGATAACTTATGGTCCTTCCCAATTAGAGAGAAGTTTTCCTGCAAAGAATCTAAAATGAGAGTTGTACAATAAAACATATTCACCCACTTTGATTCCTGCTTTTGGATTCTTTTATCATGCCATCTTTTAACTTTCTCTTTAAAAAGTTTGGCATTTTCAAAAGCTTGGGTTCTCCACTCATCTAGCGAGCTAATATCAAATAACATCTTGTCACCAGCAAGTTTTAAATCATACTTGAGTTCTTTAATTGGCCAATAAGCTTTATGTTCTAACTCAAGAGGTAAATAACAAGCCTTTCCATAAACCATTTTATAGGGAGACACACGCATAGGATTTTTATAAGCTATTCTGTAGGCCCAAAGTGCATCGTCCAATTTCTTGGACCAATTCTTTCGAGATCTATTGACAATCTTTTGTAATATTAATTTTACTTCTCTATTGATAAGTTCAACTTGACCACTAGATTGAGGATGATAGGGGGATGCAATTATGTGGTTAACATCATACTTGGCAAGCATTTTACGGAAATCTCCATGAAAAAAGTGTGAACCACCATCAGCCATTAAATATCTAGGGACTCCAAACCTAGGGAAAATAACTTCTTTAAGCATTTTAATGGAAGTGTTGTGATCAGCACTACTAGTTGGAATAGCATCTACCCACTTAATAACGTAATCAACAACAACCAAAATATGAGTATACCCATTAGAGGAAGGGAAAGGTCACATATAATCAAATCCCCAAACATCAAATGGTTCAATTGCAATTGAATAATTCATAGGCATTTCTTGACACTTACCGATATTACCTATTCTTTGATATTCATCACAAGATAAGACAAATTTATGAGCATCCTTGAAGAGAGTAGGCCAATAAAAACCAGATTGTAATACCTTGTGAGCAGTTCTATCTCCCGCATGATGTCCTCCATAAGCTTCAGAGTGATATTTCCGTAGGATTTCTTCCTCTTCATGCTCAAGTACACAACGTCTAATAATACCATCTACTTCTTCTTTATAAAGATGTGGGTCATCCCAAAAGTAATGTCTTAAATCTTATAAGATTTGTTTTCTTTTGTTGGTATGTGAAACTAGGTGGTATGTATTTAGCAACAATATAATTAGCATAATCAGCATACCGAGGTGTGCTACTAGAAACATTTATTGCAGCTAGTTATTCATTTGGAAAACTATCATCAATAGGTAGTGGGTCATCAAGAATATTTTCTAACCTAGACAAGTTATCAGCTACGGGGTTCTCAGCTCCTTTCCCATCAGTGATATGTAAATCAAATTCTTGAAGCAAGAGAATCCACCTAATAAGTCTAGATTTAGCATCTCTCTTTTCCATAAGATATCTTATAGCAGCATGATCGGTGTGAACAATGAATTTTGAGTCAATAATATAAGATCTAAATTTATCACAAGCAAACACAACTGCTAAAAATTCTTTTTCAGTAGTAGCATAATCTCTTTGGGCGTTGTCTAGAGTTTTGCTAGCATAGTAAATAACATTAAATTTCTTACCAACTCCTTTTCCTAGAACAACACCAACAACATAATCACTAGCATCACACATAATTTCAAAAGTAAAGTTCAATCCGGAGGTAGAACAATAGGTGAAGTAGTTAAAGCTTTCTTAAGTGTATCAAAAGATTCTACACAATCATCATAAAAAAAGGAATATCCTTTTGTAAAATATTTGTAAGAGGCCTAGAAATAATAGAGAAATCCTTAAGAAACCTCCTATAGAAACTAGCATGACCACGGAAATTACGAATACTTTTAATATCTTTCGGACACGGCAACTTGTCAATTGCATCAACCTTAGCTTTGTCCACCTCAATACCTCTTTCAGAAATTTGATGGCCCATGACAATACCTTCGTTAACCATAAAGTGGCACTTCTCCCAATTCAAGACAAGGTTAGTTTGCTCACATCTCTGCAAAACTCGATCAAGATTGCTTAAACAATAATTAAAAGATTTCCCATAAACAGAAAAGTCATCCATGAAAACCTCAACAATCTTTTCACAAAAATCAGAGAATATAGCAGTCATACATCTTGCATAAACCAAAAGGTATACATCTATAAGCATAAGTTCCAAAAGGACAAGTAAAAGTGATCTTGATTGGAGCAGAGCTAACCATAGCCCAAAGTCATATCTCTTTGGTTAATAAAATCCAAAAGGTTTATCGATCCCAAGGGGTACAGATCCATAATAGACATATAGAGATTATTATATTCCAAGTAACATCAAAAGTGCGGGTTTCCGAAGATGGAATGTCTAATGTTTTTTTGCCTAGGAAATTAATCGGACTATTGCGAGCGGAACGAGTAGGCCGAGCTTTGGATGAATCAATCTATTATCGGGAAATCTTGTTGGGAATTTCCTTCTTTATTTTGTATATTTTCTTCTTCTTAATCTTTCTATTCAGAATTCAGTTAATGACGAGATTTAGTATCCTTTCTTGCATTTTCATAACTCGTGAAATGCCGAGTAGGCAGGAATTCCCCCAATTTGCGACCTACCATAGGATTTGTTATGTAAATAGGTATATGTTCCTTTCCATTATGAATCGCGATTGTATGACCAACCATTGTGGGTAGAATGCTAGATGCCCGGGACCATGTTACTATTGTTTCTTTCTCCTCCTTCATATTGACCTTTTCTATCTTTGCCAATAAATGATGAGCTACTAAAGGATTCTTTTTTTCGTGTCACAGCTCATTACTCCTTTTTTTTCCTTTTTAAAGAGTGGCATTCCATGTCCAATATCTCGATCGAAGTACAGAGGTCAGAATAAATAGAATAATGATCAATGGAAAAAAAGAAAAAAATCCATCTCAGAACAATGTTCTAGCGCCATGCCAACGTGTCTGAAAAAGAAGAGCAAAGCAAAGGTAGCATGACCAAAAGTGAACCAACCCCTTGGACTGCAGTGAAAAACACCATCAGATTTCAAAGTAACCCGGTCTAATTCAAAAATTTCCCCTAATTGAGAACGCCTCACATATTTTTTACAGTAGCAGCTATTTTGCTGAGTTCCTTAGAGAGAGTTGTCTCGCGCCCCTAGGGATTCACTACCTACCCACCTATGTCGGTTTCGGGTACAGGTACCCTTTTGTTGAAGGTCGTTCGAGCTTTTCCTGGGAGTGTGGCTTTTCGAAATGTTGCAAAGCCTAGGGTAGAAAAAAGGGAGAAATGTTGTGGTTACAGGATGCAATTTCCTCTTTGAATAAACCTCGTAATCGTAAAAAAGTGGGTTTTTTAGTGCTGGGCCTAGCAAAAGAGAAATGCTGATACCGAGAAAGATTTCTTCTTATTATAAGACGTGATTTGATCTGCATATGTTTGGTAAAAGAACAATCTTCTCCTTTAATCATATCGTAAATGGGAAGTGTTCAATTAGAACATGAAAATGTGACTCAATTGGTCTTAGTTAGTCTTCGGGACAGAGTGGAAGAAGGGCGGAGACTCTCGAACGAGGAAAAGGATCCCTTCGAAAGAATTGATCGAGGAGCCATATGAGGTGAAAAAAAATCTCATGTACGGTTCTGTAAAGGGACAGTAAGGGTGACTTATATGTCGACTTTTCCACCATCAACCCCAAAAAACCCAACTCTGCCTTACGTAAAGTTGCCAGAGTACGATTAACCTCTGGATTTGAAATCACTGCTTATATACCTGGTATTGGCCATACTTTACAAGAACATTCTGTAGTATTAGTAAGAGGAGGAAGGGTTAAGGATTTACCCGGTGTGAGACATCACATTATTCGAGGAACTCTAGATGTTGTCGTAGTAAAGAATCGTCAACAAGGGTGTTCTAGTGCGTTGTAGATTCTTATCCAAGACTTGTGTCATTTGATGATGTCATGTGAATCGCTAGAAACATGTGAAGTGTATGGCTAACCCAATAACGAAAGTTTCGTAAGGGGACTGGAGCAGGCTACCATAAGACAAAAGATCATCTTTCTAAAGAGATTCGTTTCGGAACTCTTATATGTCCAAGGTCAATATCGTTTGTAATAGTTATAATGGTATTGTTGAAACTAGCTTGAACATGAATAACCCTTTTGTTATCCTAAGTGCACTCTTCCGTAAACTAAAACGTACATTCCTATGTAAACCAATACGCACTTTCTTTCGTGAACCAACTTTTGGTATAGCTTTTGCCATATTTTATTATCTCATAAATATGATTTTGAAATTAAAAAAGAAAAAAAAATACAAAGATATCCGTTTCAGGGTAAAATAAACCCTTTACTTTAATTTTTTATTAAATTATTTTATTTGGAATTAGAACATTTCCGCGGGTACTTTTTTTTTACTTTTTAGAAAGTAAAGTTCTTTTTCGAAAGATTACCCCTGTCTTTGTTTATGCTTCGAATTAGAGCAAATGACTCTAATTCGTCCATGCCTACGAATTAGTCGACATTTTGTACAAATTTTACGAACCAGAGCTCTTATTTTCATATTTCCGTATCCTTTTTTAAACTATGAATCTAATCTTTAGAAAAAATAAGTCTTTTCGCTTGAATTTTAGAATTTAAAATTTATTACCCTAGAAAAAAACCTAACCCTTTGAATCTTTGCTATCCTTCAAATCTTCGCTATCCTTCGAGTCTTCGATACGCTTCGAATCCTTATGGGGAAGTCTATAAATTATACGTCCCTTGCTTGAATCATAACGACTTCAATTTTGACCCTATCCCCAATCAGTATTCGTATAGAACTAGACCGTATCTTTCCTGAAATATAGCCTAGGATGAATGTGCGAAATTATAGAAGATCCCCTTTAAGATCAAACAATTCCATCGAATTGAGTATGACTGTATGTGTGATAGCATCTACTATACTAGGAATATCAATGAACCCCATTCTTGCAATTGCTCAGGATACCCTCGTTTAGCTGCTAGGTCTATTTCTTAGTTCAAGATCCCTTTTACTAACTAGAATAAAAGAATTAGTAGATATGTTCCACCTAAATGGGAATGGGCACTAGGGTTATGAACTTATAATCATGGAATCGACTCGATCATCAGATTATAAGTTCATTCCATACCGAACTAGACCGTGCACATTCTTATTATGAGAAGGGATCATCCGAGCCTATGGAAATAGGATACTCTATTTACATATAAATCCCTATGTCCTTACATTCTATTTAGGACTAGGAATAGGTGTAACCAGACCTGCTTTTGACATATCTATCATATTCTTATTTGGGTACCATATGCACGTCTTTGGGCTTCTATTGAACCGAGAAATTGGATTGTACATCTTTTTCATCTTTTTGATTTTGATATCGATTTTGATACATATGAGGTGTCCTAGGGATAATGCAAATCGAACCTATTTGATGTTTGACTCAGGCCTATATGACCGATCGATCGAAATACTCCAAGACTCCACCTTTCTGATATATTCCATATATCACATTAGATAGATATCATATTTATGGAATACGATTCACTTTCAAGATGCCTTGATGGTGAAATGGTAGACACACGAGACTCAAAATCTCGTGCTGAAGAGCATGGAGGTTCGAGTCCTCTTCAAGGCATAATATGGAGAATGCTCATTTAATGAGCATTCCCCGTAGAAGTATTCCGGAAATCTGGGCCTGACGCTCTCCTCTATCTTTTGAGGTCCTTAACCATCTCCCTGAGAAAAGTAGATAGTAAAAGCAAAAATAGACTAAATATACATAGCCTGAACGATCCTAAAAATCCCTCGAAGGAGATAATAAAGAACCCAAAGCAGATGGTATCCTACTGCAAGGGTGTCTTAAGAATCGAAAAGAGGTTGCTCAGAAGAGATAGATGTATCCCAACCTCTATTGCTCTCGCGTAAAGACTTTTTTTACGCAACAGGAAAAAGTGACTACGAATTCCCCTTTTTGTTTGTGAATCCCTGTTTGTATCCTTTGAGCGCACGCCCATTAAGTAGTGATCAAATCAAGGAAATCGATTAAACGATCCCAATACCGTGCCAGTCCAAATCATGTTCTTCACCAACTTGTATTTGGTTCTATCGCGAAAATCATGAGTTGTAGAGATGAGAACCATGAAAAGCAAGATCCTGGATAAGAAAATAGAAACCGTGGAAGAGGAAACCACCATTCAAGAGTTTCTATCTGTTTCCACGCCCTTTTCTTGAGACCTCGAAACATGAGGACAAATTGCTTCTCTTAGGAACACATACATCAAAAAGGATAACGGTAGCCCTCCCATTAACTACTTGATTTTCATTTATGAATTTCATAGTAATAGACCATGTGCTACCGAGATAGAATTTAGAACTTGCTATCCTCTTGCCTAATAGGCAAAGATTGACATCTGTAGAAAGACTGATTCATTCGGATCGATATGTGGCCCCAATTCCGTTGCATTGCCAGAATCCATGTTCCATATTTGAAGCGGGTTGACCTTTTCTTGGTCTGGTTGTGAGAAAGGTATTTGAGAGAAACCAAAGTATCCATCAAGAAAACAAAAGTGTATGTGTGTGCTTAGATAATCTCTCTAGCATTTGATCAATAAAAGGCAGATGGCAATGATCTTTTCTAGTTGCTTTGCTTAATTTACTGAAATCAATTACCATTCTATAGCGTGTAACAATTCTTTGTGGAATAAGTTCATTTTTATCATTAAGAACAATAGTAATACCTCCCTTCTTAGGGACTGTCGTGGGATAACCACGACCACCTATGGGACGGAGGTCCCTTTTGGTTCGGCAGGGGGATGGGCACGTTGCACAAAGAGCGAAGAAGCACGAAGCAGCGCATTGGGGATCACACGGGCTGTTTTTACCCAGGTTCGGGCCAACGTGAGGCGTAAAAACGTACTCATGCTTTGGTTGATTGATGGTGGAATGGTGGAAAATGGACGCGCCACTCTAGCCCGGCAGGGTTGCCTTGGGGTGAGAGTGGTCACGCGTATGAGTGTGTACATGTTCGAATGGCCGAATCCTTTCTACAGTTGCCATGGGCCTCCTTTTATAGGTTAAGGGGTCACCACAGTGGCAAATTAGTCTTTCCAAGCTAATTAGATAGCAAACAATGTTACCATACCTAACTCTGCAGCTGACAGGGTGCATTAAATGCATCGCTTAGTGTCACATCATAGCTCGTCCAGGAAGCCTTGCCGGGCTGTTTCGCCAGCTGCGTTCCTACTTTCTTGACACATCTCTAGACATGTGTCATTTGGTGGTTCTTGTGGTAGGAGATGTCTGCCATGTAGCAAGAGGCGTCCACTAAGCCACCTTGGAGCTTGACAACGCACTGACCAATGATGGGCGTCGCTACGAGGTGGAGTTTTACCTCCGCGTGCCTCGGCAAGCCTACCGGGGCAATCTTGGTGGCTTGGTGCCGGGGGAATCCGGCTTCCCGCCAGGCTCGCATGCCCGCTGATGACCCATAAGTATATGGGATCAATTTTAGCTCTTTTCGATAAGTAAGTGTGTCGAACCCAATGAGGAGCAAAAGGAAATGACAAGTGTTTCTCAGTAAGGTAATGTCTGCAAGTGCTGAAATTGTAAGTAGCAGAGTAGTTTGATAGCAAGATAATTTTGTAATGAGCAAGTAACAATAATAGTAGCAAGTACGCAGCAAGATAGCCCAATCCTTTTGAGGCAAAGGACAAGCCAAAACGGTCTCTTATAATAAGCAAAGCGTTCTTGAAGGTACCCGGGAATTTCATCTCGTCACTTTCATCATGTTGGTTCAATTCATGTTCGCTACTTTGATAATTTGATATGTGGGTGGATCGGTGCTTAGGTGTTGTTCTTACTTGAGCAAACCTCCTACTTACGATTAACCCTCCCACAGATATCCAAAAGTACGAGAAACGTATTAAGAATAAATTCTAACCATAGCATTAAACTTTTGGATCCAATCGGTCCCTTACAGAATAGCGTATAAACTGGGGCTTAAGCTTCTGTCACTCTTGCAACCCACCAACTAATTACTACTCCACAATGCATTCCCTTAGGCCCAAATATGGTGAAGTGTCATGTAGTCGATGTTCACATGACACCACTAAGGGAATCACAACATATATACTATCAAAATATCGAAGACATATCAAGTTCACATGATTACTTGCAATATGATTTCTCCCGTGACCTCAAGAACAAAGGTAACTACTCACAAGTGACGAACATGCTCAAGATCAGAGGGGTAATATATAGCATAATGGATCTGAAAATATAATCTTCCACCAAATAAACCATATAGTAATCAATTACAAGATGTAATCAACACTACTAGCCACCCATAAGCACCAATATATAGTTCTGGTAACAAGATTGAACACAAGAGATGAACTAGATGTTGTAGGGTGGAACCCTAGATAGAGATCTTTCACGAATTGGAGGGGAAATCCCCAAGAACAAGAAGAACACAAAGAGAGAAAACAAGAGGAGCACTCAAATTGACTTGATCCAATCACACATGTGCTAGATCCAATCACACAAAGAGAGATACAAAGGTCCAAATCCAACACAAGGGGATACAAGCGGTAACTAGTTCTTCCCAATCCTATGAGGAGATAGGTATTGATGATCCTATGATGGGGATCCTTTCCTATATGGGTTCTTGAATCCACTAGGGATCTTCTCCATAGGAGGTCTTGCTCTCCATGGGAGAGGTCTCTCTCTCTCTCTCTCAAGAGGAGGTACAAGGAGCAAATCTCACTAAATCATGTCATATACTTTGCTATCCTCTAAATGAGATAGGAGGAGAGTATATATAGCCTAGGAACGAAATAAGAGGAAAAGAGGGGTACAAGGGTCATTATGCCCATAGTGCACACAGGCACGACCGGAGGTGTCCGAGCACCCGGGGTAAAGGGGCCCGGGCACCCGGAGGGGATGCGGAGAGAGATGGTCGGGCACCCGAGGAAACGCCAGGCGGCTGGAAGGGCAAGGTCGGGCACCCGGGGGGGTCCAAGGCCTGGGCACCCGGGTGGCGGCTGTCGACCGGGCCGCTGGAGCAGCACCAGGCGAGAGGGGGATGGGCACCCGGGGCCATTTGGCGGGGCTCCCGGGGCCGGCTGGAGTGGCCCAGCTGGGCGGCCGGGCAGCCGGGGGTGGCTGGGGCTAGGCCCAGTCCATGGCCGGGCACCCAGGGCCAAGATGGCCGGGCACCCAGGGTGTCCAAGGAGCTTCGTCCTCCCCGCGGGTGCGTGTCTGGGAGGTCTCGGTCCTCCACGCCTCGCGTCTCTTCTCCTCCTCCTTTGGATCTCTGTGTGGACTTGGTGAATCCTCCATGCTTTCTCGTGATCATCTCCGCGGTACCTAATCATGCATGTAGTTTCCATTTGAGGTAGGACCCAACTCTCATGTGAATTCGAATGTAGTTCAAAGAGGAATGAGTTAGCCTCGGTGTTTACAGCGCATGCTCTTGTCATTGGTCCATGAGGTGCTTGACGAGTCGTAGTAGAATCCATGGGGATGATGTAGGGATGCTCCACATCATCCCCCCCCTTGGGGGAGATCCGTCGACGGATCATGATCGTCATCACAATGGTGAATAAAGTGCGTCGCCGAGTAGATGATGCGGAATGAGCACTCGGAGACCACGAAGCGCTTATTATGTTGAAGCTCAAAATGAGCACTCTCCAATGTCGCACCGTGTCGTGATTCTTTCAAAAGGAGCAAGGACAATAAACACTTGGAAAAACAAATGTGGTTAGCATTAGTGCAAAACCAAGCATTCGAGAGGTGATTCACCAAACAAGTGTCATCATCAAGCATAGCATATGGTGTGACAATGGATTATGACATGGCATGTAAGCACATAAATCGAGCAAAATCAAAAGCATCATGGGAACAAGCATGTAAATGTGAGGTGGAGATGCAAATATGTTGGACAATTGAACAAGCATCTACCTCAAGGTCATAGCAAGCATGCATTAAGTGCTCAACAAATGGTCTATGGTAAGCATATGAATCGTTCACAACACCAAATATAATGACATGTCTAAACACATGGGGCAAGTGAAAGACAATCCAAACATAACATGCATATGGTGAAGTGAAGATATGGTGGCACTCAACACGATGGAAAGAGCAATTGTTCAACAAGTGTGAGGCAAGCAAGTCATTCAAGCTAGTAGTGTGAAGATGCAACATACCATAGGTAAACATGGCAATCATGTCATGTGAGCAAATAGGAGGTATATGTAATGCACATGACATATTGCAAGCATGAAAGCAAGAAATGAGCAAAGGTGTATCATTGTATTTGCAAGAGGTCCTATGCAAATGATAATGGTGCATCATGACTCTCCCAAAACAATAAGCATCAATAGAAAGGGGCACAAATAAATCATGGCAATGATGAGTAATATCTCCACCACGCTTGCGACTACACATACAACTATGAGAATCAATCATCATGTGTAATGCAAAACATGGGTCACAAATGCATGGCAAAAGCATATGAATGATCATATCATGCAAATTGAACATGGAAATATGGGCAAAGGATAAATAAAGGACAATAACCCATAACCATGTGAGGGCCATGTAGAAGAGATGCGCAAAGTCGTTGTGTGGAGGAAATGGTTGGTGAGGCATCTCACGGGTTCCCAAGGCATCGGTGCTCTCTAGAGCTCGTTTCGTCAACTCATGGCCTTGCGAGGTTGACGAGTAAGTATGGGGCCCTACACAAAAGAGACACAAACCAAAGAAATTGTGCATGTGGTAAATGTACACATCATCCATCATGATGTGTATGTGCACATGAGAGTTAGCACAAGATAAGCCATGCTCGGAGAAATTTGTTGCATGGTATAAGAACATGTCATCCATCATGAATGAATAGTTGTTATGTATAACACGATGAGGATGCAAATTGAGCATACAAGTAGAAGGTAAATCAATAGCATTTTCATTCATGGAAAGCATACGGTGCACACAATCATGAGAATCATGCAATGGATGGGATGGCTCAAAATCTCCTAAAATGTATGAGAAAACTATGGGGGTCTCCTCATGAGCAATATTGAAACATCATATGGAGAAAATTGACAATATCCATAACAATGCATATCCCAAGCTATGTGGTCATGGCATGTCATATGAGATAAATGATGTGAAGGGAGCACATCGGTATCATCACAAGAAAAAAAATGCCAATAACCATGGACTTGTCATCTATGCCATAAGTGCAAATTGGCTTTATCTTAATGGCATATGCATGGTTACTACGATGAGATTGCAAATATGACATACGAGTGATCTCATGCATAGCATATGACAAGTCAAGCGGATTGTCAAACATGATGTGACCTAGAGAATTGTCACAAGAAATCCTATATAACATGGCAACACAACTAATAGACTCCACATGGAAATCATCATACTCATCATAAATGGGCAATAAATTGCATGGGGGAATCATACTAGCATGAAGATGGCAATAGGTGGTCCAACATCATGCAAGCAATCAATGTCAAGAATGTCCACTACTGGGACTAGAGCATCACCTTCACCTATTTTACCTTTCACATTCCACTCATGTGGTGTAGGTGAGGTGGGAAAGACCAAATGGTGGTCACCTTCTTCTTGATGGAACCATGTGGGGGTACATCATAGTCCACCATGGCCATCGTCTTGTCCATAGGAAGGACGAAGTCATCACGGATCGACGCGTCATCATAAATAGGACCTAGCACCAAATGAGAAGACACAATAGAGGTAGAGGTTAAGTCGTTACTGTTAAAAGTGGACTCACATGACCTATCAACTATCTTAATCTCTCTATGTGTTGGTGGCTCACTCACTCCCTCAAGGGAGGTGCATTCAAAGTCACATATGGTGGAGTCACTCATCTCACTCAAGTGGTGGTGGCAGTTGTCGGCGTACTGGGAAGCAGGGTACCCAGACTTGCCTGTCTGCGGGCTGTGACGCGCTCCTACTACGGCCTGGTACGTCCCAGCTGATCGACCTGCTGCCCAAGACCCTCGCGAGGGGATTAAGCCTCACGAGGATAACAACGCCAAGGCCCCCTCAGGAGCGGCCTCAGCCAGGTACTCCCGAGGGGCGGAGAACCCAAGGCCAAGCCTGCCTCAGGAGGAAGCAGTGATATCAGCAGTGATGCATCGCGCCAGCGGGTGCCAGCGCGCGCCAGCGGTGCAGTTACCATTTCGGTGCAAGGGGGACAGCGCAGCCGCAAGTTCCCGAGGATCGGGGCAAAGGTTTCCTCATTGGTGCAACGAGACCGAAGACGGCAAGGACGGCAAGGAGGATGTCACCGTCGAGCCCACCACCGCATCATCGCTTGATCCTTTTGTAGGCGAAGACTACTTTTGTCAGGGTAGGAACGTCCTTGTGTACCCGCTCAAAAATGGTC
Organism: Secale cereale; assembly: GCA_902687465.1. Lineage (NCBI taxonomy): Eukaryota > Viridiplantae > Streptophyta > Magnoliopsida > Poales > Poaceae > Secale > Secale cereale. The sequence goes on from LR738709.1 coordinate 285,889,434, forward strand.
GTTGTGGGATCCCTTCCCGCCTAAACATTTCGGGGGAAGAGGACCGTGGCCGCCTATATAAGTAGCTAGGACTCCCACTGCAAAGGGGACGGACCAAGACACTCTGCCACCATACAAGGAGCAAGAACACTAGCCTCCTGACCCTCCTGAGCTCACCTCGTGAGCCCAGGAACCTTTGTACTAGCTTGTATCCCGGCTCGCCCGAGGATAATCCACCAAAGCAGGAAGTAGGGTCTTACACCACGCGGTGGCTCGAACCTGGATAAACTCTTGTGTGCTTTGTTCGTTGTTTGCTTGAATCCTTCTGCCGCGACGAGAGCAAGGCGCTAGGTAGATGAGAGTGGGAGAGATCTTCGTTCACGCCCCTGTGTTCGAACTTAATGGGTTTTGCGGAGCCCTGAATCCGACATTTGGCGCGCCAGGTAGGGGGCGTGTCGAAATCTCGCCTCTCCGACGACCTCGCTTCCCCTCTCCGGTTCGGCGCCTCTACGATGGCTGCGACCAGCCATAGCCACGCGGGGGATGGCTTCCTCCCCGTCGACCGAGCAACATTAGCGGACCGGGCCACCCATGGGCGCACCTCCTCCTTCCTCTACGACACTCCTGCCGGCCAGGTCACTGGAGGACGGCCTCCACCACCACTCCCGCCTCCTGTGGCCTCACCAGTCGCGCTCTTAATGGGACGATGGCGAGCCCAGCACCGGCCGCCCGTCGAGACCCATGCCACGCAAACGGCCCGCAGCTGCGAGCTGTGGGGCGTCGTCTACAGGGAGCGGCCTTGCCGCAGGGTCGCCTGCATCCTCGGTGGGTCCCAAGCACCAGCGTCTGCCTGGCACGCCAAGTCGCACTTTCGGCAGGTTGGAGCTACCGCCCAGCCGCGGGAGGTCTTGCGGGCGCAGAACGGGCTGAGGCCCGCCATCACCTTTGGCCCAAGCGACCTCGCCTCGGAAGCGGCCGGCACCGGCGCTCTCCTCACGGTATGCACGCCCACCATCTGCGGGGTGGCCGTGACAAGAACTCTCATCGACGGCGGCGTCGGCCTCAACATCCTCTCTCCCGAAGTCTTTGGTCATCTGCCTGTGTCCTACATGTAGCTCCTTCCCACCAAGACCTTCTCGGGGGTCCCGGGCTCGGCCGTTCCGCTCGGCCAGATTCGCCTCCCTGTCACCTTCGGCACACCGGCTAACTACCGGACTGAGCTCATCAATTTTGACGTTGCGCCCATCCACCTGCCGTGCAACGCTGTCCTCGGCTTCCCAGCCTTGGCAAAGTTCATGGCGGCGACTCACCCGGGCTACAACACCGTCAAGATACCCAAGAGCAGCGGTGTCATCACCATCAAAGGGGACCCTAAGGCCGCCCTTCAGGTCCTTGGGCGCGCTTACAAGGCCGCCGTTGCCGCAGCTCACCCAGGAGCGAAGGGGGCTCCGGAACCTCCAGAGGCCGGACCTGCCAAGAAGAAGCAGCTCTTTTCTCAGGACCCCGCCGAGACGAAGCAAGTGCCTGCCGACGAAGAAGGCTCAGGGGTCACCTTCACCATTGGCACGGGCATGGATCCAGAGCAAGAGGCAGCGCTGGTCAGCTTCCTCAGGGCCAACAAGGATGTGTTCACCTGGAAGGCCACAGATTTGGTCGGGGTGCCAAGGCATGTCATTGAGCATCGACTCACGGTGTGCCCAAATGCGCGCCCTATCAAGCAGAAGGCGCGCAGACAAGCCCCGGAGAAGCAGTCCTTCATCGTCCAAGAGGTTAGGAAGCTGGAGGAAGCAGGTGTCGTACGGGAAGTACGGCACCCGCAGTGGCTGGCCAATCCCGTCATCGTCCCGAAGAAAGGAGGCAAGGAACGCATGTGCGTCGACTTCACGAGCCTCAACAAGTTCTACCCTCAGGACCCCTTCCCTCTTCCGCGCATTGACCAAATCGTGGATGCAACGGCTGAGTGCGACCTGCTCTACTTCGGTCGTGGAATTGTCACGGCAGATGTCCTAGGGTAAGGACTTAGTCGTGAGGCCGCGCATTTATGTAGTAGCTTGAGAGGGGTTGATCGGAATCGAGAGACGCAACGCAAGACAAGGATTTAGACAGCTTCGGGCCTCGGGAAACATCATCCGGTAATAGCCCTACGTGTTGTTTGAAGCTAGATCTCATTATGACCCTCATGGTGTCGCCGGTAAACCGGCTCTAGTGTCTAGCCCTAGAGATTGTTTCTTCTAACTTGTCAGAACTTCTTTCTCTTTGGGGAGCCCTGCCCCTCCTTATATATGTTGAAGGGGCGGGTTACATGACTAGTCCTAGTAGGATTAGGATTACTCTATTACAAGGAGTTATAGTCTTGCTTCCTTTGTAGGAGAATATTCCTTGTGCTTTCTTCATAAACCGGCCCACCATAACATGAATCGGCCTTCTGGGCCTTGGGCCTTGTCATCCGTGATCTGCCAACCGGGTTACCAGTGAGTGGTATTATTTAGGCAGGTTGCTTGTAAACCGTCTGGTTATGACGCATCGCCAGTGAATCACGAAGTGTAAACCGGGTCTCAAGTAAACCGCCAAGTCCGGCCGGGTTATACTTCCGGCCGGGTTACACCGCGGGGTATATCCCCGACATTAGCACCCAGTTTAGCTTGGATTTATCCATGGTAAACTTATACTGCAAAATAACCACAAGAACAAATTTAATAGGTTGTGCTCCGGGTTAAGAGTTCTTGTAAACCGGCATCTGACCATCCTTAAGTCCTTGTCCTTTCCTTCTTCTCGAAAATCCGGGTCAACAGACCAGCTTCATAATCAACTTGTTTGTAGAAAAAATATTGCAAATAAAGAATCCATTTGACTCAGCCTTCAATGCTCTGACTTGATAAAAATATTGGTCTTTAAATATTCAATTGATATCCTGCCAGCTTGAAGATGTAGAACTTGCCGGTTTCTGATTGCCAAAATTGCCGGGTTATAAAAACTGATGCTCCCGGGTCATGATTGTTTATGGACGCCGGGTTATGATTGTTGCCAACGCCGGGTCACACAATTAATCTTCCAGACTTACCCAAATCTGAGAATTTGAAGATGTTCCTCCTTTATATGCATATTGATCCGGGTTACGATGAACGCTGGTTTAACTCTTGCTGGTGTTCATGACCCAGACTTTTAACTTTGTAGATATATGGACAACTTTGAAGTTGCCCAATTCCGGATCAATAAACTTGGTTAACAACAAAAACTTGTAAAATCGCAGAAACAAAGCATTTTTTGGCAAATAAGACCATGTAGTCGAGGCTTTTTACGAGCTGCCAGGCTTTAAATTCGAGGCTTTTTGTGAGCTGCTAGGCTCCAGGCTTTTTCTGAGCGGCCTTTAAGCTCTAGGCATTTTTTTTAAGAGCGGCCTTTAAGCTCTTGGCTTTTCGCGAGCTGCCAGGCTCCATATTTAAGGCTTCTGATTCGAATACGATCTGTAAACCGGACCACAGGGGTTAAGCTAGGATTCGAATACGATCATGTAGCCCCCAGTGGCCTTGAGAAGTTTTTATAAGGCTTCTGATTCGAATACGATCAGTAAACCGGACCAAAGGGGTTAAGCTAGGATTCGAATACGATCATGTAGCCCCCAGTGGTCTTGAAATTGCACCGATCAGTGGATTCGAATACGATCCAAATCGGACCCAAAAGGGGTTAAGCTATGATTCGAATACGATCAAGAAGCTCCCAAGTGAGTTTGGCTGTGTTCTCTTTGGTTCGAATGCGACCTATGTTTGAACAGGAAGCCCCCAAGTAATCGTAGAGGCAGGGTATCTATATGGGAGTTGCGCTGTGCGGCAAACCCTCTTTGGTCCCTTAATAAATAATTTGTCCTGCATAACAAAATAGACAGATCAAAGGAATTGTTTTCTTGATGAAAATAACATATATCAAGAAAGATAGACTTTAGACGGATATTACCTGATGTATTTGGACCTTATGATCCTCATCGGCGTTTGTTAATCAATATGATGTGATGTTAATCAAACCGGTATGTTGAGTATGCCGGACCGCAGGGCGGACGGTAAAACGACCGCAGCATCTGAGGCAGCACAGACACATGAATCGGCCGCAGTTGTAAACCATCGTAGATGAGCAAGTGGTCCTCCACGTTATAAACCGGCGCGGATGCGTGAAACCTAATTTGCTCGAAGAACAAATGGGTAGGCCGGCGCCGACGGGCTAGTCGTCCTCTTCGTTGTAAGCCGACACGGTCGCGAAAGACGGCCACGGCGTTGTAAACTGGCGCGATCACGAGAGATGGCCACAGCGTTGTAAGCCGGCGCGGTCGCAAGAGACGGCCACGGCATTGTAAGCCGGCACAGACAGGCGAATCGAGCAAAGTATCATAAACCGGTGCAGGAGTCCGTTAAGTAAGGATAACCACCTGTGCCGAATGCCATTGGCGTGCCTCCATCTCCGCGGTATAACGCCATTTTGTAATGAATAATTGTCCTGTGTAACACAAATACGACAAGGCAGAGTAGTTGTTTGTCGAAGGAAATCAACATGTATTTAACAAAATATATAGGATAAATATCACCTGATTTGTTCAGACCCCAGATGATCCGCCTGTAGCATCCGTCCATATCCTGGTGATGTACAGCCCATCCGGCGTAAACAAAGAAATCTGACGATCAACCACTATTTGTTTTTCTCTTGTAAATGCCTGACCATTTTGACTTTTCAGGAAACAGTGATACAGGGAAGACGACGACTTCGACTTCTGCGGCAGAAAAAGGCGGGTCGTGGCACTCAGCGACGATTCTTGGCGGAGCAAGGCCGGCTCGAGGCGGCTCGACAATGGTGCAAGCGTGGCCAGGGTGGGGGTTGGAGACTCGCGGTGGCGACTTCGCATCAGAGGCCACGAGACAGCTGAGGCGGCTCACAGGCCGGGCCACGACGGCTCCAGGTGGTGGTGCTTGCGGCGATTTGCGGGCAGCCGTTGGCGCTCGAGGAGCCCCCAAGTGAAGGTAGAATCCAGCTCATAAACGGCGATGGAGATAGAAAACTCACGGCGGCTCATCGCACGATAGGTGCAGCTCAGGAGCAGAGGCGGATGCTGTTGGAGGTGACGACGGTGACTCAAAGAAGGCAATTCAGCCAGGCTGGATTATAGTGGCAGGACCAGGGCGGCTCACAGTGACGGGGTCACGACCGTAGAAAACGGCAGCTCGCAGGCAACAACGATGAACGGCGGCTCGCGGCAGGAGCAAAGTCACCTGACCAGGGACGGCCGTGGCGGGTCAAAGCAGTTGCGGAGACAGCTCAACTAGAGCGGCCCGGGCCGGCGAAACAAGTAAAGGCGACATCGGCTTGAGGCTTCTCACTGGTGAGGGCGAGGCGAACGTTGTGGCGTCGAACGACGAAGGCAGAGATGGCGTCCGAGGCGGGGCCCGGGCGGCAGCACACTGGCGCGGTGGTGGGTCAAGGCCACAACGGCATGGTAGCTCACACGCAACGGAGCGGTTGGCAGTGCGATTGAACTCGGCGACTCTCCAACAGCTAGGACGTGGCTGCTCGGTGTTGACTGATGTAGGGTGGAACCCTAGATGGCCGATCTTTCACGAAATGGAGGGGATCCCACGATGAACACGAAGAACACAAAGGGGAATCACGAGGGAAACACTCAAGAACAAGTCCAATCACACATCCACTAGACAATCAAACACACAAGATCACGAGTACATGAACAACAAAGGGAAAGATACAAGGTAGAGTTCATCTCCAAGAGGAGGTCTTGAATCCGCGAAGGATCTTCCCGTTAGGTGTCTTGAATCCAAGGTGGATCTTCTCCGTAGAGGGGCCGCAGTCTCTCTTGTGGAGTAGATCCGGGATGGATGAGCAAAGCTCTATCTCACATATGAGCTAAATCAATGCTAACCCTAAAATGGTGGAGGTGGAGGAGTATATATAGTCTAGGGCCACCAAGGGGTAAGTGAGGGGCGAAAGGGGTACATGGCCAAAAGGCCCGCGGCTGCGCACAGGCAAGGAGCGGACGTCCGCTGGGCACCGGACGTCCGGTGGCTCGGGAGGGACCGGTCGTCCGGTAGCTCTTGGACTTCCGCTATTTTGGTTCTGTGAAGGATGTCACGGACGTCCGGTGGCTGCCGGTCGTCCGGTCGCCTGGGACACGTCGGACGTTCGGTAAACGCCGGTCGTCCGGAGCCTGTAGCTTGCAGCAGCTCCGTTTCTTCCGTCCTCTCTTCCACGCTTCCCTCGCGGATGGTGTAGGTGATCCTTGGCGTTTGCACTCCTCCTCGTCATCCGTGAAGCTTCGACAATACCTTTTTGTATGAGAAGTAGAGGTCACACGTGTCACTTGCCATGTAGACTCTTGACATGGTGATGTCCATAGGATGCTCCGCATCATCCCCTTGGGAAAGATCCGACCTCGGATCGAAAACCAAATCACCATGGTAAAGAGATGGCGTCGCCGTGTAGAAGTGGACGATCACAAAGTACTCATCATCTTGAAGCTCAACATGGGCACTCTCCAATGTCGCACCATCTAGTGATTCCTTCAAAAAGATCAAAGACAACAAACACTTGGAAAAACAAATGTGGTTAGCGTTAGTGCAAAACCAAACATTCAAGAGGTGATTTACCAAACAAGTGTTGTCATCAAGCATAGCATAGGGCGTGACAAAGGGTTGTGGCATGGCATTTAAGCACATCAATTGAGCACAATCAAGGTCATCATGGAAACAAGCATGTAAATGTGAAGTAGAGATGCACATATGTGTGACAAGAGAATAAGCATCTACCTCATGGTCATAGCAAGCATGCATAAAGCGCTCAATGAAAGGTCTATGGTAGGCATAAGAATCATTCACAACACCAAAGAAAATGAAGTGTCTAAACACAAGGGTCAAGTGCAAGACAATCCAAACATAATGCGCATAGGGTGTAGTGAAAATCGAGGGGCACTCAACACAATAGAAATAGCAATTGTTCATCATGTGTGAGGCAAACAAGTCAATCGTGTGACAAGCAATGGGACATGGCATATGTGAAGAGATGATATTGTTGCAACCAAGCACATGATAGGAACAAGTAATCCACAAGTCGGATGCAACACACAAGGCATATATAACATAATGCATGGCAATGTAGCTATCGTGAAAGAAAGCAATATCACTAACATGTGCGCGATCAAGGGGTCCAAGATGACAAATAAGTCTCATGGTGCAAGCAACACATGTAGTATGATCCACAATATTCATGCTCATGCTTTTTGTGTTCTCGAAAGAGAAGGATATCACCTTGAAAGCATGTCCTTGTGCATTCTTCACAATGCTGAAGCACAAGCAAGTGTGATGTAGAAGCGTCGTGGTAGAAAGTGGTTCGCTCTCAAGAGCTCGAATGGTCAACTCACGTGAAGTGGAAGTCGACACGAAGTCCAAGTATCCTACACATGCACACAACAAAACAAAGAATGTATGCGCATGGTAGATAAACACATCATCCATCATGATGGTTCTCTTCTCTTGCACATAACCATTAGGAGCAAAAGTGCATGAATAATATGATGCAACAATGGCTATATTCATGGCACTAGGCATATGGTGCAAAGAGGTAAAACAAGCATGCTTCACAACAAATATGTCAAAATCTCCAAATAAATGCGAGAATGCTATGGGGGCAATCTCATTGGCAAGACTAAAATCATGGTTGCGCTCAATGCATGGACAATCATATAGCATGAGAGAGGCAACATGTGGGGACATATGACAACAAGCAATATCAATCATGTGCAAAGCATGGCAATGGTTGACATCAACCGCATGAAAGGAGCATGTATGAATCGTCGGTGATGCAACATAAGCATTATCAATCATGTCGTGCAAACTAGTGGCGCGAAGATGCAACACACTATAGGAAATCATGGCAATCATGTCATGTGAGCAAATAGTGGATATAGGCAATGCACATGACATATCGCAAGCATGATCACAAATCAAGATCAAAGCATCATAATAGGCATGGGGTACAAAGGCATCATGGCAATAACAAGTGATATCTCCATCAAGCTTGCAAATACACATACAAGTATGAGAATCAATCATCATGTGTAATGCAAAGCATGGGTCACACATGCATGGCAAAGGCAAAGGGATTGGCATATCATGCAATGTGAACATGGCAAAAGGGGCATAAGAGATATAATGGACAATAACCCATAACCATGTGAGTGCCATGTAGAAGGAATGCGCGAAGTCTTTGCGCGAAGGGAGCGGTGGGAAAGATAATCCACGGAATCCCAAGTCATCATTGCTCTCTAGAGCTCTTTTCGTCAACTCGTGCTCTTGCGAGGTTGACGAGTAAGTATGGGGACCTACACAAAAGACACACAAACCAAAGAAATTGTGCGCGTGGTAAATGTACACATCATCCATCATGATGTGTATGTGCACGTTAGAGTTAGCACAAGATAAGCATCTCTCAAAGAAATTTGATGCATGGTATAAGAACATGTCATCCATCATGAATGAACAGTTATTGTGTATAGCATGATGTGGATGCAAATTGAGCATACAATTATATGGCACATCTATAGCATGTTCATTCATGGGGAGCATATTGTGCACACAAGCATGGGGATCATGCAATGGATGGGACGGGTCAAAATCTCCTAAAATGTATGAGGAAACTATGGGGGTCTCCTCATAAGCAATATCAGAAGCATAATTTGGAGAAGTGTAACAACATCCAAAACAATGCATGTCGGAAGCTAGGTAATCATGGCATGGCATATGATGGATAAGATGCAAAGGAAGCATGTCAATATCATCACAAGAAAAAGAAATGCCAATAACCATGGGCTTGTCATCTATGCCATATGTGCAAATTGGGTTTATCTTAATGGCATATGCATAGTTACTACGATGAGATTGCAAATATGACATATTGTTGATCTCATGCATAGCATATGACAAGTCAAGTGGATTGTCAAACATGATGTGACCGAGAGAATTATCACAAGAAATCCTACGCAACATGGCATCACAACTAATAGACTCCACATGGCAATCATCAAACTCATCATAAATGGGTAAATCATCGCATGAGGAAATCATACTAGAATGAAGCATGGCAATAGGAGGATCAACATCATGCAAGCAATCAATGTTAACATAGTCCACTAGTGGGACGAGATCATCACCTTCACCTTTGTTACCTTTCTCATTCCACTCATGTGGTGTAGGTGAGGTGGGAATGACCAAATGGTGGTCATCATCTTCATCTTGATGGAACCATGTGGGGGGTGCATCATATTCCACCATGGCCATCGTCTTGTCCAATGGTAGGACGAAGTCATCGAGGATCGGCGCGTCATCATATGTGGGACCTAGCACCAAATGAGAAGACACAATAGAGGTAGAGGTCAAGTCGTTAGTGTTGAAAGTGGCCTCACATGACCTATCAACTATCTCACTCTCTCTATGTGGTGGCTCACTCACTCCCTCAAGGTAGGTGCACTCAAACTCACATATGGTGGAGTCACTCATCTCACTCAAGTGGTGGGGTTTGTGGCTCTCCTCACATGGCAATCGGGGCAGCTCATCATATATGGGGCTAGAGGTGAACTCGCTCTCACTCTCAATATGGTGGCACAAGTCACTCAAGTCATCATACGCCGCCGTGGTCGAAGGGAAAATCCCATGCTCAACCATCTCGTCACCGTCGCCGTGGATGAAGGCCAAAGATGGCACATCATCACTCTCGCCTCCAAAGATGGAAGCATCATCCTTGCTCGTCACCATGTCGTTCGCCTCCAAAGCTTGGTCCTCGAATGGCTCCGTAGTCGTAGTCGTCGCCGCACCATCTTGAAAAAGAGTCGACGTAGACTCGGCATCATCAATGCCACAAAGAGGGCTGGCGGTGGAGTCAAACTTGGGAGCATCGTCTTGGAGCTCGTTGGGCTTGGACATCGTGGTGGTACTACCCTCATGCTCGCCGTCTTGGAGCTTGGTCTTCGAGAAGTTTGCTTGCGGTGGAGAAGCCTTGGCCTTCATAAGTTCTTGTTCCGCCTTGAGAGCACCAATGTAGTTGTCGTCGAGGGACTTGTAGTTCTCGAAGAAGATAGTCTTGTAGATGTCGTTGTGCAATCCCATCATGAAGTGGAGCTTCATTGAAATGGGGTCGTCCACGCCGGCTCGTCGTAAGGCCATCTTCATCTCCTTGAAGTACTTGTCGATGGACTTGGATCCTTGAATGGTGTTCTCCAATTGGCGTAGAAGTTGTTCCGTGTAGGTGGAAGGCACGAACTCTCATCGCATAGCTTTCTTCGTCTTGGCCCAATTCACGTTGAAGCTTGTCGAAGGTGTGTGAAGCCACCATGTTGACGCTTTGTCGTGGAGGTGTCTTGTGGCGCACTTCACTTGATCTTCGTAGGGAACTTGATGTAGCTTGAGGTAGTCGTCCATCTTGCGCTCCCACTCGAGATACTCCTCGGGGTCTTGAGTCCCATAGAAAGGAATCTCGTGGTCGTTGTCGAGGTCGTAGTAGCTCGTGGTAGTCACGGACTTGAGCTTGGGGAGCTTCTCTTGAGCATAAGCTTGGGCTTGGGGTGCTTGTTGGCGAAGATGCCGTATGTCCAAAGGCGAAGATGCCTTGAAGTCGCTTGGCGAAGATGCCAAGGTACATGGTGAAGTCGTTGAGCGGTTGTTGGTGTTGAGCTCTTGACCTTCACGTTCTTGTCGTTGATGTTGTCGATGCCGATGTGATCTCGCCGAAGATGGTAGCTCGGAAGGATGTGCACTAGAGCGTCTTCTCGAAGATGAGGGAGACCTCTTGCGGTTCTTGATGAGGGCTTTGAGCTCCTCCATTTGAGCATTCATGTTGGCGCACAAGTTGTTCGTCATGGCATCAAACTTTTCGTTGTTGGTGTAGACCGAAGTAGAAGAAATGCTTTGCCTATCCATCACAAGACTCGAGCAAAGGTGAGTAGGAGATGAGATAAACAATACCAAGTTACCTTTTCCCAACGTTGAGGATGTATCCCGTTTCACTCAATGTGAAATGAAAGAATAGTGGAATTGGTATCGGACTTGTTCACTCACACCTATCAAGTAAAGCTTTTCGAGTGGCTCGGTGAGGATAGTGGCACAAAAATTTGATGCAAAATGTTAGAAAGAGTCAATAATGTTGAAAGAGATTCACAAATTTGCAAATGTAACAAGTAGACAAATAGCAATATGTGGCACACGGAAACACACACATGGATAGATAGATGGGGTCGTGCAACCAAGGAATGAGCACAAAATGTGGAGTCCACGGAAAACGCTCGTGTTGCACAACTCAAGAGAGACACTAGGACGATTGCTCTATAGGCGGATACGACACTTGTGCACAACCTATAAGATGCAAATGTATGAACTTTCTATCTCAAGTATGCTATTTGTGTATGATGTTCCGGTGCTTTTAGCACAAGATGATCCAAGATGATCAAGTATAATATGATATTTTGTGATGCTATGGCTCTTGCTTACAAGCTTCTTTGTCTTTCTCTTTTTGCTTAAAAGCTTTATTCTCTTTTTATTTTTTTTTGTATGGCCACGATGCGAAATGCACAAACCAAGATAGCAATTGTGTATATGCGGGAACAATCTTGTGACACAAGGGATGATAAGATGATACCAATGATGATATGGTATATATGCAATGGAAGAGCGGATTGATGATCACTAATGTGCACAAGTAACGTTACCGGCAATACTCAAAGGCTAGTCTCGATAGGCAAGTGACGCAAAATGGGCTAGGGGTTAACAATGCAATTGCAAGGGGAATATACAATGATGTCGTCGAGGTTACCGTCCGAGTCGATGATGAGAGACGGTATTCTTGATGTAGACTCGTTCCTAATTAGCCGAAACACCTTAGGAAACGGAAAAACCACAACTCAAAATCTCAAGGACAAATGTCAAATGGTGATAGCGGACAAGCGGTGGTGGTTGCGGAAGTGGAGTGATGGGCTATACACGATGTCAGAGTTGAAGTCACGGTCCCTAAGTAGCCGAAACACCTTAGGAGACACGAGCCACAACTCAAACAAGCTCACACAAAATTGGGTTAAGTTTGGTTGGCTATGTATAGTGGGCAATGGGTATGCGGAAGTGGTGGTGGTGGTTGATGAAGAAGCAATTGTCCCTAAGTAGCCCAAACACCTTAGGAGACTCAAATAACTACTCAAGCAACCACAAATGCTATGGGAACAAAATTTGTTAGGTTGCGGAAGTCGGTGGTGGTTATGCGGATGATGTGGTGGAGGCCCTAGGCAAAGATGCCAAAATCCACAAAATATGATGGAGTCAAATGAATATGGTTGTATTTTTCTGGTATGGGGAATGTCAAGAGCTTCGAAACAAGCTAAAGAACGTCCAAATCGGAGTTCGTATGAATTAGTTATGGACAAAACAACAATCAGCCGAATTCAAAAACTGGGTGTACCGGACGTCCGGAAAAGACCGGAAATCCGGTAATTTCTTCTGTATAGGTGGTTCCGGTCGTCCGGTGAATTCCGGACGTCCGGTGCTTCGTGAGGGTCCGGACGTCCGGTAAAACACCGGTCGTCCGGTGGGTCGGGGTCAATACGGGATTTGAGTTCCGGGACGCGATTTTGGGCGGAATTTGAAGATTTTGGGGTCAAAATTGATGAGATTTCGTGGATGAAAGATGGGGAAACTTGGGGAAGTGCTAGATCCGCTTGAAACCAAGCAAATCCATGGATCAAAATCAACAAAACGTCATCAAACCAACAGATCACAAAATTTTTTGGGGCTATTTTTGGTGGGAAATTTTCGAAATTGGGGAAGAACACAACAAAAATAAGCTAGAAAACGGGGTGTGGGGCTCCAAAATCGTGATCAACCTATGCTCTGGATACCATAATGATGTAGGGTGGAACCCTAGATGGCCGATCTTTCACGAAATGGAGGGGATCCCACGATGAACACGAAGAACACAAAGGGGAATCACGAGGGAAACACTCAAGAACAAGTCCAATCACACATCCACTAGACAATCAAACACACAAGATCACGAGTACATGAACAACAAAGGGAAAGATACAAGGTAGAGTTCATCTCCAAGAGGAGGTCTTGAATCCACGAAGGATCTTCCCGTTAGGGGTCTTGAATCCAAGGTGGATCTTCTCCGTAGAGGGGTCACGGTCTCTCTTGTGGAGTAGATCCGGGATGGATGAGCAAAGCTCTATCTCACATATGAGCTAAATCAATGCTAACCCTAAAATGGTGGAGGTGGAGGAGTATATATAGTCTAGGGCCACCAAGGGGTAAGTGAGGGGCGAAAGGGGTACATGGCCAAAAGGCCCACGGCTGCGCACATGCAGGGAGCGGACGTCCGCTGGGCACCGGACTTCCGGTGGCTCGGGAGGGACCGGTCGTCCGGTAGCTTTCGGACTTCCGCTATTTTGGTTCTGTGAAGGATGTCACGGACGTCCGGTGGCTGCCGGTCGTCCGGTCGCCTGGGACACGTCGGACGTCCGGTAAACGCCGGTCGTCCGGAGCCTGTAGCTTGCAGCAGCTCCGTTTCTTCCGTCTTCTCTTCCACGCTTCCCTCGCGGATGGTGTAGGTGATCCTTGGCGCTTGCACTCCTCCTCGTCATCCGTGAAGCTCCGACAATACCTTTTTGTATGAGAAGTAGAGGTCACACGTGTCACTTGCCAAGTAGACTCTTGACATGGTGATGTCCATAGGATGCTCCGCATCATTGACCCACCGTAGAGATAGCGGCTCAGTAATGTGCAGCTGAATGGTAGACCGTGAACCGACGCGGGGGCGTGGGAACCTGCAGCATCGCCCTCCGGCCATGAAGTGACCGCTGACAACGTCTTAATAACCGCGTCAGATGTGGCAGCTCCAAAATAGAGGCCGAGTCCATGATGCGACCTGGATGAGAGGCGATTTCGGCAGGAGATAGGGCTGTAGCAGCGACTCAAGGCCGGTCGACCCAAGGTGGCTTTCCGCAAGGGCGAAAAACAGCAGCGGATGCACGAGGCACTGTGGCAGCTTCACAGGGTAGCTCGTGGCAGTGGTGATGTTGGCCTGGCGCGATCGACGGTGGCTCGGCATGGCGGCCCAAGGCCGTGGGCGGCTTGGCAGCGGAACCTCCATGGCCGAGGAGTTCGGGTCATGGCCGTTCTTGACGAATCTGAATTTGGGTCTCCCTCGTGGCCAAGTCTGATTCCAGGTCGTTGATTGCAATTTTAGATGCGATCGGCGACTTACTGTGTTGGCGGCCCAGAAGCGATGATGAGGCCTCGTTGACTTCTACTTGAAGCGGCGCAAGAGAGCAGGCGACAGCGGCTCGGGATGACTCGGAGCGAGACCCTTCGGCCGACGTGTATTGTTGATACACTACAACTTTGACCTTCAAAAAACGTATAATTCTCCTGACGTCTGTCTGATCAAAATTTCATCAGTGTCGGCGACTTTTCAATAAAACGCTGGCGGAATAGCTCGCAACCCTAATTTCCTTGAACCTTAAATCTCGCAAATCTAGACGGATGATCTTGACACGGATGTAAATCCTTTCAAACCAGCTCTTCTTTATCCGGAAATTGCGAACATCTCAATTCCTTGGAGAGATCCCTCCAAGAACTCAACACCACCGTGCGCAGGCCCCACGGAGGGCGCCAAATGTCGTGGAATTGTCACGGCAGATGTCCTAGGGTAAGGACTTAGTCGTGAGGCTGCGCATCTATGTAGTAGCTTGAGAGGGGTTGAGCGGAATCGAGAGACGCAACGCAAGACAAGGATTTAGACAGCTTCGGGTCCCGGGAAACATCATCCGGTAATAGCCCTACGTGTTGTTTGAGGCTAGATCTCATTATGACCCTCATGGTGTCGCCGGTAAATCGGCTCTTGTGTCTAGCCCTAGAGATTGTTTCTTCTAACTTGTCAGAACTTCTCTCTCTTTGGGGAGCCCTGCCCCTCCTTATATATGTTGAAGGGGCGGGTTACATGACTAGTCCTAGTAGGATTAGGATTACTCTATTACAAGGAGTCCTAGTCTTGCTTCCTTTGTAGGAGAATATTCCTTGTGCTTTCTTCATAAACCGGTCCACCATAACATGAACCGGCCTTCCGGGCCTTGGGCCTTGTCATCCGTGATCCGCCAACTGGGTTACCAGTGAGTGGTATTATTTAGGCAGGTTGCTTGTAAACCGTTTGGTTATGACGGATAGCCAGTGAATCACCAAGTGTAAACCGGGTCTCAAGTAAACCGCCAAGTCCGGCCGGGTTATACTTCCGGCCGGGTTACACCGCGGGGTATATCCCCGACAGCTTCCTTGACGCGTTCTCGGCCTACCACCAAATCAAGATGGCGGTAGAAGACGTGGAGAAGACGATGTTCCTGACCCCTTGCGGGGTCTACTGCTACACCTGCATGCCCTTTGGGCTGAGGAACGCGGGCACTACCTTCCAGCGCTTGATGCACATCACCCTCGGGCCTCAGCTCGGGAGGAATGTAGAGGCCTACGTCGATGACATAGTGGTTAAGACCAAGGAGGCAACGACCCTCATCCAGGACTTAGAAGAAACATTCGCCAACTTGCGCAAGGTGAAGATGTGCCTCAACCCGGAGAAGTGCGTGTTCGGCGTACCCTCCGGCAAGTTGCTAGGGTTCCTGGTTTCGCACCAAGGCATTGAGGCCAACCCGGAGAAGATCAAGGCCATCGAGAAAATGAGGCCGCTCACAAACCTGAAGGAAATGCAGAAGCTCGCCGGGTGTGTGACATCCCTGGGGCGCTTCATCTCTAAGCTCGGGGAACGCGCCCTCCCGTTCTTCAAGCTCATGAAGAAGAAAGGGCCCTTTCAGTGGACTCCGGAGGCCGACGCCGCCTTCCGGGACCTCAAGAAATACCTCACCAGCTCACCGGTCATGGTAGCACCACGACCCTTGGAGCCCATGACGCTATACCTCGCCGCAACGCCTCACTCTGCCAGCGCAGCACTGGTTGTGGAGCGCGAGGAAAGGCTCCGGATCCCAATACCACCGGGCGGCTCGGCACCTTCAGGACCCGTGCCGCCCCCTGACACGGCCTCAGGGGCGGATTCGACCGCAGGCACCAACGGCCTCGCCGCTCGGCAAGAAGCTCCAGAGGCTCCTAAGGCGCCAGCGGACCCTGCTACGCCAACCCTCGTGGAGCACCCGGTGTACTTCATCAGCACAGTACTACACGACGCGCGTTCGCGCTACCCGACGCCCCAGAAGCTGCTTTTGGTGCTCCTCGTCGCCTCCAGGAAACTGCACCACTACTTCCAAGGCCACCCCATCAAGGTCGTTTCGTCGTATCCCCTCGAGAAGGTGTTGAGGGGCCCGAATGTCGTTGGAAGGGTCGCCGAGTGGAACATCGAGCTTCAAGCGTTCCAGCTAGAATTCAGCACCACGTGGGTGATCAAGGGAGCTGCTCTGGCAGACTTCGTGGCGGAATGGACTGAAGCGCCGGAGCGGGGGGTCAGCGAAGACCGTTCGCTGGCCCCCGGCGATGAAGCCCCAGACGGATGGGTGGTTTACTTCGACGGCGCCTTCTCACGCCTCGACGCGGGGGCTGGCGTCGTGATGGTATCTCCCACTCAGGATAAGTTGTACTATGTTGTGCAGCTCTACTTCCAGCAGGGCGAGAAGGTCTCCAACAACATCGCCGAGTACGAGGGCTTGATTGCCGGGCTCAAAGCCGCCGCCGTGCTGGGGGTCAAGCGTCTCACCATCATGGGCGATTCGCAGCTCCTCGTCGACTCCTCCAACAAGAAGTCCCCAAGGATGAGCACATGGGAGCATGCCTGGAGGAGGTGTGCA
This sequence comes from Secale cereale, assembly GCA_902687465.1. NCBI lineage: Eukaryota > Viridiplantae > Streptophyta > Magnoliopsida > Poales > Poaceae > Secale > Secale cereale. The sequence goes on from LR738709.1 coordinate 285,906,271, forward strand.
AGATGGAAAAGCGATTCCAAGGGCTGGAGGTGCAGCACGTGCCAAGAGGCACCAACAAAGAAGCGGACGACATCGCCAAGCGAGCTTCCAGACGGGAGCCTCAAAAGGTCAGGCGTCTTCGAGGAGCGGCTACTCAAGCCGTCAGCAGCACCATCAGCTCCCGAGCCGGCCTCCCCTCGGTAGGGGTTACCGGCGGCACCCCCGGACGGTGCCCCGCCCTGCGGCCCACCTTCCGGAGCCCGCCTGTTGCTCGCTGCTGAGCCCGAGGAGGGTTGCTGGACCCAAGAGCTCAAGATGTACCTACAACATGATGCCATGCCAGACAAAGAAGAGACGCAAAGCACGTGGTCCGACAGGCCTCAGCTTACTACATCCAAGACGGTGAACTCTACAGGAGGCGCCCCAACGACGTCTCGCTAAAATGCATCTCGAGGAAGCAAGGACGCGAGCTGCTGGCTGATATCCACGGTGGAGACTGTGGTCATCACTCATCGTCCCGCACCCTTGTGGGCAAGGCCTTCCGTAGCGGCTTCTATTGGTCCACGGTGCTCAACGACGCCACGGAGCTCGTGCGACCTTCGAGGCGTGCCAGTTTCACGCCAAGCAGATCCACCAGCCGGCGCAAGGCCTCCAGACGATTCCTCTTTCCTAGCCCTTCGCGGTCTGGGGATTGGACATCCTAGGTCCATTTCCTCGGGCAGCAGGGGGCTACCGCTTCCTGTACGTCGCCATCGACAAATTCACCAAGTGGGCAGAAGTGGAGCCTGTTCGCGCAATCCCAGCCGGGTCAGCTGTCAAGTTCATCTAGGGCCTTGTGAGGCAATTCGGGGTCCCCAACCGCATCATCACGGATAACGGTTTACAGTTCACAAGTAATCTCTTCAGGTCATATTGTGCTAACCTTGGAACACAGATCTGCTACACTTCGGTGGCCCACCCCAGGAGCAATGGCCAGGCCGAGCGCCCCAACGCAGAGGTCTTGCGTGGCCTCAAGACGCGCAGCTTCAAGAAGAAGCTTGAGGCTTGCGGCAGGGGCTGGATCGACGTACTCCAGTCCGTGCTGTGGTCAATCCGAACCACTGCCACCAAATCTATGGGGGAGACTCCCTTCTTTCTCGTTTATGGGGCGGAGGCGGTCCTCCCTCACGAGGTCAAGCATCGCTCCCCATGGGTCTTGGCCTTCAATGAGGAATGCCAGGACGCCGCCTGGCGGATGGACCTCGTGCTCGGCGAGGAGGGCCGCCGCCGAGCTGCCCTCAGGGCGGCACGTTACCAGCAGGCGCTGCGGCGGTACCACTACCGCGGCGTCCACGCAAGAACACTTGAAGTTGGTGACTTGGTCCTAAGGCGGGTCCTCTCCCGTGAGGGGATACACAAGCTCTCGCCCATGTGGGAGGGCCCGATCAGAATCGCCCGTGTCTCTAGGCCTGGTGCTGTGCGCCTGGAGAGGCAGGATGGGATACCTATCCAGAATTCCTGGAACATCAAACACCTCAGGAGTTTCTATCCATAATCAAGGCTCCGTGCCCGTGAAGGTCTCCGCCCGTGACACTCTCAAGTAATAATGAGTTGGGGATGTACATGCCTCGGAGTCTCCTGTGCGTTACCTACGGGCCCTCAGACGGGGCTCCCACCCACGCCCCAGTGGTAGTCCTTAGCTCCGCGCTGGGAAGAAGACGTAGTGTAGGGGTCAGACGTGACCTTTTTCCCTTTTTGCTTGGTGCTTGGCTGTCAGCCTTTTCTACTTTCTTGGCTATCAGCCCTTCCTCTACCCCATGCTATGAAGTTCTCGTGGTTCCCGCGCTTCCTGCATTTTGTTGAGGAGTTTTGTGTTTGGGATCTTTCTCGCCGGCTTTAAGTTCAGCTATGCCACTCGCTCTCTTTCGCGTGCCTCGTGCGTGGGGGCTGTGGCACGGTCGGTCACCGGCCCTCGTCTGCCGTGGCCCCGTGACCTCACTTGGCCAAGCCTACTCAAGCTCTGGTGTCGGCTCAGTCCGCGCAACCTATCTACCGAGCCACTCAGGCTTTGGTGCTCTAACCCGCGCTCGTCACTCTCATCAGATGTGAGTGATTGACCCCCGCTCGGGGGCTATACGAGCCCATCAGACTCGGCCACCTCCTCACGACCCGATGGGGCTCATGATGCCGGAGTCAGGAGGACTCCGCCTCAGGTCGGCATGCTGCATACAAGCTAAGTAATTTCATTCAGGCGACAAAAGCATGACGGCGAGTTCTCTCTTCTTACATACATTACGACCCATTACACGCCTCCTCAAGGCAACTTGAAATTTTGACGCAGAAAGGACATGAAGGAAAAGAAAGAAGAAGAAGCAGAAGCCGCTCCCGCTCAATCGGAATCCTCCGGTTCCTCTGGCTTCACCGAACCACGGCGGCGCGGCGATCCCCTTCCCTCGCCGTAACGAGCTCGGTGGCGTGGTGGTTCGTCGCGGCCGTCACTGCTGGAGGAGCTGCTGCTGCCACAGGGGGGGCCCACGGCGACCCTAGGACTGAGGTCATCTCCGGAGGAGGAGCTTCTCCTTTGGACGTCTTCGTCCTCCTCGTCGTCTGCCTCGGGACAGCACCCAAGGCGCCTCCCTTCCTCCGAGAAGACCCTGACGAACAGCGTGGAGACGCCATCGTACCTGAAGTGGAGCGCACACCTCCCCTGCAGCCAGCGTGCGCGGGCAAACGACTGCCAGCCACGCTCCAAGAACACATCGCCCGAGGGAGCCACCTCAACCTACACCCAGGATGCACCACTGCAACAACTGTCGGCCTGCAGCCATATACCTGCAAGGCCTCTGGCCGGTAGCACGTCGCCAAACGAGCGGGGAAGCCTGAGCCACGGGCCACCGGGCTTCTCCGCCCACACCATGAACTCCAACAAGACATCGAAGGAATGGAACTATGGGCGCGGAGGGCGCGCGACCAGCAGGCACCGTTGCGCGCCCCCTCTTCCTCCGCGGCCGCGACCACCTTCGCCACGAGAGGACGCTCCGCGTCGTCCACCGGCGGCCGCGGCGGGGCTCAGTAGGCCGCGCCCGCCTCCCCGAGAAGCCGCTACGGGCGCAGCAGCATACTTGCGGGGACAACCACGACCCCTCTTCAGTGGCTATGGGACTGGATCCTTCGGGGTCTTCCCCTTCTCCATGGCGGATGGCTTCCTCGGCGGTGCCATGAAGATCTCGCGACAATAGAGAATGTGAAGGACAAGCAAGGAGAAGACGGCGCTAGCTCGGAAACAGCCTGGGCCCCCCCTAGTCCCATTTATAAGGCGGAGGAGCCCAACCGCCAGCCAATGGCATCACGGCCATTACTCTCTCGTCGCCCACGCCAAGGAGTTGTCAAGTCGCACGATCACCAGGGCTGCGTGGGAAGCGGTGCTGCCACATCCCATCCAACAATTGCACGCCGGCCTGGCCCACAGCCTTTTAGGGCCTGCGGCGCTTCATCCTCGGTTAAGGCTTTGCCCCGAAGCCAACTCCGCGCGCGCCTTGGGCCCAGGGCTACTGTTGGCGTACTGGGAACCAGGGTACCCAGACTTTCCTGTCTGCGGGCCGCGACGCGCTCCTACTATGGTCTGGTACGGCCCAACTGAACGAGCTGCTGCCCAAGACTCTCGCGAGGGGATTAATCCTCGCGAGGAGAACAACACCAAGGCCCCCTCAGGAGCGGCCTCAGCCAGGTGCTCCGGAGGGGCGGAGAACCCAAGGCCAAGCATGCCTCAGGAGGAGGTAGTGATATCAGCACTGATGCATCGCGCCAGCGGGTGCCAGCGCGCGCCAGTAGCGCAGTTACCATTTCGGTGCAAGGGGGGTAGCGCAGTCGCAAGTTCCCGAGGTGCGGCGCAAAGGTTTCCTCATTGGTGCAACGAGACCGAAGACCGCAAGGACGGCAAGGAGGATGTCACCGTCGAGCCCACACCGCCTCATCGCCTGATCCTTTTGCAGGCGAAGACTACTATTGTCAGGGTAGGAACGTCCTTGTGTTCCCGCTCAAAAATGGCCGTTGTGGGATCCCTTCCCGCCTAAACATTTCAGGGGAAGAGGACCGTGGCAGCCTATATAAGTAGCTAGGACTCCCACTGCAAAGGGGACGGACCAAGACACTCTGCCACCATACAAGGAGTAAGAACACTAGCCTCCTGACCCTCCTGAGCTCACCTCCTGAGCCCAGGAACCTCTGTACTAGCTTGTATCCCGGCTCGCCCGAGGCTAATCCACCAAAGCAGGAAGTAGGGTCTTACACCACGCGGTGGCCCGAACCTGGATAAACTCTTGTGTGCTTTGTTCGTTGTTTGCTTGAGTCCTTCCACCGCGACGAGAGCGAGGTGCTAGGTAGACGAGAGTGTGAGAGATCTTCGTTCACGCCCCTGTGTTCGAACTTAACGGGTTTTGCGGAGCCCTGAATCCGACAATGGTGGCTCTCCTCACATGGGAAATGGAGCATCTTATCATATAGGGGGCTAGTGGTGAAGTCACTCTCACTCTCAATATTGTGGCACAAGTCTCTTAACTCATCACCATACGCCTCCTTGGTCGAAGGGAAAATCCAATGCTCAACCGTCTCGTACTCGTCGTCGTGGATGAAGGCCGAAGATGGCACATCATCACTCTCGTCCATGACCGAAGGGAAAATCCCATGCTCGATCATCTCGATGGTACTAGCCTCATGCTCGCCGTCTTGGAGAGTGGTCGTCGCGAAGGATGCTTGGTGTCGAGTAGACTTGGCCTTCATGAGCTTTTGTTACGCCTTGAGAGCAGCAATGTATATGTCGTCGAGGGACTCGTAGTTGTTGTTGAGGATAGTCTCGGCGATATCATTGTTCAATCCCATCGAGAAGTAGAACTTCATCCAAATGGGGTTTTCCACACCGGCTCGTCGCAAGGCTTTCTTCATGTTCTTGAAGTACTTGTTGAGGGACTTGGATCCTTGTATGGTGTTCTCCAATTGGTGTAGAAGTTGTTTCATGTAGGTGGAAGGCACAAATTGTCGCATCATCGCTTTCTTCATCGTGGGCCACGTCTTGGTGAAGCTTTTCAAAGGTCAATGAAACCACCATGTCGATGCACAGTCGTGGAAGGTACTTGTGGCACACTTCACTTGATCGTCGGAGCATACTTGGTGTAGCTTGAGGTATTTGTCCATCTTGCACTCCCACTCGAGGTACTCTTCGGGGTCTTGAATGCCGAAGAATGGAATCTCGTAGTCAGTGTCAAAGTCGTAGTAGATCGTGGAAGTTGCGGACTTGAGCTCATGGAGTAGGCGAAGATGTCGTACATCCAAAGGTGAAGATGCCTTTAAGTCACATGGTGAAGATGCTAAGGTAGAGGGTGCAGTCATAGAGCGGTTGTTGGTGTTGAGCTCTTGACATTCACGTTCTTGTCTGTCGATGCCGATGTGATCTAGCCGGAGATGGAAGCTCGGAAGGATGCGCACTTGAGCGTCTTCACGAAGATGAGGGAGACCTCTTGCGGTTCTTGATGAGGGCTTTGAGCTCCTCCATTTGAGCATCCATCTTGGCGTCCAAATTGTTCTTCATGGCATCGAACTCGTCGTTGTTGTTGTAGACTGAAGTAGATGTGCTTTGCCTATCCATCACAAGACTCGAGAAAATGTGAGTGGAATAAAAAGAAGAACTAGACCAAGTGTATGTTACCCGATGTTGGAAATGTATCAATGGTCACTCAATAATCTATCAAGGAAATAGCACAATTGGTACCGGATCTTGTCAATTCTCACACCTACACAAGTAAGGCCTATGGAGTAGCTTCTTGAGGATAGTGGCACAAAAATTTGATGCAAAATGTTAGCAAGAGTCAATAAAGTTGAAAGAGATTAACAAATTCGCAAGTGAAACAAGTCGACCAATAGCAATGAATGGCACACGGAAACACACACACACACACACACACACACACACGCACACACACACAAGGATAGATAAATGGGGTCGTGCAACCAATGAATGAGCACAAAATGTGGAATCCACGGAAAACGCTCATGTTGCACAACTCAAGAGAGACGCTAGCACGATTGCTCTATAGGCGGATACGACACTTGTGCACAACCTATGACATGCAAAATGTATCAACTTTCTATCCCAAGTATGCTATTTATGTATGATGTTCCGGTGCTAAAGCACAAGATGATCCATGATGATTGGATATGATACCTATGATATATTGTGACGCGATGCTATGGCTCTTGCTTACAAGCTTCTTTGTTTTTCTCTTTTGCTTAAAAGCTTATTCCTCTTTTTTGGATGGCCACAATGCGAAATGCACAAACCAAGATAGCAATTGTGTATATGCGGGAACAATCTTATGACACAAGGGTGTTACTATGATACCTAGATGATACTAATATGATATGGTATGTATGCAATGGAAGGTACGGATCACTAATGTGCACAAGAAACGTTGCCGGCAATACGCAATGGCTAGTCTCGATAGGCAAGTGACGCAAAATGAGCTAGGGGTTAACAATGCAATGGCAAGGGGAATATACAATGATGTCGTCAAAGTTACCGTCCGATGATTATGATGAGAGGCGGTGTTCTCGACGAACCGTCCCTAATTAGCCGAAACACCTTAGGAAACGGAAAAACCACAACTCAAAATCTCAAGGACAAATGTCAAATGGTGGTAGCGGGAATGCGGTGGTGGTTTTGCACTTGGCAAAGCGGAAGTGGAATGATGGGTTATGTGAGTCAAGGTTGAAGTGACCGACCCTAAGTAGTCGAAACACCTTAGAAAACTCAAGTCACCACTCAAGCAACCACAAATGCTATATGGATCAAAATGGGTGAGGTTCCGGAAGTCGGCGGTGGTCATGCGGATGAAGTGGTGGATGGCCTAGGCAAACTTGTCAAATTTTAAAAACATTTGTGGAGTCGAATTATAATGGTGGTATTTTTGTGGGATGTGGGGTGTCAATAGCTTCAAAACAAGCTAAAGAACGTCGAAAACAAACTCCGGATGAATTAGTTATGATTGAAACGGTTTTTGTTGGTGGGCTGAAACTAGGTGGTGCGGGTGCCCGAGGGTTGGGGGTGCGGGCACCCGGGGTGGTCAGCGAGGATGATGGAAGCAGTGGCCCGGGGGTAAGAGGTGCGGGTGAGGGAGTCCTGGATCGGGGG
>LR738709.1:285913523-285958450 GCA_902687465.1 Secale cereale
ATCGGGGGGGGGGGGTCCTCATGTGGCCGAACAAACTCCTGGTGGGCCGGACTGGTGGGCCGTGAAGATTATTATAGAAGATCATCTCTCGTATCCGGATATGACTCCTGTATTCTTGTAATGGCAAGTTTTAGGTTCAGGTGTAGAGTTTCCTTCCTCTGCAAGATGATATGTACAAACCCTAGGCCTCTCCGGTGTGTATATAAACTGGAGGGTTTAGTCCATATAGGCTAGAGAAGAATCATAATATCCTCATAGGCTAGACTTCGGGATTACGATCTCGAGGTAGATCAGCCCTTGTATTCATATTCATCCATATTAATATAGCAGGAAGTAGGATATTACCTCGATCGAGAGGGCCTCAACCTGGGTAAACATCGTGTCCCCAGCCTCATGTTACCATCGATCCTCAAACGCATCGTTCGGGACACCCTACCCGAGATCCGCCGGTTTTGACACCGACATTGGTGCTTTCATTGAGAGTTCCACTATGTCATCGACGGAAGGACCGATGGATCACGTCGTCAACTGCAACAGTGATGCCGAGGGAATTTTCCCTCCCGACCAACTTTTCGTGTTCGGCGGCTTAGTGCTTCGCGCCAACACTGAATGCCACCTTGAGCAGATCGAGAGCTATGGCCCTGGCCATCATGTCAGATTCGGGATCTTGAACTACGTTGCTGATATCCACGGAGACTTGATGTTCGCCGGATTCGAGCCAGCGGCAACCTCTCTCTGCCACCACGATGATCATGACTTAACTCTGTCATCAGATCAGGAAATAGCACCTGCAACAGTTCTGGCCCTATATCCAGAACCGATCGCGTCACCCGAAGACGGGAAGCTCAACCCCACAACGGGAGCCGCAGACTCTACGGTGTTGGAGCCGTGCACGGACTCAACTCCGGTCTCTGATTCCGAATCGTGCGTAACCGCGCCTTTCAAATCCGATCAGGCGCCTATCATCGAATTCTGTGCTACAGATATTTTCCAGCACTCACCCCTTGGCGACATGTTAAAGTCGTTAAGATCTCTCTCCTTGGATGAGAACACACAGCCACATTATATCCGGTTCGAACTGGAGGCTGATGAAGAATTTCGTTCCCCACCCACGACCCACTTGGTAGGCACGGTTGAAGATCTAACTGATCTACTTGACTACGCTTCCGAAGACTTTGAAGGGATGGACCTCGAAGTTGAAGCGGATCCAGATCAAAACCGGCCCATAACATGGTGGTGGAAAGCTACGTCTTCATACGACGTGTACATGGTGGATACACCCAAAGAGGTGGAGGGCGACGGCGAAAACAACCCCATAGAGGACAAGCCCGCCGAAAACCTCCCAAGCGCCGGCATCCAAAACGCTGAACTAAATCCTATAAAGGAAAGGACATCAACACCGTGACTAATGACGGTGACATTCCGGAACAAGCCGAAGACCTCGCAGACCCAGCGATAGAGCAGGAGGAGCGAGAGGACGGCGAACAGAGTCTGAAGCCACAGTCCGATGACAGCGATGCCGAAGACGGTGACTACGAACCGGTCTCCGAAGAAGAGGCTAGCCTGGCTGATGATGAGTATACCGTCCCAGAAGAACCCTCTGAACAAAAATGCTTCCATCCGCGGCTTTTAGCAACCGCACGGAGCCTAAAAAGCAGCAGAGACAGCTTCGAGCTGCACAAGACACGCTCAATGATAGATGGAACGAGGTGCTAGACGCCGAACAGAAACATAGCTTTAACGGCCAAACCAAAGGCTATCCTAAGCGCAAGCTGCTGCCCGAATTTGACGACGAGGCCGTTGCACCCATCCCACCGAGAAATAACACCACTGACAAGCTGGGCCGACCACCTCATGGACGGGACATAGTAGCTAGCAATGGCGTAAACAAGCCCGCACCACCACCCCATAAAGGAAAGGAGGGTGCAGCCGAAGTCCGAAAAACGACCTGCGCGAGGACCTAAACAAAAAGCTAGCAAGACTAGGTCTATGTTCGGACCTAGGACCGAGCCCCCGCACGGGACGGCGGCTATCAAGACAATCGCGCCGGTGACATACCAATTCGGGGTCAATACCGAACACAACAACTATCGGACATACGCCACGATATAGCAAGATACAGAGGAGCTTCACACCCTCGATGCTTCACCGATGAGGTGATGGGTCATGATTTCCCAGAAGGGTTTAAACCCGTGAACATCAAAGCATACGATGGAACGACGGATCTCGCCGTTTTGATAGAAGACTTTATTCTTCACATCCACATGGCTCGAGGAGATGATCTCCACGCTATCAAATAGATGCCCCTCGAGCTAAAAGAACCAGCTCGACACTGGCTAAACAACCTCCCAGAGAACTCCATTAGGAGTTGGGAAGAACTTGAGGATGCTTTCAGGCCAATTTTGAAGGGACTTATGTCCTGCCCCCGGACGCTGACGATCTAAGTCACATTATCCAACAACCCGGGGAGTCAGCCCGCAAGCTTTGGAATCGGTTTCTTACTAAAAAGAACCAAATTGTGGATTGCCTGGACGCTGAAGCCTTAGCAGCATTTAAGCACAGTGTTCGGGACGAATGGCTGGTGTAAGTGCATCTAGTGCCACCCCTAGTTGGTTTTGGAGTATTGATGACAAACCTGGTTGAGGGACTAATGTGTTTGTGAGAATTGCAGGATAACACAGGAAGTAGTCCCTCATTGATTCGGTTTACCTACCGGAGATGACCCCTAAAAATGTATGAAGACATTGACAACAATGGTGGCATATGAAGATAATCATATTGAAGACTATGACAAGAGAAGACATTGTGTGAAGACTATGGAGCGGGAAGACTTAGATGTTTCATTGTTTCCTTTTCTTCTTTGTTGAGTCATAGGAACCACCGTACTGTTAAGTGGGGTCCAAGTGAACAAAGTGAGAGTGGCTGAAGTGATGCTCAACCAAATCCTATGTCTTCGAGTGAAGACAATGAGAGCAAATCTTATCCAGAGCTTTACTTGTAGCCCAAGTAAAGTTGTCGCGTGTGTTTAAAATCTGACCATTGGAACACGTGTCAGTTCCTTAGTGACCCAGGGTCACTTCGGACAAATCAGGTCGGGTTGCCCAGTGGCTATAAATAGCCCACCCCCTACACCATAAATTGGTGGCTGCTCAGAGTTATTACACGGCTTTTTTCGTTTGAGAGCAACCCACCTCCAAAGCATTTGAGAGAGAGATCCTTGCGAGGACAAAGCCCAAACACCCAGAGCCAAAGAGTGTTAGGCATCACTGAAGTCTTTCTGTCTATGTGACCTGAAGATTTGTTACACTTGAGGACTGTGTTTCCTCCAGCCAGTTAGGCGTCGCGTTCTGAGCATCCAAGAATCATTGTGGATCGCTGGTGAACGAAGTCTGTGAAGTTTTGGAAGTCTACCTTGAAGACATACCAGAGTGATTGGGAGAGGACTAGGTGTCCTTAGCTCAAGGGGAATAAGGTGAAGACGCGGTCTTCTGAGTTAAATCTCAGCCTCCCTAACCAGACGTACAGTTGTCACAGCAACTGGAACTGGTCCAACAAATCACTGTCTTCTCCAAGCTACTGGTTCTATCCTTTCCTTCTCTTTACTTACTGTCTCTCTTTGTGAAGTCATTGCCTGCTTGCCATATCTGTTTGACTTCACTGTGTGACTACTTGTTCTGATTGGTTTCATTCAATCTTCCATCCTGATCCATACTGCCTAGCTGCTATTAGTCTTCATGCTTTCACTTCATTGAATACTTGGCTATGGCTTGTCTAGTGTAGTCTATCTTCCGCTACATATTAATAGGATCGGTTCTATCATTTGTCTTTGAAACTTCCATGTTTTGAAGCTTTCCAAAAAAATCGCCTATTCACCCCCCCTCTAGTCGATATACATCACTTTCAATTGGTATCAGAGCAAGGTACTCCCTTGTTCTATGTGATTCGGTTTAACCACCTGGAGTTTTAGCTATGTCGACTACATGGATAATCAAAGTCTCCGCTACGTGCCCCGTCTTCGATGGCACTGAATACCCCTACTAGAAGAACAAGATGCGCATGCATCTTGAAGCCATTGACGTGGACATCTGGTTTGTCGTCAAGAACATCATTCCCAAGATTGGTGAAGGTCTCACCACTGCTGATGTCAAGAAGCTCGTCCAACTGGATTCCACTTCCAAGAATATCATCTGTGGTCATCTGACCAAAGGACAGTATGGTTGTGTGAGTGCTCTGGAAACGTCGAAGGAAGTGTGGGACTGGCTCTCTAAGGTCAACGAAGGCGTCTCAACCCAGAGAGATCAAAGAGTCAGTGTCCTCGCAACCTCTTCAATCGCTTCAAGAGACACGACAATGAGAATGTCGAGCATACATTCGATCGCCTCACTGACATCACAAATGAGCTTCAGGCACTTGGCACCACTGAGATCACCAAGCATGAAATCGTCAAGACACTACTGAGATCACTTGACAGCTCATTTGACATCCTTGCCCTGATGATTCAAGAACGCCCTGACTTCAAGACTCTCGATCCGTCTGGCATACTTGAGAGGCTCAACACACATGAGTTCCAACTATCTGAGAAACGTGACATCTATGGTCCCAACTATGGCCGAACTCGCGCTTTGAAGGCAAAGGCTGCTTCCTCATCTGAAGAAGAATCTGACTGCAGTTCTGATGATCCTGAAGACATTGGAAAGGAGCTTGCTATTCTTGTGAAGAAGTTCCAGAAATTCACTAGCAAGAAAGGCTTCAGAAAGGCTTCACGATCCAGCTCAAGAAATGATGAAGTTTCTACCCATGACTACAAGAAGAGAACATGTCATAAGTGCAAGAAACCTGGTCACTACATCTCTGAGTGTCCTCAACGGGACAGTGAGAAGAAGAAGAAAAGCAACGAATATGATTCTGATGACAAGAAAAAAAAGAAATCCACTAAGTTTTATTCCAAGTCTTCATCGAAGTCTTCATCACACAAGAAGAATTCATCTGGCAAGGCTCGTGCGTTTGTTGGCAAGGAAATGGATTCAGAGGAGGAGTCTGCTTCGGAAGAAGCGGAGATGGAGTCTGAGGAAGAGTCCGATTCAGGTGCTGCAAGTCTGGCTCTAGCCACAGCCTACGTTGCCAAGTCCATCTTCAACACTTAAGACAATGGCCCCGTCACCAACACTGATGATGAGAACGACGACTCTGCTCCCACCTACTGCTTCATGGCACACGGTGCCAAGGTAAAATCACGCGATGCTTACTTTCAAACATGCAGTGAAGATGACCCTGATTGTGAATCCAAACCTAGCTACAAAACACTTGCTAAAATTGCCACTGAACAACAGAGATCTATGGAACATATTCAAAAACTGTTAGACAAAAGCGATGACCTGCTGGACGCAGAAATGACCCGTTCTCAGTCCTTAATTGAAGACATAAAAAATCTTCATTTTAAGTAAGAGGAACTTGAAAGTCTTCATGAATCGCTCTCAAAAACACATGAAAAGCTTTCCCACGATTACCTTCAAAGGAAGCGAGAACTTGAGAAATTGAAAGCGGCTCATGAAGATCTTCAAAAAGAAAATGAGTCACTCCGCGCTCAACTGATCAGCTCCGTTCAGGAAGAATTTGAACCACCATCTCTAAAATGCATTGAGCGTGATAACGCTACATCTGTTGCTGAATGTTCTACTGCTGCCACTGTTGCAATATCTTCAACTGCTGATGTGGTAACTAACCCCTCTGCTGAGGATACCACTACTATTGCTGATGAAAATGCTAGGTTGAAGACTTTGCTTGAAACAGGGATGTACAAAAGCCTCAAAGGGCATCAAACTTTATGTGATGTCCTCAAAAAGCAGATTTTGAACCGAAACCCTAGGAAAGAGGGCGTAGGGTTCGAGAGGAAAATGAATGTTGATGGTTCATATTGGAAGCCTGAGCAGTATCCCAAAACCACATGGGTTGCTGCAGAGGAACCTTCAGTGGATCCATCTACATTATCTGGCTTCACTTGTGCTAATCCTATTATCATTGATGAATCCTTTGATGCAAACTATAAACTGTTTAAGAATCAGAATGGTGAAGTGTTTGCCAGGTATATTGGTACTAACTGTAGGAACGGGCCACCTATGAAGAAGATCTGGGTTCCCAAAGATTGTCTTGAGAAGCTTCCAGTAAATGTCATCATGACACCACCTGAGAAGAAGACAAACCCCAGACCAAAGGCTTCATACGGTCCTAAGGCTTCACACAGACAGAGGACTCACCTGAGTCACCCTAACGCCAATATTTTGCAGGGAAATTATACTCAGACTCATGAATATGAGCGTGTTTCCTCAAACCGCTATATTCACAAAACAAAGAACTTTTCTGCTTATTCTTATGAGTATTATTCTCCTACTGCAAGACAATTTGCTAGGGCTCCAAAGCCAAAATTCTCAGATGCTGCACTTAGATCATAGCTTCTAAGCCACCCCTGAAGATGTGGGTGGTTAAGAAGAATTAACTTTCTCTTGCAGGGAAAGGTCTCCAGCCGAAAATCAAAGGCGTCTGATGCTATTGCTGGGGACCTAAAACAACTTGTAGGGCGCAAGATCAAATGCCCAAATGGTCTTACTATGTATTTTTTTCCTGAATCGCTTGCAAATCATCCTATCAGTCCTAAATTGGATCTAAGCTTTCATAATCCGCTTGTACGTCAAATGTTTATGCTTCACATTGACTATTTGTGAAGCCTATCCCCCTAACTGCACTGTAGGGTACGACACCAAAGACTTCGGAATGGATTATCGACAGCGGATGCACTAATCATATGACTGGAGATCGAAGCCTTCTTATGGACTCAACCTTACGTCCGTCTGACAAGAGTCACATCACATTTGCTGATACTGGTAAAAGAAAAGTATTGGGTCTAGGTAGAGTTGCAATCTCAAGGGATCAACACATGGATAAAGTCATGCTTGTTGAATCCCTTGGTTTCAACTTAATGTGTGTCTCAATGCTTTGTGACATAAACATGATTGTGATATTTGGAAAATATCGTTGCCTTGTACTAATGGAATCTGAAAAGTCTCTAGTCTTTGAAGGATACATGAAAGGTGATCTGTATATGGTAGATTTCTCAGCTAGACCGCAGATGGCCGTATGTCTTCTAGCAAAAGCTTCAGAGTGCTGGCTCTGGCATCGAAGGCTATGACATGCCGGCATGAGGAACTTGCACACTCTCGCGAAGAAGAAGCACGTCGTAGGCATCGAGGGCATCAAGTTCAAGAAAGATCATCTGTGCGGTGCCTGCGAAGCTGGGAAGATGACTAGGGCCAAGCATCCCTCGAAGACAATCATGACGACATCCAAACCCTTCGAGCTGCTTCACATGGACTTATTTGGCCCTACTCACTACTCCACGTTCACTACCACAGCTTGTCTCTATGGCTTCGTCATTGTTGATGATTATTCAAGATACACACGGGTGCATATAATTCTCTACAAGACTGAAGTGGAAGATGTCTTCAGACGCTTCGCCAACCGTGCCATGAACAACTATGGCGTCAAGATCAAGCATATCAGAAGTGACAATGGAACTGAGTTCAAGAATAGAGGCCTTGATCTTTATCTGGATACGATGGGAATCACTCATGAATTCTCAGCTCCGTACACACCTCAGCAGAATGGCATCTTAGAGCGCAAGAACAGAACCCTAATTGAGATGGCTCGAACGATGCTCGATGAATACAAGACACCAAGAAAGTTCTGGCCCGAAGCTATTGATACTGCATGCCATATCATCAACCGTGTTTATCTTCACAAGCTTCTGAAGAAAACGTCCTATGAACTCCTCACTGGCAAAAAGCCAAATGTCAGTTACTTCAAGGTATTTGGAGCTAGGTGCTGGATCAAGGATCCACATCACAAGTCAAAATTTGCACCAAAAGCACATGAAGGTTTTATGCTCTGCTACGGAAAGGACTCACACTCCTATAGAGTCTTCAACATCTTTCTCTATAAAGTAGTTGAAACTGTGGATGTGCGGTTTGATGAAACAAATGGCTCACAAAGAGAATTCCTGCCAAATGTGCTGGATGAAGCTCCACCTAGTGAATTTATCAAGCTAATGGGAATAGGTGAAATCATGCCTTCTGAAGCACAGCCTGATGAGGAACCCATCATTTCTGCTCCCAATCAACCTGAAGACAATGCTCAGCCTGAAGACAATCCTCCTGATGATGACAATGACCAGCAAGAGCAAAATCTTCGTCCAGCTCATCCTCGTGTTGCAAATGAAGTACAAGTTGAGAAGATAATTGACAGCATAAATGCACCTGGTCCAATCACTCGTTCAAGAGCAACACAGCTAGCAAATTTCTGTGAGCACTTTGCATTTGTCTCAATATCTGAACCCAAGAAAGTTGCTGAAGCCTTCATGGAACCTGAATGGATTCAAGCTATGCAAGAAGAGCTTCAACAGTTTGAGCTGAACAACGTATGGGAACTTGTCAAGCTTCCTGACCCCCGCAAGCACAACATAATAGGCACAAAATGGATATATCGCAACAAGCAAGATGAGCATGGTCAAGTTGTCAGAAACAAAGCTCGTCTTGTTGCTCAAGGATACACTCAAGTTGAAAGGATTGACTTCGATGAAACGTTTGCTCCAGTGGCTAGGCTTGAAGCTATTCGCATATTACTAGCCTATGCAAACCATCACAACATCCTTCTGTATCAAATGGATGTGAAGAGTGCATTTCTAAATGGCAAGATTGAAGAAGAAGTGTATGTTGCACAACCACCTGGCTTTAAAGATCCAAAACATCGTGATATGGTATACAAGCTCAACAAGGCACTGTATGGCCTCAAACAAGCCCCTCGTGCTTGGTATGACACCCTCAAAGACTTCCTGAAGAGCAAAGGCTTCAAACCTGGTTTCATGGATCCCACACTCTTCACGAAGACATATGATGGTGAACTGTTTGTTTGCCAAATCTATGTGGACGACATTATCTTCGGCTGCACTAACAAAAGATATAGTGATGAGTTCGGTCACATGATGCAAGAGCAATATCAGATGTCAATGATGGGTGAGCTGAAGTTCTTCCTTGGTCTTCAAATTCGTCAGCAAAGCAACGACATCTTCATATCTCAAGAGAAATACCTCAAAGATTGCCTGAAGAAGTTTGGTATGCAAGACTGCAAAGGATACACGACGCCTATGCCAACTAAAAGTCATCTGAGTCCCGATGCCAATGGTAAAGATTTCGATCAAAAGGTATACCGCTCCATGATTGGTTCTTTACTTTATTTATGTGCATCTAGGCCAGATATTATTCTTAGTGTTTGCATGTGTGCTTGATTCCAAGCGGCACCAAAGGAGTCGCATCACTTAGCTGTGAAGCGAATCTTCGATATTTGGCTTACACCCCAACACTAGGATTATGGTATCCAAAGGGCTCAAAGTTTGATCTAGTTGGATTCTCAGATGCTGATTATGCTGGTGACAAAGTTGATCGCAAGTCTACATCAGGCACATGTCACTTTCTGGGACGATCACTTGTCTGTTGGTCTTCAAAGAAGCAGAACTGTGTATCACTCTCCACTGCTGAATCTGAATACATTGCTGTTGGATCTTGCTGTGCTCAGCTTCTCTGGATGAAGCAAACTCTCAAGGACTATGGTGTCCATCTGAAGCATGTGCCACTCTATTGCGACAATGAAAGCGCCATCAAGATTGCCAACAACCCAGTTCAGCACTCGAAGACAAAGCACATTGAAATTCGTCATCACTTTCTCAGAGATCATGTCATGAAGGAAGATATTGATATCATACACGTCAACACTGAGGAGCAATTGGCAGATATCTTCACAAAGCCCTTGGATGAGAAAAGGTTTTGCAAGTTGCGGTGTGAGCTAAATATCTTAGAATCATCAAATGTCATGTAATCTGGCACACATCCTAACACTTATGCATGTTGATGACTTAGATGTGCAACACACGAAGTAAAGTATGTCTTCAATCAATGAAGACTTACATTCTGAGTGTGAATACATTAACACCGAATATGACTTCGGAGCGCCACGATAATTGTGCGCCGTGTCTGGGTCTAATACTTCCTATACGGTGGGTAACACCACCACCAAATCTTGGGATGAAGTGTTTCTCTGCGTCACATTTGCAAAGTCTTCGCATTTGGTTTATCTTCATATAGGACTTATATAGTCTTTTGTTTTGTCCTCTACATCATTTATTTATAGCTATGTCTTCGTATTTGAATCTTTTGAACTAAGTGAATGTGATCGGACCCTAACCTCTCTATGCTCTCTCACCTCAAACTCTATCTATCCAAATCGTATGCATTCTGTTGGCCGTCGAATATCTTCTCTGCGTCCTTGTCAGCAGAAGATACAGAGACAAACTTTAAATCTGTTTTTAATGCTCAATCCTTTATGCCTGAAACCTGGAGAAGCCGGAACGACCACCCCGACAGTCCAGGCGTGCGTGGGATAATGGGACAACTCCCAATGTGTTACATTTCCGCCACGTGTCCCTCAGATGTGAACCGCCAGGGGCACCTGCATAATTGCGCCGTGCCGTCTCCCATCCTTATAAATGCATGTCACATCATGGTCAAAAACTCTTCTACCGCCTCTCCACCTCGACCAACCCTAGCGCCTCCGCTAGCTCTCGACGATGCCAGCGACAAAGCGCTTCGCTGTCGGGACCTCGTCGACGCCGTCCTCACGCCGGCCGTAGACATCGTCTTCTCCGCCGCCGCCGTAGGTGTCCTCCGTCGCCAAGTTAGGGCACGGAAGATCAAACTGCTCGGCATCCACTTCTTCTCCGTCTAGCAGTTCATCGTGTGGTAAATTAAAACTCTCTTTTTACCATCTTCTTGGTCCAATAGATTCATCCTCTTTACCATAAGAAGTTTCCGTCTCCACATATTGGATCTATCCTGTCTGCATCTCATATTTTGCCTAGTACATTCACATATGCTTCACACATAGTTAGATTCCTCACTTGTACCTATTCTTGGATTCGTACAAATCTGGAACCAACTCTCAACATAAAAGTGAATGTCTTCGCGCTATGAGGTCAATGTCTTCTAAACTGATTTATCTTCAAAATCTTCTGAGAATGCATATGACCCCTTCCCCTTCCCTCGCATCTCTAATGTTGTCACAGGTGCATGTCCGTGGGAGAATCCCTTGGTTCTCATAGTCTGCATTCATTTGCAGAATTCTTGCAGCGTCACATTCATTCTCCCGAAGCCAGTTCCTGTTTGACCAGCAGACGGAAGCCTTTGACAGTGTTGAAGCCTTTCAGTTTGAAGCCTTTCAGGTTGAACCCAATGGCAACTGAGAAATCTGTTAGGAAGGGTGGCAGACAGCGTCGTGGCAACACCTCCAAAGATTTGCCTCCTGACCTCATTAAGATGTACAAGACTGATCCAGAGGAGGACTATAATCAGAGGAAGACTCGAATCCAATGGATTCGAAGATATTGGGCAGAACAGTGGTTCAAGTACAGGTTTGTGACCCAAGAGTATGCTGAGAAGAATGCTATCAAGCGACCATGGGGAGACATTCTGTACAAGAATCTTCCACCCGGGACCCAAGCTGAAGCCATTGCTCAAGGCTTCTATCCTTGCATGGTACGAGGGTGATACAGGGTGGAACCCTAATCAGCAGATCTTTCACGTTTGGAGAGTATCCCACGACGAACACGAAGAACACGAGGCGGAAACGGGGGAAAACACGAGAGGAAACACACAAGAACAAGTCCAATCACACATCCACTAGACAATCAAACACACAAGATCACAAGATACATGAACAACAAAGGGAAAGATACATGGGTAGAGTTCATCTCCAAGAGGAGGCCTTGAATCCGTGAAGGATCTTCCCGTTAGGGGTCTTGAATCCAAGGTGGATCTTCTCCGTAGAGGGGCCGCGGTCTCTCTCGTGGAGTAGATCCGGGATGGATGAGCAAAGCTCTATCTCTCATATGAGCTAAACCATTGCTAACCCTAAAATGGTGGAGGTGGAGGAGTATATATAGTCTAGGGCCACGAAGGGGTAAGTGAGGGGCGAAAGGGGTACATGGCCAAAAGGCCTGCGGCTGCACACAGGCAGGGAGCGGACGTCCGCTGGGCACCGGACGTCCGGTGGCTCGGGAGGGACCGGACGTCCGGTAGCTCTCGGACTTCCACTATTTTGGTTCTGTTGCCGATGTCACGGACGTCCGGTGGCCTCCGGTCGTCCGGTCGCCTGGGACGCGTCGGACGTCCGGTAAACGCCGGTCGTCCGGAGCCTGTAGCTTGCAGCAGCTCCGTTTCTTCCGTCTTCTCTTCCACGCTTCCCTCGCGGATGGTGTAGGTGATCCTTGGCGCTTGCACTCCTCCTCGTCATCCGTGAAGCTTCGACAATACCTATGCATGCACACGAGTGGGGTGTCAAGTAGTATACCATCCTCGAAGGGGTCAAGTGGACACGTGTAAAGGAGATGATTCACCTTTTTGTATGAGAAGTAGAGGTCACACGTGTCACTTGCCAAGCGGACTCTTGACATGGTGATGTCCATAGGATACACCGTATCATCCCCTCCCCCTTGGGAAAGATCCGACCTCGGATCGAAAACCAAATCACCATGGGAAAGAGATGGCGTTGTCATGTAGATGTGGACCATCACGAAGTGCTCATCATCTTGAAGCTCTACATGGGCACTCTCCAATGTCGCACCGTCTAGTGATTCCTTCAAAAGGATCAAGGACAACAAACACTTGGAAAAACAAATGTGGTTAGCGTTAGTGCAAAACCAAGCATTCAAGAGGTGATTCACCCAACAAGTGTTGTCATCAAGCATATCATAAGGTGTGACAAAGAAGTGTGGCATGGCAAATAAGCATATAAGTTGAGCACAATCAAGAACATCATTGAAACAAGCATGTAAATGTGAGGTAGAGATGCACATATGTGTGACAAGAGAATGAGCATCTACCTCATGGTCATAGCGAGCATGCATAAAGCGCTCAATGAAAGGTCTATGGTAGGCATAAGAATCATTCACAACACCATGTAAAATGAAGTGTCTAAACACATGGGTCACGTGCAAGACAATCCAAGCATAATGTGCATAGGGTGTAGTGAAGATAGTATGGCACTCAACACTATTGAAAGAGCAATTGTTCAACATGTGTGAGGCCATCAAGTCAATCATGTGAAAAGCAATGGGACATGGCATATGTGAAGAGATGACATTGTTGCAACCAAGCATATGATAGGGACAAGTAATCCACAAGTCGGATGCAACACACAAGGCATATATATCACGAGGCATGGAGATGTGTAAATGGCAAGTCAAATCAAGATCTCTAACATGTGTGCAAATAAGTCTCATGGTGCAAGCAACACAAGTAGTGTGATCCATAATATCCATGCTCATGGTTTTAGGTGTCTCGAAAGAGAAGGATATCACCTTGAAAACGTGTCCTTGTGCATCCTTCACAATGCCGAAGCACAAACAAGTGTGATGTAGAAGCGTCGTGGTAGAAAGTGGTTTGCTCTCAAGAGCTCGAATGGTCAACTCACATGAAGTGGAAGTCGACACGAAGTCCAAGTATCCTACACATGCACACATTAAAAGGAAGAATGTATGCGCATGGTAGATAAACACATCATCCATCATGATGGTTCTCTTCTCTTGCACATAACCATTAGAAGCAAAAGTGCATGAATAATATGATGCAACAATGGCTATATTCATGGCACTAGGCATATGGTGCAAAGAGGTAAAACAAGCATGCTTCACAAGAATGATGTCATAATCTCCAAATAAATGCGAGAATGCTATGGGGGCAATCTCATTGGCAAGACTAAAATCATGGTTGCGCTCAATACATGGTAGCATGAGAGAAGCAACATGTGGAGACATATGACAACAAGCAATATCAATCGTGTGCAAAGCATGGCAATGGTTGTCATCAACCGCATGAAAGGAGCAAGTATGAATCATCGATGATGCAACATAAGCAAGCATGTTGATCAAGTTGTGCAAACTAGTGTAGCGAAGATGCAACACACTAGGAGAAGGCATGGCAAACATGTCATGTGAGCAAATAGTGGATATAGTCAATGCACATGACATATCGCAAGCACGATCAAAAATCAAGGTCAAAGCATCATAATAGGCATGGTGTGCAAAGGAATCATGGCAATAACAAGTGATATCTCCACCAAGCTTGCAAATACACATACAAGTATGAGAATCAATCATCATGTGTAATGCAAAGCATGGGTCACAAATGCATGGCAAAGGCAAAGGGATTGACATATCATGCAATGTGAACATGGCAATATGGGCAAATGATACATAACGAACAATTAGCCATAACCATGTGAGGGCCATGTAGAAGAAATGCGCGAAGTCTTTGCGCGAAGGGATCCGTTGGAAGGATAATCCATGTACTCCCAAGTCGTCGTTGCTCTCTAGAGCTCGTTTCGTCAACTCGTGCTCTTGTGAGGTTGACGAGTATGCATGTGTACCTACACAAAAGAGACACAAGCCAAAGAAAGTGTGTGCGTGGTAAATGTACACATCATCCATCATGATGTGTATGTGCATGTGTGAGTTAGCACAAGATAAGCATCGCTCAAAGAAATTTGATGCATGGTATAAGAACACGTCATCCATCATGAATGAATAGTTATTGTGTATAGCATGATGTGGATGCAAATTGAGCATACAATTATATGGCACATCTATAGCATGTTCATTCATGGGGAGCATATTGTGCACACAAGCATGGGGATCATGCAATGGATGGGATGGATCAAAATCTCCTAATATGTATGAGGAAACTATGGGGGTCTCCTCATAAACAATATCGGAAGCATAATGTGGAGAAGTGGAACAACATCCAAAACAATGCATGTGGGAAGCTAGGTAATCATGGCATGGCATATGATGGATATGATGCAATGGAAGCATGTCAATATCATCACAAGAAAAAGAAATGCCAATAACAATGGGCTTGTCATCTATGCCATATGTGCAAATTGGGTTTATCTTAATGGCATATGCATAGTTACTACGAAGAGATTGCAAATATGACATATGGTTGATCTCATTCATAGCATATGACAAGTCAAGCGGATTGTCAAACATGATGTGACCGAGAGAATTATCACAAGAAATCTTATGCAACATGGCATCACAACTAATAGACTCCACATGACAATCATCAAACTCATCATAAATGGGTAAATAATGGCATGGGGAAATCATACTAGCACGAAGCATGGCAATAGGTGGATCAACATCATGCAAGCAATCAAAGTTAACATAGTCCACTAGTGGGACGAGAGCGTCACCTTCACCTTTGTTACCTTTCTCATTCCACTCATGTGGTGTAGGTGAGGTGGGAAAGACCAAATGGTGGTCATCATCGTCATCTTGATGGAACCATGTGGGGGGTGCATCATATTCCACCATGGCCATCGTCTTGTCCAATGGAAGGACGAAGGCGTCGAGGATCGGCGCGTCATCATATATGGGACCTAGCGCCAAAGGAGAAGACACAATAGAGGTAGAGGTCAAGTCATTAGTGTTGAAAGTGGCCTCACATGACCTATCAACTATCTCACTCTCTCTATGTGGTGGCTCACTCACTTCCTCAAGGTAGGTGCACTCAAACTCACATATGGTGGAGTCACTCATCTCACTCAAGTGGTGGGGGTTGTGGCTCTCCTCACATGGGAATCGGGGCAGCTCATCATATATGTGGCTAGTGGTGAACTCACTCTCACTCTCAATATGGTGGCACAAGTCACTCAGGTCACCATACGCCGCCGTGGTCGAAGGGAAAGTCCCATGCTCAACCATCTCCTCATCGTCGTCGTGGATGAAGGCCGAAGATGGCACATCATCACTCTCGCCTCCTAATATGGAAGCATCGTCCTTGCTCGTCACCATGTCGTTCGCCTTCAAAGCTTGGTCCTCGAATGGCTCCGTAGTCATAGTCGTCGCCGCACCGTCTTGAAAAAGAGTCGAAGTAGACTCGGCATCATCAATGCCACAAAGAGGGATGGCGGTGGAGTCGAACTTGGTAGCCTCATCTTGGAGCTCGTTGGGCTTGGACATCGTGGTGGTACTACCCTCATGCTCGCCGTCTTGGAGCTTGGTCTTCGAGAAGTTTGCTTGCGGTGGAGAAGCCTTGGCCTTCATTAGTTCTTGTTCCGCCTTGAGAGCACCAATGTAGTTGTCGTCGAGGGACTTGTAGTTCTCGAAGAAGATAGTCTTGTAGACGTCGTTGTGCAATCCCATCATGAAGTGGAGCTTCATCGAAATGGGGTCGTCCACGCCGGCTCGTCACAAGGCCATCTTCATCTCCTTGAAGTACTTGTCGATGGACTTGGATCCTTGAATGGTGTTCTCCAATTGGCGTAGAAGTTGTTCCGTGTAGGTGGAAGGCACGAACTCTCGTCGCATAGCTTTCTTCGTCTTGGGCCAATTCACGTTGAGGCTCGTCGAAGGTGTGTGAAGCCACCATGTTGACGCGTTGTCGTGGAAGTTTCTTGTGGCGCACTTCACTTGATCTTCGTAGGGAACTTGGTGTAGCTTGAGGTAGTCGTCCATCTTGCGCTCCCACTCGAGATACTCCTCGGGGTCTTGAGTCCCATAGAAAGGAATCTCATGGTTGTTGTCGAGGTCGTAGTAGCTCGTGGGAGTCGCGGACTTGAGCTTGGTAAGCTTCTCTTGATCATAAGCTTGAGGTTCTTGTGGGCGAAGATGCCGCATATCCAAAGGCGAAGATGCCTTGAAGTCGCTTGGCGAAGATGCCAAGGTACATGATGAAGTCGTAGAGCGGTTGTTGGCGTTGAGCTCTTGACCTTCACGTTCTTGTCGTTGATGGTGTCGATGCCGATGAGATCTTGCCGGAGATGGTAGCTCGGAAGGATGTGCACTTGAGCGTCTTCTCGAAGATGAGGGAGACCTCTTGCGGTTCTTGATGAGGGCTTTGAGCTCCTCCATTTGAGCATTCATGTTGGCGCACAAGTTGTTCGTCATGGCATCGAACTTGTCGTTGTTGGTGTAGACCGAAGTAGAAGAAATGCTTTGCCTATCCATCACAAGACTCGAGCAAAGGTGAGTAGGAGATGAGATAAACAATACCAAGTTACCTTTTCCCAACGTTGAGGATGTATCCCGTTTCACTCAATGTGAAATGAAAGAATAGTGGAATTGGTACCGGACTTGTTCACTCACACCTATTAAGTAAAGCTTATCGAGTGGCTCGGTTAGGATAAGTGGCACAAAAATTTGATGCAAAATGTTAGCAAGAGTCAATAATGTTGAAAGAGATTCACAAATTTGCAAGTGAAACAAGTAGACCAATAGCAATATGTGGCACACGGAAACACACACACGGATAGATAGATGGGGTCGTGCAACCAAGGAATGAGCCAAAATGTGGAATCCACGGAAAACGCTCGTGTTGCACAACTCAAGAGAGACGCTAGCACGATTGCTCTCTAGGCGGATACGACTCTTGTGCACAACCTATAAGATGCAAATGTATGAACTTTCTATCCCAAGTATGCTATGTGTATGATTTCCGGTGCTTTTAGCACAAGATGATCCAAGATGATCAAGTATGATATCATATGATGCGATGCTATGGCTCTTGCTTACAAGCTTCTTTGTCTTTCTCTTTTGCTTAAAAGCTTTATTCTATCTCTTTTTGTTGTATGGCCACGATGCACAAACCAAGATAGCAATTGTGTATATGCGGGAACAATCTTGTGACACAAGAGATGATATGATGATACCAATATGATATGGTATATATGCAATGGAAGGGCGGATCGATGATCACTAATGTGCACAAGTAACGTTGCCGGCAATACTCAAAGGCTAGTCTCGATAGGCAAGTGACGCAAACTGGGCTAGGGGTTAACAATGCAATTGCAAGGGAATATACAATGATGTCGTCGAAGTTACCGTCTGTGTCGATGATGAGAGGTGGTGCTCTTGATGTAGACCCGTTCCTAATTAGCCGAAACACCTTAGGAAACGGAAAAACCACAACTCAAAATCTCAAGGATAAATGTCAAATGGTGGTAGCGGCAATGCCGTGGTGGTTGCAGAAGTGGAAAGATGGGCTATACACGATGTCGGAGTTGAAGTCACGGTCCCTAAGTAGCCGAAACACCTTAGGAGACACAAGCCACAACTCAAACAAGCTCACACAAAATTGGGTTAAGTTTGGTTGGCTATGTATAGTGGGCAATGGGTATGCGGAAGTGGTGGAGGTGGTTGATGAAGAAGCAATTGTCCCTAAGTAGCCTAAACACCTTAGGAGACTCAAATCACTACTCAAGCAACCACAAATGCTATGGGGAACAAAATTGGTTAGGTTGCGGGAGTCGGTGGTGGGTATGCGGATGATGTGGTGGAGGCCCTAGGCAAAGATGCCAAAATCCACAAAATATGATGGAGTCAAATGAATATGGTTGTATTTTTCTGGAAAGGGGGATGTCAAAAGCTTCAAAACGAGCTAAAGAACATCCAAATCGGAGTTCGTATGAATTAGTTATGGACAAAACAAAAATCAGCCGAATTCGAAAACTGGGTGTACCGGACGTCCGGAAAAGACCGGAAATCCGGTAATTTTTGTTGTATAGGTGGTTCCGGTCGTCCGGTGAATTCCGGACGTCCGGTGCTTCGTGAGGGTCCGGACGTCCGGTAAAAGGCCGGTCGTCCGGTGGGTCGGGGTCAACGCGAGATTTGAGATCCGGGACGCGATTTTGGGCGGAATTTGATGATTTTGGGGGCGAAATTTGAGCGATTTTGTGGAGGAAAGATGGGGAAACTTGGGGAAATGCTAGATCCACCTGAAACCAAGCAAATCCACGGATCAAAATCAACAAAACTTCATCAAACCAACAGATCAAAAAAAAAATTGGGGCTATTTTTGGTGGGGAATTTTCGAATTTTGGAAAGAACACAACAAAACAAGGCTAGAAAACGGTGGAGGGGCTCCAAATTCGTGAGAAACCGTGGCTCATGATACCATATGATACAGGGTGGAACCCTAATCAGCAGATCTTTCACGTTTGGAGAGTATCCCACGACGAACACGAAGAACACGAGGCGGAAACGGGGGAAAACACGAGAGGAAACACACAAGAACAAGTCCAATCACACATCCACTAGACAATCAAACACACAAGATCACAAGATACATGAACAACAAAGGGAAAGATACATGGGTAGAGTTCATCTCCAAGAGGAGGCCTTGAATCCGTGAAGGATCTTCCCGTTAGGGGTCTTGAATCCAAGGTGGATCTTCTCCGTAGAGGGGCCGCGGTCTCTCTCATGGAGTAGATCCGGGATGGATGAGCAAAGCTCTATCTCTCATATGAGCTAAACTATTGCTAACCCTAAAATGGTGGAGGTGGAGGAGTATATATAGTCTAGGGCCACGAAGGGGTAAGTGAGGGGCGAAAGGGGTACATGGCCAAAAGGCCTGCGACTGCACACAGGCAGGGAGCGGACGTCCGCTGGGCACCGGACGTCCGGTGGCTCGGGAGGGACCGGACGTCCGGTAGCTCTCGGACTTCCGCTATTTTGGTTCTGTTGCCGATGTCACGGACGTCCGGTGGCCTTCGGTCGTCCGGTCGCCTGGGACGCGTCGGACGTCCGGTAAACGCCGGTCGTCCGGAGCCTGTAGCTTGCAGCAGCTCCGTTTCTTCCGTCTTCTCTTCCACGCTTCCCTCGCGGATGGTGTAGGTGATCCTTGGCGCTTGCACTCCTCCTCGTCATCCGTGAAGCTCCGACAATACCTATGCATGCACACGAGTGGGGTGTCAAGTAGTATACCATCCTCGAAGGGGTCAAGTGGACACGTGTAAAGGAGATGATTCACCTTTTTGTATGAGAAGTAGAGGTCACACGTGTCACTTGCCAAGCGGACTCTTGACATGGTGATGTCCATAGGATACCATTGCTCAAGGCTTCTATCCTTGCATGGTACGAGGGCCACAACCAGCAGATGCCGACCCATCATCACTGCTATGGTGTCGCGACGACAATCTGTTCAAGCGCAATCTTTAGTATGCCAAGAACTCGGCCAAGGAAAACAAGAAGTCTTGGGGATTAGACTTCAATCCTGGCCCCTCTGCGCCTCGTGCTGATGGCACACACGAAGCTGAACCAAATCTGGTTGGGACCTTCTACAACTTAGAAGGTCTCATCAGTCATATAAGGGTTCAAGGGGCGGACATGGATCAACCTGCAGACGACGCTGATTCTGATGAAGCTCCTGCATCTCCGAAGCCAAAGAAGAAGAAGAAATCCAAGGCTTCGAAGACCACTCCACCAACAGCTTCAAGAGTGAAGGCTTTGGCCATTGCTCCACCTGCACCAAGTGTGCAATCTGAAGAGCACTCTCGAATATCCAAGAGCAAACAGCTAAGGAAGAAGCCCATGCACAACCCCAGTCCAGCTCTGACTCCTGATGCTGTTCTAAAGAACGCTAATGAAGCCATTGATCTATCAGGTGATGAAGATCTAGCTGATGACGCTCTTGAGCAATTGATCAAGAGCAAGCAAGATGTAGAAATCTTCAATGATTTGCCCCTCTTTGACGTGGAAGTATTGAACAACTGCATTGATGAGTGGTTTGACACCCCTAATCTCAGCTTTGACGATCTGCAACTTCCAGTTGGCCTAAGCATCTCCTTCAATGGCGCCATTGCTTCTGAGCTAGCTCTTGCTCAGAGAATTGTTGAGCTGAAGCAAAAGATTGACTATGAAAAGGCTCAGTTCAAGAAGCACATGGCCAAGCTCAGCGTCGAAGATATCCAAAATTTCAAAGTGATGATGCATGAGCTCAAGGAATCCTTTCACAAGAGGCATGAAGAAGCTAAGGGTTCTCGTGAGTGCATCAAGGCCTTGGCTGCCAAGTGTGTTCAAGCTTACAATGAAGCTGAAAAGCGCAAGGCCCTTGGGCGTCCTGGCATCGACCCCAGGATAGCTGCAAAGAAGAAGAAGAAGCCAACTGTGGCCCAAGCTGAAGAACCAAGGTAGGAAGAACCTCACATTGTCTTCCCTGCCAGCATGACAGGCAAGAAGCCTAAGGTCCCCACAGTTGCTTCAGAGCTCAAAAAGACAAAGGTGGCTGAAGCTGAAGCGCGCAAGAGCAAAACCAAGAACACCACTGATGAAGCTCCACCCACCAAGAAGCGCAAAATCAAGAAGGTCCGGGCTCCTCCCACAGAGCCCCTTGTCTTCGAGCCAATCTCTGTTGCTCGTCCTACATCTGCACACCAAGAACGTCGCATGACTGCTCATGATCCTGCTCCCACAGAGGCTACTGAAGACATTCCAGCTGTTGACCCCACTGCAGCTGAAGACATTGGTCCTCAAGACAATGTCGAAGATGATGAAGTCGTTCCTCAGATCGAGTACAATGTGGTATCATCGCCTGTTCTCACGAACAGCGAACGCATTAGCATTGGTCGTCCATTGACGCCAATTGCTCAAGATGACTCATGGGCTGATCACCCACAACAATCACCAGTTACTCCCCCTACTCAAGTCACCAGTTTGGTGTTTGAAGACGAAGACTTTGAGGCCCAACCAACTCCATCTCCACAAGCGTCGCCAGCATTCTGTAGGCTTCGCAAAGGACCAAGGCCTCAAGTCGATCCTTCCAGCGTTCCAGAAGGAGATGTGCACCAAACTGCTACACAACAAGTGTTTCCTGAAGCCTCTCCAACTACGAACCTCCCTGAGTCTGAAGCCAAAGCGGCTGAAGATATTCTGGCTGCATCAGCCGATGAAGAACAACCAAGAGAAGAAGAAGCATGTGTAGTCACACCCCCTGTTCTCGAGGAGAACGTGTCCGACCCTCCAGCTCCTGAAGTGGAGGTTACAAATTCTGAAGCTGCCACCACCACCACTGAAGTCAATGACGTTCTCATGGCTGAAGCTAATGTGGCACCTGAAGTCAATGTGGTACTTGAAGTGATGGCGCCTGAAGCCAGTGCTGCACCTGACGCCACTCTGCAACCCGAAGCCAATGCCACTGCTCCTGTTCCGCTTCCAAGGCCACACACCATCGAGCAAGCATACGACAAAGATGACCAGCTCATCTCTGTCAAATGGCCAATTCTGGTTCCTCCGCCTGCTGCTGGTCCTCAATTCGATTACCACGTCGAGCACAGGCCTCAGGTTCATAAGCCCAAGCCAAGACTGCCAAGGTTCCCAGGTACTGCCACTTCGCCAGGGTCCTTCAATGCAAATGGCTTCACTGCGCACAACACTTTCTTTGACAGCGCCAAGAACCCCTATTCCAAACCAAGGATTTCATCAGATAGGTTCTGGAGCCATCAACAGCGCAGTTATTATTCACGAGTTCTTTATGATCAAGGGCACATCTTCCCTCATATGCGTCTTGACACTGAAGCCATTACTGGATTGCCCTATCTTGAAGAAGCTCTTGAGTGCTTCCGTGATGCTGGCCTGCTGAACTCTGTGACTGACAAAGAGCACTGGAATGAAGAGATGCTTCTGCAATTCTATGCAACCCTCCACATTCGAGGTTACAGCAGGGATCCGAAGACATGGATCCTTGAGTGGATGACAGGCAATGTCCATCATGAAGCCAAAGCCTTTGACCTCATTGAGCTAACTGGCCTGCCCACTCCAGGAGAACTATATGAACCTGGCTGTCAACTACACAGCGAAGCCTTGGAGAGTATCTTTTAGAAGCCCAAGCCCAACATGAGCCAAATGCTAAGCATGATGATGCCCTTGCCGCTCGATGCTGAATACCCAAAAGAGTTCTTTGTTGAAGACCTTGAGTATCTGCCACGCACCATATATCATATCATCAGGCGAACTCTATGGCCTGTCAAAGGACACTCTTCATCAGCCAAGCTTGAAGGCACAATGAAGACATTGGTCTTCTATATCTTCTATGGCATCAGCTTCAATGCTCAAGATTTCTTTATCAGGCAGTTGGCTGTGTCAGGCTCTGATCTTTTTGGTCTCAAGTTCTACGCTCTATGGATTATGCGCCTCATCAAGCTTCACTCTGCTATCGACTATCAGCCTTCTGCTCGCAACCATCACATATTCTTGCCAGAGGTTGATATGTCAGCTGAAGCCATATACCAAGAGCCTGCTAAAGAGCCTGTTTATCTTCATAATGCTGATCACAGAAGCTTCACTCAGTCCATTGAAGGGGTTCCAGCAGTCTCTCGTGTTTATCCTCTGGCTGGACGTACTTGCTTACCTCGCCATGCAGAGACTGAAGCTACTGAGAGCACCATTGCCCAAAGGCCTCGAGAGCGATCTCGTCTTCTCTATGACTGAGAGCTTCTCGTTGCCTTACATCAGAAACAAGATAAGCATCACTACTGGCTGAAGCGTCAGATGCAAAGCCTCTTGGTGGACGTCAATCGCATTCGCAACCTTGCCACCAAGAATGCCTTTGTAGCTCATGAAACCTGTCGGAGGTCATTGAAGAGTTTGACTTTGCTGAGTGCTGAAGCAGATCTTCAAGATGATGGCTTCACTTAAAGATTCAAGTTTGACCACACTCCCCCAAGGAATGTTGTTTTGCGTCAAACTCCGTCTCTTGAAGACTCTGACTATTCCTCCTCCGCTGTGCAGCGGTTGATGCCAGAGTGATAGATGATCAAGATGATGCTACCTCACCACCTCCTCCTTCAGCGCATGTCGACACTGCACCAACTACTTCTGCACCGCCAAACACCAACGCCGACCCTGCATCCTCTCCTGCTCCAACTGGGAACGACTAGAGGCTCTATGTCTTCAAACCTTTTTGGTCCTTACTGACAAAAGGGGGAGAAGCATATGAGTTGATAGTCTTCAAGTGGGTCCATATGGGCGGATGCTTTATATTTTGCCTAGTGTTTACAACTCTCGCTTTTGCTACATTTGGTTCTTTGAGTTGTAACACTTAAACTTGATGGTCGTCTGCTACGTTTTCTGATACTCTGTAATGCGATGATAAATTCTGCATGTGCTAGGATATATTCCGCACTTAGTCATTTTGCAGACGTCCATTTCTCATTATGCATATCATTATGTTCGAAATATCAATTGTGCATGATGAATTGTCTTCATAAGTTGAAGAGGATCTCCACAAGTATAACCTGCCATGTGCATTTGCATTCAAAAGCAAATCAATTATATGCACATCTTCAGGGGGAGCCTTTTGCTACTTATGATGACAATACCTTTATCCTTTACAATTTCACATACTTTTATCCCCGTTGAAAACTTCAACCAGTTTGTCATCAATCACCAAAAAGGGGGAGATTGTAAGTGCATCTAGTGCCACCCCTAGTTGGTTTTGGAGTATTGACGACAAACCTGGTTGAGGGACTAATGTGTTTGTGAGAATTGCAGGATAACACAGGAAGTAGTTCCTCATTGATTCGGTTTACCTACTGGAGATGACCCCTAAAAATGTATGAAGACATTGACAACAATGGTGGCATGTGAAGATAATCATATTGAAGACTATGACAAGAGAAGCCATTGTGTGAAGACTATGGAGCGCGAAGACTTAGATGTTTCGTTGTTTCCTTTTCTTCTTTGTTGAGTCATAGGAACCACCGTACTGTTAAGTGGGGTCCAAGTGAACAAAGTGAGAGTGGCTGAAGTGATGCTCAACCAAATCCTATGTCTTCGAGCGAAGACAATGAGAGCAAATCTTATCCAGAGCTGGATGAGTCAGCTTTACTTGTAGCCCAAGTAAAGTTGTCGCGTTTGTTTAAAATCTGACCGTTGGAACACGTGTCAGTTCCTTAGTGACCCAAGGTCACTTCGGAAAAATCAGGTCGGGTTGCCCAGTGGCTATAAATAGCCCACCCCCTACACCATAAATTAGTGGCTGCTCAGAGTTATTACACGGCTTTTGTCGTTTGAGAGCAACCCACCTCCGAAGCATTTGAGAGAGAGATCCTTGCGAGGACAAAGCAAAAACACCCAGAGCCAAAGAGTGTTAGGCATCACTGAAGTCTTTTTGTCTGTGTGACATGAAGACTTGTTACACTTGAGGACTGTGTTTCCTCCAGCCGGTTAGGCGTCGCATTCTGAGCATCCAAGAGTCATTGTGGATTGCCGGTGAACGAAGTCTGTGAAGGTTTGGAAGTCTACCTTGAAGACTTACCAGAGTGATTGGGCGAGGACTAGGTGTCCTTAGCTCAAGGGGAATAAGGTGAAGACGCGGTCTTCTGAGTTAAATCTCAGCCTCCCTAACCAGACATATAGTTGTCACAACAACTGGAACTGGTCCAACAAATCACTGTCTTCTCCAAGCTACTGGTTCTATCCTTTCCTTCTCTTTACTTACTGTCTCTCTTTGTGAAGTCATTGCCTGCTTGCCATATCTGTTTGACTTCACTGTGTGACTACTTGTTCTGATTGGTTTCATTCAATCTTCCATCCTGATCCATACTGCCTAGCTGCTATTAGTCTTCATGCTTTCACTTCATTGAATACTTGACTATGGCTTGTCTAGTGTAGTCTACCTTCCGCTGCATATTAATAGGATCGGTTCTATCGTTTGTCTTTGAAACTTCCATGTTTTGAAGCTTTCCATAAAAATCGCCTATTCACCCCTCTAGTCGATATACAACACTTTCAGCTGGCCAGACACCTTGGACAGGAAAAGCCAAGGACAATGGCAGCCTTAACTACACTTATGACTCGCTTTTGCGCGGATGAGGATAGCTGGTTAGCTCGTAGCAGCACCAGTGACCCTGGGACATCCGAAGTCAGGGATGGCAATGGAAAGCCACGACATAACAAAAACAAACGTCAAAAGAATTCTGGAAGCCCAGATGATACAGCGGTAAACCCCGGATTCAGTGGCTCCAGACCAGGTCAACACAAGAAGCCATTTAAAGAAAAGAAAGACGGTCCATCAAGTTTGTACAAAATATTAGATAGACCCTACCATATCCATGGCACCCCAGAAAAACCTGCCAATCACACCAACCGTAACTATTGGGTTTTCAAGCAGGCCAGCAATCTAAACGCCGAACACATGGGGAAGGAGCCTCAGAGCAAAGACGAGGAAGAACCTCGCCAGCCGAATATAGGGGGACAGAAGAAATGTCCACCGGAGGTCAAAACAGTGAACATGATATATGCCACTCATATCCCAAAGAGGGAGCGCAAGCATGCACTCCGAGACGTCTATGTCGTTGAGCCCGTCACCCCCAAATTCAACCCATGGTCAGCCTGTCCGATCACTTTTGATCCTAGGGATCATCTGGCTAGTATTCGGCATGGGGGTTCGGCTGCCTTAGTGCTTGACCCAATAATAGATGGAGACCATCTAACCTGAGTCCTTATGGACGGCGGAAGTAGTCTCAATCTGATATATTAGGACACTGTCCGCAAGATGGGGATCGACCCTTCAAGAATCAAGCCAAGCAGCACAAACTTTAAAGGAGTGATACTAGGCGTTGAAGCCCGCTGCACAGGCTCTTTAACACTGGAAGTTGTATTCGGTTCTCCTGACAACTTTCGAAGCAAAGAGCTAATCTTTGACATAGCTCCTTTCCGAAGTGGCTATCACGCTCTACTCGGAAGAACGGCCTTCGCCCGCTTTAATGCATTCCCGCATTATGCCTATCTAAAGCTTAAAATGCCTGGACCACGTGGCGTTATCACGGTCAATGGAAATATGGAGCGCTCTCTCCATACGGAGGAGGGCACTGCGGCCTTGGCAGCCAAAGTCCAATGCGGCCTATTCAAGCTGGATACTCTATCAGTAGCGGACACAACTAAACGTGTCCGGCACACGCCTCAGTGTGGCAGCTCAGATGAACCTGAGCAAGATTGACAGCTATGCCCCCGTCGATCACCCATAAGGTGATAGCATATGTTCCTCGGGTACATAATTATGCCTTAAAAATTCCTTGGGGGCGACCGGGGGCACCTGCATATCAGTCCATAGTTCGGCTAGACCCTATTCAGACTTTACACCTACCTTCTTTAGGTTCATTAAAGAAACTGGACTTGTTATGGCCACACCGGGTCGATTTCTTCTTTTCCAGGTTTATACCTTTTTTTCTTTCTACAGATGGCCATCATACTCACACCTTCAAGGACACATTACAGAGGAGGAAACGGCGCAGACGTGCCGTAGGGACCCGTACTAAGGTTTCTTTTTAGATTAAGACCCTATGTAAACCTTTTTTCTCTTTCTTGTTATATACCTTCTTGGCATGTAAAATGTCCAAAAAAGGTCATCGGCATTATCTGTAAAGTTTGCGGCTCGCCGTACTATAGAGGGATATTAATAGAGCAGTTTTATTCGTATTATGTCCAGAGTTTTATTCACTCATCGTGGAATGTTCTCTTCCCGCATCAGATTGCCATATGTGCCTTGTCAATAAGGGTTTATTACCAGGGGCTGTAGTCAGCCCTGCTATATGTTGAAAAGACCGAACACCTATAGGGAGTGCTCGGCATCCTGGATATTTGCATTATATGCATCAGTTCCAAATCATGTCTTGGGTCAATAGTTGGGTTGCCCGACTCCTATGCTTACCCCTACGTTCCTGATTGTTCGACTACGGTGTAAAGGGAGAACTACTGCAATAGTACTTCTGACTACTCCGGTCAAGTACCTCAGTAGAGAAAGCCGAAAACTGACTGTCATGATAAGCGAGAACCTGGTCAGCAATCTGGTGACTTAGTTTTATACTACGATCGATATAGATCTACCCCGTGTTATACGAAGAGTTGGTTTTTTCGCTTAACCAAGTGCAACTGGATACTTTATCCGCACCAGGGGCTAGAACCTTGCCCCACTTGTCAAACTCCTACGACTAAGTGAAAGGAATAATGCCGCATAGGCTGATTGCCTGGTTCGCTCCGCATACACCTCCTATACGGACCGAGACGTTGGATAAAGAGTGTATTTGCATATGACCGAACACCCCAGTACTATGTACCTGGGGGTTGAAGCCGACAACTGGAAACTTTCAGATTTAAGATAAATAGTCACACAGGAGGTAAAAGACGCTGATATTATAAATAGCGCAAAAGTTATATACATCGGATTCATAAGCCTAGTCTTTATATCCGGATACAAGCACTCGAAGACAACATCCTTTGAACACTGGCCTTCTACAAGGCGAGCACCTTCGACGACGACCTCAAAGTACTTCTCCGGCTTGCGGGGCTCCTTGCGTGCGGGCGGGCCGACAGTAGCTATGTGCACTGCGTTCATCTTCGCCCAGTGCACTTTGACGCGAGCGAAGGCTATCCGAGCACCTTCTATGCAGGCCGAACGCGTTAGTGCATCGACCTACGGACTAGCCTCGACGAGCTGCTTCACCAATCCAAAGTAACTACTTGGGATTGGCTCAGCGGGCCATAGCCGGACTATTAAGTCCTTCATGGCCGAACCCGCTATGTTGTGCAGCTCGACCAGCTGGTTCATCTGGTCGCTGAGGCGCATCAGATGTTTTGGCGCATCGAACTGCGACCAAAATAGATTCTTCGTGTTGTTCCCCTCCAGGGCTCTGAAATACTGGGCGGCGTCTGCGCTGCTCCTTCGAAGATCAGCAAACACACCTGGAGAACTCCACATTCGTGTCAGCCCAATATACTTCCACCCTGCGAAGATGCTTTGTAAGAGAAATGTCTTACCAGATGCTATTTGTCGCGCTTGCTTGATTTCCTCACAGGAGCAGCGCGCCTCGCCTCGCGCGTCCTGGGCAGACTTTACTGCTGCAGACAGCTCGGATGCTTGTTCCGAAGACTTCTTCTCCAATGACTCACGCTTCCGGATGGCGTCGTTAAGTTCAATCTCGACTTCGGACACCCGAGATTTGTGCTTCTCGCACTCGGCCTTTTCGGCCTCCAATTCGCCAGCCGCTTTGTCAGTGGCTACCTTGTTCGCCTCGGCCTCTTTCTTGGCCTTGGCAACCTCGCCCTTGAGGGCCTCGAGCTCAGCGGCGCCAACTATGTAATACAGAATACAATATTAGAGTTCATAAAAATACTGAATCAATTAGGTCTTACTGACATTTTAAAATCTGCATACCTTGCATTTCATCAAAACGCTGGTTGACACGGTCGAGGTCTGCGTTCCCCACCTCAAGGTTCGGTTTAGTTTGGCAACCTCTGCATCTCGTGCAATTGCCGCAACAAGTGAAGCCTACACAGACAGTTCAGCTCTATAAGAATGCTATACTATGAATACTTCGTCTGATTCTTTTCAGAATCACACAAAGCATCAGGGGCTACTGGTTATATATGTGTATTTAAAACAAATAAAATTTCTTAAAAGCATTACATTGCTTACCTCAAAGCGTGTTAAAAAGTTGTTGAAGGCTTCATTCAGACCACCTTTGACAGACTGAATCTTCTTCATCACCGCACCCATCATGGTGCGGTGTTCTTCAATGACGAAAGCACTTTGCATTGTTCCCTCCATAGGATCCGGTGCCTCCAGATTAACTCCGAGCACCACCGTACCCTCCTCCACTTGAGGAGTCGGGTCTTCGGACCTCTTAAACGCGCAAGGCTCTGGGATGGTCTTCGGTGGGGCCCCAGACTATTTGGGCCCCACGTCTTCGGTCTCCATGGGGGGCATCTCCCCATGGTCAGCGGCCGCCGAGGTATTACCTCTGGCCGCCTTGTCTCCTGCCCCGCCCTCATCTCCTTGGGCAGAGAGCACCCGCTGGGATGACACTTCGGTGTCCCCGCCGATTACGGGCGATGGAGCCCAGACTGGCGGGTCACTCTCCGTCTCTCCAGGTGCTAGAGAGTTCCCCTCCGATGAGGTAACATCGGGGTGTACACCGGGAGGGCTATAGGTCAGCGGGAGAAAAATATTAAGTAAAGTGTAAAAAATACTGAATAAACAAAGGTGCTGCACTTGAATCCAGATTGACTTACGATTTAGGCAGGGGTTTCTCCCTGGGCTTCACCACAAAGCTATGTTCGGACGAATCCGAATTAGCTCTGAGGTTCAGTTTCCTCCGGGGCACGGCCGTACCCTCGACAGCAGCGGCCCCCCTCTTCCTCCCCCTACCTTGCGCAGGGGCCACTTCTTCCTCCTCTTCCTCCTCATCATCTTCCTCCGCCTCATCAGAGGAGAGGATATGGAGGTTCCCGGGCTTCTTACCCGAGGGACGGGGACTATCTCCGGTCCCCTTGCCCTTTGTCTTCTTGGGCTTCTTGGTTGGCGCCTTGTACGGCGCCGGGACCAGCATCGCCGCTAGTAGAGGCAGTGCTGGCTCTTCGGGCAAAGGCGCCGGACACTTAATTCGGGTCGCCTTCTTCGTCCACCCATGTATATCACACAAAAATTCCAATTAGTATTATCATTAAATAAGGGAAAGGGTAAGTGTTCGACAAGGATTACTGTTACCTCTGGGGCGGAAACTTTGGTGCTGAAGCCCGCATCCTCGGTCTGTTCGGGCCATTCCTTCTAGCTCTTCAAGAGGTGCTTCTAGATCTCCTTGTGCGTAGAGCCGAAGAGATGCTTCAGTGGCTTGTATCCTGCCGGATCAAACTCCCATAGGGAGGAATCCTGGCTTTGGCAAGGGAGAACAAGCCGGGTCAGCATCACCTGGACCACGGAGGAGAGCAGGTGCCCCCTGGAGATCACGCCGGACACACGGCTCACGAGACTCATCACCTCAGTCTGCGACCCCCGGTCCAGACCCTTTTTGTTCCAAGAGGTCAACCTTACTGGGGGTCCGGATCTGAAAGCAGGTTCCGCCGCCCACTTGGTGTCGCGGGGTTCGGTGATGTAGAACCACTCCTGCTGCCAGACCTTGTTCGTCTCCATGAACGAGTCTTTGGGCCAAGTTGCATTCGGGAGCTTGCTAATCATGGTGCCCCTGCACTCCGCGTGTTCCCCATCCACCACCTTTGGCTTAACGTTGAAGGTTTTAAGCCATAGGCTAAAGTGTGGGGGGATGCAGAGAAAGGCCTCACATACCACTATAAAAGCGGATATGTGGAGAATTGAGTTCGGGGCTAGATCATGGAAATATAAACCCGTAGAATAACAAAAGACCCCGAACAAACGGGTGGAGTGGAAACCCTAGCAACCTAACAAATTGAGAGGTAAAAAACACCCTCTCACCCGCCTTAGGAACAGGAATCTCCTGGCCCTTAGGGGGGACTCAGTGTGTGATGTCACTGACGAGGTACCCCGCGCTCCATAGATCCTCCATAGTCTTTTCAGTGACTGTGGAAGCCTCCCACTTGCCTCTGGCACCGGATCCAGCCATTGCTGGGAAGAGGAGCAGTGCTTGAAGAATGAGGAGCGGTGGGCGCAGGAGATGAGAATACAGGGTCAAGGGAGATTAGAGAGCTCGAGCTTGAGGAAGGCGTGGGGCTGATGAAAGGGATTGGTGTCATTTTATAACGCTGCAAATACAGAGTGTCCCCCCACTTTAGCCATAAAACTCGCTAGTTCCAAAAGCATTCGTGCGTAATGTGTGGTGTGGGTGCTCATGTCACACTAATAAGGATCCCACAATAAGCGGGCACGATCTCTATTCTGATGGGACGTGTCAATGAGGATATACCTTGAAACGCGAAACTAGGACCAAATAAAATGGTTCGATATGTTAGTAGGTTGGACGCGACGCTTCATCCAAAAGTTGTCAGTAGAGACACACTATTCATTTTCTTTTAAGAGCCTAGCCTTCGAGGCAAAGGGTTGTACTAATCTTGCAGAGCCGAACACAATCCACCTGTTTGCAAAAGATAAATTCGGAAGAAGGAACCCACCTTGCAATGCTGAAGACAATATGGAATCCGACCTCATCGTCATCGAAGACAAGTTCAGGGGCTACTGAGGGAGTCCTAGATCGGGGGGTCCTCATGTGGCCGGACAAACTCCTGGTGGGCCGGACTGGTGGGACGTGAAGATTATTATAGAATATCATCTCTCCTATCTGGATAGGACTCCTGTATTCTTGTAATGGCAAGTTTTAGGTTCGGGTGTAGATTTTCCTTCCTCCACAAGATGATATGTACAAACCCTAGGCCTCTCCGGTGTGTATATAAACCGGAGGGTTTAGTCCATAGAGGCTAGAGAAGAATCATAATATCCTCATAGGCTAGACTTAGGGTTTAGCCATTACGATCTCGAGGTAGATCAGCTCTTGTATTCATATTCATCCATATTAATATAGCAGGAAGCAGGGTATTACCTCGATCGAGATAGCCTAAACCTGGGTAAACAACGTGTCCCCAGCCTCCTATTACCATCAATCCTCAGACGGATAGTTCGGGACCCCCTACCCGAGATCCGCCAGTTTTGACACCGACAGCGGGCACCCGGGGTGGACAGGGGCAAATAGCCCGGGGATCCGGGTGCCTGGGGGTCATGGATTTGGGCGGAAATTTTGTGGGACATGGCTAAATTTCGTGGATTTCATGGTGGGAAAGGTGGGGATGGATGGGAGAATGCTAGATCCACTTGAAACCAAGCAAATCCATGGATCAAAATCAACAAAAGATCATCAAACCAACAAATCACAAAAAAAATTGTGGCTATTTTTGGTGGGGAATTTTCGAAATTGGGGAAGAACACAACAAAATTAGGCTAGAGAACAAGGAGGGGGCTCCAATTTCGTGAGAAACCATGGCTCTAGATACCAAGATGTTAATCAACCTTGCTCATGATACCAAGAAGTTTTAGGGTGGAACCCTAGATGGAGATTTTTCACGAATTGTGGGGGGGGGGGGGGAATCCCCAAGAACAAGAACACAAAGAGAGAAAACAAGAGGAACACTCAAATTCACTTGATCCAATGACACATGTGCTAGATCCAATCACACAAAGAGAGATACAAAGGTCCAAATCCAACACAAGGGGATACAAGAGGTAACTAGTTCTTCCCAATTCTATGAGGAGAGAGGTCTTGACGATCCTATGATGGGGATCCTTTCCTAGATGGGGTCTTGAATCCACTAGGGATCTTCTCCATTGGAGGTCTTGATCTCCATGGGAGAGGTCTCTCTCTCTCTCTAGAGGAGGTACAAGGAGCAAAGCTCACTAAATCATGTCATATACTTTGCTATCCTCTAAATGAGATAGGAGGAGAGTATATATAGCCTAGGGACGAAATAATAGGAAAAGAGGGGTACAAGGGTTATCCCATAATGCACGCAGGCATAGCCGGAGGTGTCCGGACACCTGGGGTAAAGGGGTTCGGGCACCCGGAAGGGATGCAGAGAGAGATGGCCGGGCACCCGGGGCCGCGCCAGGCAGCTTGAAGGGCAAGGTCGGGCACCCGAGGGTCCAAGGCCCGGGCACCCGGGCGGCGGCTGTCGGCCGGGCCGGCTGGAGCAGCACCGAGCGGGAGGGGGCTGGGCACCCGGGGCCGGCTGGAGAGGCCCAGGTGGGCGGCCGGGCACCCGGGCCCAAGAGGCCAGGCACCCGGGGAGTAGCTGAGGCTAGGCCCAGTCCGTGGCCGGGCACCCGGGGTGTCCAGGGAGCTTCGTCCTCCCCGCGGCTACGTGTCCGGGAGGTCTCGGTCCTCCGTGCCTCCCGTCCCTTCTCCTCCTCCTTTGGAACTCCGTGTGGACTTGGTGAATCCTCCATGCTTTCTCGTGATCATCTCCGTGGTACCTAATCATGCATATAGTTTCCATTTGAGGTAGGACCCAACTCTCATGTGAATTCGAATGTAGTTCAAAGAGGAATGAGTTAACCTCGGTTTTGACAGTGCGTGCTCTTGTCATTGGTCCACGAGGTGCTTGAAGAGTCATAGTAGAATCCATGGGGATGATGTAGGGATGCTCCGCATCACTAGGGTTTGAGATGAGATGGTGTTGTTGAAGATGTTGATGAAGATAGCCCTCCCCAAGATGGGAGAGTTGTTGGTGATGCTGATGATTTCCCCCTCCGGGAGGGAAGTTGCCCCGGCGGAATCGCTCCGCCGGAGGGCAAAAGTGCTTCTGCCCAAGTTTCGCCTGAGACGGCGGTGCTCCGTCCCAAAAGTCTTCTCTTTATTTTTTCTATGTCCGAAAGGCTTATATACCAAAAGATGGCCACCGGAGATGGGCCTGGGTGAGCACAACCCACCAGGGCGCGCTTGGGGGCCTTGGCGCACCCAGATGGGTTGTGCCCACCTGGTGGGCCCCCTTTGGTGGTTATTAACTCCAGTATTTTTTAAATATTCCATAAAAAATCACCGTGAAGTTTCAGCTTGTTTGGAGTTGTGTAGAATAGGTGGCCTAACGTAGCTTTTTCAGGCCCAGATTTTCAGCTGCCAGAATTCTCCCTCCAGGTGTATACCTTGCAAATTATGAGAGAAAAGGCATTAGAATTACTCCAAAAAGCATTATTATGCATAATAAAAACAAAAATAATAGCAAGAAAACATGATGCAAAATGGATGTATCACCCGCCAAGGATGGTTTTTCTTTTGGTGGTGTCTTGCTTCTTTGGCTAGTCTAGGTTATCTTGATCTCCTTGACTAGCCCTCTGATTCCTCGAGGAGCTGATCTCTTCGTGTCTTGATCTAGTGCTTGGTGCTGCAAACTTGCCCTTGAGCCTGTGCATAGATTGGGGCAATGGACCCAAAGTCTGTTGCACCGACAGAAGCCCCTGAGCCTGGCACAGTCCCGCCGCTGGGCGTCGCTGGGGTAGGCTCTAACTAGTGCACAGGAAAGGGTGAGTGCTTCCATTACTTCTTCATTAACTTGAGCTTGGGCAAGTTTCCGCCTCTTTCGTGTGTTGCGTAATTCCAATGTTGGTGGGGTCATCCTTGTAATGGCCTGTGAATGACTTTAACGCACGGGCTGGTAACTGCCAATTCAAAATTCCCACCAATCCCTTATCCTTAGCCACGTATGCCGCATGCATTGAGTGGAGTAGGTAACGGAGGCGCGGGTGCGGAAGAGCGTCAAAGCGGGGGCCCTACTTCCTTGGATTGGTGGAGGAGGGCGGCGGTTAGTCGCCGGGGAATCATCCCCCACTCCCAGCTCACCTATTAAAAGGAGAAGCGGAGGGGAAGCAAAGGCATTCATCCATACCCT
Source organism: Secale cereale (assembly GCA_902687465.1). Taxonomy (NCBI): domain Eukaryota; kingdom Viridiplantae; phylum Streptophyta; class Magnoliopsida; order Poales; family Poaceae; genus Secale; species Secale cereale. The sequence goes on from LR738709.1 coordinate 285,948,580, forward strand.
TCTCTTCTTCCATTTCTTGCCCTTTTGGTTATGTCAGAGAGCTTGAGGCTAGGCCCCAGACAGTAGCTTGTGTTCGACAATGCTGAAGGACCATGTCATAGCTCGGGGAGAGGGATTCTTCCATCGTCCTCCCGCAAATATCAGCAGGATGCGCGGACGGCACGGTGGTAGCACTGGTGGTGGTGACTCCGGGGCGCTCGTCACTGTGCCGTCCAGAGCTTCAATCTTAGTGGGGGGTGACACATGCGATACCGGGCCGGGTGCGTGGCACAGTTGTCAATTATGACCCATTCTTCTTCCTTTTGCCGCGTTGGAGGAAGGTCGCGACATGGTATCGTCGTTGGTGAGGGTGAAACCGACCTTCCCAAGCACTTCTGGCTTGGTGCGCGGAGGAACTCCTTGTCCTCATACTTGCCTCTCCAAGGTGCAGTGGCTCTCGACTAACGGGACATCAGGGACGACGATGCTCTCAGTGGAATTTCTCGGAGAGCATGGCGCCTGAGCCCTCCGCCGCGAATGGGCTTCAGGTGTTGGTGGCGCTGAAGGCCGCGGCAACCCACAACTCGTCAAGAACGGGTGCGACCGTTCTGACGAGACGTGTTTGCCGTTGACTCCGTTGCTTCCTCTTGGGGCTTTTGGTAGCGCCACCATCCGCACCTGCCCTCTAGTTCCTTCCTCCTAGATGGGTTTCGAGGCACCCAGATCCTGGGGAGGCACCGAACCCCACAACCAGATTCGTCCTCCGCCTTCTTGATGCGGAGCATCCAAAGGTCATCCCCATGGACCCTTCATCGCCTCATCAAGTGCCCAAAGGACCAATGACTCGAGCCCGTGCAAGAGCTCCCGAGACCAAGGTGACTTCACTCCTAGCTCTAAATCCTTCCGATGTACATGAGACATGGCTTCTACCCTCATCAGGAACTCTGTGCATACTCAGGTACTTGGGTGAAGGCCACGGGACAGCTCTGCACAATGGTCAAGACGGCGAGTTCGACAAGTACCCGGGACAAGAAGAAGGAAGGCTGAAGATGCTACAGGCACCGGACGTCCGGACAACACCGGACGACCGGCGACTCCCAGGCACCGAACGACCGGAAGCCACCGGATGTCCAGCGACTCCCATACGACCGGACGACCGGAAGCCACCGGACGTCCGTGACACCGACCACAGAACAAAATAGGGGACATCCGATGATTACCGGACGTCCTGTCCCTCCGGAACCACCGGACGTCCGGTAACCAGCGGACGTCCGCCCCGACGGCGACAATTTGTGTAATATATACCCGTTGACCTCTGTCCTTTCGGGGCAGCTTTTGGGATAGCTCATTCATAGACCTTTGTGGTTCCTCTCCACGAGACCGCGACCTCTTCGGAGAAGATCCACCTCGGATTCAAGACCTCCACATCGGGGAAGATCCCAAGGGATATCCAAGACCTCCTCCGGGAGAAGACTACCCTTGTACCACCGTCGTTGACTATGGACCGTATATCTCGATGTGTATTGTGGATCTAGCACTTGTGTGATCATATTTTTGTTGATTTGAGTGTTTCCCCCCGTATTTTTCTCCGTTTCCTCTTGTGTTCTCCGTGTTCGTCGTGGGATATTCTCCAATCGTGAAAGATCTGCTGATTAGGGTTCCACCCTACATCATATTATGGTATCAAGAGCATAGGTTGATCACGATTTTGGAGCCCCACACCCTGTTCTTCTAGCTTGTTTTTGTTGTGTTCTTCCCAATTTCGAAAATTCCCCACAGAAATAGCCCCAAATTTTTTTTGTGATCTGTTGATTTGGCGAGATTTTGTTGACTTTGTTCCATGGATTTGCTGTGCCACGAGTGGATCTAGCTTTTCCCCACCTTTTCACCGATTTTCCTCCGCAAATTCAGGCAAGTTTGACCAATTTGTCCATGGATCCGAGAAAACCGAGCCCCAGCCTACCGGACGACCGACGTTTACCGGACGTCCGGCACCCCACGAGACATCGGACGTCCGCTAAACACCGGACAACCGGAACCCCGCCTACAGAAGCTTTTACCGGACTTCCGGAACTTAACGGACGTCCGACCCCTTCCGGCCGACCGGACGACCGGCAACCTCCGGACGTCCGGCAATCCCTGACGAAGCTGACCTTGTTCAGTTCCGTACCACCTTCCGCTACCACCGCCTTTCATCCCACCTTTCCGCAACCACCATCGTTTATCTGCTGTGTTTTGGAACATCTTGTCTCCCTTTGCCTTGGATACTTGAGTTGTGGTTTCACCGTTTCCTTGGATGTTTAGGCTACCTTGGAACAGCAAGACTTCGACAACACCAGCGCTCAACTTTGGCAAGGACGGTAACATCAACGACACTTTGTTCATTCTACCATGAAATTGCATTGTCACCCTATGAACCATCTTTGCGTAGCTTTCCCATCGAGACTAGCCATTTGAGTATTGCCGGGCCACGACACTTGTGCACATTAGTGATAGTCATAGATACTTCATACCATATCATCATATCTCTGTGTGACACAAGAGTGTCCCGCATACACAATAGCTACCTTGATCCGAGAAGCATGCATAAGTGCCCAAAGAAAGAGCTCACAAGCTTTTAAGCAAAAGAGCCAACCAAAGCAAAAGGACAATAGCATCATACGCCTTGCATCAAAAGAGATCATATGAGATAGCAATACATCATCTTGTGCTCAAGCATCGGCACATCATACACTCATAGCATACTTGTGATAGATAGTTGTTACGGTTTGCCTCTTATAGGTCGTGCACAAGTGCGTATCCGCCTATTAAGCAATCGGTTAGCGTCTCTCTAGTGTTGTGCAACACGAGCATTTTCCGTGGATTCCACATTTTCGCTCAACCTTGGTTGCACAACCACATTTATCTATCCGTGCGTGTGTTCCGTGTGCTACTTTGCTAGTGATCTACTTGTTGCATGAGCAAATTGTGAACCATTTTCAACATTTTTGAGTCACTTTGACGATTGCATTGAATTTGTGCCACATCCTAACCAAGCTCCTCTCAAAGCTTTACTTGTGTAGGTGTGAGAATCGACACGAAGTGGTACCAATAGTGCTATTTCCGGATTACATTATTGAGTGATCATTGATCCATTTTCAACTTCGGTTAAGGTACATTTGGTATTGTCTTCTCCTTTCTCCCACTCACATACTTGCTTGTGATGATGGATAGGCCAAGTACATCTTCCAACCCAATCTTCGACGATCCTCAAGAAGCGAACAACTACGTCACCAAACTACATCTCTTCGGTGTCCAACGAGCTCTACATCAAGAAAGTGAAGCTATGCGCGAGTACATTGGTCAAGTCGCCGAGGACGCGCGCCAATTTGAAGCAAGAACAAAAGAACAATTCGACATCATCAACACCAACATGTCTACTCAATTCAACGAGCTCCGGACATTGATAGTCAACCGACGTTCTTCTTCAACATCCTCTCAAAGACGAAGCCGCTCAAGTCGACATTCTGACTCCACGCAAGACTCAAGTACACCTACGTCTAACACTCTTCGTCAAGCCGCACGTCAAGTTTGACATGACAACCGGCAGCATCTTCATGACAAGAGTTCACAAGAGCTATTCGACGAGCAAGAAAGCCGACGTCGTCAAAACCAAGCTACACTTGATCAAGCACAAGAACGGCAACGACTACGCCAATAGCAACAAGAGCGAGCACGTCAACACCAAGAAGAACTAGATGATGAGGCTATCCGCTAAGCACAACAACGTCGAGAAGCTCAAGCTATGGAGGCGCAACGAGCGTTACAAGATGCACATCGCAATGTGGCAGCCCGCACTCGACACACTCGTCAAGAAGAGGATTTCCTTCGTGATGAGGTGCAAGAGAGACGCCACCAAGCAAGAATGCAACGAGAAGCTCCTCCTCAAGCGCGGCAAGAGCAACAACCCCAACAAGAACAACAAGTCCGGCAAGAGCAACGTGATAATGCCAACCGGCAAAATCAAGACCGCCCTCCCAATAGGCAAGGAAACAATGACGAGCATCGCTATGGCAAGCTCAAATTCACCATGCCAAAGTTTTCCAGAAGCATTGTTCCCGAAGACTATCTCTCATGGGCATTGAAGGTTGACAAGATCTTTCGCCTTCACAACTTCGATCAAGAGAAGAAGATCGCCATGGCATCCCTTGAGTTCCAAGACTATGTTCTCATTTGGTGGGAGCAAATCATAGAGAGAAGAGAAGCAAAAGGCGAACCTCCTATCACAACTTGGGATCAAATGAAGGAAGTCATGAGAGCATGTTTTGTGCCTACCCACTACAACCGTGACTTGTTCAAGAAGCTACAACTCCTCAAGCAAGGTACCAAGTCCGTTGAAGAGTACTACAAGGAGATGGAGATTGCCATGATACGAGCAAACATCACGGAAGATGAAGAGCAAACAATGGCGAGATTCTTGAATGGACTCAACTATCCTATCAAGAAGATTGTGGACTTCCAACCATACAACAATATCCTCGAGCTAGTACATCAAGCAACCAAAGCGGAGCGACAAGTTCAAGAGGACTACAAGTACTCCAAGTTCTACTCCAAGAACTCTGGCTCCTACAACCAAGCTTCAACAACTTTGGCTACTCCTCCTACCCCTACCAAGCCATTTACAAACTTCGGCGACAAGCCAAGCTACAAGAATGCGACTACATCGAGTCGTCCACCTTCTACCAACAACTTCAAGCCTAGAGCTTCATCATCTACAACTCCAACCGAAGACAACACCAAGACGAGCTCCATCAAATGCTTCAAGTGCCAAGGACGAGGCCACAAGTCATTTGAGTGCAAGACCGTTCGCACCATGATCATCAACGATGACGGATCTTATGACTCCATGAGCGATGATGAGATGGAAGCACTTGAGCATGTCGCTATGCATCGCCAAGTGAATGAAGAAGAAGACCGTCAAGTGTTTTGCGACAATGACTCAAGCCCCAATCTTGTTGTCTCTAAGGTCTTGACACTCCAACACCAACAAGATGACGACCAACGATGTCACATTTTCCATACAAAGGCCGGCATCAATGGACACTCCGTCAAGGTTATCATCGATGGAGGAAGTTGTCACAACTTGGCAAGCGAAGAGCTATGCGACAAGCTCCACTTGGTCAAGACGAAGCATCCTCACCCCTACAAGGTCCAATGGCTCAACGACGCCGGAATTCTTCGAGTCGAGCACATCGTGCAAGTCTCTTTCAAGATAGGTGCCTACGAGGACACTCTTGAATGTGATGTGATCCCCATGTCCGTGTGCCACCTTATTCTTGGACGTCCATGGCAATATGATCGTGGAGTCACACACAATGGACGGACAAATCACTATAACTTCAGGATGAAGGGCAAGGAATTCGTGCTCCGACCAATGTCTCCAAGTCAAGTAGCCGCCGACAAGCTTTTACCTACCAACCATCGTGGAGAGAATGGTGAGAGAGTGAGCCACCAAAAAGAGAGTGAGAGCCACAAGCCAAATATGAGCGACTCCACGATGAGCGACGAGAAGCAACTAGTCCTATTTGCCACCAAAAGTGAGATGAGAGAAGTGTGTGAGAACCCATCGAGTGTCTTCCACCTTGTGCTTTTATGCAAAGGGGAAGCCAAACCCACTAACACTTCACCACCTCTACCTTTAGTGTTGTCTAATTTGTTGCAGGAATTCTCGGACGTCTTTCCGGATGAACTACCTCCGGGTCTACCTCCACTTTGCGGAATCGAACACCGCATCGACCTCATACCCGGCGCACCACTTCCAAACAAGGCTCCTTACCGCGTCAACCCCGAGGAAACAAAGGAGATACAACGGCAAGTGCAAAAACTCATCGACAAAGGTCATGTACGTGAAAGCTTAAGCCCTTGTGCCGTTCCGGTTATTCTCGTGCCTAAGAAAGATGGAAGTTTTCGCATGTGCTCCGATTGTAGACCTATTAATGCTATCACTGTTAGATACAGTTACCCTATTCCACGCTTAGACGACATGCTTGATGAATTATGTGGTGCCACCATCTTTTGAAAAATTGATCTTAAAAGTGGTTACTACCAAATTCGCATTCAAGAGGGTGATGAGTGGAAAGCGGCTTTCAAAACCAAGTTTGGGTTATATGAGTGGCTTGTTATGCAAATGGGCTTATCGGAAGCACCCGGTTCATTTATGCGCCTTATGCATTTTTGTCTTCGACCATACATAGGTGTCTTTGTAGTGGTCTACTTTGATGATATCCTCGTTTTTAGCAAGACGCTAGAGGACCATGTGACACACATCCGTTTGGTTTTACAAACCCTTCGGAAAGAGCGCTTATATGCTAATATGGAGAAATGCACTTTTGGCGTGGACAAGGTTGTCTTCCTAGGATTTGTCGTTTCTTCACAAGGTGTTCACGTTGATGAAACTAAAATTGAAGCAATAATAACTTGGCCTCAACCAACGAATCTCATGCAAGTGCGTAGTTTCCTTGGTCTAGCCGGTTTCTATCGACGTTTTGTGAAGGACTTTAGCACCATTGCTATGCCTCTACACGCTTTGAGCAAGAAGAACGCACCCTTTATTTGGGGTCCTTCGCAAGACACCGCGTTCAATGAGCTAAAAAGCTTGCTTACCCACGCACCACTTCTAGCCCTACCAAACTTTGATAAACCTTTTGAGATTCATTGTGACGCTAGTGGTACCGGCATAGGTGGTGTGCTAATGCAAGAAAAGCGCCCAATTGCGTACTTTAGCGAGAAGCTATCCGGAGCGCAACTTAACTACCCCATTTACGACAAAGAGCTTTATGCCTTGGTGAGAGTTTTACGTGTTTGAGAACATTATCTTAGACCTCATGAATTCATTCTTCATACGGACCATGAGACTCTCAAGTATCTCAAAGGTCAAACTAAGTTAAACAAGCGTCATGCTAAATGGAGTGAGTTCATTGAGTCTTTTCCCTATGTCATCAAGTACATCAAAGGCAAAGAAAATGTTGTGGCGGACGCGCTTTCCCGCAAATGCATGCTTGTAACACAACTTGAGTTGAATGTGATTGGCTTTGAGCACATAAAAGATTTATATGAGCATGATCCTTTCTTTGCAAATGCTTATGCTAAGTGCTTGACTCACACTTCTTGGGAACGTTACTACATCACGGAAGGATATCTTATGAGAGCTAACAAACTTTGCATTCCCGAGTCTTCGCTTCGTTTGCTCCTTTTGCAGGAATCGCATGGAGGGGGACTCATGGGACACTTTGGACGCGACAAGACATTTGCTACGCTCTCTAAGAACTATTTTTGGCCCAAGATGCTCCGTGACGTCTCACGGCTCACCAACCGATAATCTACATGCCGCAAAGCTAAGTCCAAAGCTCAATCTCATGGTCTTTACATGCCTCTTCCTATTCCATACCATCCATGGGAAGACATAGGCATGGATTTTGTACTTGGGTTGCCTAGAACTCAAAATGGCAAAGATTCCGTGTTAGTTGTGGTAGATAGATTCTCTAAAATGGCGCATTTCATTCCTTGTAACAAGATAGACGATGCTTCACATGTTGCCAATCTCTTTTGTAGGGAGGTCATTCGTCTACACGGTGTACCCAAAACGATCGTGTCGGACCGGGACGTCAAGTTCTTGAGCTACTTTTCGAAAACCCTATGTGCCAAACTAGGAATCAAGCTACTCTTCTCTTCGGTGTACCATCCACAAACGGACGGCCAAACGGAGGTGACGAACCGCACGCTTTCAACGCTTCTTCGCGTGTTGATCAAGAAGAACATCAAGGAATGGGAGCAATGCTTGCCCATCGCCGAGTATGCCTACAACCGCGCAAGACACTCGACAACCGGCAAGTCCCCCTTCGAGGTCGTCTACGGCTTCAACCCGTTGTCCCCATTGGACATTCTACCTCTACCTCTGCAAGAGCGCATCAACCTAGACGCAAGTGCACGAGCAAGCTATCTCAAGAAGGTGCACGACGATACAAGGCAAATGATCGAGCGACAAGTCCATCGTCTCGCCAACAAGCTCAACGTCAACAAGGCACCAATGGTGTTCCAACCGGGAGATCTTGTTTGGCTCCATCTTCACAATGACTGTTTCCCAAAAGAGCGCAAGTCCAAACTTCTACCTCGCGCCGACGGACCCTTCAAGGTGCTAGCCCGTTACAACGACAACGCCTACAAGATCGACATCCCAAGAGACAAGTACTCCGTGAGCGATACTTTCAACATCAAGGACCTATCTCCTTTCCATGGTGATGAAGATTTCGATCCGAGGTCGGATCTTTCCCAAGGGAGGGGAGATGATGCGGAGCATCCAAAGGTCATCCCCATGGACCCTTCATCGCCTCATCAAGTGCCCAAAGGACCAATGACTCGAGCCCGTGCAAGAGCCCTCGAGACCAAGGTGACTTCACTCCTTGCTCTAAATCCTTCCGATGTACATGAGACATGGATTCTACCCTCATCAGGAACTCTGTGCATACTCAGGTACTTGGGTAAAGGCCACGGGACAACTCTGCATAATGGTCAAGACGGCGAGTTCGACAAGTACCCGGGACAAGAAGAAGGAAGGCTGGAGATGCTACAGGCACCGGATGTCCGGACAACACAGGACGACCGGTGACTCCCAGGCACCGGACGACCGGAAGCCACCGGACGTCCGGCGACTCCCAGACGACCGGACGACCGGAAGAACAAAATAGCGGACATCCGTGACACCGACCACAGAACAAAATAGTGGACATCCGATGATTACCGGACGTCCGGTCCCTCCGGAACCACCGGACGTCCGGTAACCAGCGGACGTCCGCCCCGACGGCGACAATTCGTGTAATATATACCCGTCGACCTCCGTCCTTTCGGGGCAGCTTTTGGGATAGCTCATTCATAGACCTTTGTGGTTCCTCTCCACGAGACCGCGACCTCTTCGGAGAAGATCCACCTCGGATTCAAGACCTCCACATCGAGGAAGATCCCAAGGGATATCCAAGACCTCCTCCGGGAGAAGACTACCCTTGTACCACCGTCGTTGACTATGGACCGTGTATCTCGATGTGTATCGTGGATCTAGCACTTGTGTGATCATATTTGTGTAGATTTGAGTGTTTCCCCTCATATTTTCCTCCGTTTCCTCTTGTGTTCTCCGTGTTCGTCGTGGGATATTCTCCAATCGTGAAAGATCTGCTGATTAGGGTTACACCCTACATCACTTCTTCTCCTCCAACCGTAGTGCCTGGGGAAAAGGAGACAAACAAGGGGATTACTGCATACTTATATTTTTTTCAATTTTAAACTGTAGGCAGTTGCCAAACTTTAGCTCAAATAAATGTAATTCCTATTATCCATGTAATGTTTTGTAAGATTTGTACTTGTTGATCTGCATATTAATGGAAAAGATAAACCTTGCCGGGTACTCGTGCGTGTTATGCAATCACGCAGAGGTGGAATGCCTCTTTATGCTCAAGTAAACAAGTTTTCACGGCAGGCTACCTAGCCGGTACCCTCAGACTTGCTGCCAGGGATTAATCCTATTGAGCATAAGCCGTAGAGAGGGACTAGCTCCCCACCAGCCATTTCTCGCCAAAGTCCACCTCAACCACTTTGACCGATGCATCGTTCCAGTCAAAGGATGGGAGCACCTAAGTCTCAAAAATGTAGTACTTACAGAACATGTATAGATAATGGAAAGAACTTATCTGTCTGGCTTGCCGAAGATTGCAGGGTTGGCTTCTCCTTTTATCTCCTCTTGGGGAACCAAGTCCAAGGCAAGAACCTGTGGTTTATGCAGATGAAATGATGCCAAATGCAATCTAATCTATATGAGTATGCAACACTCATGATATGCTGATGCATGCATGCAATCTTATTGGGG
>LR738709.1:285958484-286159046 GCA_902687465.1 Secale cereale
GGGGCTCAGCAGCGCTTTGACCATTTATCTGTTGCTCAGGGTCTGCGCCTGGTTTTGTATAAGGGGTTACATGCAAAACTGAGGCAAGGCCTATACAAAAGGGTGGCTGTCGGGCAGGGCCCGACAGCCGCACCTTATGGGTAGTACTTGCGGAGATGCTCAATGTTCCATGAGTTTTGCAATTGAATGCCATCCCCGGTCTTCAGACGGACTGCGCCAGGTCTGGTGACTCGTACCACCTGGTAAGGGCCTCCCCACTTTGGTGCCAGCTTGTTTGTACCCTTGGCCGACTGAACGCGCCAAAGGACAAGCTCACCTTCCTCAAAACACCGAGCACGAACTCTGCAGGTATGATAGCGATGCAGGGCTTTCTGATAGCGTGCAACACGCGTAGCGGCCCGGAGATGGTTCTCCTAGAGTGGCACAGCGTCTTCACGCCGGTGCTGATCTTGCACTACTTCATCGTAGGCAACCACTCGAGGAGACCTGTAAATGAGTTCTATGGGGATAACTGCTTCTGCCCCATAGACTAGGGAGAAGGGAGTCTGCCCGGTAGCTCGATTTTGTGTCGTTCTGAGGGACCAGAGAACTACTAGGAGCTCTATTGGGAAACGTAGCATGCAATTTCAAAAAAATTCTACACTCACGTAAGATTTATCTAGGAGATGCATAGCAACGAGAGGGGGAGAGTGTGTCCACGTACCCTCGTAGACCGAAAGCGGAAGCGTTTACTTAATGCAGTTAATGTAGTCGAACATCTTCTCGATTCAACCGATCAAGCACCGAACGTACAACACCTCCGAGTTCTGCACACGTTCAGCTCGATGACGTCCCTCAAACTCTTGATCCAGCAAAGTGTCAAGGGAGAGTTCCGTCAGCACGACAGCGTGGTGACAGTGATGGTGAAGTTATCCGCGCAAGGCTTTGCCTAAGCACTACGTGAATATGACCTGAGGAGCAAACCGTGGAGGAGGGCACCACACATGGCTAACAATGTTTTATGTGTGTTCTAGGAGTGCCCTCCCCACGTATAGAAAGGAGAGAGAGGAAGAGAGGAAGCTTAGGGCGCACCCAAGTAGGAGGAATGCTACTTGGGCCCCTAGTCCAATTCGGCCCTCCGTGAGTTGTGAAACTATTCCACATTGTTTTAAATGAAGAATTTTATTTTCTTGTTACGATGATTCTCTACTTCACTCTGAAATTCTTTGAACTTTTCAAATGTTTCAGACTTGTGTTTCATTAAGTAGATATACCCATATCTGCTAAAATCATCTATGAAGGTTAGAAAATAACGATACCGACCGCGAGCCTCAACACTTATTGGACCGCATACATCGGTATGTATTATTGCTAATAAGTCAGTGTCTCGCTCCAGTGTTCCGAAGAACGGAGTCTTAGTCATCTTGCCCATAAGGCATGGTTCGCAAGTATCAAATGATTCATAATCAAGTGATTCCAAAAGCACATCTGCATGGAGTTTCTTCATGAGCTTTACACCAATATGACCTAAACGGCAGTGCCACAAATATGTTGCACTATCATTATCAACTTTGCATCTTTTGGCATCAATATTATGAATATGTGTATCACCATGATCGAGATTCAGTAAAAATAGACCACTCTTCAAGGGTGCATGACCATAAAAGATATTACTCATAAAAATAGAACAACCATTATTCTCTAATTTAAATGAATAACCATATCGCATCAAACAAGATCAAGATATAATGTTCATGCTCAACGCTGGCAGCAAATAACAATTATTCAGGTCTAAAACTAATCCCTAAGGTGGATGTAGAGGTAGCGTGCCGATATCGATATCTTCGACTTTGGAACCATTTCCCACACGCATCGTCACCTTGTCCTTAGCCAATCTTCGTTTAATCCGTAGCCCCTGCTTCGAGTTACAAATATGAGCAACTGAACCAGTATCAATTCCCAGGCGCTACTACGAGCATTAGTAAGGTACACATCAATAACATGTATATCAAATATACCTTTGTTCACTTTGCCATCCTTCTTATCCGCCAAATACTTGGGGCAGTTCCGCTTCCAGTGTCCAGTCCCTTTGCAGTAGAAGCACTCAATTTCAGGCTTAGCTCCAGACTTGGGTTTGTTCCCAGGAGTGGAAACTTGCTTTCCATTCTTCTTGAAGTTCCCCTTCTTTCCTTTGCCCTTTGTCCTGAAATTAGTGGTCTTGTTAACCATCAACACTTGATGCTCCTTCTTAATTTCTACCTCCGCAGGCTTGAGCATTGCGAAAAGCTCGGGAATCGTTTTCTCCATCCCTTGCATATTATAGTTCATCATGAAGCCTTTATAGCTTGGTGTCTGTGATTGGAGAACTCTGCCAATGACACTATCATCTGGAAGATTAACTCTCAGCTGAGTCAAGTGATTATGATATCCAGACATTCTGAGTATGTGTTCACTGATAGAACTATTATCCTCCATCTTGCAGCTATAGAACTTGTTGGAGACTTCATACCTCTCAACTCGGGCATTTTCTTGAAATATTAACTTCATCTCTTTGAACATGTATTATGCTCCATGACGTTCAAAACATCTTTGAAGTCCCGATTCTAAGCCGTAAAGCATGGCACACTAAACTATCGAGTAGTCATCAGATCGAGCTTGCTAAACGTTCATAACATCACCAGTTGCTCCTGCAACAGGCCTTTCACCTGGCGGTGCATCAAGGCCATAATTCTTCTGCGTAGCAATGCAGATAATCCTCAAGTTACGGACCCAGTCCGTGTAGTTGCTACCATCATCTTTCAACTTAGCTTTCTCTAGGAATGCGTTAAAATTCAAGGGAACGGTAGCATGGGCCAATGATCTACAATATAGATATGCAAAAACTAGAAGGACTAAGTTCATGATAAATTAAGTTCAATTAATCATATTACTAAATAACTCCCACTTAGATAGACATCCCTCAACTAAACCATGTCTGATCATCACGTGAGATGGAGTAGTTTTCAATGGCGAACATCTTATGTTGATCATATCTACTTCATGATTCATGCTCGACCTTTCGGTCTCCAGTGTTGCGAGGCCATGTCTGTATAGGCTAGGCTCGTCAAGTTTAACCCGAGTATTCCACATGCGCAAAACTGTCTTGCACCCGTTATATGTGAATGTAGAGCTTATCACACCTGATCATCACGTGGTGTCTTAGGACGACGAACTGTCGCAATGGTGCATACTCGGGGAGAACACTTGTACCTAGAAATTTTAGTAAGGGATCATCGTATAATGCTACCGTCATTCTAAGCAAAATAAGATGCATAAAAAGATAAACATCACGCGCAATCATAAATATGTGACATAATATGGCCATCATCATCTTGTGACTTTGATCTCCATCTCTAAAGCACCATCATGATCTCCATCATCACCGACTTGACACCTTGATCTCTATCGTAGCGTCATGGTCATCTCACCAACTATTTCTTCAACGGCTATCGCTAACTCATAGTGATAAAGTAAAGCAATTACATGGCGTATGCATTTCATACAATAAAGAGACAACCATAAGGCTCCTACCGGTTGCCGATAATTTACAAAACATGATCATCTCATACAATAACTTATAATTCATCATGTCTTGACCATATCACATCACAACTTGCCCTGCAAAAACAAGTTAGATGTCATCTACTTTGTTGATGCAAGTTTTACGTGGCTGCTACGTGCTTCTAGCAAGAACCATTCTTACCTACGCATCAAAACCACAACGGTGTTTCGTCAAGTTTGTTGTTTTAACCTTCAACAAGGACTGGCCGCAATCATATTCGATTCAACTAAAGTAGGAGAAACAGACACCCGCAAGCCACCTTTATGCAAAACTAGTTGCATGTCTGTCGTTGGAATCGGTCTCATGAACGTGGCCATGTAAGGTTGGTTTGGGCTGCTTCATCCTACAATACCGCCGAATCAAAATAAGACGTTTGGTGATAAGCAGTATGACTATCATCGCCCACAACTCTTTGTGTTCTACTCGCGCATATCATCTATGCTCAGACCTGGCTCATGATGCCATTGTTCGGAAATGTAGCATGCAATTTCAAAAAAAAATCTAAGCTCACGCAAGATCTATCTAGGAGATGCATAGCAACGAGAGGGGGAGAGTGTGTCCACATACCCTCATAGACCCAAAGAGGAAACTTTTACTTAACGCAGTTGATGTAGTCGAGCATCTTCTCAATTCAACCGATCAAGCACCGAACGTACGACACCTCCGAGTGCTGCACACGTTCAGCTTGATGACGTCCCTCGAACTCTTGATCCAGCAAAGTGTCGAGGGAGAGTTCCATTAACATGACGGTGTGGTGATGGTGATGGTGAAGTGATCCGCGCAGGGCTTCGCCTAAGGAGCAAACTGTGGATGAGGGAGACACACACGGCTAACAATGTTTTATGTGTGTTCTAGGGGTACCCTCCCCACATATATAAAGGAGGGAGAGGGAGAGAGGCAGCCTAGGGCGCGCCCAAGTAGGAGGAATCCTACTTGGGCCCCTTATCCAATTTTCGTCCCGTCTATGTTTTCAATCATAGAGATAAGGGAACAAGGAAGAAGAGAATGAAGGAGGAGAGGAGAGAAGGAAGGAGGGGGCGCTGCCCCTCTTCCCTACTCCCACTTGGCCTCCTACCATATGGGGGGCGCGCCAGCCCTTGTGGGCTGGTGTGCTCTGATGACCCACAAGTGTAGGGGATCTATCGTAGTCCTTTCGATAAGTAAGAGTGTCGAACCCAATGAGGAGCAGAAGGAAATGATACGCTGTTTTCAGTAAGGTATTTTCTGCAAGCACTGAAATTATCGGTAACAGATAGTTTTGTGATAATGTAATTGGTAGCAAGTGACAAATAGTAAAAGTAAATAAGGTGCAGCAAGATGGCCCAATCCTGTTTGTAGCAAAGGACAAGCCTGGACAAAATCTTATATGAAGGAATACGCTCCCGAGGACACATGGGAATTATCGTCAAGCTAGTTTTCATCACGGTCATATGATTCGCGTTCGGTACTTTGATAATTTGGTATGTGGGTGGACCGTGCTTGGGTGCTGTCCTTACTTGGACAAGCCTCCCACTTATGATTAACCTCTAATGCAAGCATTCTCAACTACAAAAGAAGTATTAAGGTAAACCTAACCATAGCATGAAACATATGGATCCAAATCAGCCCCTTACGAAGCAACGCATAAACTAGAGTTTAAGCTTCTGTCACTCTAGCAACCCATCATCTACTTATTACTTCTCAATGCCTTCCTCTAGGCCCAAACAATGGTGAAGTGTCATGTAGTCGACGTTCACATGACACCACTAGAGGAGAGACAACATACATCTCATCAAAATATCGACCGAATACCAAACTCACATGACTACTTATAGCAAGACTTCTCCCATGTCCTCAGGAACAAAAGTAACTACTCACAAGACATAATATTGTTCATGATCAGAGGGGTATTAATATGCATAATGGATCTGAACATATGATCTTCCACCAAGTAAACCAACTAGCATCAACTACAAGGAGTAATCAACACTACTAGCAACCCACAGGTACCAATATGAGGTTTGGGTACAAAGATTGGATACAATAGATGAACTAGGGTTTGAGAGGAGATGGTGCTGGTGAAGTTGTTGATGAAGATAACCCTCCCCAAGATGGGAGAGTTGTTGGTGACGACAACAGTGATGATTTCCCCCTCCCGGAGGGAAGTATCCCCGGCAGAACAGCTCTGCCGGAGCCCTAGATTGGTTTCCTCCAAGGTCCCGCCTCGAGACGGCGGCGTCTGGTCCTGAAAGCCTCCTTATGATTTTTTCCAGGTCAAAACACCTCATATAGGAGAAGATGGGCATCGGGGGGCCATCGGGTGGCCCACGAGGCAGGCGGGCGCGCCCAGAGGGGGGGGGGGCGCCCCCACCCTCGTGGACAGGTGGTGCCCCCCCTAGTGAATCTCTTTTGCCAGATATTTTTTATATTTTCTGAAACGGTGTCCCGTGGAGTTTCAGAGCTTTTTGAGTTGTGCAGAATAGGTTTCCAACATTTGCTCCTTTTCCAGCCCAGAATTCCAGCTGCCGGCATTCTCCCGCTCCATGTAAACCTTGTAAAATAAGAGAGAAAAGGCATAGGTATTGTGACATAACGTGTAATAACAGCCCATAGTGCAATAAATATCAACATAAAAGCATGATGCAAAATGGACGTATCAACTCCCCCAAGCTTAGACCTCGCTTGTCCTCAAGCGAAAGCCGAAATCGAAAAATATGTCCACATGTTTAGAGATAGAGGTGTCGATAAAAATGACATACGAACATGAGGGCATCATGATCATTCTTATAACAGCGACACACATATATTGTCATTGATTCTTATGCTAAAGTAAAAATTCATTCACACTGTCAAGTATGACTCAAAAACTTCATTGAAAACCAACTAACTATAATCTCAGTCATTGAAGCAATTGCAATTTATCGTAACATCGGAAAGATTCAACATAAGAGCTTTTCAGCAAGCCTACATACTCAACTATCATGTAGTCTTTCACAATTGCTCACACTCATGCAATACTTATGGTGATGGAGTTTTAATCGGACAGACAGAGAAAGATAAGGGCTTATGGTATTGCCTCCCAACCTTTTACCTCAAGGGTAATGTCAACAGTAATAGACCATGATAACTTACATCCAATTGGGTATATATGTCAGGATCTTTCCAACACAATGTGCTTGCCAAAGGAGAAAATGTAAAAAGGAAAGGTGATTTTCTCCTTGACTCTTATAAGGTAAGAATAATAGATAGGCCCTTCGCAGAGGGAAGAAGAGGTTGTCATGTGCTTTTATGGTTGGATGCACAAAGTCTTAGCGCAAAAGAACATCACTTTATATTGCCACTTGTGATAGGGACCTTTATTATGCAGTCCGTCGCTTTTATTACTTCCATATCACAAGATCATATTAAGCTTATTTCCTCCACACTAATAAATCATACATATTTTAGAGAGTTTGCGAACATGACAACTTACTTGAAGGATCTCACTCAATCCATAGGTAGGTATGGTGGACTCTCATGGCAAAACTGGGTTTAAGGATGTATGGAAGCACAAGTAGTATCTCTACTTGGTGCAAGGATTTTTTGGCTAGCATGAGAGGGAAAGGAAAGCTCAACATGTTGGATGATTCATGGCAATATACTTTATTTTAGATATAAGAGAACATAACCCATTAAGTTGTCTTCCTTGTCCAACATCAACTCTTTAGCATGTCATACTTAAATGAGTGCTCGCAATCATAAAAGATGTCCAAGATAGTATATTTGTATGTGAAACCTCTCTTTCTTTATTACTTCCTATTAATTGCAACGATGACCAAAACTATGTTTGTCAACTCTCAACAACTTTTATTCATCATACTCTTTATATGTGAGGTCATTACTTCCCATAAGATCAATATGATCTCTTTGATACCTTTTATATTTTCTTTTATTCTATCATGATCAAAGTGAGGTAATCAAGCCCTTCACTCAACACTAATCTTTATTATATAGCTCACGGACTCGATTACAAAGGTAAAGATCATAAAGCAAAAGCTCGCAACTAGATCATGCTAAATTTATTCTACTAGATCGAGATACTACCAAAAGGATCGAACTAAGAAAAACGGTAAAGACAGGAGTGTGATGGTGATACGATACTGGGGCAACTCCCCCAAGCTTGGCAGTTGCCAAGGGGAGTGCCCATACCCATATGATTATGTCCCCTTCTTCGGAGGTGGTGATGATGGAGTTGTTGATGATGTAGGCTTGTCCTCCATCTTCCAAGGCATGGGCTCACCATGGTAGAAGGATGATCGAGTCTCCGGGATACTCAAATCTGCAGCCAAACTTATCTTCTTGAATCTATATTCATACTCACAGTTTTGGTTTTGCAGGTCATAGATCTGGGCCTGGAGGTGTTCGATTTTCTCTTGGAGATTGGAGATGGCTTCCCCGAAGATCCTTGCGTCTAGCTTGTAGTTGTTGGCGAGCTCCGTGATCATCATGTGGTTGGCGTTGAGTCCTCGTTCCACCATACCTTGGCACTTGAAAACTTGCTGCTCCGTTGCTTCGAGTCTCGTCTCCATGCTACCGATCCTCCTTGGCCGCTCAACATCGCGGATGTGCAGCACCCCCACATGAAACTCCATGGTTTGAGGGTGATGCAACACCTTCGCGAGGTAGGGGTTGATGACCTTCTCAAAGAACTTGTCCCTGGGGGTGCTGGAAGACGCCATGATGATCTAGATCTGTTAGAAACAACAGCTCGAAATGAAAACAGAGGATTTTGTGTGATACGGTGGTCAAAACCTACGGGAGAATATATAATGAATTTTTACCGACCAAAAGGAGTAACATACAAGAAATCGGAGTCCGGGAGGCACACGAGGTGCCCACGAGGCAGGGGGCGCGCCCAGGGGAAGGGGACGCGCCCTCCACCCTCGTGGACGCCTCGTGTCTCTTCCGCACTGCCACTTATTTTTCTATTTTTCTAAATATTCCAAAACGGTGAAAAATTGCCATTAGAACTGTTTTGGAGTCAGTTTACTTACTGTACCACATACCTCTTCCTTTTCGGGGTCTGAATCGTTCTGGAAAGTGTCCCTTATGTATTCCTCTGGGGTTACAGTTTCAATAACATTGGTTTCAACATTTATAGGTTTACCTGAGATATAATGTTTGATTCTTTCATCGTTCTCCACCTTCGGATTTGTGCCTTCGAAGTTGTTGAATTTTATGGCACCAGAACAATAGACCTCCTTGATAATGTAAGGTCCTTCCCATTTAGAGAGAAGTTTTCCGGCAAAAAATCTTAAACGAGAGTTGTATAGCAAGACATAATCACCTACATTAAACTCACGCTTTTGTCATGCCATCTTTTAACCTTTTTCTTTAAACAGTTTGACATTCTCATAGGCCTGGGTTCTCCATTCATCAAGAGAGCTAATGTCAAATAACCTCTTCTCACCGGCAAGTTTGAAATCATAATTGAGCTCTTTAATAGCCCAATATGCCTTATGTTCTAGCTCAAGAGGTAAGTGACAAGCCTTTCCATAAACCATCTTATATGGAGACATACCCATATGATTTTTGTATGCATTTCTATAGGCCCATAATGCATCATCAAGTTTCTTGGACCAATTCTTTCTAGACCTATTAACTGTCTTTTGCAAAATTAATTTCAGCTCTATATTGCTTAATTCTACTTGACCACTAGTTTGTTGGTGATAAGGGGATGCAATTCTATGGTTAACATCATACTTTGCAAGCATTTTACGGAAAGAACCACGAATAAAGTGTGAACCACCATCAGTCATTAAGTATCTAGGGACTCCAAACCTCGGAAAAATAAATTCTTTAAGCATCTTAATAGAGGTGTCGTGATCAAAACTACTAGTTGGAATAGCTTCTACCCACTTAGTAACATAATCAGTAGCAACTAAAATATATGTATACCCATTAGAGGAAGGAAACAGTCCAATATAATAAAAGCCCTAGACATCAAACTGTTCAATAACAGGTGAATAATTCATCGGCGTTACTTGACGTCTACTAATATTACCAATTCTTTGGCATTCATCACAAGATAAAACAAACTTACGAGCATCCTTGGAGAGAGTAGGCCAATAGAAACTGAATTGCAATACCTTATGTGCAGTTCTATCTCCAGCATGGTGTCCTCCATAAGCTTCGGAGTGGCACTTGCATAGGATATGTTCCTGTTCATGCTCAGGTACACAACGTATAATAATACCATCTACTCCTTCTTTATAAAGATGTGGGTTATCCCAGAAGTAATGTCTCAAATCATAGAAGAACTTTTTCTTTTGCTGGTATGTGAAGCTAGGAGGTATAAACTTAGCAACAATGTAATTAGCATAATCAGCATACCATGGAGCAGTACGAGAAGTATTTATGACAGCTAATTGTTCATCAGGAAAGCTATCATCAATAGGTTGTGGGTCATCAAGAATATTCTCTATCCTAGACAAGTTATCTGCTACGGGGTTCTCAACTCCCTTTCTATCAATAATATGCAAATCAAATTCTTGCAGCAAGAGAACCTGTCGTGGTTTTGTCACGGCAGATGTCCTAGCATAAGGACTTAGTCGTGGAGCCATCCCTACGGGTTACCTTAAAGGGGTTAAAGTGGACAAGGACGCAAGGGATTTTATACTAGTTTGGCCCCTTCGATGAAGGTAAAAGCCTACGTCTAGTTTGGTGTGGTATTGCTAGGGTTTCGATGACCAGGGAGCGAATCCGCTTTGCCTGTGTCTCGAGTTGTTGTTCTCTGTCCCTGAACCGTCGCTAGGTCGTCCCTTTATTTGCATAGGATGACGCCCGGTCCAGTTTACAGAATCCCGAGGCCGGCTCATAAACGTGAATGGCTCGGTCTCTATCTTTCCTATCTTACAATACAAGTTACACATCGTATGTCGGTTTACATTTATGGGCCCTAACACCGTTTGGGCCCTGGATCTTTAATCTTCTGTAGTAACGCGCCATACCCTGTCTCACTGGGCTTCTTTATAAGTAATTCCTTATGGGTATAAACCAGCCCCTCGTGGGCGGTTTATACCTAATAATTATATCCCTGACATTAGGCCCCAGATTGATTTGAACCTGTTCATGTCAATCTTCCACACCTTGGAAAAGTTTGGTCCTCCATGGCTTCAAATATTTGTAAACTGCCATGACGTCATCTTCCTGAACTATGTCAAACCGCCATGACGTCACCTGTCCATTTAATGCATGTACCTATCTTAATCTTTATTTGTTGATCCTCCGAAAATCGAGGCGATAGTGTTGTCCCATATCCATTTTTCGGGCTCCTCGATTCCCGCGCCTACCGTTTATCCCTTTGGCTTATAAATAGGGCAAGGGGTCATTTCTTTTCCCCCCCTCGTCTCTTCGCTCCTTCTTCATCCTCGCACCCGTCCATGCTTAAGCACCGCCGCCGCCGTCGAACTTTCCCTCTTCTTCAACACAGGCCGCTGCATCAACCTGTTTGGACCAGAGCCTTGCCGGCGCGCCTCCGCACCTGATAACTCCATTAAGTTCTTTCCTTACCTTTCATATAGATCTCATTAGGGTTTCTCCCGCAAGTTCGTCACGGCTAGGGCGTTGTTCTTCCCTGTTCTTTCCCTATTCTTTGTCATAGCTCCGATGGCTAGTGTAGATCTAATGCTTTTTCCTGCGACTGTAGTAATAACTCCGCTCATTTAGCATACTTACCCTTCTCTAAAATGCTCCCCAATCTAGGTTCGTTTGAACTGCTGCAGTATCCATTCAGTATTGATCCTGAATATTTCTGAACTTTTTGACATGCCGTAGATCTGTAATTCTGCTGCTGATTTGCGAAACCTATTTTTCCATAACTTTAGATATGCACCTTTCATATTCTCACCGGCGGTTTAACTTTTAGAAAAATCATAAACTGGTAGATATCATTAGGCCCTGCTTAAACCACCATTGCATTTTCCCTCGTAATACTTTCGACAGTTAACTCCGGTTTATTATTGCATTTTTCTCAACACCTGCAAGTCATAGATCATAAACCGGCCCTTCGCTGTAATTTCAGCCTTTTCCTTTGAAATGGCAAAGCAAGCCAAGCAATTCACTTCCTGCAACTGGGTTCCGTCTCGGGTTACTGAAGAAGATCTGAACGGTTGGACTGAGGTTGGCGCTTTAGGCAAGAAAGATGTTATCCATTGGAGAGTTCCTGGTCCAGAATGTCCTCCAGAACCCAAAGATGGAGAAGTAATTGTGTTTATGGACCACTTATCCCGAGGGTTTAGCTCTCCTGGATCAAAGTTTTTTTGTGACGTACTGACCAGCTTCCAACTCCACCCTCAAGATATTGGACCAAATTCCGTGTCCAATATTTTCAATTTTCAAGTATTCTGTGATGCTTACTTGCAAGAGGAACCTTCAGTTGAACTGTTTAGGGATTTATTCCACTTAAACCGCCGCACAGAGTTTACGGACGGGCCCAACACTGAGCTCGGCGGAATGTCCATCCAAAAAAGGAAGGATGTTTGCTTTCCTCACGCCAAACACCACAGTCATCCTAAAGATTGGAACCAGACTTGGTTTTACTGTGTAGACACATCACCAACTGATGAAAATCCTCTGTCGGGCTATCGTCCTCATCGGCTTCCCGATAATAATCCTTTCCCCCAACGGCTAAGTTCCCAGGAGCGATCCCAATACGCACCGCAGCTTTTAAAGCTCCGGGCCTTCACCGCCAACGGCTTAACAGGCATTGATTTTGTTCGCTGTTGGATTTCTTGGAGCATTCTACCACTAAGCCAGCGTTCCGGTTTGATGTGTGAATACACCGGAGATCCCAAAGATCCTCTATGCCATACTGAAGCAATGTTTTCAGAGAATGAAATCAACGAGTCTGTTAAGAAAACATTGAATGAACTGGTGGATGCATGCAGCAAAACTGGGCTGGCCCCTTTCTGTGAATCCAATAAGCCGCCATCGATAAGTCTTCTTATATTGCTTGCTTTATTTCAATCCGTTTAAGTATCCTTTCTGAATGACCCCTCAACCTTTATCAGGGCAATGATCCGTTCTGGAAGAGGAAACCCCATGATAAACCGGTAAAGGCAGCTCACCTTAAAACCAAGGCTGTTAAGAAAACTTCAAAAAAGGAAAACCACTGAAACATCCGATTTAAATCTTGATGATGATGATGAAGTGGCCTCAGAGGTATCACTAGACTCCCTTGGCTTCCTTTTCTTGCATCTTATTGACAATGATTATACTCAGGAAAACGCTGAAGGTAGCCAGGCTGGTGATGTTGAGGTAATTACCCTTTCTTCTGGTTCAGATCCTCTGCCAACACCGAAAATTCGTCGAGCAAGCCGAAAAGTACAATTTTCTCACCCTTTCGCTTACTTGGACCCAAACTTTATTTTGAATAAGCAGCAACACGAAGCTCGCCGCACAACACGGCACAGTGGTCAAGTTATCGAATCCACCGGTTTACCACAAACACCGGCCCGGAGATGTCGATCAGAGGTCTTATATATTCCAGATGTTCTTTATCCCAAAGTGGGTCATTTCCGCCAGCCTCTTAATCTGTCTGATTCAAATTATCAGGACACTCCTCGTTCGTCATCTGGCGAGTCAACAGCCACACAGCTTCCTCCTCTCAAGACTGTTCATGGGTAAGTTTCTATTTTCCTGTTAATCATTTTCTTTTATTCCATTGACTATTTTTACTTTTATCTTTTGCAGTAGGCCAAAGCCTAGCAAGAAGGCTAAATTGAGTAAACCGACAGGGGATGATACAAACCCCTGAACCAGAAAGGACTCCAGAACTAGCCGAAGAAAATGCTGATGTCTTTCATGATGATCCTCCTCCACCGGATCGTGAAACTTTTACTGAACAAGAAGCCGCGCCAATGGACCTTGGCGACAATCCAACTAGCCCAGTCTGGGCTAGTAATACTCCGGCCAGCCCTGCTAGAGCCGCTGCTGCTTCAACAGAAGATGTCCAAATTACTGGTTTTGGTCACACCACTCCTGGTGAACCCGTTGCTTTATCCAAACATACCGGCTAAGAAGAAGTCTCTGGCAAGGACAAAGGCAAATGGAATGCCGATTTGTCAAGCTATGCTCAACTCAGCGCCCAGGATCTTCATTCCGGATATCTGAACCGGCTGTATACAAGCCGTGATTATGAAGCCAGTTTAGTGAATCTTATGAAGGAACGATATGAGGTAAGCTTCTGCTGAATTTCTGTAATATTATTCCTGCTTAAGCCCAATAGCTTGTCTCGACTCCACCGTAGCCCCCAAGTGCCGGTTTATCTCTTCAGGATGAACCGGGACTTCAGAATACCAAATATGTAGTTTTTCACCCGTGCAGCTTCCAAGGGCTGGTTTATCTATTAAGATGAATCGGGACTTTATTTTCTAACCCTCTTTTGAACAATAATTCATTAGCCCCCAAGTGCCAAGTGTATAACTTGTTATGTGCTTGGGACTTTGATAAAGATGCCTGATAACTGCAAATATGCATTAGCCCCCAAGTGCCAAGTGTATAACTTGTTATGTGCTTGGGACTTCCAATATGCTTTACCAATATATGATGTGTGCATTTCTTTGCAGGCTGATCTAAACCAAAAAGAATCTCAAGTGGCTAACCTTCAAGAGAACCTGAAATTCCAGCAGACAGCCGCTTCCAAAACGAAGGGTGAACTGACTAGTGCTTTAGCAAGCATGGAGAAATTGAAGAAAGACTTCCAAAAGGAACGGGCGGATTGGGAGGCAAAAAGAGCCGCTTTAGAGAAAAGGGCAGTTGACGTAGAGGCCGCCCTTAATCCGTTGTCAGAGGAGCTATCTAGCCTAAAGCGCCAAATAATTGCTATGATCACTGTCGTCTTTGGTAAGCATCCTTATCATAATTCTGAATATGACCTCTGCAATCTGCTGGTTTAACACTGGTTCCCTTGATGCAGGAAAACGTACTGCTCATCTTGGCGCTGATACGAAGAAGAGGCTGAAGGCTGCCTATACCCTTATAGAATAGCTTTATACCAGCGCTCAAAGGATTATTTGTGCTACTTCTTATAACAAACTGACCCCCACATTGATCCAGGAAACATTGGAAAAGTTATCAGTGCTACCTGCCCGGTTTGAAGAACTCAAGAAATCGGCTGCCAGGGCGGGCACTTTAACTACATTAACTTGGGCAAAGGCATGGGTACCTGATCTTGATCCGGCTGATGTAATAAACGGCTATCCAAGCATGAAAGAGGACGGATCAGAATTCACCAATGAAGATCTACGAGCTTTGACAAGAGAAATGCGGCCCTTGGCCAGCAAACTAGCCGATGAAGCTGATATGTCCCACTATTAGGCGGGTTACGATGCTCACAATCTTCGGGTCAACGCGCCTATCCATGAAGCGAAGGATCTTGCTACTTCTCGAGCTTGCGTTGTATTCCCTCAAAGAGGAAAGGGAGATGCAGCACAGTAGCGTAAGTATTTCCCTCAGTTTTTGAGAGCCAAGGTATCAATCCAGTAGGAGACCACGCGCGAGTCCCTCGCACCTGCACAAACAAATAAGAACTTCGCAGCCAACGCGATAAGGGGTTGTCAATCCCTTTAGGGTCACTTACAAAAGTGAGATCTGATAGAGATGATAGTTTATATTTTTGGTATTTTGGTTTATAAGAATAGAAAGTAAAAGCGTTAAAAGTAAAGTAGATGTAGATTGATATGTTGAGAATAGACCCGGGGGCCATAGTGTTCTCTAGTGGCTTCTCTCATGATAGCGATATTCTACAACGGGTAAACAAATTACTGTCGAGCAATTGATAGAAAAGCGAATAATTATGAGACTATCTAGGCATGATCATTGTATATAGGCATCACGTCCGAGACAAGTAGACCGAAACAATTCTCCATCTACTACTATTACTCCACACACTGACCGCTATCCAGCATGCATCTAGTGTATTGAGTTCATAAGAACAGAGTAACGCCTTAAGCAAGATGACATGATGTAGAGGGATAAACTCAAGCAATACGATATAAACCCCATCTTTTTATCCTTTGATGGCAACAATACAATACGTGCCTTGCTGCCCCTACTGTCACTGGGAAAGGACACCGCAAGATCGAACCCAAAGCCAAGCACTTTTCCCATTGCAACAACTATAGATCTAGTAGGCCAAACGAAACCAATAATTCGAAGAGACTTGCAAGGATATTATGAGCACACATAAAAAGTTCAGAGAAGAACCAAATATTTCTCACAGATAATCTTGATCATAGACTCACAATTCATCGGATCTCAACAAACACACCGCAAAAAGAGATTACATCGAATAGATCTCCTGAAAGATCGAGGAGAACTTTGTATTGAGATCCAGAGAGAGAGAAGAAGCCATCTAGATACTAGCTATGGACCCAAAGGTCTATGGTAAACTACTCACAACTCATGGTGAGGGCGATGATGATGATGAAGAAGAACTCCGTGATGGATCCCCCTCCGGTGGAGCTCCGGAACAGGCTCCAAGATGGGATCTCATGAGAACAGAAGGTTACGGCGGTGGAATTAGGGTTTTCTCGCTGTTGTCGAAGGTTTCGGGGTATGTAGACTTATATAGAAGGAAGGAGGACACCGGGGGACGCTCGAGGGGCCCATGAGGTAGGGGGCGCACCTTGGGCAGGGGGGCGCACCCCCACCCTCGTGGGCGCCTCGATGCTCCCCTGACGTGGTTCTCAAGTTCCCTATGCATGATTTTCTCCAAAAATATCTCTCACGAAGGTTTCATTCCGTTTGGACTCCATTTGATATTCTTTTTCTGCAAAACCCTGAAACAGGCAAAAAACAGCAATCTGGACTGGGCCTTTGGGTTAGTAGGTTAGTCCCAAAAATGATATAAAAGTGTATGATAAAGCCCATTAAACATCCAAGACTTCATAAATAATAGCATGGAACAATCAAAAATTATAGATACGTTGGAGACATATCAGATCTCATCCCGCCCGTGTGTAAGCATACATACGCCCCTGATGTTGAACCGTCTGAGCTCATAAACGATGAAGTTGTTTTTCAGGCTCTGACTAGGATCAATTGGGCAACTACTGACTTCCAGCTGCTAGATGGCAACGAGGAAGAGACGATGCAGGATGATCCGCAACCTTCTGGCCAGGCTGACGAGGAGTCATGAATCGGTGCCGGTTTAACTGTTAACATGTCGCAATACTTGATGAGGAACTGATATTCTTTAGGGCTGTAAAACGCCTTGTAATAGGCTAGCTGAAACATTTGGTCATGTCTTCATGCCTATTTCCTCTGCATAACATTGCTTAATCCAGCAGTTTCATAATATTTCTGCTTATTATGCTGAACAGCTTTACTCAACCTGTTTCTGCATAAGACAAAATTTAAAGGGTCCTGGCGGTTTATCGCCAGACGGGTCATAATGCCCAAATAAATGATCTAGGTCTATAACCTGAGCTGTATTAAAATATGAAACATATGTCATACCTGTGATAATTAATCGTTTTGTTGGCTTGACCAACTTTTGCAGTAAGGGTGATGATCCCAAATTGTGAGTATTGATGACTCCTGCAATATTTTGCCGGTTCATGATGAAACCATACCGGGTTGTGACAAACACCGGTTTAGCGGTAGATAATACTGGCGATTTGTAATCAAACCAGACTGGGTTATGTGAACACCGGTTTATTAACGGTGGCGACTTGTAGTCAACCACTAGGCCGAATCAATATATATCGGATGAATA
Organism: Secale cereale; assembly: GCA_902687465.1. Classification (NCBI taxonomy): domain Eukaryota; kingdom Viridiplantae; phylum Streptophyta; class Magnoliopsida; order Poales; family Poaceae; genus Secale; species Secale cereale. The sequence continues at coordinate 285,975,803 of LR738709.1, forward strand.
TCAACAATCTCATTGAGAAGTAAAAACTTGGCAAACAAAGCAAATAAAAACTTGTAGTCGAGGCTTTTTACAAGCCGCCAGGCTCCAAATTCGAGGCTTTTCATGGGCTGCCAGGCCGCTGAGTGAAACCATTTCACAAAGCCTGTTAAGATGGACCTCAATCTTTAACCAATCTTCGTTTTAACGTTGACAAGTTCAGGGTCTGTTATAAGATTGACTTGTCAATCGTTCGACGGGTCATACCAGGTTTACCTGGACAGAGTGACTTACTTGATGCAGGCAGGTTAACCCGGGGTTTTAGGTGTATACACCAGGCTTCCAAGCCGTGGCTTGATAGCCTATTACAAGGGCCTTAAAAGCTCTTTGTCGATGTGCGACAAGAGCCCCCAAGTAACATTGTGAGCTGTGTTCATCGGGTGCCTATGTTTGAGTTGTGCTATGCATAAAACTCTCTTTTGCCCCTTACCATCATGTTGGCTTGATAGCCGGATTACTGAAGTAACCAGAGTTGTGCACTTATGATGATATTGGCTTAATAGCCGGTCTAAGAGGGCCATAGGAACTCTGTTTTATACACAGAAGCCCCCATGAGATAAACTCTTACGAAAAAAGCAGCAGATACCCCACTTTAACGGGGATGCCGGTTTATTATATTGATCATAATATATACATTGTGAATATATGTACATAAAGCGGAGCGTATGGCTCAGGTGTAGTAAGACTGAAGATGAGCGATGTTCCACGGCAGTCGGGTGTCCTCCTCCGCGGTGCGTGAGTCCTTGTGTTCTCCAGCGTCGATGAGGTAGTATGACCCATTGTGTAGATTCTTGCTGACCACAAAGGGTCCTTACCAAGGTGGGGATAACTTGTGCATATCTGTCTGGTCTTGGATGAGCCGGACCACTAGATCGCCTTCTTGAAACATTCTGGTTTTAACTCGACGACTATGGTATCGACGCAGATCCTTCTTGTAAATCGTCGATCGAGCCACCGCAACGTCACGCTCCTCATCCAGCCGGTCCAATGCTTCTTGCCGCGCCTTCTCGTTATCAGCTTCAACATAAGCCGCCACCCGAGGTGAATCATGACAGATGTCACTAGGGATAACCGCTTCAACTCCATATATCATGAAAAAAGGCGTGTAACCCGTGGACCTGTTGGGCGTGGTGTTGATGCTCCATAACACAAAGGGTAATACCTCCACCCTACAACCTGGCGTCCTCTGCAAAGGAACCATGAGCCGGGGCTTGATGCCTCTCAAGATCTCTTGATTGTCTCTCTTAGCTTGACCATTGGACTGGGGGTGAGCCACTGAAGATATGTCAAGCCGGATGTGCTCTCGTTGACAAAATTCTTCCATAGCCCCCCTGGATAAATTGGTGCCATTATCAGTTATAATACCGTGTGGAAAGCCAAACCGGAAAATCACCTTCTTGATGAATTGAACTGCTGTTGCTGCATCACACTTACTGACTGGCTCTACCTCAACCCACTTGGTAAACTTATCAACTACCATCAGAAGGTGGGTCTGTTTATCTGGAGATCTCTTAAAGGGCCCAACCATGTCTAGCCCCAAGTCATGAACGGCCAAGTGATTGGAATCATCCTCAATTCTTGAGCCGGTATATGAGCACGCTCTGAGAATTTCTGGCAAGCATCACACTTTTTGACCAGGTCCTCTGCATCGGCATGAGCCGTTAGCCAATAGAACCCATGACGAAAAGCTTTAGCTACCAAAGACATTGAACTGGAGTGGTGACCGCAATCTCCTTCGTGTATCTCTCGAAGAATTTCGCAGCCTTCTTCTGGCGACACACAACGTTGAAATGCCCCGGATACGCTGCAATGATGCAGTTCCCCATTGACAATATTCATCGACTTGGACCGTCGGGTTATCTGCCTGGCCAAGACTTCATCCTCTGGTAACTCGCCTCGGTTCATATACGCCAGGTACGGGACTGTCCAATCCGGAATAGCGTGCAGCGCCGCTACCAATTGAGCCTCCGGATCAGGAACAGCCAAGTCTTCCTCCGAAGGTAATTTCACCGATGGATTATGCCGTACGTCCAGGAAGACATTAGGTGGAACCGGTTTACGCTGAGAGCCCAGACGGCTTAATGCGTCGGCCGCTTCATTCTTTCGCCGGTCCACATGATCCACCTGATAACCCTTGAAGTGCCGAGTGACAGCGTCCACCTCTTGACGATATGCCGCCATAAGCGGGTCCTTCGAATCCCAAGTACCAGACACTTGTTGAGCCACCAAGTCCGAGTCACCGAAGCATTTAACCCGGCTTAAATTCATCTCCTTAGCCATTCGCAGACTATGGAGGAGAGCCTCATATTCAGCTGCATTGTTAGTACAAGGGAACATTAAACGGAGGACATAACAAAACTTATCACCTCGTGGGGAAGTTAATACTACTCCAGCCCCCGAGCCTTCCAATTGCCTGGATCCATCAAAGTGAATAGTCCAGTATGTGTGATCTGGTTTTTCCTTCGGTGCTTGCAACTCCGTCCAATCATTGATGAAATCTACCAGTGCCTGAGATTTGATTGCAGTACGAGGCACATATTTCAGCCCGTGAGGACTAGGTTCAATGGCCCACTTGGCAACCCGGCCAATTGCTTCTCTATTTTGGATTATATCTCCCAGAGGGGCAGAACTGACCACAATGATGGGATGACCTTGAAAATACTGTTTAAGTTTCCGGTTTGCCATGAAGACTCCGTATACCAGTTTCTACCAATGCGGGTATCTCTGCTTAGACTCAATGAGCACCTCGCTAATATAGTAAACCGGCCTTTGAACCGAATATTCCTTCCCCGCCTCCTTGCGCTCCACTACAATGGCAACACTCACAGCTCGGGCATTAGCAGCCACGTATAACAACAGTGGCTCATTGTCAACTGGTGCAGCAAGGATAGGCGGCTCTGCCAGTTGCTTCTTTAAGTCCTCAAACGTAGCATCAACAGCGTCACTCCAGACAAAGCGATATGTCTTTTTCATCATCTGGTAAAGTGGGATGGCCTTCTCTCCCAAACGGCTGATAAACCGGCTCAGTGCCGCAATGCGGCCTGCCAAGCGATGAACATCATTGATGCACGCCGATTTAGCCAAGGACGTAATAGCCTTGATCTTGTCCGGATTAGCTTCAATTCCCCTGTTTACACCAGGAACCCCAGGAGCTTGCCTGCTGGTACACCAAAAACGTACTTGGCCGGATTAAGCATCATCTTATAAAATCGAAGATTATCAAAAGTTTCCTTTAAACCAGCTATCAACGTCTCTTCCTTCTTGGATTTTACCACAATATCATCCATGTATGCATGAACATTTCGCCCAATTTGCTTATGAAGACAATTCTGTACGCAACGATGATAGGTTGCCTGGGCACTCTTGAGCCCAAAAGGCATGGATACATAGAAGAAGGCTCGAAAGGGAGTTATAAAAGCCGTTTTCTCATGGTCCTTAACTGCCATCTTGATCTGATGATAACCGGAATAAGCATCCAAAAGCTTAAGTGCTCACAACCCGCCGTAGCATCAATGATTTGATCAATACGGGGGAGGGCAAAGGGGTCAGCTGGGCAAGCCTTGTTCAGATCTATGTAATCATCACACATTCGCCATGTGCCATTCTTCTTGAGCACCAGCACTGGATTAGCCAACCACTCAGGATGAAACACTTCAACAATGAAACCTGCCGCCAAGAGCCTGGCTACCTCTTCACCAATAGCCTTGCGCCTTTCTTCACTGAAGCGGCGGAGAAATTGTTTAACTGGTTTAAACTTGGGATCAATATTAAGAGTGTGCTCAGCGAGTTCCCTCGGTACACCTGGCATGTCAGAAGGTTTCCATGCAAAGATATCCCGATTCTCACGAATGAACTCGATGAGCGCGCCTTCCTATTTCGGATCCAGGTTAGCGATGATGGTAAACTGCTTCGATGAATCGCCCGAAACAAAGTCGACCTGCTTGGTCTCATCAGCTGATTTAAACTTCAAGGCTGGATCATGCTCTGTAGTCGGCTTGTTCAACGGAGACATATCTGCCGGATCTACATTGTCCTTATAAAATTTCAACTCCTCGGTTGCACAAACCGCCTCAGCATAGGCGGCATCGCCTTCCCCGCATTCCAAAGCGATTTTACTGCTCCCATGGACCGTAATAGTTCCCTTATGACCCGGCATTTTGAGCTGCAGATAAATATAACATGGCCTCGCCATGAACATAGCATAAACCAGCCGCCCGAACAGAGCGTGATACGGGCTCTTGATTTTTACCACCTCAAAGGTCAAAGTCTTCGACCTTGAGTCATTCTACATCGACGATGCAGGCTGGGGCCCCGAGGCCGATTCAATCGAATACGGGTACCGGGTCCCCTTCGGCGGCATCCACGTCTTCATAGGAAAGAGCGGCGAACCGGGTCCTGATCCGGACATCTTCCCCAACATCATCGAGCCGGCTCAGCGTGCGAGACCTGCCAGGATTCAGCCCCCCATGAAGCACGTCTTCGTTGGAGCAGTGCATGGCGTACAAGCCGAGGACGGATCGGACTCTGGCGGTTAGACTGTTGTCTATTCCGGCGACGAATCTTCTTCCAGAGAGACAAAATCCTTATATCTGTTGCAGGATGGCCGATCTGAGGGCTGTTCCGATGGTGATAGTATTCCGGACCCCCTCGATCCGCCAAACCGGGTTGCCGTCTTTATGGCCGGATCACAACCTGTGCAGCAGTCATCAACTACAGCAGCGTTAACATCACACACGGTGGGAGCTAGGGCTGGAGGTCCTGACCCATCGCCAGCTGAAACTTTATCCGTCTTGGTCGATACTTTGACAGCACTATTAACAGCAGAGGTAGCCCAGGTCAATAAAGAGCAGCATGATGCGGAAATCGCTCAGGTGAAAGGCCGGATAGATCAAGCCAAGTTGGACTTAGCTGCTGAGAAAACCAAGATGGCTGCAAAGCAGGCTGAGCTCGATGCTCAAGCTTATTGACTCATCTTGGATCAGACCGCTTCACACGAGGTAATGATGAGAAGGCAACGATCTCGCCTGTCACCGGTTTATGAGGCAAGGAACCTCTTTAGCACGCTAGGAGCAGTGACCAGTAACTAGCCAATGATAAATCGGGGAGGAGCCTCGGGCACAGGAGCGTCAGTCCAGCCGCCGGCCGCGGAGCCAACCCGCCAGGTTGTACCATCACAGCATGTGCCCACCCCTCCTGGTCATTACTCTAATCCATTGGATAACATAGTCGCCGCCGCTTCACGACTGGCCGCCCTTACCATTGAAGGAACATACCCTATAGCGGTGGAGGCACGACGAGCCAGGGAGTTTTTGGAAACGACGCTAACCCAACAGCAAGCTTATTCTCACAGTCGTGAGAGGATTCATTCAACCCCTCGCCCAAGCCGGAGTTACACTAGGCGTCTGGATGAACCGGTCGTATCAAGCAGCGCACGGAGACGTAATCCGCCATGGCGGGATGATCCGGCAGGAGGAGACGCGAACGGTCACAACATGGTGGATTAGGGCAGGCAACGCCGAGAGGCTGAGTTGGTAGCACAGCACGAAGCCCGTCAGGCAACGCCGGTTCGTCCTTCTACCTCAGTTGAACCGGGGGTTATGTCTAGCTCCCTGGGAGTGCCTTGTCTTACTCCCGCTTTGCGCAATGTGAAATAGCCCAAGGATTTCAAAGGACCGGGCAAGGTGCCCAATTACACGGCGGATCTATCCCCGGAGGCATGGGTTGAAAGTTATGAGATGGCAATGGAGATGTTGGATGTGGATGATGCAGCATGCGCTAAGTATTTCACAATGATGCTAGAGGGCACAACTCGCACTTGGCTGAAGGGTTTGCCACCCAATTCTGTCGGATCATGGGCCGAATTGCGCCGCTGGTTTATCAATAACTTCAAGGACGCATGCAAACAGCCAATGTATGTTGTCGATTTAGCTGCCTTCGTTCAAGGAGAGCATGAGTCAACAAGTAGTTTGGTGCGTCGAGTATCAGAGATCCTGCATTCCTCCAATAGCATCAACTCAAGCACAGTAGTGGTAACCTTGGAAGGCAATTGCCGGTTTGAATATTTGAAGTTGAAGTTGGGACGGCTTAAGCGTAATTGTGATGACATGGGGACACTCATGGGCGCTTTAGTGAAGTATGCGGACTCAGATAATACCAAATAACCAGACTCCGATAATGACAAGTCAGGGAAGGTAAACAAGAATGGTAAGGCACCGTAGCCCAACCCGGCGAATCAAGGATACAATGGTAAGCGTAAAGCAGATAGCAACTCAGATTTTGTGGCCAACACCAATGCTCAGGAGGACGGGCAGCGCTGTAAGGGTAGACTGCCTCCACGAAATGGGAGGCCGCCTATTAATCTGGAACGCCAGATGAACATACCTTGCCCGAGGCATGGCACAACAGAAAAGCCATCTACACACCTCTGGAAGGACTGTTTTATTATGCAGGAAATCATGAACCGGTCTCGATACGATCATGGACCATCTGGCGAATCAGGTCCCGGTTTTCACGGGCTGGGTTATCAAGGTGGTGGATCCGGTTCAGGGTACCAAGGCAATAACAGCAACCACAACGGGCACAATCAGCATAACCAACAGCCGGCTAGGGCGGTTATAACAATCAGGGAAGTCAACAGCGCCAACAGCAGCAGCAATCCAGATATCAGAATAATCCGAAGGAGCTGAGCAGTGGGCAATATCATGTCTTCACCACGAGCTTATGTAAACGTGATAAGAAGGTTTACAAGAGGGCGGTGCATTCTGTTGAACCGGCGATGCCGCATTACCTGCGTTGGTCAGAACAGCCCATTGTGTGGAGTCGAGAGGATCATCCGCCCCGGGTTGATAATCCAGGTCAACTAGATCTAGTTGTGGCACCTCAGGTGGGTGGCTACAAGTTTACCAAGGTACTTATGGACGGAGGCAGGAGCATGAACATTCTATACTATGAGACTTTCCGGCGCATGGTGCTGACGGATAAGAAGCTTCGGCAGGCTAACACAGTTTTTCATGGGGTGGTGCCCGGTAAATTGGCGTATCCAGTTGGAAAGATAGATTTAGAGGTCACCTTTGGAGATGAGCATGATTCCAGGTCGAAGACTTTGACCTTTGAAGTGGTAAAGATCAAGAGCCCGTATCACGCCCTGTTCGAGCGGCCGGTTTACGCTAAGTTCATGGCAATGCCGTGTTATGTTTACCTACAGCTCAAGATGCCTGGTCACAAGGGAACTATTACGGTCCATGGGAGTCGCAAGATTGCGTTGGAGTGCGAGGAAGGTGATGCAGCTTATGCTGAGGCGGTTTGTGCAACTGAAGAGCTGAAGTTTTATAAAGATAATGTTGATCCGGCAGATATGTCTCCGTTGAAAAAGCCAACTACCGAGCATGATCGGCTTTGATGTTCAAATCAGCTGAAGAAACCAAACATGTTGACTTTGTTCCTGGTGATTCATCCAAGCAGTTCACCATCAGTGCTAACCTAGATCCAAAATAGGAAAGCGCGCTCATCGAGTTCATCCGTGAGAATCGGGACATTTTTGCATGGAAACCTTCTGACATGCCAGGTGTACCGAGGGAACTCGCTGAGCACACTCTCAACATTGATCCTAAGTTTAAACCGGTTAAGCAATTTCTGCGCCGCTTCAATGAAGAAAGGCGCAAGGCTATTGGTGAAGAAGTGGCTAGGCTCTTAGCAGCAGGCTTTACAATTGAAGTGTTTCATCCAGAGTGGTTGGCTAATCTGGTGCTAGTACATAAGAAAAATGGCACTTGGCGAATGTGTGTTGATTACACATATCTGAACAAAGCTTGCCCAACTGATCCCTTTGCCCTCCCCCATATTGATCAGATCATTGATGCTACGGCAGGTTGTGAGCGGCTAAGTTTTTTGGACGCATATTCAGGTTATCATTAGATCAAAATGGCAGTTAAGGACCAGGAGAAGATGGCCTCTATAACTCCCTTTGGAGCCTTCTGCTATGTATCTATGCCATTTGGTCTTAAGAGTGCCCAGGCGACCTATCAGCATTGTGTGCAGAACTGCCTTTATTGACAGATTGGGCGGAATGTTCATGCGTATGTGGATGACATTGTGGTAAAATCAAGGAAGGAGGAGATGTTAATAATAGACTTGAAAGAAACCTTCGACAATCTCCGGATTTATAAAATGATGCTTAATCCGGATAAGTGTGTTTTTGGTGTTCCGGCAGGCAAGCTCTTGGAGTTCTTAGTATCAAACAGGGGAATCGAAGCTAATCTAGAGAAGATCAAGGCGATTACATCCATGGCTAAACCGGCATGCATCAACGATGTCCAACGCGTGGCGGGCCATATTGTAGCGCTCAGCCGGTTTATCAGCCGTCTGGGGGAGAAGGCTATCCCGCTTTATCAGATGATGAAAAGACAGATCGCTTTGTCTGGAGTGATGCTGTGGATGCTGCGTTTGAAAACTTGAAGAAGCAATTAGCAGAGCCACCGGTCCTTGCTGCCCCAGTTGATAAGCCGCTGTTGTTATATGTGGATGCTAATGCCCGTGCAGTAAGCATGGCCATTGTGGTAGAGCGTAAGGAGGCAGGAAAGGAATATCCGGTTCAGCGGCCGGTTTACTACATCAGTGAGGTGCTCATTGATCAAAATAGAGATATCCGCATTGGCAGAAATTGGTGTATGGAGTCTTCATGGCAAACCGAAAGCTAAAGCACTATTTTCAAGGCCATCCAATCACTGTAGTCAGTTCAGCTCCGTTGGGGGATATAATCCAGAACAGAGAGGCTACTGGTCGGGTTGCAAAGTGGGCCATTGAGCTTAGCCCGCACGGATTGAAGTATGTGCCCCGTACTGCGATAAAATCCCAAGCATTGGTAGATTTCATCAACGATTGGATAGAGTTGCAAGCACTTGAGGAAAAGCCAGATCACACATATTGAACTATTCACTTTGATGGATCCAGGCAATTGGAGGGCTCGGGGGCTGGAGTTGTATTAACTTCCCCGCGAGGTGTAAGTTCTGTTATGTCCTCCGTTTAATGTTCCCTTGTCCTAACAATGCAGCTGAGTATGAAGCTCTCCTCCATGGTCTACGGATGGCCAAGGAGATGAATTTAAGCCGGGTTAAATGCTTTGGCGATTCAGACCTGGTGGCTCAGCAAGTGTCTGGCAAGCGGGATTCCAAAGATCCCCTTATGGCAACATATCGACGAGAAGTAGACGTTGTTGCTGGGCACTTTAAGGGTTATCAGGTGGATCATATAGACCGGCGAAAAAATGAAGCGGCTGACGCGTTAAGCCGGTCCCACCCAATACCTTCTTGGATATCTTACACAATCCGTCGGTACAGTTACCTTCAGAAGAGGACTTGGTTGTTCCTGATCCGGAGGCACAATTGGTCGCGGCACTTCATGTTATTCTGGATTGGACGCTTCCCTACCTGGCGTACATGAACAGAGGTGAGTTACCAGAGGACGAAGTCTTGGCCAGACAGATTGTCCGGCGATCCAAGTCAATGACAATTGTCAATGGAGAACTTCATCATCGCAGTATTTCTAGGGCGTTTCAGCGATGTGTGTCACCGGAGGAAGGCTGTGATATTCTTAGAGAGATCCATGAAGGAGATTGTGGTCATCATGCCGGTTCAAAATCTTTGGTGGCTAAAGCGTTTCGTCATGGGTTCTACTGGTTGACGGCTCATGCCGACGCAGACGACTTGGTCAGAAAATGTGATGCTTGTCAGAAGTTCTCATGGTGTGCTCATATACCGGCGCAGGAATTGAGGATGATTCCAATTACTTGGCCGTTTGCGACTTGGGGGCTTGATATGGTTGGACCCTTCAAGAGATCCCAAGATAAGAAGACCCACCTTTTGGTGGCGGTGGACAAGTTTACCAAATGGGTTGAAGCGGAACCAGTCAGTAAGTGTGATGCAGCAACGGCGGTCCAGTTCATCAAAAAGGTGATTTTCCGGTTTGGCTTTCCACACAGCATTATAACTGATAATGGTACCAATCTATCCAAGGGGGCTATGGAGGAGTTCTGTCAACGAGAGCACATCCGCCTTGATGTATCATCAGTAGCTCACCCTCAGTCTAATGGCCAAGCTGAAAGAGCCAATCAAGAGATCTTGAGAGGAATCAAACCCCCGCTTATGGTTCCTTTGCAGAGGACACCAGGTTGTTGGGTGGAGGAGTTACCATCTGTGCTATGGAGCATCAACACTACACCTAACAGATCCACAGGGTACACGCCTTTCTTCATGGTGTATGGAGCTGAAGCGGTCCTCCCTAGTGATATCCATCATGACTCGCCGCGGGTGGTGGCTTACGTCGAAGCTGATAACGAAAAAGCAAGACAAGATGCATTGGACCGGCTGGATGAAGAACGGGACATGGCAGCAGCTCGATCGGCGATTTATCAGCAAGATCTGCGCCGGTACCACAGCCGCCGGGTTAAAACCAGGACGTTTCAAGAAGGAGATCTGGTGCTCCGGCTCATCCAAGACCAGACATACATGCACAAGTTATCCCCACCTTGGGAAGGACCCTTTGTGGTGAGCAAGAACATGCACAACGGATCATACTACCTCGTCGATGTTTGAGAACATAAGGACTCACGTACGACGGAGGAGGAGACTAGACGGCCGTGGAACATCGCTCTTCTTCGACCTTACTACACCTGAGCCATAGGCTCGCTTTATGTACATATCTTTACAATGTATATATTATGATCAATATAATAAACTGGCGCCGCCGATAAAGCGGGGTATCAGCCGCCTTTTTTCATACGAGTTTGTCACATAGGGGCTTCTGTGTGCAAGGGAGTTCCTATGGCCTTTTAAACCGGCGACCACATCAAGGCCATCATAAGAGCATAGCTCTGATTGCTTCGGCAATTCACACATGATGATGAGGTGCAAAAGAGAGTTTTGATGCCTAGTACAACTCAAAAATAGGCCCCGACGAGTATAGCTCAAATGCTACCTGGGGGCTCCTGATGCAAAGCATCAACGAGTTGACAACCCTTGTAGTAATCACGGCTTGGAAGCCTCGTGTAGAGACCTAAAACCCCTTATTAGCCTGCCTGCATTAAGTAAGTCACTCCGTCCAGGTAAACCTGGTACGACCCGTCGAACGCATACACAAGTCAATCTTTACAGACCCTGAACTTGGTAACGTTAAATTGACGATCATCAAGTGATTACACACGTCAATCTTTACAGATTTTTGAGCTTGGTAGCATTGAACATTGATGATTTGGTTAAGGATTGAGGACCATCTTATCAGGCTTTGAAAAATGTTTAATGACAGTAGCCTGGCAGCTCATAAAAAGCCTCGAATTTGGAGCCTGGCAGCTCGTAAAAATCCTCGACTACATGGTCTTATTTGCCCAAAAATTTATTTTTTATTTTTTATGTTTTATGAAATCTTTATCTTCAAGGTCATTGGTTTTTATCCAAGTCCATTGATTCAGGGAGTGGATGACCATAAGTTGCTACTAAACACCTGCGTTTACAGAGCTTTAGTCTGGGTTATAAACACCAGTACTAACTACAGCTAAACCGGAGTTCATCATAACCTGGTTCGGTTTTCATGATGAACCGACAAATAATCAAGGGAGTCATCGGCACATGGACCTTGGATCATTGTTTCTTCCTGTCGGATTAAGGTTTATAGTGGTACACTTAATCACAGGTATGATGCATACTTTATACTTTATACACAGTTCAAGTTATAAACTTCGACCATGTGTTTGGGCATTATGACCCGTCCGGTGATAAACCGCCAGGACACTTTGAACATTGTTTTATGCAGAAGCAGGTAAAATAAACCGTCAAAGGCATTGAACGCAAGACATATTTAAGAAGTTGCCAACTGAAGCAATCTCGCAAAAGATAGTATGTGACGAACAGAAAGTATCTCAACTATCCTATTACAAGGCGCTGGAGAGCCCAAAAGAATATTAGTTTTTCTCAAGCACCGGAACATAAACTTTAAACTCGCACTGGTTTAAGATTCTGCGTCGGCTCGCCGTGAGGATTGAGGATCAGCTTGCTCCAGTTCTTCGGCGGTCTCTTCCAGCTGCTGGAAATCAGTAGTGGTCCAGTCAATCTTGGTCAGCGCCCAGAAATAAACTTCGTCATTCACGAGGTCTGACGGATCAATGTCAGGAGCAAAAGTGTGCTTACAGACGGGCGGAATAAGATTTTCAATCTCATAAGACGGACGCTCTACCCGCACGTTCTCCGCGTCATATCCCGGATGATATCTAGACAGATCAGCCTCGTCAGCATGTTTGCTAGCCAGAGGCCGCATATCCTTGGTTAATGCACGTAAGTCCTCGCAGGAAAAGGCTGAACCGTCTTCCTTCATACTTGGGTAGCCGTTCATCGCCTCTGCCGGATCAAAATCAGGAACCCAAGCCTTCGCTTGAGTCAGAGCCATCAGAGCACCTGCCCTTGCAGACAACTTCTTCACCTCTACGAGGCAGGCAGGCAGAATCGACAGCTTTTCCAAAGTACCCTTGATAGTGGTAGGAGCCGGTTTGTTTTGCGAGATAGCACTGATAGCCCTCTGAGCGCCGGAATATAGCTGCTCCACCAGAGTGTATGCAGCTTTCAATTTCTTTCGCACATCATCACCAAGATGAGTGATACGCCTCCCTGCATTAAAATTGTGAATTAAACCAGAACGATACAGGATTGCAAGGTTCAGGGTTGTATTAGCAAGTACTTACCAAAGATGGCGGACGTCATGTCATGGATCTGCTGCTTCAATCCGGACAGTTCCTCTGTCACCGGATTAAGAGCAGCCTCTGCATCATTGGCTCTCTTCTCCAAGGCAGCCTTTTCAGCGTCCCAGTCTGACTGCTCTTTTTCAAAGTCTTTCTTCAGCTTCTCTATACTTGCTAAAGCAAGTGTAAGCTTGTCCTTGACTTTGACAGCAGCAGTCTCTTGGAACATCAAGTTATCCCGGAGCTCGGTCACTTCAGAGGTCTTCCGGTTCAAATAAGTCTGCAAAATGAAAGTACATTATATATTCATGAAGCATTTCAGTCAAAGTCCCAAGCACATATCAAGTTATGCACTTGACACTTGGGGGCTAATGTATATTTGCAGTGAAAGCAGGCATTTTTCAGACAAGTCCCAAGCACATAAGCAAGTTATATACTTGGCACTTGGCGGCTAATGTGACAGTGTTCTGAATTCAAGTGGAAGTCTCGGTTCATCCTAAAGGAAGTAAACCGGCCCTTGAAAGCTACACGTGCGAAACAAACTGTCTACTGATCTACTAAAGTCCCAGTTCACCCTAAAGGCTAAATCGGTACTTGGGGGCTACGATGGCAGAAGGCTAAAGTTACAAGATGCAAGCAGAAATAGAGGACAAGTCAAAAGTAGAGAGGTTACCTCGTAACGCTCCTTCATTAAGTTTACCAATCCAGCTTCATCGTCATGGCTCGTGAATAGCCGGTTTAAATATCCTGAATGGAGTTCCTGCCCGCTGAGCTGAGCGTAGCTGGACAAATCAGTACTCCACTAGCCCTCGTCCTTGTTGAGATTGTCTTCCTTGGTAGTATGATGGGTCAGCGACAGGCTTCCCCGGAGTAGTAAAACCAGTCCTAGTGATTTCAACATCGCCAGGTGAAGTGGCCGCTTGCTTAGGGGGACTAGCAGGAGCAGGACTAGCCCGGGCAGGGCTGGTCGGTCCAAGGTCACGATCCATTGGATCGCTCCCCTGATCAGCAAAGACGTCATGATCCATAGGAGGAGGGTCGTCATGCGGAATCTCAGCATTGCCTTCAGAAGGTTCAGCAAATTCAGGATTTTCTGCCGGTTCAGGAGTGGTATTATCGACTGTCGGCTTACTCAGTTTGGCCTATTTACTAAGCTTGGGTTTACTGCAAAAGTTAGAAGATAATGGAAATCAGAAGAGTCAAAAACAAATGTTAAACCGGAAAAAGCGAAAAACAGTTTACCCAGGAACAGTCTTGAGGGGAGGAATTTGAGTGGCTGTTGATTCGCCAGAAGATGAATGGGCGTTTCCTGATAATTTGAGTCAGACGGATTAAGGGGTTGTCAAATAAGACCTGCTTTGGGGTAAAGAGCAGTTGGAGTGAGTAAAACCTCGGAATGACGCCTCCGAGCTGGAGTGTGCGTTAATCCGGTGGATTCAATAGCATGACCACTATGACGAGTGGTGCGGCGAGCTTCATGTTGCTGCTTCTTCAAAAGAAAGTTTGGGTCCAAGTAAGCAAAAGGATGAGAAAACTGTACTTTCCGGGTTGCTCGACGAACTTTGGATGTTTGCAGAGGTTCTGAATCGGAAGAAAGAGTGATTACCTCAACATCGTCCGCTTTACTGCCTTCCGCGTGCCCCTGGGAATAGTCATTATTAATAAAAATGCAGATAAAGAAAAGACAAGGAAATCAAAAGAATTAGGTGGTACCTCGGAGGCCGGTTCATCTTCTTCCGCATTAGATTCCGACGCGGTAGTGTTCTTATTCTTGTTTTTCTTAACAGCCTGGGTCTTTTGGCGAGCTGCTTTCGCCGGTTTATCCTCGGCCTTCCTTTTCCAGAAAGGGTCATTGTCCTGTTGAAAGAAATAAGGGCATTTTAAGACAAGTGCTGCAGACGGATTAAAACAAAGCAAAACAATAGGGAATAGTTTTTTTTACCGATGGTGGTTTGTTGGCCACACAGAAGGGTGCCAAGCCGGTCTGACTGCAAGCTTCTATAGGTAAGTTAAGCAGCTTGTTGACGGATTCATTGACCTCGTTTTTTGATAGCACTGCCTCTATGTGGCGCAAAGGGTCTTTGGGATTCCCAGTATACTCACAAATTAAACCGGAACGCCGGCTTAGCGGGAGAACACTCCAGGAAAGCCAGCAGCGGACGAAGTCAACCCCTGTGAGACCATTGGCCACAAAGGCCCTGAGCTTTGAAAGTTGAGGGGCATACTGAGCTCACTCCTGGGCACTTAGCTGCTGTGGAAAAGGGTGGTTTTCTGGAAGACGGTGGGAGCGATAACCCGGCAGTGGATTTTCTTCGGTAGGAGAAGTATCTAGGCAGTAGAACCAAGTCTGATTCCAGTCCTTTGGGTGGCTGTGAAGACCGGCGTGAGGAAAGCTAACATCCTACCTTTTTTGAATAGACATCCCACCGAGTTCAGTGTTTGGACCGTCATGAAATTCAGTGCGGCGGTTTAGGTGAAAGAAATCCTGGAATAGCTCCAATGACGGCTCCTCTTGCAGATAAACTTCACAAAAGACTTGGAAGTTGCAAATGTTTGACATAGAGTTGGGACCAATATCTTGTGGATGAAGCTGGAAATTTGCTAACACATCACGGAAAAACTTTGACCCGGGAGGGTTGAATCCCCGGGCCAAGTGATCAAAGAAGACGACGACCTCTCCCTCTTTGGGCTTTGGAGGACATTCTGATCCGGGAACCCTCCAGTGAAGGACATTCTTTGGGCTTAAACCGCCAATTGAGGCCATTTTGTCTAAATCCTCCTCAGTAATCCGGGATGGAACCTAGTTACACGAGACAAACTTCTTGGCTTGAGTGGTCATTTTTTCGGAAGGAAAGTCTGAAAATATAGTGAAGAGCCCGTTTACAATCTAAGCAAGTTTAAACCGGCATGCTCTATGAAGGTATTGACCTAAACGGTGGTTTAGGCAGGGGCCTGATGGTATCTACCGGATCAAAGTGTCCGGAGCAGCTATAACAGTGACATCTACTGGACTAAAGAGGCTGAAAAAGCTAAACCGCCAACAAAG
Organism: Secale cereale; assembly: GCA_902687465.1. Lineage (NCBI taxonomy): Eukaryota > Viridiplantae > Streptophyta > Magnoliopsida > Poales > Poaceae > Secale > Secale cereale. Next base: position 285,991,606 of record LR738709.1, read on the forward strand.
GTAAACAAGACGTAGATCTGAAACTATGAAGAAACAGTTTTCGCACAGACAGCGGGAAATACGGATCTACAACATGTTGAAAATTCAGAGATATTCAAGGTTATATTCTGCAGACGCGACGAAGGTCTTAGCAGATGCAATCTAACTAGTCATATTGGAAAGATAAAGCCACGGCGAAGGAGCGGAGCTACTCTTACAGTTATCAACTAGGAGATTTAGATCTACGGCGAAACTACTGGGCTATGGCGAAGAACTGCGAAGAACAATGCCTATCCGCGAGCTCGTATGAGGAAACCCTAAAAACAAGATCTAGAAACGGGGTAAGGAGAAGACATACCTGAGGCGTCGGGTGTGGAGAAGCGCCGGCGAGTCTGTGGAGCAGTCAGGTTGATGCAGCGGCTAGACTTGACGAGGATGCAGAGCTTGACGAACGGTGACGGGCTCGAGCGTGAATGGACGGAGGAAGAAGAAGAAGAGGCAAGGGGGAAAAAGAGATGCCCCTCTGCCCTATTTATAAGCCGAAAGGATAAAACGGTAGGCGCGGGAATCGAGGAGCCGAAAAAGTGGATATGGACGATACTGTCGCCTCGATCTTTGGAGTTTTAATGAATAAAAGATAAAAAACAGGTACAAGTATTAAATGTACAGATGACGTCACGGCGGTTCAAAGCGATATGAGAAGATGACGTCACGCCGGTTTATGAAGCATTTGAAGCTGCGAGAAGGGAAATCTGTGCAGAACATTGAAGATTGACATGAACAGGTTCAAATCAATCTAGGGCCTAATGTCAGGGATATTACTATTAGGTGTAAACCGCCCAGGTGGGGCCGGTTCATGCCTATAGAGATCATTATTACTGAAGCCCAGCCGAACATGGAGCAAGGTGCTTTAGTCCAAGAAGCTTAAAGCCCAAGAGCCGTTAGAGCTCATGATGTGTAAACCACCATATGATGTGTAAAACTTGTGATGTAAGATAGGAAGAATAGAGACCGAGCCAGATACGTTTATAAGCCGGCCTTGGGACTCTGTAAACCGGACCGGGCGTCACCCCTTATATAAAGGGACGACCCGACGACGGTTCAAGGCAGAGAACAACAGCTCGAGACACAAGCAAAGCGGATTCGCTCCCTGGTCATCGAAACCCTAGCAATATTACACCAAACTAGACATAGGCTTTTACCTTCATCGAAGGGGCCAAACTAGTATAAAATCCCTGTGTCCTTGTCCGCTTTAACCCCTTTAAGTTAACCCGTAACGATGGCCTCATGACTAAGTACTTTTGTTAGGACATCCGCCGTGACAAAACCACGACACTTAAGGTTGCCACTGCTACTGTGCTCATCCTTTTCTTGATCCAGAACAGATTCTGCTGGGTGGTGCTCATCGTTCTCCCGGAAAGAACAATAGCTGAGGTTGTTGCTAACTCTACTTCTCGTTGGGCTACCAAGGCTGCACTAACCACTTGATTAGGTACCGCTAGGTATAGCAGAAACGGCTCTTGTGGTTTGGGCGCAACCAAGGTAGGCATAGAGGACAAGTAGGTCTTCAACTCTTGCAGTGCTAAATCTGCTTTCGGGGTCCACTTTACGGGTCCTGCCTTCTTCAAGATCTTAAAGAACAGCAAGGCACGCTCGACAGACTTGGAGATGAACCTGCTTAGTGCCGCAACGCAGCCAGTGAAACGCCTGCCATCCTTTACTGTCCTTGGTGCCTAGATCTACTCGATAGCTTTGATCTTGTCATGGTTGACTTCTATACCAAAATGGTATACAAAGAAACCAAGCAGCTTGCCAGAGGGAGCACCAAACACGAACTTCTCTGGGTTTAGTTTCAAGTTGATCTTGCGCAAATTAGCAAACCGTCTTCTAAATCTTGGATGAGGGTTGACTTATCCTTAGTTTTGATCACAATGTCATCCATATATGCTTCAATATTTCTATGCCACTGTGGCTCAAAACCAATCTGGATAGCTCTTGTGAAGGTAGACCCGACACTCTTTAACCCAAAATTCATACACACAAAGCACTAGGTACCACATGGGGTGATGAATGAGGTCTTCTCTTCATCTTCTTTGGACATGAAGACCCGATGATATCCAAAATTTGCGTCCAAAAAAGAGAGCATATGACAACCTGAGGTGGAGTCCACTATCTAGTCGATGCACGGCAAGGAGAATGGGTCCTTCAGGCAGGCCTTGTTCAGATCAGTGAAATCAATGCACAACCTCCACTTTCCATTGTCCTTGCGCACATCCACCAGATTTACCAACCATGTTGGGTGTAGTACTCCTCTGACCAGACCAGCTGCTTTAAGTTTCTTGATCTCCTCAGCAAGAAACGGTTGCCGTTCGAAGGCTTGCTTCCGGACCTTTTGCTTGACAGGCCAGGCGTGTGGGCAGACAGCAAGGTGGTGCTCGATTACCTCCATAGGAACACTGGGGATGTTAGATGGTTGCCAGGCAGCCACATCGACATTCGCCCGCAGGAATGCAATGAGTGCACTTTCCTATGTGTAGTCGAGGGTGGCACTAATGGTAAAGGTACCATCAACACCATCCAGCCCTGCCGGGACCTTGTTCACTACAGGCGCAACAACCATGGACCTCTTACTGTTGGAGCTCTTCGGCAAATCATTTATAGGCAAAACATATTCTGGAAAGGTGGGCTTTCCAGGTCCCTTACCGGGGCTCTGAACAGTTTCCTTCTTTCTCTTGTTTTCCTTGGAGGGGCCAGTGATCTCCGTAGCCTCTGCCGCAACTTCATCCCCGTACATCTTATCCACACAAATGATTGCATCCTTCCGATCTGATGGAATGGATAGGACTCCATGAGCCCTGGCATCTTCAAGATGTTGTAAGCATAGTGGGATCCTGCCTTGAACTTAGCCAGTGCTGGTCGTCCAAGGATTCCATTATACGGCAGGGGGAGTTCGACCACATGAAACACAACTTTCTCTGTCTTGTAGTTCAATTGCCCCCAAACGTCACTGACAACGTAATCTTACCCTTGGGACGGCTCCTACCGGAATTAACTCCTTCAAACATGCCGGTAACCTCAAGCTCTTCCTCTAATATCTGGAGTCTACTGATGACCTTTGGGGAAATCAGATTCAACCCAGCCTCGATGTCAACCAACATCTTTGTCACTTTGAGGTTGTGAATTTTTGGTGAGACCAACAATGGCAGGCACCCTACCGCAGTGGTGCAGCCAGGGTGATCCTCCTCGTCAAAGATGAGGCATGCGGGACCACTTGAGCGGCTTCTGAAACTCCGCTATCGGCTCCACGGAATTGACTTCACGTGCCCACTACTTAAGTTGGCGGTGAGAGGAATGTAGAGACGCACCCCCGTCAATGCACAGAGCATCAGTGGCCTTTTGGAACTCGTGCTCACTGGTTTCCTCTTCATTCCCTCCATCACTTTCCTCATTGCAATCCTCCTTCTCGTGGCCCTAGGCGGGTTTCCCTTTATTCCTAAAACCCATGTCGGGGCGGTTTTCTTCACCGCTCCATCCTTTCCACCAGTGCTATTCTGACCTTTCACCTTATCTCTTTTCTCATACTTAGCCCTCTGCTTCTTGACAAGCTGCTCAACTTGATGGCATTCCTGGAGATCATGGCCCTTAGTCCGATGGATTTTGAAGTAAGGGCCATCACTCTTCCCGGCCTTGTTGGTGGTTGCGGCCTCTCGACAATCGTTTTAGGGGGCAGTCACCTTGCCGGGGGCCTCAGCTTTTGCCTTCTTACAGGTACTAGTTGTGCTTGATCCTTCAATTTTCATCACTGTCTTATCCTTGTGCTTCTTACTGTGTTTCTTGTTCTTCTTCTTCTAACTAGTGGTCTCATCGTCATCCTCTGAACCAATGTCGACACCATCCTCTTCCCAAGGGAGCTTCCTCCACTCCACCTGAGCACACATGTCTACCAAAGTGTAAAGGTCCTTCATAGTCTTGGGCAACCGGACATTCATCTTTGAACATATCCGGTGATTGCGCATGTTAGACTGGAAGGCTGCTATCACTACTGTCGGGTGGATTTCTGGTATGTTTCTGTGGACTCGACTAAACCTCTGCATGTACTTTCGCAGAGTCTCTCCTTCCTTCTGCGGGAGCAACTGCAAATCGCTGGGCCGCCCTAGTTCTTTGTGGCTGCATGTGAAGGTGCCAACGAACTCATGACACAGGTCAACCAAAGATGAGATGGAGTTCATCGACAGATGCACTAGCGAAGATCTCACATTAGGCTTGAGTGCTAATGGGAAATAGTTGGCAAATGCCTTCTCATCTCTTCCTCCGGTTGCTTGAACAGTGATGGTGTAGATGCTCGAGAACTCTGGTGGGTTCAGCTTCCCATCATACTACTATGGAATCTCTGGCTTGAACGTGTGAGCAGACGACCAACAGACTTGTCGCAGCTGACGGGTGAAGGCAGAGCACCCCGCCTCAAAAGGCAAGTACCCGCCCCCATTGAGAGCTGGTTCATCGATGTTGGAGCCACTGCGCCCGTTGGGCTGGCAGTGGTCGCCGTGGCATTGCTCGATGGTGACACGCGCGCTCCCTCTGCCTGCCCTCCGGGTTGGCCTTGATGCGCTCGTGGGTCCGACGAAGCCATCGAGACATCGCCGAGCTCCGTGGATGCGTGGCCCCCGCGCTGGTGGTCGCGGTGGAGATTGCACCGCGGGGGTAGCGCCTTCGGCGCGACCAGCTGCGTGGGCCGCCATCGTGTCTTGGAGAGGCTGTGGCGAGCCAGCCTGCCGTGATCTCTTCGCATCGGTGAAACCAATTAGACTTTGGATGGTATCTCGGCACTTATCCATCTGATCGGCTACCGGCCGAAATTTCAGTAGCAGTTGGGCCGCGCCATAGCCTCCGAAGCAGTGCTTGGGAGTGATGATGACGTGGACCGCAGGGTCGATCGGCTCTTGGCGGTGCCAGTGGCTGTCGCGACATGCCCTCATCGTTGAGAGCCAGTCGCTTGGACAACGGGGTGACGAGGTGGAGGCGCTCGAGGGCGCAGCGGTTCCGTTGGGTGCAACGGCCGGGTCCGCCCGTCCTGGAGGTGGCGCAAGCTCCAAGGTCGCACCCGCAGCGGGGGTGGCCAGGGAGTTGCGATTCGCCCAGAGCGAGTGGCACCGCCAAGGCTGTGCCCGTCGGCTGGACGAGGATGTACATAAGGGGTGACCTCTCCGCCCACACCTCGTGGAACATGGTCGCCGGGGTATTACTAGTGCCGTTCTTCTCCAACATTTCCGGCCTCCATTTCGGCCGCGGGAGAGGCGGTGACGACGTCGCCTGCATCGACCACGTTCCCCGCCGCATCCGTGTTTCCGTGCACCCCCTCATGCCCTGCCGCGTCAGCGGACGCAGGCGGTGGAGCCTTTGAGTAGGACGGATGGGCCACAACACCGGACTTCTTCTTGGGCTCCATGGTTGATGGAGCCGAAGAAGGCAAAGCTGGCGATGAAGATGACGCGCTGCTTACACTCTCGGGTTCGTGCAAGTGATCCCCCTACCTGGCGCGCCAAATATGTCGTGGGATAACCACGACCACCTATGGGACAGAGATCCCTTTTGTTTCGGCAAGGGGATGGGCACGTTGCACAAAGAGCGGAGAAGCACGTCGGGGATCACACGAGAAGTTTTTACCCAGGTTCGGGTCGGCGCGAGGCATAAAACCCTACTCCTGCTTTGGTGGATTGATAGTGGAATGGTGGAAAATGGATGCGCCACTCTTGCCCGGCAGGGTTGCCTTGGGGTGAGAGTGGTCACGCGTATGCGTGTGTACGGGTTCAAATGGCTGAATCCTTTCTACGGTTGTCATGGGACTCCTTTTATAGGTTAAGGGGTCACCAAAGTTGCAAATTAGTGTTTTGAAGCTGATTAGATAGCAAACAATGCTATCATACCTAACTCTGCAGCTGATAGAGTGCATTAAAGGCACCGCTTAGTGTCACATCATAGCTTGTCTGGCAAGCCTTGCTGGGCTGTTTCGCCAGCTGCGTTCCGGCTTGCTTGACACATCTCTGGACGGGTGTCATTTGGTGGTTATTGTAGTAGGAGATAGCCGCTACGTAGCAAGAGCCGGCCACTAAGCCACCTTCGATCTTGACACCGCATTGACCAGTGATGGGCATTGCTGCGAGGTGGAGTTTTACCTTCGCGTGCCCCGGCAAGCCTGCCGAGGCGATCTTGGTGGCTTGCTGCCAGGGGAATCTGGCTCCTCGCCAGGCTCGCATGCCCGACAAGGATGGTTCTTCTTCTGGTGGTGTATTGCATCTTTGTTTAGTCTTGGTTGTCTAGATCTCCTTGACCAGCCCTTTGATTCCTCAAGGAGCTGATCTCTTCGTGTCTTGATCTGGTGCTTGGTGCTGCAAACTTGCCTTGAGCCTATGCACAGTTTGGGGCAAGTCGGTTACACCGACAGAGACACAATGAACAGGGCTTTCCCATCTACTATCAGCTATGGGATAGATTATACCTGCTTCCAGAAGCTTTAATATTTCAGTTCTTACCACTTCTTTCATCTTTGGATTTAAACGGCGTTGGTGATCAACAACGGGTTTAGGATCAGGTTCAATATTAATCTTATGCTGGCATATAGTGGGACTAACGCCCTTAAGATCATCGACAATATATCCAATAGCAGCTCGGTGTTTCTTCAGAATTTTCAATAATCTTTTTTCTTCTTGTTCTGAAAGGTTAGCACTAATAATAATAGGATATATCTTTTTCTCACAAGATAAGAATATTTCAAAGTGTCAGGAAATTTCTTAATTCAAACACATGATCACCTATAGGTGGAGGAGGACCTCCTAGAGTTTCAATAGGTAAGTTGTGCTTAAGCAAGTGTTGTTGCTCAAAGAAAATTCTATCTATTTTGTTTCTTTCATCCATATCCAGGTCATTTTCATGGTCTAACAGATATTGCTCTAAAGGATCAGTAGAAGGCACAACAATAGAAGCAAGAACAATTATTTCATCTTTACCAGGAATTTTTTATGAGGTTTTCTACTAAACTTGAAAAAATTGAACTCATGAGACTCATCACCAAAGCTAACACTGGCAGTTTGTTTGTGTATATAGTAGCATTGACGGTGGTCAAGAAAGGTCTGCCAAATATAATGGGAGATAAGTCATCTTGTGGGGTACCAAGAACTAGAAAATCAGTAGGATATTTTTGTTTTCACACACAGGACTTCAACATCTCTCACAATCCCAAGTGGTGTGATGGTTTCTCTATTAGCAAGTTTAATAGTAACATCGGGTGCTATGTCATTGATAATTTCTTGATAGAGAGTAAAAGGAATAGCACTTACGCTAGCACCTATGTCACATAAATGATGATAACAATTATCTCCTATTTTAACTGAGACAACAAGCATGCCTACAACAGGTCTATGTTTTTCTTTTCCATCGGGTTTAGCAAATCTAGCAGCTTGACCAATAAAGTAAATAACATGCCCATCAATATTATCGACTAAGAGATCTTTAACCATAACAACACTAGGTTCTACTTTAATTTGCTCAGGTGGTTTAGGTGCTCTAATATCACTTTTGCGAACAACAGTTGAAACCTTAGCGTGATCCTTTATCCTAATAGGGAAAGGTGGTTTTCAATAAAAGCAGTAGGCACAACTGGATCAACATTGTAAATGATAGTTTCTTCTTTAGCAACTACTGATTCTTTTATTTCTTCTTTAATAGGGGGATGATATTTAAACCACTTTTCTTTAGGGAGATCAACATGAGTAGCAAAAGATTCACAAAAAGAGGCTACTACCTCAGAGTCAAGTCCATACTTATTGCTAAACTTTTGAAAAGCATCGGTATTCATAAAAGATTTAACCCAATCAAACTTAAGCTTAATACTTGACTCTTTACCTTTGTCGAGTTCCCAATCTCCAGAGTTGCGTTTAATTCTTTCTAAGAGATCCCACCTGAATTCAATAGCCTTCTTCATAAAAGAAACGACACAAGAAGTATCAAGCATGGATCAATCATTATTAGAAAGCCAAGCATAGAAGTTCTGAATAATAATTTCTCTCGAGATCTTATGATTGGGGCATGAATATAACATTGACTTAAGCCTCCCCCAAGCTAGAGCATTACTTTCTCCTTCACAAGGCCAAAAATTATATATATAATTCCGATCACGAGGAACTAGATGCATAGGATATTTTTTTGGTGGAATTCCAATTTCAATCGATTCCAGTTCCAAGATCCAATATCATCGCATAGCCTATACCATGCCAATACCTTTCCCTTCAAAGTTAAAGGGAAAACCTTCTTCTTAGCTTCATCTCCGGGTAAACCTGCAAGCTTAAATAACCCGCAAATTTCATCCACATATATCAAGTGCATATCAGGATGTTCAGTTCCATCTCCTGCATAAGTATTAGCTAGCAGTTGTTCTATCATACCCGAAGGAATTTCATATTCAAAATTTTCAGTAGGTGTAGTAGGCTGAGGGGAAACTAATTATGCTTCCGCTCAAGGTGAATATACCCCGAACAAACCCCTCAAAGGATTGTTCTCCACAGTAACAAGTGACAATAAATTTCAGCACGTAATGATAATTTTTCCTTAGCATTTTTCACTTACCAAGAGCGCTTCACTCCCTGGCAACGTCGCAAAAAAAGAGTCTTGATGACCCACAAGTATTGGGGTTCAATCATAGTCCTTTTGATAAGTAAGAGTGTCGAACCAAACGAGGGGCAGAAGGAATGACAAGTGGTTTTCAGCAAGGTAATGTCAGCAAGCACTGAAATTGTCTGTAACAGATAGTTTGATAGCAAGATAATTTGTAATGAGCAAGTAACGGTAACGGTAAATAGTATGCAGCAAGATAGCCCAATCCTTTTGTGGATAAGGACATGCCAAAATGGTTTCTTATAATAAGCAAAGTGTTCTGGAGGGTACATGGGAATTTCATCTAGTCACTTTCACCATGTTGGTTTGATTTGTGTTTGTTACCTCGATGATATGATATGTGGGTGGACCGGTGCTTAGGTGATGTTCTGTGACACCTCGAGACCGATGCGCCAGGTGTCTTCCTCTTATTCACTGTCGTTGCCATGTCATCTGCTTGCGTGTTGCATCTTGCCATGTCATCATGTGCATGTCATCAATATGTTTCTTCAAAACTGGCATCCGTCCGTAGTTGCCCGATCCCATGTCCTCTCCGTTGTCCGTCCTGAGCCAGACACACTCGCACGCGCCCGTGGCACCTCTGAATATTTATTGTATAAGTGGCCAAAAAATCTTCTCGGAATAGGATGAAAGTTGGCGTGTGCTCTTATTATAGTGTAGGTAGACCGCCTGTCAAATTTTGTCGCATTCGGAGTTCGTTTGATAGCCCAACCGTTAAACCTATAGTGGCAATATAGTCGGACAAACGTCGGACGTTTTCGATCCCCGAAAACCCCGCCGTGCCTCTCTCTCTCTTATCTTTTCTCAGTACAAGGCCCTCTACATAGCCTACTAACCTCTTGTAGGCCCAACCTACCCCTTCCTCCGGCTGGAGCTGTCCGATCGACATCCGATGGCCCCGAACCCCCCTAGACCACAAACCCTAACAAATCTACTATATATGGAGACCCCCCTAGTCCATTTTGGTGCTCCCTGAGCCAACCAGGCGCCGCCACATCGCCAACCCCGCCGCCTCCAGCCACTCCCAAGCCGCCACCTCACGCCCTCCAGCCCCACATCCCTACTGGCCCGCCTGGGCCCAGAGCCAGCCCGCCCCGGGCCGCAACAGGCCCCGACCGAGGTCGTTCCCCGCGCCTGAGCACCCGCTCCCCTCGCGTGCCAGCTGCCCTGTCCAGCTCCTCCGCGTCGCCGCTTGACCCCGCCGCCTTCCTCCGCCTTCCTCGCCGCCGGGCGTCGCCGGAGCAGCAGCAAACAACACCACCGCCCCTGCCGTAGGCGCCTCGCGCTGCCGCCCCTTGCCTCTGCTGGAGTCGCGCCGTTACCGCCGCCCAAGAAGCTCCGCCATCCGCCGTGCCACCCGAGCCTCCCCTCGCCAGCCTCCTCCTCCTCGTCGCCGAAACCCTTGCCTCCAGCCGAATCCAGGCCGGATCCGCCGATCTGCCCGTCCCCGACTCGCCTCGGCCACCTGCAGCCACGCTGGCGCCACGGCATCGCCGGCCGCTGCTGCCCCTGCCTCTTCTCGTGCGGGCACGAGGAGCAGGACCGACCGCACCGGCCGCCCCATGGGCCCGGCTTCGCCCTAGGTCCAGCACGGCCCAGCCGGCCGGCCCCCCTCTGCCTACTGGGCCTCAGCCCACCTGGTGAGCGCCCCCACCAACCCTATCCTTCGCCCAGTGCGCTTCATATCTATTTCATGCTCGAACAATTTTTCCGTCAGAAAATTGGCTAAGTTTGTGAAATTCATACATTATGTGTGCATGTTTGAATGGTGATAACTTGGTGCTCGGTTGTCCAAATGGAGCTTATAATATGGGAAAATGTTCGTCTCTTGATGCTCTACATGATGGTGGTGTTTGCATTAATGTGAGGATGCATATGAACATGTTTATCTCTGTTGCAAGAGTGCTAACTATTTAAAACTGCTGAAATTTGTAATAACTTGCTCATTTGTCTTTTTCATATCTTTTTGTGTGATTTTTTTGAGCAACATGTCAACATGTGTTTAGAGCTATGTCATGTCATCTCTGCTATGGTGCAATCCACTTTTCATGATATGCCTTGTGGTCAGTGCAACAAGCTTGTTAAGTGACCTACTTGATGTTTGTTGACTTCTGTGACTTAGTAGAAAACTGCTAAGTCTGTATTTGTTATTTTTTATGCCATGTTTCCTTGATGCTACACTCATATCCATGCATGTTTTAGTATGTCCAATGATCATGTCTTGATGTCCATGTTATGCTCTATCCATCCATGCCCTAGTTTGCAAGTATGCCTGATGTAGCTTGTCGTTTTCATGCTCTCAAGTTGCTTTAAAATGTTTCTGTCAGCCTGTTATCAGCATGATCAATTTGGTGAAGCTTGTTATCATTAATCCATGCCTCCTATGGAGTTGTGCCAATGGAGTTATTTGGTGTATGCTATGTCTATTACATGTTCATGATCTTTTCTTACTTAGTAGAGTTGATATGCTAGTTATTTTGCGCCTCCGAAGGCAGCATCGTGATGATGTTTTTGCCTTCCCAGATTTTCACTAAGTTCGAGAATCAGCTATAATATGTTTGCTTCGTGTTTAGATGATTGCTATGATCCTGTTGCTACCATGTATATGTCATGAGTTGTTCCTTGACCTCCATGTAATGTTCTAGCATGCCATGCTTCTACTTTTCATGATCTTGCTGTGTAGATTAATTAATTCTTGCCTCCAACATGCCTTCATGATTATTTCAGCTCATGTATGCCCAGTTTTCCACTAAGTCATAAGCTGTGTAATAAAGTTTGCTTGTTGTGTTGATCATGTCGGATTACTCTTGATGCCTATTGTTATGACCCCGATCCTAAGTCACACCGATCTAGCATGTAACACATCATATCACTTTGCGGCCTCACGCACGGTATCCCCACGGGTGCCACCTTACCTGGCCCGGGACCGTTTGCGAATTTTGGCACACGTATATGATAGTGTCGCTAGCATCCATTTGACAGAGAACCCGGGCCGACATGACTAGTTATAAACCATAAGTGGCGCTAAATTACAGAGACATGCATACATGACCCAACAACGAACGTGTCAGTCATCAACGTATGAACCCAAGTCGTAGCAAGCTACAAGGACTAAAAGGAACAATGCGTGACATTTCCCCTAAGGGACAGACACAGGAACAAAGAAGGACACATGCCGGCCAGCCTAAGTGTTCCGGAGCAGCAACAAGCTACCAAGGCTCAGTGGAATCACTAGGAGGCATTTCCCTGTAAGATAGGCTACCAAGGGTAAACAACTAGGTGTCGGATCCCACACATACCAACCATTTCAATAACATACACACAATATGCTCGATATGTGCAAATACAACATGGCATGACAACAAAACTCTACGACTTAAAGTACTTTATTTAAGAGGCTCCGAAGAGCCATACATAACATATCCATATAGGTAGGGGTCACATGACCCAACACTCAAGTCATACAAACATACAAGAACATGCGGAAGCTAAACTTGTCTGAGTACAGAGAACTGGAAGGAAAGAAGGCTTGGTGTAGCATGACTATCTAGAGTGGCCCTTCACAGACTCAAGATTGCCACCTGGGCAGCAAGCTACTCGTCGACATCGAGGTCTATGTAGAAACCATCGGAAGGGGCAGTGTTCTCCTCTGCAACTGTTATTATGCAAACAGGAGTACAAAGGTACTCATCAAGACTTACATCAGAACCTATCATACATGCAACATTATCAACAAAGGTAGTGAAGTTTGTTGCAGCAAGCCAGCTTTGAATCTTGGATAATCTATACTACGTCTATCAGCAGTTTGAAAAGATGAGACAGCGCACACGAGTCCACTAGTCACCACAACAATACTCTACCGTGGATCCTCTCCCGTCATCCTACGAAAGGGCCATCCACGGCACACACACTTGTCTTGAGTCTTTTATGAGTAACCATTTACTTATCTATGAACTGTATATGCAACCATGTGGTCCTTAACCGTGGATGCGGCTATTCAACTAGATTGATAACCCTGCAGGGGTGTACTTCTTCACACATGTTTCCACCACTTAGCGTCTACACACGACATGTGCTCGGCAGACTTCAAGCGAAAGCTGACGTGGGTGTAGACCACGACCTAACAAACTACTCAAGTCTCTAGTCTAGGTTTATCACCTATTTGGGTTCCATCCGCAAGGAGATCTAGCCGGACTGTCGCTTACGGCCCCAAACGATGTGTACAGGGTTCCCGAGACACCAAACGGGCGACTCGGTACACCGTGCCACGTACCTGCCGCATCACAACCCACCCCAAGGGTCAGCGCTGCGCACGGCCTCTAGTATACTACAAACACCAGAAACTAATTGCAACTCCTGGACAGAGGACAAGGGCAATCAATAAGTCGAGCGAGGTCATATTTCAGGGCCCAATGCGTGGTAGTAGCTGATCTTGAATCACACATACAGATCTCAGTTCTTAGGGACGGTTCCAATGAAACAATCCACCATGTACTCCTACATGGCCTTCCAACGATACCTTTACCAAAACATATTCCACACTTCACTCTCATTACCAGACATAATCATTTCACTCCGGTCCATCACCCAGATGGACCAGACCTGAGACAACTCTAAGCATAGCAGGCATAGCATGGTAGGAACACATCAACATGGCTCAATCAACTCCTACACATGCTAGTGGGTTTCAACTATTTACTGTGGCACTGACAGGTCATGCAAAGGGATGGGGTTCAGCTACTGCAGCAAATAGCAGATGAAACATTGTTGTATTAATGTAGTAAAAGACAGCAGAAGCGAGAAGATGGGTTTGTATCGGAATGTTCGATCGGGTTGCTTGCCTGGCAGATTGGTCGAGTGGTACTGCCCTTCAACTGGATACTCGTGAAAATCCTCGGGAGCAGAACCTACCACGAAATACACACCGGTAACACAATCAATACATGGCAATATGCAACAATATGATGCATGCTAATGACATAGCAAGATGGATGTGTTTGAGTTAATCTAACTACAAACAGAAGAGTTTGAGCCTATTTGAACCAAAGATTCAAAGTTCAAACTCATTTGTGATCTTAAATAGTGCTTTATCATGTTCTGCACTAAATAGACAGTTAACTTGGTTAAACATGCATGAAACCAGTACATATGGATAGATTGGATTTTTTTATCATTTTTCATATATAAATCTTTTCCATCTGAGCTAATATTTACTGCGTCTGCATTAAGTCAGGTTGACGTCAGCGGGTCAACTGTGCGGTCTAGGTCAAACCTAACCAGTGGGACCCATAGGTCAGTGTCATAGTTAGGTAACTAACTAATTAGTGTTAGTTTAATCCTGATCTAGGTTTGACCACGGGACAGGGCCCACATGTCAGTGACCTAGGGGGTCAAATCCCCCGTCAACTGGGTCAAATTGCCGGCGTTTAGCCGCCGACGACGACCAGACGCGGCGGAGGGCGTCGGGATTCCTCCGACGATGACCAAAAGGACGGCGGAGGGCTCCTACGCGTTGCTGGAGGCAAGCCGCATCAAGTGGTGGTGGAGTTGGAGCTCAGGGTCGCCAGAAATGACGCCGGCGACGAGCCTTGCGGCTGCCAGAGTTCATGCAAAGCCGAACTGGTTGTTGCGGTGCTCGTGGAGGCGCGTGCATGGCTCCTACAGCATCTACGTGATGCGGTGAGGGTGTTGGACACAGTGGTGAGGTCATTGCGTGGTCGGAGCCACGTCGGCGGCGAGCAACTGCGGCGGCGCGTGCGGGCAAGCTTGAAGCAGTCGCTGCAGAGGGCGGCAGCGAGAACGAAGAGGATGGGGACGGTCAGTAGCTCACAGCGGAGACGACGATTGTCTTGGCGAGGTCGGAAGAGGTCGGAGATGAGCGAGACGGCGAAGGGGATCTCCAGCGGCGAGCGGCGAAGGCCAGGTCTTTGCGGGGGCTCCGGGGCAAGCGAAGGTGGCGGAGCTTCTGGACACGGCGGTGCGATGGCAGAACGGCGGTGGCTGCGAACTTCACTGTGGCGCGGGCGCATCAGCGTCGTCCATGGCATCCAGGGAGCAAGGGAGAGAGCAGGGGGAGTTAGGTGCCGTGGCGGTCGAGGCGACGACGTGGAGGACGTATGAGGCGTCGAGGCGGTGAAGTGGCGTCCAGATGGCAAGCAGCTGCCGTCGTGGCGAGCTGGCGCGTGCCGACGTCACCTGCCTGCCTGGCGGGGACGAAGCAGTTGGCTGGCGCGGGCCAGCACAGTGCTGGGCCGCCAGGTGGGCCTGCCAGGTAAGTGGCCTCTGGCCTTTCTCTCTCTCTCTCTCTCTCTCTCTCTCTCTCTCTCTCTCTCTCTTCTTTTCTATTTTGTTTTCTATTTTCTATTTTCTGTATTTGTTTTGTGGCTTTTCTAAAAAAATTATAAGCACTTCCAAAAATCATCGAACTACTCTTGCCCACTTTATAGAATATATCCAACAGGGAACATTTTGGTTTATGATTATTTCGGCATTTAAAATATTTTATAGCATTTAAATGTCCAAATGCAAATACCATATGATTTAATCTAGTGACCTTAGGATGTCCTAGAACATTTTGCACCATTTTTGTCAGAGGTTTAGGACCTAGGCAAAGATGATGAACATTTTAGAAGGGCATTTTGGGTACATTGAAAAGTATTTTAGTAAACCCTAGTTGGTTTCAAAGGTGCTGGGGGTTTATACCATCCCCATTTCAGGTTTCTGGAAAAGTTTATACATGATGCAACACTCTAGCTAGTCCTAATGCAAGCACTGACTAGGGTTGTGACAACCCACCCCCACTCAAAAGAATCTCGTCTCGAGATTCAGGGTCCGTCGGAAAGAGGGTGGGGTACTCAAGTCGAAGACGATCCTCCCTTTCACAAGTAGCTTCGTTCTCGGAATGGTGTGACCATTGAACCTTGAGAAACTTGATATTATGACGTCGTGTGGTATGCTCGGTTTGATCAAGAATATGAACGGGGTATTCTCGATATGTGAGATTATCTTGGCGATCAAGCGTTTCGTGGTCCACTCCGCGGATAGGATCCGAGAAGCAATGCTTGAGTTGAGAGACGTGGAAGACATCATGAACTCTGGAAAGATGCGGAGGTAGTTCCGGTTGGTAGGCAACTTCTCCTCGTTTGGTAGGAATGCGAAAGGGACCAATGTAGCAAGGAGCCAATTTTCCTTTGATACTGAATCGATGAGTTCCCTTAAGAGGAGTAACCGGAAGGTAAGCCTTATCGCCGACTTCGTAAGTGATTGCCTTATGATTGCGATCATATTGGCTCTTCTGACGAGATTGGGCTGTTTTCAATTTCTCACGAACGATGCAAACTTGCTATTCTGCTTCCTAGATCATGTCCGGACCAAAGAATTGTCTTTCCCCAGTTTCTGACCAGTTAAGAGGCATTCGACACCTTCGTCCAAAAAGAACTTGAAAGGAGCCTTGCCCAAGCTAGCTTGATAGCTATTGTTATAAGCGAATTAGGCGAATGGAAGAAACTTCTCCCAATCCATACCGAATGAGATAATAGAGGCTCGGAGCATATCTTCCAGAATTTGATTGACTCGTCCTACTTGACCACTTGACTGAGGGTGAAAGGCGGTGCTAAAGGAGAGACATGTTCCCATAGCATTTTGGAAACTTTCCCAAAATCGAGAGGTGCAGAGACTTCCACGGTCTGAGTTAATCTCCAATGGAACACCATGAAGAGATACTATCCGAGAGATATACAAGTCTGCTAGCTGGCTAGCGGTTATACTCTCTCGAACAGGCAGGAAATGGGCTACTTTGGAGAGGCGATCGATGACGATGAAGATAGCATTATTCCCTTTCCTGGTCCTGGGAAATCCGGTAATGAAGTCCATACCGATCTTATCCCATTTCCATTCAGGAATAGCTAAAGGTTGAAGGGTGCTAGCAGGCCGTGCATGCTCTGCTTTAACGCGACGACAAACATCACAGTTAGCAATGAACTGAGCGATTTCTCTCTTCATCCTAGTCCACCAGAACCTCGGGGGTAGGTACTGATAAATTTTGGTGCTACCGAGATGAATCGTGAGAGGAGATTCATGAGCCTCCTTAAGGATCAATTGTCGTAGATGTAGGTTCTTGGGAACCACTAGGCGGTTCTGAAAGAAGACAACCCCTTGATCATCCATAGAGAAACTTTTAGCAGCTCCGCTAGCAATGTTCTCTTGGAGTCGGGATATACCCTTATCACGTTTCTGGGCAGCTATGATTTGTTCTGTAAGGGTAGGTTTCGCCACCAAGGTAGAAAGGAATCCCCGAGGAACAATGTGAAGGTTAAGCTTACGAAATTCCTCGTGGAGAAGTGGTTGCCCTTGTTGTAACATCAGATTGTTACAATAAGACTTACGACTTAGTGCGTCAGCCATGACATTGGCCTTTCCCGGGGTGTCAGTTATCCCTAAGTCGTAATCTGTGAGCAACTCAACCCAACGTCTTTGCCTGAGATTCAAATCTGGTTGGGTGAAGATGTATTTCATACTTTGGTGATCGGTGAAAATCTCACAGCGATTACCAAGAAGGTAATGTCGCCATGTTTTGAGTGCATGGACTACAACTGGAAGCTCTAGATCATGTGTGGGATAGTTATCCTCATGTGGATGAAACTGTCGAGATGCGTAGGCAATCACTTGACGATCTTGGATGAGTATGCAACCTAGTCCTTTTCGCGAGGCGTCGCAGTAGATGATAAAGTCCTTGGAAAAATCTGGTTGTACCAGTACGGGAGCAGATGTCGGGCGTCTTTTCAGTTCCTGAAATCTGAACTCACACTGTGGGGTCCACTCGAACTTTTTATCTTTCTTGAGGAGTTCAGTTAGAGGTTTAGCAACCTTGGAGAAGTTCTCGACGAAGCGGCGGTAGTAGCTCGCTAAGCCAAAGAAACTCCTAACTTGCTTGACCGATTCAAGTGGAGTCCAATCAAGGACAGCCTGAACTCGCTCGGGATTGACAGCAATACCATTACCAGAGATTACATGACCTAGATAGGTCACTACTGGCAACCAGAATTCACACTTGGAGAATTTTGCATAAAGGCGGTGCTCTCAAAGTTTCATCAATACCAACCTTAGATGCTCGGCATGATCTTCCTTGTTTTTGAAGTAAATGAGTATATCATCGAGGTATATCACAACGAATTTATCCAAGTACTCCATGAAGATAGAATTCATTAGGCGAGAGAAGGTGGCTGGGGCATTGGTTAACCCGAAGGACATGACGGTGTACTCGTATTGGCCATAACGAGTAACAAAGGCCGTTTTAGGAATGTCCCCATTCTTGATATTGATTTGATGGTAGCCTAACCTCAAATCCATTTTGGAAAAGACTGAGGATCCAGAAAGTTGATCTTATAGGTCGTTGATCCTGGGGAGCGGATAGTTGTTCTTTATGGTGACCAGGTTGACGGGTCAATAATCAACAACCATCCGATCCATTCCATCCTTCTTCTTAACGAAGAGGACGGGGCAAGCCCAAGGAGAAGAACTAGGACGGATGAAACCCTTTTTCAAGGACTCATCGAGTTGTTTCTTAAGCTTAGCTAGTTCTAAGGGTGCCATCTTATAGGGTCTTCTAGAGATCGGAACAGTTCCTTGGACAAGATCTATCACGAACTCTACATCCCTGTTAGGTGGCACACCTGGCAGTTCTTCTGGGAAGACATCGGGAAGTCACGGACTACTGGGAAATCTTCGAGTTCTGGAAGAGGGCTGTCATTAAGGGAGTAGAGCTGACGCTTAGCCACTCGGGCCAAAACATTGACTGTCTTGCCTGATGGATGCGTAGGTTGAATAGTTCTAGTGTAGCAATCAATCTTAGCGTAATGAGCTGTCATCCAGTCCATACCCAAGATGATGTTTATGTCCGAGGACGTGAGAGCTATTAGGGATGCAAGAAAGACAAGTCTATCAGCAAGAATTCATTTCCATGGCTTACTCTAGAAGTTTGCCATTTAGAACCAGGAGTTTGAATTACCATGGAAGTGGGCATGTCACAAAAAGTCATACTATGCATTCGATCATAGCTCTCATATATGAACTAATGAGATGCTCCGGTATCGAAAAGAACAGTTGTCGGATGGCAGTTAACAAGGAGCGTACCAGGGATGATGTTAGGATCATCATAAGCCTCCTCAGCAGAGATATAGTTGACATGGCCACGTGCAGTGGTGACTGGCTTGACATAGGACACCTTTCCTGCTAGCTTACCATAGCTAACAAACCTTCCTGGCTGGTTTTGAGGACACTCTCGCATGTAATGGCCTGGTTCTCCGCACTTGAAGCATGTCACCGTGCCGGTGCGTGGAGCAGCATTGGCAGCTGGTCCACTGTAGGTCTTGGGTGGTACATACTGCTGAGTTGGGCAAGGCGCCTCATAGGATGGCCTCAGAGTGAACCTGGGTGGCAGAGCTGTGTTTGGAACCCACACCCAGCGCTTCTGAGCGCCAGAACCGGATGAAGAACCAAAATCTCGGGGATGCTTGCATGTAGCTTCATAATCAGTCTGGCCTGTCTCAGCACTGATGGCCTTGTTCACTAGCTTCTGGAAGGAGGTGCACTCGTGCAGTCGGAGATCACGGCAAAGCTCGGGGCTGAGTCCCTTGTGGAACCTCGCCTGCTTCTTGGCGTTGGTGGACACTTCTTCAGGAGCATAGCGTGCCAGGTTTCCAAACTCGCGGCTATATGCATCCACGGTTAGCCTGCCTTGGGTGAAATTGCAAAATTCATCCCGCTTGTGATCCATAAGACCTTACGGAATATGGTGTTCGCGAAAAGCCTCACTGAAGTCTGCCCAAGTGGTAATCTGGCCAGCCGGATACATAGCCTCATAGTTTTCCCACTAAAGGCTAGCGGGGCCCTCAAGATGATAGGCAGCGTAGGTGACCTTATCAGCTTCAGCTACGTTGGCAGAGCGTATCTTATGGGTGATACTGCGAAGCCAATCATCAACATCAAGAGGCTCAACAGAATGATGGAAGGTTCGTGGGCACATCATGATAAAGTCATTAATAGACGCCAAGTCATTCCTTTGGCGAAAGGCAGTGTCCTGTTCTATGCATTCCAGCTATCGGTTGGTCTCTCGTTTATTCCTTCCTGCCTCCAACATGACTTCAACCAAGGAGGGTGAATGAGGCAGATTCCCATCCCCAGCCCCACTGGCTTCACCCTGCTCCTGAACAGCAGGGGTGCTGCGGGTGTTCACCATCGTAGGAAAACAAAACAACAGTTTAGACAAGGATGGCAAAACTCTGGCATAGGAGTGCAGAATATAATGGATGACATGGAATGCTGAGATGTTCATCTGTACGACATTGTAATATAGAAACTGCCATATATACACCATTGGTCATACACACCATACATAGTTTAGTAAAAGCCCAGGCTAAAGTACAACTGCGATGAAAGATGATACATCTCATCAGAGGCATTCCAGGCTCCTATACATTATTTATCTACGCCTCCGGAACTCCATACACACTAAGTCATATTCCACAAGACACGCAGGATTGTGGAGATACAACTACTACAGTACTACTACTGCCACAGTCTAGCTCAGATGTCTCCATAGTGATCTTCATAAAGATTACCCACGTAGCCTAGAAGTGGAACATGATGATCTGGAAACTCCCGGTCACTTTGCGCTCGTGGACCATAAGGACACGAATGTGGCCTTGGTCCCACGGCTGGTGGAAAACGATGCCCACGTTGAGGTGTAATGCCTCCAACGCCGCGCCAGTCCATACGGTCTGGCAGACGGGACCGAACGGGGTACAAATCCCGCATATCAAGATACCCAGCCTGCACATTGGGTGCAAGCCCTGTCAGAGTGGCCCAGTGGTTGGCTTGAGTGTTGTATAGCTCCATCCGGAGGGCACGGACCTCATGGTCCCTAGCCTCCTGTATCTCTGTGGTAGTCTGAAGTAGCGGCTCCTCATGAGCGGCGTCAGTGTAAAGGCCGGTGTAGTAACCCTCCTCTCCAGGAAGTGAGGCTGGCATGTAACAGAACTCAGTGTTCATTAGCAAGGCATGCCTAGCCCGGATAATAGTCATCATCGACTAAGCGGCATCCCGCACGGACATCTCGATGGTAACCCCAAGTACATACGTCCAGTGGATGGGATCAGTAGCTCCGGGATATGAAGGATATATCCGGACTGTGCAAAGGTACGGGCTCTGGTTGAAATCACGATACTGGTCCTCTACAGTATACTCGGGATACCAACGATAGCCAGTATCGGTCATCACGCGGACCAACATGGTCGTGTGACCTAGCACATCGATGCACCGGGTCAGACGGACCACTTGATGAGGGGTGCGGCCAGTCATCTGAAACACGAAATAATGCAAAGGCATTAGAATTTTAGAAGAAATCGGGCAGCATAACAACTGTAAACGCTCAAAAAGGATTTTGAGACATCTTACAAATGATAGCATAGCCACTCAACAACATCACATCAAGGTTCCGGGTCCAACTAACAACATACCGGGGTGGTAGAAACTGAACTGAGGTTTGAAACCAACAATCCTAAGAGTCTACGGATTAGTAACACGTGAACCTAATAAAAGGATGAGAAGCCTAGTTCTTAACCCCCGTAGAAAGAAAAGGCTGAATTGGATCAGAAGGGCATAAGGTAAAGGAGTAAAAAGAACCTTACATTCCCTTCCACAATCAATTCCCCTATATATAACTAAAGTATTTCCAGACTCAACATCGACCAGTTTGGCTTGATGATCCTAAAGGCAGTCCGGCTCTGATGCCAACGCTATCAGGACCTCGATCCTAAGTCACACCGAGCTAGCATGTAACACATCATATCACTTTGCGGCCTCATGCACGGTATCCCCACGGGTGCCACCTTACCTGGCTCGGGACCGTTTGCGTATTTTGGCACATGTATATGATATTGTCACTAGCATCCATATGACAGAGAACCCGGGCCAACATGACTAGTTATAAACCAAAAGTGGTGCTAAATTATAGATACATGCATACATGACCCAGCAACGAATGTGTCGGTCATCAACGTATGAACCCAAGTCGTAGCAAGCTACAAGGACTTAAAGGAACAACGCGTGACATTTCCCCTAAGGGACAGACACAGGAACGAAGAAGGACACATGCCGGCCAGCATGTAGCAAGGAGCAGTAGCAAGCTACCAAGGCTTAGTGGAATCACTAGGAGGCATTTCCCTGTAAGATAGGCTACCAAGGGTAAACAACTAGGTGTTGGATCCCACACATACCAACCATTTCAATAACATACACACAATATGCTCGATATGTGCAAATAGAACATGGCATCACAATAAAACTCTACGACTCAAAGTACTATATTTAAGAGGCTCTGAAGAGCCATACAGAACATATCCATACAGGTAGGGGTCACATGGCCCAACACTCAAGTCATACAAATATACAAGCACATGTGGAAGCTAAACTTGTCCGAGTACAGACAACTGGAAAGAAAGAAGGCTTGGTGTAGCATGACTATCTACAGTGGCCCTTCACGGGCTTGAGATTGCCACCTGGGCAGCAAGCTACTCGTCGATATCGAGGTCTATGTAGAAACCATCGGAAGGGGCGGTGTTCTCCTTTGCAACAGTTATTAAGCAAACATGAGTACAAAGGTACTCAGCAAGACTTACCTCAGAACCTATCATGCATGCAAAATTATCAACAAAGGTAGTGGAGTTTGTTGTTGCAAGCCAGCTTTGACTCTTGGCTAACCTGTACTACGTCTATCAGCAGTTTGAAAAGATGAGACAACGCACACGAGTCCACTAGTCACCACAACAATACTCTGTCGTGGATCCTCTCCCGTCATCCTACGGAAGGGCCATCCACGGCACTCACACTTGTCTTGAGTCTTTTATGAGTAACCATTTACTTGTCTTTGAACTGTATAGGCAACCAAGTGGTCCTTAACCACGAACGCGGCTATTCGAATAGATTGATAACCCTGCAGGGGTGTACTTCTTCACACATGTTTCCACCACTTAGCGTCTGCACACGACATGTGCTCGGCAGACTTCAAGAGAAAGCCGACGTGGGTGTAGACCACGACTTAACCAACCACTGAAGTCTCTAGTCCATGTTTATCACCTATTTGGGTTCCATCCGCAAGGAGATCCGGCTCGGTGTCGCTCACGACCCCAAACGATGTGTACATGGTTCCCGAGACACCAAATGGGCGACTCGGTACACCGTGCCATGTACCTACCGCATCACAGCCCACCTCGAGGGTCAGCGCTGCGCACGGCCTCCAGTATACTACAAACACCAGAAACTAATTGCAACTCCTGGACAAAGGACAAGGGTAGTCAATAAGTCGAGCGGGGTCATATTTCAGGGCCCAATGCGTGGTAGTAGCTGATCTTGAATCACACATACAGATCTCAGTTCTTAGGGACGGTTCCAATGAAACAATCCACCATGTACTCCAACATGGCCTTCCATCGATACCTTTGCCAAAACATATTCTACACTTCACTCTCATTACCAGACATAATCATTTCACTTCGGTCCATCAGCCAGATGGACCAGACCTGACACAACTCTAAGCATAGCAGGCATAGCATGGTAGGAACACATCAACATGGCTCAATCAACTCCTACACATGCTAGTGGGTTTCAACTATTTACTGTGGCAGTGACAGGTCATGCAAAGGGATGGGGTTCAGCTACTGTAGCAAATAGCAGTTAAAGCATTGTTCTATTAATCCAGTAAAACAGAGCAGAAGCGAGAAGATGGGTTTGTATCGGAATGTTCAATGGGGTTGCTTGCCTGGCAGATTGGTCGAGTGGTACCGCCCTTCAACTGGATACTCGTGAATATGCTCGGGAGCAAAACCTACCACAGAATTCACACCAGTAACACAATCAATACATGGAAATATTTAACAATATGATGCATGCTCATGACATGGCAAGATGGATGTGTTTGATTTAATGCAACTACAAACAGAAGAGTTTGAGCCTATTTGAACCAAAGATTCAAAGTTCAAACTCATTTGTGATCTTAAATAGTGCTTTATCATGTTTTGCACTAAACAGCAAGTTAACTTTGTTAAACATGCATGAAACCAATACATATGGATAGATTGGATTTTTCTGATCATTTTTCATTTATAAATCTTTTCCATCTGAGCTAAGGTTGATTTATTATGATTTTTTGAAGTTTTGAATATTTTCTGAAATAAATAAATCATTTCTGATTTATTTAAAATCCAGAAAATATTTACTGCGTCAGAATTAAGTCAGGCTGACGTCAGCGGGTCAACTATGCGGTCCAGGTCAAACCTGACTAGTGGGACCCACTGGTCAGTGTCACAGTTAGTTAACTAACTAATTACTGTTAGTTTAATCCTAATCTAGGTTTGACCATGGGGCAGGGCCCACATGTCAGTGACCTAGGGGGGTCAAATACCCCGTCAACTGGGTCAAATCGCCGGCATTTATCCGCCGGCGATTACCATACGAGGTGGAGGGCTTCGGGATTCCTCCTCCGGCGACCAAAAGGATGGCGGAGGTCTCCTACGCGTAGCTGGAGGCAAGCCGTGTCGAGTGGTGGTGGAGTTGGAGCTCAGGGTCGCTAGAAACGATGTCGGCGACGAGCCTTGCAGCTGTCGGAGTTCGGGCAAAGCCGAATACATTGTTGCGGTGCTCGTGGAGGCGCGTGCAGGGGTCCTACATCATCTACGCGGTGTGGTGAGGGTGTTGGACACGACGGTGAGGCCGTTGCGTGGCCGGTGCCACGTCGGCGGCGAGCAACTGAGGCGGCGAGTGTGGGCGAGCTTGAAGCAGTCGCTGCAGAGGGCGGCAGTGAGAACGGAGAGGATGGGGACGGTCAATAGGTAACAGCGGAGGCGACGATGGTCTTGGCGAGCTCGAAGGAGGCCGGAGCTGAGCGAGACGACGAAGGGGATCTTCGGCGGCAAGCAGCGAAGGCGAGGTTGTTGCGGTGGCTCCGGGGCGAGCAAGTGCTCGGGGCTCAGTCTGCTCAAAGAGGCGGACGGTGGCGGAGCTTCTGGACACGACGGTGCGACGGCAGAATGGCGGTGGCTGCGAGCTTCACGGTGGCGCAGGCGTAGCAGCGTCGGCCATGGCGTCTAGGGAGCGAGGGAGAGAGTAGGGGGGAAGTGAGGTGCCGTGGCGGTCGAGGCGACGACGTGGAGGACGTGCAAGGCATCGAGGCGGCGTCCAGACGGCAAGCAGTCGCCGCCGTTGCGAGCTGGCACGCGCCGGCATCACCTGTCCGCCTGGCGAGGACAAAGCAGCTCGCTGGCGCGGGCCAGCATAGTGCTGGGCCTACCAGGTAAGTGCCCTCTCGCCTTTCTCTCTCTCTCTCTCTCTCTTCTTTTCTATTTTGTTTTCTGTTTTCTATTTTCTGTATTTGTTTTGTGGCTTTTCTAAAAATGCATAAGCACTTTCAAAAATCATCAAACTACTCATGCCCACTATATAGAATATATCCAACAGGGAACATTTTGGTTTATGATTATTTGAGCATTTAAAATATCTTATAGCATTTAAATGTCCAAATGCAAATACCATATGATTTAATCCAATCACCTTAGGATATCCTAGAAAATTGTCCACCATTTTTGTGAGAGGTTTTTGACCAAAGCAAAGATGATGAACATTTTAGAAGGGCATTTTGGGTACATTAAAAAGTATTTTAGTAAACCCTAGTTGGTTTCAGAGGTGCTGGGGGTTAATGCCATCCCCATTTCAGGTTTCTGGAAAAGTTTAAACATGATGCAAAACTCTAGCTAGTCCTAATGCAAGCACTGACTAGGGTTGTGACACCTATGGACCTGATTCTTGTTGTTATTAGAAGCTTATAATCTGCTCTTTGAGTTCATGCCATGCTTATGCCCATCTTGTTAGTGTTTCATGTTGTTTTGATGTCAACTATATGCCTACTTGCTGTTTTGGACAGTTTGTGCTTCAAACTAGTTCCATGTGTATGTGATGAACCGTTGCTCCGTTTGGAGTATGCTCTATATGAAACTTGCATGTTTTTGCATGTAGATGCATAATATCATGTTGTATACCTGTTTGGAGTGTGTTTGCTTGATGTTTGGATGTGTTTTGTATCAATGACATGCTTGACTTGTTTTGCTCATATCTTCTAGGCCGTAGCTTCGAATTAAATGAACATTATATGTAACTTGACTAGAATTTCGAGGAGATCATCATGGTGCATCTTAACTGGCTGTTTAACAACTTCAACTTAATTTCTGTTCAGTTCTGGACCAATTTCGAAAATTGCATATGAAGACTTACCGGAATTGTTATATGTTGTTTTCGGCCTCATTTAAACTTGCTTCGTGTGTTGATCTTATGTGTTGCGTCCCTTGCCATGATTTGCATCATGTAGACTTGTCATGCATCATATTGGTTGAGCATCTTGTCTTGATTATGTGTTGTGTGTTTACCATGTTGTTTGCATCTTTCTGGTTGTGCTTCTTCTCGTTAGTTCCTATTTGGTTCCGATCGTGAGGATTCGTTCGGCTACACTTGGTTCATCTTTGTGGCTTCATCTTCTTCATGGACTCGTTCTTTTTCCCTGCGGGATCTCAGGCAAGATGACCATCACCTTGGATACCTTTACTACCATTGCTATGCTAGTTGTCTCGATGCTATCGCTATATGTCGCGCTACCTATCTATTTGTTGTCAGCCTCTAATTGTTGCCATGAAACACCCTCTAACCTTTGACACCATCCCAGCAAACCGTTGTTTGGCTATGTTACCGCTTTCTCAGCCCCTCTTATAGAGTTGTTAGTTGCAGGTGAAGATGAAGATTGCTCCATGTCGAACCTTGGTTTTGGAATATCACAATATGTCTTAATTAAATTAGTGCACCTATATACTTGGCAATGGGTGGAAGGCTTGGCCTTTTGCTCGGTGTTTTGTTCCACTCATGCCTCCTTCAGAACCGATAAACTGGTGTTATGTTCCTTGATTTTGCGTTCCTAACTCGGTTGGGTATATGGGGACCCCTTGACAGTTCGCTTTGAATAAAACTCCTCCAACAAGGCCCAACTTTGGTTTTAATTTGCAACATAATAAAAAATTAATTAATGAATGAATTTGCATAGGGAGTGAGCGCTACCCGAGGATTCTTTCCACATACAGGGGGGCCAGTGCTGATGGTGTTGGTCCCAAACGGGGAGACTGTGAGGCCGCCCCGGGGAAACTCGAGGTATCTAGTATACATGTAGGTTGACCTATCCGGACGTGGCCTGAGACAAGATATGCGCGGCTACTATCAGGATTTCGGCACGCCGGGAGGTCTTGCTGGACTTGTTTTACCATTGTCGAATTGTCTTGTGCACCGGGATTCCGAGTCTGATCGGGTGGTCCCTAAGATAAGGGGTTTTTACCTCTGCTGATCGTGAGAGCTGGTGATGAGCTAAATTGGGACACCCCTACGGGGTTATGATCTTTCGAAAGCCGTGCCCACGATTATGTGGCAGATTAGAATTTGTTAATGTTTGGTTGTAGAAAACTTGTCAGAGGATCCAAAATAAAATACACAACCGTGTGCGTAACCATGACCGTCTCTTTTCATTTTGAGAAGAGAACATGGTGGGGTTATGTTTGACTTGTAGGTAGCTCAAGATCTCTTAGCGATCATTACTAGTTTGCGACCGTTTGCGTAGATGCTCATCTTATTCTTGTACTCGTAATTTAGCCACCACATATTGCTGGGCCGCTGCTGCAACCTCACCACTTAACCTCTCCATACCCATTGAGCTTTGCTAGTCTTGATACCCATGGTTATGGGATTGCTGAGTCCTCGTGGCTCACAGATACTACAACAAGAGTTGCGGGTGCAGGTTTCCGATGACTTGACGTGAGAGCGATGTTTACTTGTGTTAGAGTTCTTTCTTCTTCTTCGTTAGTCTTGGGATAGGTTCCTGGTCGGTAGCATGGGATAGCACGATGGATGTCATGTGCTTTTCATGTTTTCATCCGTAGTATGATATCTTGTATATGTTGTGTTGTATTCATGTGGATTTGTATGACTTGTATGTATCCCCATCTATGTATGTAATGGTACGATGTAATGATATCCATCTTGCTAAGCGCCCGAAATGCGGTTGTGCCTCAATCACAAGTTTTATCAAGTGATCGAGATAGAATCATATTTTGGGCGTGACTAGTTGGTATCAGAGCCTCGATCGACCATAGGATCCCCCTTGATTGATTGTAGTCTGGCCGTTGTCGAGTCTAGAAATAAACTATTTTGGAGTCTAGTTATATCGAAGAGTAGGAATTCTTTTTACTCCCCAGCCCCTTCGTCGCTCTGGTGAGGAATCTTGATGTAGGTGTTTTGAATTACTCCTCTTCCCCTTCAATTTTTTTTAGGATCACACAGTTAGATTTCGTTCCTTGCGATGTCAGATCTTTTTCACCGGGTGCAATTCTTATCAAGTTGATTCGACCCTCTTCATCTTTGAAAAATCAATCCTCAATTCTTCCAACCGATGTTGTTTCCCCATTTGGAGTGGTCTTTCTTTTCCCACCCTCCCACCCTTTTTTCTTCTCGGAGCCGGAGTCCTTAATCGAGTATCCATCCTACTCGTGTGAATGCTTTGCTTTCTTTCCTCAATTGTTTCAACTGGTAAATTCTTATCGGGTTCATCATCCTTCATCTCTTTTCTTCTCCAATGAATTCTCCACTCGTTCGACATTCTTCATCTCTTTTCTTTTACGGTGGTTCCAATTCAATTCAAGTATTCGGTGTTGTTCATATTCTTTCCGTTAGCTAAAATATTTCCCCTTGCTCGTTTGCCTATCGTCATTTAATTGTTCCATAGTTCCGAAGACATCTCAGGATATTCGTCTGTGTTCCAATTAATTCGAGGTTGTCACCATATTCGAGTGTTTCAATTGTTCTGTTGCATCATCTCCTTTTCAATCCTTTCCAACGGTGGTTTTTCTTTAGTGTGCCTAACCCAGAGGTCTTTTCCCAGGATCTTACCTGACTCTTCTAGTTATTTTCGGAGTTATTCTCAAATTCTTTTCAAAGTGTGACGTAAGAATGGATTCCATCAGTCATATGCCTTCTCCAAGATCGTTTTCGAATTCTTTTCATGTTTGATTCAACTTTTTCTCTTTCATTTGCCCGGAGTATCTCAATATTTTTGGTTCTGTTTCTCGTCGTCATTCTTATCATTTGAAGACCGAAGAAGAGTTTTACTCTAAATCGTGTCCGTTCTCTCGACTATTCGTCGTTTAGCTTAATGCTATCCCCACAAATTATTCCGATCGTCAATATTTTTTTCACCTAACCATCCGAAGTATTTCGTGAATTCTTTCCATT
Organism: Secale cereale; assembly: GCA_902687465.1. Lineage (NCBI taxonomy): Eukaryota > Viridiplantae > Streptophyta > Magnoliopsida > Poales > Poaceae > Secale > Secale cereale. Next base: position 286,020,619 of record LR738709.1, read on the forward strand.
GTGTTCCTCCGAAGGCCATCATTTCAGAAGATTTCTTCGTTCTCAGTTTTCAACTTCGTCCTCCAAATATTCTCAATTGATGTCTCTTCGTTCGTCTCTATATTCTTCGGTGCTTCTTTCAAGTGTTCTTTAATCAGTTCGTGATCTCTTCGTTCTCTTGTATCTAAATTCCCCAAGTGCTTTATTCTTCCCGGCGATTCATTCTCTTGTATTCACTCAATTTCAATTCCTTACGATGGTCTGTCTTTTTTCATCACTCGGTTCCAATTCTTATGGTGGTTCGTTAAAGAATTCTTTTCCTTTAATATCACATCAATTCATTCTTTCTTTCCAACCCTACTGGTGGTTCATGAAGACTTTCTCGAGTTTTGCACTATATCCCTCTTTAATCAATTTCAACCGAATAAGTGGTATGCAAATCCATTGCTTCTCATCAAATTTAATTGGTGGAGGATAAGCATAACATAATTCTTATTCTTTTTCATCAAGTTGATTTAATCCCTTCATTCAGAGTTTGTTCAGGATGAATAAATTCTAATCCAAAGTGATTCACCCTTTCTTTTCCGGAGTTCAAATTTTCTCGGCTATCTTGTCGAAACCTCCATCTAAATCATCGCAAGGCTTTATTCTTATTCTTGCATCCTTCACTTCTATCATCATCCTCTTGTTACCAGAGTTCTTCATGGTGGCCCATCATGATTTAATTCTTTCTTCAAGTGTTCATCAAATTCTTGTGAATCAGCTCAAGTATTTATTCTTCTTGCACCTCGAGATGCAAATAATTCTCCGTATTCTTTTGAAATGGAGTTTTGCATTTCTTCCTTCACCTCATATATTCAATCTTTTCGTTGTGGCGTAATTCACCTTAAGTTTGAGATGGTTACATAAGTCCACGCAAATCAAATCTTTTGTTGTTGATTCTTCAACAAATCCGTTCAAGCCTTTCTTTTAAAGATGCTCTTTTAATTCATTGTCGTACAAGTTGTCATCTTTCTTCTCCGTTCTTTTCATTCCACTATTTCAATTCTTCCGGAGGCATTACATTCTTCCTCTTGTCAAGTATCGTTCCATCTTCTCAAGTTCATATTCCTTCCATGTTCAACAGGTGTACTATTCATTCCATTTTCAGCCGGATTGCTGCCCAAATTCCTTCGTTCGAATTCCTATTCTATCTCTTATTAGCCGAAGTGGTTTCGAATTCATTCGTATTACTTTAATTCTTGTTTCTTATCATTCAACCTTTGGTTCTCGTCGTGTTTTTTGTTCCTCTTTTGTAACGGAGCTTTTGAATCTCGTTCATCTTCGTGGTGTTCTTTCTTTCAAGTTGTTCAACCTCTCAAGGTTCTTTGGTTTCTCCTTCTTCCTTTTCCTCTTCTGTCTTATTCCTAAGATCTCGAGACGAGATCTCTTGTTAGTAGGGGAGTGTCGTGACACCCCGAGACCGATGACCGTCACCTTGGATGCCTTTACTACCATTGCTATGCTAGTTGTCTCGATGCTATTGCTATATGTCGCGCTACCTATCTATTTGTTGTCAGCCTCTCATTGTTGCCATGAAACACCCTCTAACCTTTGACACCATCCCAGCCAACCGTTGTTTGGCTATGTTACCGTTTGCTCAGCCCCTCTTATAGCGTTGTTAGTTGCAGGTGAAGATGAAGATTGCTCCAGGTCAGACCTTGGTTTTGGAATATCACAATATCTCTTAATTAAATTAATGCACCTATATACTTGGCAATGGGTGGAAGGCTTGGCCTTTTGCTCGGTGTTTTGTTGCACTCATGACGCCTTAAGAACTGATAAACCGGTGTTATGGTCCTTGATTTTGCGTTCCTAACGCGGTTAGGTATATGGGGACCACTTGACAGTTCGCTTTGAATAAAACTCCTCCAGCAAGGCCCAACTTTGGTTTTAATTTGCAACATAACAAGAACTTAATTAATTAATTAATTTGCATAGGGAGTTAGCGCTACCCCAGGATTCTTTCCACATACAGGGGGGCCAGTGCTGATGGTGTTGGTCCCAAACGGGCAGACTGCGGGGCCGCCTCGGGGAAACTTGAGGTATCTGATATACCTTTAGGCTGACCTATCCGGACGTGGCCTGAGACGAGATACGCGCGACTACTATCAACGTGTCGGCACGCCGGGAGGTCTTGCCGGACTTGTTTTAACATTGTCGAAATGTCTTGTGCATCGGGGTTACGAGTCTGATTGGGTTGTCCCTAAGATAAGGGGTTTTTACCTCTGCTGATCGTGAGAGCTTGTGATGGGCTAAGTTGGGACACCCCTGCAGGGTTATGATCTTTCGAAAGCCGTGCCTGTGGTTATGTGGCAGATTGGAATTTGTTAATGTCCGGTTGTAGAAAACTTGTCAGAGGATCCGAAATAAAATACACAACCGTGTGAGTAACCGTGACCGTCTCTTTCATTTTGAGAAGAGAACATGGTGGGATTATATTTGACTCGTAGGTAGCTCGGGATCTCTTAGCGATCATTACTAGTTTGCGACCGTTTGCGTAGATGCTCATCTTATTCTTGTACTTGTAAGTTAGCCACCACATATTGCTTAAACGCTGCTGCAACCTCACCACTTAACCTCTCCATACCCATTAAGCTTTGCTAGTCTTGATACCCATGGTAATGGGATTGATGAGTCCTCGTGGCTCACAGATACTACAACAACAATTGCAGGTGCAGGTTTCCGATGACTTGACGTGAGAGCGATGTTTACTTATGTTGGAGTTCTTTCTTCTTCTTCGTTAGTCTTGGGATAGGTTCCAGGTCGGCAGCCTGGGATAGCAGGATGGATGTCGTGTGCTTTTCATGTTTTCATCTGTAGTCGGATGTCCTGCATATGTTGTGTTCTATTCATGTGGAGTTGTATGACTTGTATGTATCCCCATCTATGTATGTAATGGTACGATGTAATGATATCCATCTTGCTAAGCGCCCGAAATGCGGTTGTGCCTCTATCACAAGTTTTATCTAGTGATCGACATAGAATCGCCTCTTGGGCGTGACATGTTCTTACTTGAACAATCCTCCTTATTATGATTAACCCCCTCGCAAGCATCCGCAACTACGGGAAAAGTATTAAGATAAAATCTAACCATAGCATTAAGCATTTGGGTCCAAATCGGTCCCGTACGAAGTAGTGCATAAACTACGGTTTAAGCTTCTATCACTCTAGCAACCCATCATCTAATTACTACTCCATAATGCATTCCCTTAGGCCCAAATATGGTGAAATGTCATGTAGTCGACGTTCACATGACACCATTAAGGGAATCACAACATACATATCATCGGAATATTGAACACATATCAAGTTCACATAATTGCTTGCAACATGATTTCTCCCGTGACCTCAAGAACAAAAGTAACTACTCACGAGTGATAAACATGCTCAAGATCAGAAGGGTATTAAATAGCATAATGGATTTGAACATATAATCTTCTACCAAATAAACCATATAGTAATCCACTAAAAGATGTAATCAACACTACTAGTCACCCACATGTACCAATTTGAGGTTCTGGTACAAAGATTGAACAGAAAAGATGAACTAGGGTTTGAGAGGAGATGGTGCTGTTGAAGATGTTGATGAAGATTGGCCTCCACAAGATGAGAGGGTTGTTGGTGATGACGATAGCTTCGATTTCCCTCTTCGGGAGGGAAGTTCCCCCGGTGGAATCACTCCGCCGGAGGGCAAAAGAGCTCCTGCCCAAGTTTCGCCTCGAGACGGAGGCGCTCCATCCCGAAAGTCTTCCCCTTATTTTTTCTAGGTCAAAATGACTTATATACTAGAAGATGGGCACCGGGGGTGGGCCGAGGAGGGCACAACCCACCAGGGCGCGCCTACGGGCCCTGGCGCGCCCAGGCGGGTTGTTCCCACCTAGTGGATCCCCTCTAGTACTTATTTGGTCCAATAATTCTTGAATATCCCATAAAAAATCTTCGTGAAGTTTCAGCTCATTTGGAGTTGTGCAGAATAGGTGGCCTGACGTAGCTTTTTCAGGTCAAGAATTCCAGCTACCGTTATTCTCCCTCTTGATGTAAGCCTTGCATATTATGAGAGAAAAGGAATTAGAATTACTCCAAAAGGCATTATTATGCATACAAACATTATAAATAACAGTAGGAAAACATGATACAAAATGGGCGTATCACTAGACTGACAGAAGTTTAAACCCTAGTTTATGTGTTATTCCGTAAGGGGCTGATTTGGATCCATATATTTCACGTTATGGTTAGATTGATCTTAATTCTTCTTTCGTAGTTGTGGATGCATGCGAGAGGGGGTAATCATAAGTGGGAGGCTTGTTCAAGTAAGAAAAGCTCCCAGGCACTGGTGCACCCACGTATCAAATTATCAAAGTAGTGAACACGAATCAAACAAACATGAGGAAAGTGACTAGATGAATTCTCATTTGTCCTCAAGAATGCCTTGCTTGTTATAAGAGAAATTTCTGGACTGTCCTTTGCTATAAAAAGGATTGGGCTACCTTGCTGCACCTTTATTACAATTGCTACTTGTTGCTCGCTACAAATTACATTGCTATCAAACTACCTATTACCGATAATTCCAGTCCTTGCAGAAAATACCTTGCTTGTCATTTCCTTCTGCTTCTTCTTGGGTTCGACACTCTTACTTATCAAAAGGACTACGATTGATCCCCTATGCTTGTGGGTCATCAAGAATATATTCTACCACCATTGTCGGGGAGTGAAGCGCATTTGGTAAGTGGAATTTGGTAAGGAACATTTATATTACATGTTGAAATTTACTGTCACTTGTCACTATGGAAAACAATCCTTTGAGGGGTATGTTTGGGGTATCTTCACCTCGACCGAAAGAACAAATAGTTGCCCCTCGACCTACCGAACCTACTGAAAATATTTACTATGAGATTCCTTTGGGTATGTGAGAGAAACTGCTAGCTAATCCTTTTGTAGGAGATGGAACAGTACATCCTGATATGCACCTAATTTATGTGGATGAAATTTCAAGATTATTTAAAATTGGAGGTTTATATGAAGATGGAGTTAAGAAGAAGGTATTACCTTTAACTTTGGAGGGAAAGGCATTGACATGGTACATGTTGTGTGATGATATTGGAACATAGGACTCGAACCAGTTGAAATTGGAATTTCATCAAAAGTTTTACCCTATGCATCCGGTTCATCGTGATCGAAATTATATATATAATTTTTGGCCTCGTGAATGATAAAGTACCGCTCAAACTTAGGGGAGGCTTAAGTACTTGATGCACTCATGCCCCAATCTTGAACCCTCAAGAGAAATTATTATTTAGAATATTTATACTCGGCTTTCTCATAATGATCGTTCGATGCTCAATTCTTCTTCTACCGGTTCTTTTATGAAGAAAACTATTGAATTCAAGTGGAATATTTGGAAAGAATTAAATGCAACTCTAAAGATTGGGAGTTCGACAAAGGTAAAGAGTCATGTATAAATCTTGAGTTTTATTGTGTTAGATCTTCTGTGCAAACCGATGCTTCTCATAAGTTTAGTACTAAATATGGACTTGACTCTGAGATAGTAGCTACATTTTGTGAATCTTTTGCTACTCATGTTGATCTGCCTAAGGAGAAGTGGTTTGAATACTTTCCACCTATTAGAGAAAAGATAGAAGAACTCGTTATAGTTAATGATGAAACTATCATTTACAATGTTGATCCAGTTATGCCTACCGCTTATATTGAGAAACCTCCTATTCCCATTAGGATTAAGGAACATGCTAAAGCTACAATTGTGGTTAATGAAAGTAATATTAGAACACCTAGAACCTCTGAACAAGTTAGAGTTGAACCTAATATTGCTATGGTTACAGATCTCTTGGTTGATAATATTGATGATCATGTTATTTACTTTTGTGATGCTAGTGTAAGAATTGCTAAACCGGATCGACGTGACGTTGTGATGGTTTGACCTCCCTACCCCTCTACGATTGCTACCCGTCCATTTTGTGAGATAAAATCGTTGGAAAAGCCCCACATCTATGCTAGAGAAAAACCCGAAAGAAGATTGCACGTTATCCACTTCTCGCCCCAACTGGTCGTCTTCATCTTCAGATCTCTTTCTAGCCAACCCGAGCCCCCAACTCCTTTCTCGCCCCCACCGGCGACCTCACGGCCTTGTTCCGCACACCACACTTGCCCCACACCCTATCTCTCAACCCGAGGCCACAGATCCAGCAGGTGTCCGTCGTCAAGGGCTTCGAACGCCATGATAGGAGTCCCCCTCGTCTCCTTTCTGTGCCACCAGGAGAGGACCTCCTTCCGACCAACCTCCACAGTGCTACCGCGACCAAATCCCTACCCCGCGGCATCCCCCAGCCACCACCAGCCACTGCGACCGAGCTGGCAGAAGTAGGAGATCCGTCCGCATCACCCTCTCCTCCAAGATGGTGGCATGTAGAGACGGGGTGGGGACATCACGTACACCAACAGGCTCGTCAATTTCGGCATGGAGGATGAGCAGATCGAGCATGACAGAAGCTGAGGAGGGTCACCTCTGCCTCATTGTGCATGAGATGTCGCCTCTCTTTCTTCATGGATTGAAGGAAGCAGCAGTGCGGATCCCATCTCCACTCATGATCAGCTGTGCGAAGCCCATCCTCCCGTTTGTGGAGCCAATCCTCGGTTTGGCTGTTTTCTACGGCTCCCTCCGCCACGACTTCCTCGCACATGTACGCTCTCCACCTTATTGGCCTATTCTTCCGTTCTATCAGGCACGCGATGGAACGTCTGACCATCTTTGGCCAGCAGCACAGATGTGAGAGGAGGTCTCCAGCCACAATAGCTATAGCCTAAGGTTTAGTCTAATCTTAATCCCACCAGTTTCTCCATGGGCTATTCCATTAGTGATCATGATAGATTCCATCAGCCCTCATTATTTGGATAGATAATGTGCTACTATTGGATTTTTCACGTTGTCTGCCTCTTCACATGTGACATCCTCTTTTTGGACTATGATTAGGTTTTGTACTTGGGGAGGGGTCGCCTCTGTAGGTGCAAGAGGGATGACAGCGGGATGCGCTGCGGTGAGGCTGCGGAAGGAACTGGGTGCAAGGCCTTGCCGTCGCGGCCATCTTCGGTTACCAGATGTGGTCGGCAGTTGTGTTGGTCGAGGCCTCTGGATGGCCTAGTGTTGTTGTTGGAATTTTTGCTAGTAGGCCTTTGGCCCAAAGCCCAACTAAAATTCTGAAATTCTCTTGGCCCATTCATGCACACATGTGAGTGGAGTGAGTGAGGCTAAAGTTTAGTCCCACCTCATAAGTTGAGGGAGAGTTGCACCTCTTTATAAGGTGAGCTCTTCTACCACTTGTATGAGCATGAGAAGAGGAGACCTACACGCGCGCTCCTCCTCCTCGCTCGCCACGCCACGCCATGCCATGCCTCGTCACGACGCGGCGCGCTGCGCCGCGCCGCGCTGCGGTTTGCGGGATTGAGCCGAGCCGAGGACAGAGCTATGCACGTTGTCTATATTTTTGCTGCTCAGGATAGTCAGGCAGGCGTCTACCCTAGCCGCCGCCGCTTCGTATAGTTTCTCACCACCGTTCCAGATCATTGCGCCGCCAAGCAAGTCTTCTCCATCCCTCCTTTCGGGGTGCACCGGGAGAAGGGACAGCAGGCCTCCGGAACCCCGCCTCTCGTGATCCTGTACGGGAGAGGGGCGATTAGGTTTTTGGATTGTTGGAAATATAAGCAAATTACTACGAGATTTAATCCGAATAAACAGAAGATAAGTCATGACTGCAGCGACGACTTCGCGAACGACGACATCTTCCCCGACCTCGGCAACCTCATCCTCGACGACATGGGCGACAACGTCAACGCCGGCGGTGCTGCTCCCGCTGCACCGTATGTGATTCTATCCTTCCTGTTTGAGATCGTGGTAGAATTCATGTTTCTAGTATGTGCCCTAGATGTGATATGTTCATCCTCTATGCTAGTTCACATGATTAGTTTAATCTCTGTTGCTGCAGTCATGACTTATCTTCTGTTTATTCGGATTAAATCTGTAGTAATTTGCTCATATTTCCAACAATCCAATAAAGTTGTAATTTCTAAGTGTGGACAATTTGTTGGAAAAGGCTACGAGTGCGGAGGCTTGTTCCGCCTATCTTTGTTAGATATTTGCACTAAAGTTATTAATAATGTTTGCCACAATAATGAGTCTGATATTTGGCATTCACGACTTTGTCATATTAACTTTGGATGCATGACGCGGCTAGCCAATATGAATTTAATTCCGAAAATCTCTACTGTCAAGGGCTCTAAGTGCCAAGTATGTGTGCAAGCTAAGCAACCTCGCAAGTCCCATAAGACTGCAGAGGCAAGAGACTTGGCGCCACTAGAGCTTATACATTCTGATCTTTGTGAGATGAATGGCGTGTTGACAAAAGGTGGAAAGAGATACTTCATGACGTTGATTGATGACTCCACTAGATATTGTTATGTGTATCTTCTGAAATCAAAAGATGAGGCTTTGACTTTCTTCAGAACCTATAAAGCTGAGGCAGAGAACCAACTTGATCGAAAAATTAAACGGCTTAGGTTCGATCGTGGTGGAGAGTATTTTTCCAATGAATTTGATATGTTTTGTGCGGAACATGGTATAATCCATGAGAGGACGCCTCCCTACTCACCCCAGTCAAATGGGGTAGCCGAAAGAAAGAACCGAACTCTAACTGATATGGTTAACACCATGTTAGACACTTCGGGTCTATCCAAGGAATGGTGGGGGGGAGGCGCTAATGACTGCGTGTCATGTCCTAAACCGGGTTCCCACAAAGCATAAGACCATGACTCCATTTAAGGAATGGGAAAGGAAAAGGTTGAAACTCTCTTACCTACGTACTTGGGGCTGTTTGGCGAAAGTCAATATACCAATTCCCAAGAAGCGCAAGCTTGGACCAAAAACCGTGGATTGTGTTCTTCTGGGCTATGCTTTTCATAGCATTGGCTATAGATTTTTGATAATAAAATCTGAGGTGTCTGACATGCATGTTGGTACGATTATGGAGTCAAATGATGCAACTTTCTTTGAGGACATATTTCCTATGAAGGATATGTCGAGTTCATCAAATCAGGAGATACCTACTCCTTCTAGTGAGGAATTCACTGTAATTCCTGAACCCACCATTGCGATGGAACACGTTGAGAATCCTGTTGAGGGTGACAATGGAACTCCTGTGAGGAGTAAGAGACAGAGGACTGCAAAGTCCTTTGGTGATGATTTCATTGTGTACCTCGTGGATGACACACCCAGGACTATTTCAGAAGCCTATGCATCTCCTGATGCTGACTACTGGAAGGAAGCTGTACGTAGCGAGATGGATTCCATCTTAGCTAATGGTACCTGGGAGATCACTAACCATCCTTATGGGTGCAAACCTGTAGGATGTATGTGGTTGTTCAAGAAGAAGCTTAGACCTGATGGTACGATTGAAAAGTACAAGGCACGGCTTGTGGCCAAGGGTTATACCCAGAAAGAAGGTGAAGACTTCTTTGATACTTACTCACCAGTGGCTAGACTGACCACAATTTGAGTGCTGCTATCACTGGCTGCCTCACATGGTCTTCTCGTTCATCAAATGGACGTTAAGACAGCTTTCCTCAATGGAGAGTTGAAGGAGGAAATTTACATGGATCAGCCAGATGGTTTTGTAGTACCTGGTCAGGAAGAAAAGGTGTGCAAGTTATTAAAGTCTTTATATGGCCTTAAACAAGCTCCTAGGGAGTGGCATGAAAAGTTCGAAGGAACATTAACTGCTGTCGGCTTTGTAGTAAACGATGGTGACAAGTGCGTGTACTATCGCTATGGTGGGGGCGAAGGAGTTATTCTTTGTCTGTATGTCGACGACATATTGATCTTTGGAACCAAACTTGATTTAATCAAGGAGGTTAAGGATTTCTTATCTCACTGTTTTGAGATGAAGGATCTAGGAGTAGCTGATGTTATCTTAAACATCAAGCTGTTGAGAGATGAGAATGGTGGGATCACGCTGCTTCAGTCTCACTATGTGGAAAAGGTCTTGAGTCGTTTTGGGTATAGCGACTGCACACCTTCTCCAACTCCATATGATGCTAGTGTGTTGCTTCGAAAGAATCGACGGATTGCTAGAGATCAACTGAGGTATTCTCAGATTATTGGTTCGCTTATGTATTTGGCGAGTGCCACGAGGCCTGACATCTCTTTTGCTGTGAGCAAGCTGAGTCGGTTTGTGTCAAAACCGGGAGATGATCATTGGCATGCGCTTGAGAGAGTTATGCGCTATTTGAAAGGCACCGCGAGCTATGGGATTCACTACACCGGGTATCCAAGGGTACTGGAGGGTTATAGTGACTTAAACTGGATTTCTGATGCTGATGAGATAAAGGCCACAAGTGGTTATGTTTTTACACTTGGTGGTGGCGCTGTTTCCTGGAAGTCTTGCAAGCAGACCATCTTAACGAGGTCAACTATGGAAGCAGAACTCACAGCATTGGACACTGCCACTGTTGAAGCAGAGTGGCTTTGTGAACTCTTGATGGACTTACCTGTGGTTGAAAAACCAATACCCCCTATCCTGATGAACTGTGATCGCCAAGATAAACAGTTCAAAGGACAATATGAAGTCCTCAAGACATGTGAACAGGAGACTAAAATCTGTCAGAAAATCGAGGAACTCCGGAGTTCGTTGGATTATATCCAAACGTCGAAAAACTTGGCAGATCCCTTCACAAAGGGTCTATCACGTAATGTGATAGATAATGCATCGATGGAGATGGGTTTGAGACCCACCGCATGAGTTGTCCATAGTGGTAACCCACTCTATGTGATTGGAGATCCCGTGAAGTAGAAGTGGGAGACAAGCTGTTGGTCAGCTGGGAGGAGAGTATCCCTATATTAACTATCCCACTCCGTGAAGATGCAATACTCTCCTGATCTGCATGGCAAGTTGATACTTATCTTAATGTGTTCCAAGTGGCTTATTCGGGTAAGCAGAGATGTTGTCCTGCAGAACATCTTCGGAGGAACACACCTATATGAATTTGACTGTTAACGTCGCAATCTGTGAGAATTGGGTGTTCTCTAATAAATTCATGAAAAGGCCCTGGAGTATGACGTATACGCTCCACCCGCGGGGAAGCCTTGCGGCAGCCAAGTATCGGTCAAGAATTTGTGTGAAACTAGTCTCGCAGAAAACTTGTAGTTCAAGGCATAGTCCACTATTCAAGTTGTGATCTAGTGTAGCATAAATCTCTAAGTGGAAGTTCAACTTCACAGTCTCCACTAAGCACCGGTATATAAACAATGTTTTGGAACTAAATGATGAGATGTGCCAATGAGACTTTGTGGGGGATTGTTGGAATTTTTGCTAGTAGGCCTTTGGCCCAAAGCCCAACTAAAATTCTGAAATTCTCTTGGCCCATTCATGCACACATGTGAGTGGAGTGAGTGAGGCTAAAGTTTAGTCCCACCTCATAAGTTGAGGGAGAGTTGCACCTCTTTATAAGGTGAGCTCTTCTACCACTTGTATGAGCATGAGAAGAGGAGACCTACACGCGCGCTCCTCCTCCTCGCTTGCCTCGCCACGCCACGCCACGCCTCATCACGATGCGCCGCGGGTTGCGGGATTGAGCCGAGCCGAGGACAAAGCTATGCACGTTGTCTATATTTTTGCTGCTCGGGAAAATTAATGAGTCATTAATTAATTATTAACGGACGCGTTAATTAATGAACCGTTTCCGATTCTTTTGGATCGTGATGACTCGGACGTGGGGTTTATTCCCACGACCTACCCGGCCCGCACTATATAGTCAGGCAGACGTCTACCCTAGCCGCCGCCGCTTCGTATGTTTCTCACCACCGTTCCAGATCATTGCGCCGCCAAGCAAGTCTTCTCCATCCCTCCTTTTGGCATGCACCGGGAGAAGGGACAGCAGGCCTCCGGAACCCCGCCTCTCGTGATCCTGTACGGGAGAGGGGCGATCAGGTTTTTGGATTGTTGGAAATTTGAGCAAATTACTACGAGATTTAATCCGAATAAACAGAAGATAAGTCATGACTGCAGCGACGACTTCGCGAACGACGACTTCTTCCCCGACCTCGGCAACCTCATCCTCAATGACATGGGCGACAACGTCAACGCCGGCGGTGCTGCTCCCGCTGCACCGTATGTGATTCTATCCTTCCTGTTCGAGATCATGGTAGAATTCATGTTTCTAGTATGTGCCCTAGATGTGATCTGTTCATCTGCTATGCTAGTTCACATGATTAGTTTAATCTCTGTTGCTGCAGTCATGACTTATCTTCTGTTTATTCGGATTAAATCTCGTAGTAATTTGCTCATATTTCCAACAGTTGTAGTGTCCCGCATGCCATGGTCATTCCGGATGCGATGATGTTGAAGTACAATCATCTATCTCACTTGATTTTAAGTAGTGTTCACCTATTTCTGATTTTGTTCTAGGTGTTGTACCATCGACAAACTAGTCCACTACTTTTTCTCTGGTTTTATTAATGGGCACACATATGCATGACTTAATTGGATCTATAGCGGAGGTTTGATCTGAACTACTTCCTTCTTTTTAAAGATATCCATTAGAGTAAAAATTAATTAATTGTTTGATTTATGGCATAAACTTGGTGTCTGATATCCTAGAACAGATAGCCAAACAAAATATGGTGCTCTGGGTCATGGTGATCGCGCCATTTACTTGAGTGGTATACATATCTCTATATGTTTTAGAAATAACTAACTCGATTAAAGAATGTAAAGTTTCCTACATTTGTTTTCCTGGTCTTCCCTACAAGCTAAGGTGTTGCAACAAATGTCTCGTAAAATAATCTGGAGGGAGATTTCTTGATTTTTTAAAGGCATCATTTCCACAAATAAGTAGTTGATTCCACCACTCAGTGTTAATGTCGGATCAATAAAACATGATTAGTGCAATTCTACTTCCTTTCACACTGATGTTTATGTGTGCACAACATTTTTTCCGAACAAACTGTTTTATTGTTCTACATCTGTACATCCAAGGAGTATTTGATATAAGCCATGTCATAAGAGAAACAGAATAAAGATGGAAATTTTCCTGCAATTACAAATGTCTTTATGCTTTGTTCAACACAAATGTCAGCAAGAATATTGTACATCAAATGTCTTTTGTGAGCAACAACCAATATCTTGTATATTATTATTTTTAGAGTTTTTTCATTGGAAGTTCACCTATCTTTTATATTGGACTTCAAATTAAAAAATATGAAACTCTTATCGTTAGTACTTACACACAAAGATTGTGGAACAACGGTTGGAGAGAAGGGCAAAGATGCTCGAGGAGCGACTCCACAGAGGTTTATTAGGAAAGAGATCCCCTGATTTATTGAGCGACAAGCTGATCTATTGTCAGAGGAGCTTCACAGAGGATGGCCACAACAGAGGAGCGATGGTGGCACATGGGCTTGAGGTTCTTGCACCACGCCTCCATCGCTGATGTTGTCTATATCAACCTGCTCGGCGATGCCTTTCTATTCGGTGGGAACCCTACCAATTCTTGCCTCTACCATTCTCTCTCATTGCAATGAAAAAGCATTCATATGCCAGTTATGTAGCTACATATGGTGTGAAACTTAGGACATTAGCTGTTGGAGTGAGATTTGTGTCTGAGTTGATGTATGGGCCCCATGACGTGGTCAGGAGTATGGTAAGACACTTTTGTGGATGTTATTCCTTCATATTCTAACTATAGAGAACACACATGAGTCATTATGTAGGTTTTCGCAGACATGTCCTCAAGTACTAGATATGGATATATTTGATCCAGTTATGATAGAGCAGGCGAGTATGGATACTTGTCACTATATGAATGGAAACAATGTTTTTACAAGTTCAATATGTTTCTCAATTAAAATATATTTATTGCTCCATGGCAACGCATGGCCATCCAGCTAGTAAAAGTAATATTATAACACATAGAGCCTCTAAACAAATTAGAGTTAAACCTAATATTGTTATAAAGATCTCTTGGTTGATAATATTGATGGGCATGTTATTTATTTTTGCGATGTTGCTGCTAGAATTCCTAAACCCGTTAGAAATGAACGATATGCTAGATAAGAATAAACATGTAGTGGGCATGCATGTTGTTTTTGTTAAAATTGGAGATCATTGCTATCATGGTTTATTTGACATGGGTGCTAGTATTAGTGCTATTCCATTTACTCTATATCAATAAATTATGAATGCTATTGTACCTGTTGAGATTGAAGATATAGATGTCACTAGTAAGCTAGCAAATAGAGATACTATTACACCGCTTGGGATTTTCGAGATGTTGAAGTCATGTGTGGTAAAATTAAATACCCTACTCATTTCTTAGTACTTGGTTCACAGCAAGTTAATTTTTGTCCTATTATATTTGGTAGACCTTTCTTGAATACCGATAATGCTGAAATTGGTTGTGTTAAAGAGAAGGTTAGAGTTAAAGTTGGTGATGTGTCTCATGAGTTTAATTTCTCCAAGTTTAATAGACAACCTCATGAAAAAGAATTGTCAAGTATAAATGAAATCATTAGTCTTATTTCTATTGTTATTCCTCCTACTTATCATTTAGAATAATATTTGGTAGACCATGAAAATGATATGCATATGAATGAAATGAATGAAATAGATGATATATTCTTCAAACAAGTACCTATACTTAAAAATACCTTGCCTGTGGAAACTCTTGGGATACTCTTCCACCTAAGAGTGACCCCGTCATTGAATTGAAGCAATTACCACGAGCATTGAAATATGCCTATCTTGCTGAAAATAAGCTATATCATGCTATTATTAGTGCTAACCTTTCAGAGCATGAAGAAAAGAGATTACTCAAAACTCTGAAGAAGGACCGTTGTGCTATTGGATATACTCTCGATGATCTTAAGGGCATTAGTCCCACTCTATGTCAGCACAAGATTAATATGGAGCCCAATGCTAAGCCAGTTGTTGATCATCATCGACGGTTGAATCTTAAGATGAAGGATGAGGTAAGAACTGAGCTATTAAAGCTTCCGGAAGTAGGTATAATTTATGCCATAACTGATAGCAGATAGGTAAGTCATGTTCATTGTGTCCCTAAGAAATGAGGTATTATTGTTGTTCCTAAGGATAAAAATGAAACAAATAATTGTAACTGGTTATAGGATGATGATTGATTTTAGTAAATTAAATAAAGCAACTCGAAAATATCATTACCCCTTGCCTTTAATTGATCAAATGTTTGAAAGATTGTTAAACATACTCACTTTTGTTTTCCAGATGGTTATTCTAGGTTTCTCAAATATCTATATCACAAGAAGATTAAGAGAAAACCACTTTACTTGTCCTTTTGGAACGAATGCTTATAGACGTATGTCTTTCAGTTTATGCAATGCACCTGCTACCTTTCAAAGATGTATGACCGCTATATTCTCTGACTTTTGTAAAACAAATGTTGAGGTATTCATGGGTGATTTTTTGTTTATGGGACTTCTTTTGATGATTGCTTGATCAATCTTGATCGAGTTTTGCAGATGTGAAGAAAATAATCTTGTATTGAATTGGGAGAGGTGCCACTTTATGGTGAATGGAGGTATTGTCCTCGGGCATAAAATTTCTGAAAGAGGTATTGAGGTAGATAAAGCTAAGGTTGATCCAATTTAGAAAATGCCATGCCTTAGAGATATAAAAGGTATAAGTTTTCTTGGTCATGCTGGTTTCTATAGAAGGTTTATTAAAGAATTCTCTAAAATTTCTAGGCCTCTTAATAATCATTTGCAAAATTTCCATTTGTATTTTATGATGATTGTGTAGAAGCCTTTGAGATACTTAAGAAAGCCTTAACCTCTGCACCTATTATTCAACCACATGACTGGAACTTATCTTTTGAAATTATGTGTGATGCTAGTGACTATGTTGTTGGTGTTGTTCTAGGACAAAGAGTTGATAAGAAATTGAATGTGATCCATTATGCTAGTAAAACTCTAGATATTTCTCAAATAAATTATGCTACTGCCGAGATTTTTTTTAGCAATTGTGTTTGCATGTGATATATTCAAATCTTACATTGTTGATTCTAAAGTAATTGTTCACACCGTCATGATGCTATTAAATATCTTATGGAAAAGAAAGATGCTAAACCTAGACTTATTAGGTGGGTTCTTTTGCTACAAGAATTTGATTTGCATACTATTGATAGAAAGGGAGCCGAGAATCCCGTAGCTGATAATTTGTCTAGAATGGAAAATGTTCTTGATGACCCACTACCTATTGATGATAGCTTTCCTTATGAACAATTAGATGTTATAAATGCTTCTCATAATAATCCTTTGTATGTAGATTATGCTAATTACATTGTCGCTATATATACCCCCTAGTTTCACATACCAACAAAAGAAAAAGTTCTTCTTTGATATAAGACTTTACTTTTTGGATGACCCACATCTATATAATGGAGTAGATGGTGTTATTAGACATTATGCACCTGAGCATGAACATGAACAAATCCTACTTAAGTGTCGCTCTGAGGCATATGCAGACACCACTCTGGAAATAGAACCACACATAAGGTATTACAATCTGGTTTTATTGGCCTACTCTCTTCAAGGATGCATGTACGTTCTTCCTTTATTGTGATGGATGTCAAAGAATTGGTTAAATTAGTAGACATCCGGAAATACCTATGAATTGTTCACTTGTTATTGAACCATTTCGTGTTTGGGGATTTGATTATATGGGACTTTTTCCTTCCTCTAATGGGTATACACATATTCTAGTTGTTGTTGGTTATGTTACTAAGTGGGTAGAAGCTATTCCAACGAGTAGTGTTGATCATAACACATCTATTAAAATGCTTAAAGAAGTTATTTTTCCGAGGTTTGGAGTCTCTAGATATTTAATGACTGAAGGTGGTTCACATTTTATTCATGGTACTTTTCGTAAATTTCTTTCTAAATATGATGTTAACCATAAAATAGCATCACCATATCATCCCCAGTCTAGTGGTTAAGTTGAATTGAGTAATAAAGAGATAAATATAATCTTACAAAAGACTGTTAATAGATCTAGAAAGAATTGGTCTAAAAAACTTGATGATGCATTGTGGGCATACATAACTACTATGGAAAAGCATGTCATTTACCTCTTGAGTTAGAACATAAAACTTATTGGCAATTAAAGAACTTAATTATGATTTCAAACTTGCCAGATAAAAGAGATTATATGATATTAGTTCTCTAGATGAATGGAGGACACAAGCTTATGAAAATGCCAAGTTATTTACAGAAAATTTAAATGATGACATGATATAAGAATAAAAAAACATGAATTTTAGGTAGGTGATCAAGTTTTATTATACAACTTTCATTTAAGATTCTTTGCAGGAAAGCATATCTCTAAATGGGAAGGACCATATACTTCCGAAGAAGTTTATCGCTCCGGAGCTATCAAGATAAACAAGTACGAAGGCACCAATCTGAGGGTGGTTAACGGGCAAAGAATTAAACATTATATCTCAAGTACACCCATTAATGTTGAAACCGATATTATTCAAACTATGACACCGGAGGAGCACTAGAGGAAACTTTCCTAAACCCTCCAGAACCATGGAAAGGAGTAGGTATGCGGTACAGTAAGTAAAGCGACTCCAAAAGTTCCATGAAAGCACTTTTTGTTTGTTTTGGTATACATGAAAAAAAAAATAAACAGTCTTTGAGGGAGCGATAAGCCAGGGGCACACCCTACCCCCTTGAGTGCGCCTACCAGGCTTGTGGCGCCCTCGTGGACTTTCCTGACAATGTTTTTCCTCCATGTTACTTGTCATGCACGAAAAAATTTATTGTATATACTCCCTGATGTTTTGATCACTGTATCACAAGATTCTCCTCTCTTCTTGTCTCGGGCTATTTTCTAACAGATCTAGATCGCCATGGCTCCCTGAAGGCTCTATACCAAGCACTAGATCGTGTAACCCTCACGGACAAAGTGCCCCTACAGCAAAGTTTATTACAGGTGGTCATCGGGAAGATACCAGTAAGAAGGATGATGCTGAGAATATCGCGGGAGGCCATGTATAGGAGGGAGATCAAGCCATGCATATAGGAGAAGCTACAGAAAAGGGAGATATACTACAACCCTTTTATGATCATCTCTCTCCATCTAAAATTGACACCTTGAGGGTCTTTGAAACAATCTGTGCTCAGAATACATATCTCACTGAGGAAGTTATTCTATTGGAGGAGTAAAATCATGCCCTTCGAAATACATATAGAAATCTGGGGTACTTATTGAAGCTGAAGGACACGCCTACAACTTCATCACCACCACCATCACCAAAGAAGTAAACTTGAGTACATGGGTATGGGCACCACCCTTCGCTTGTGCCAAGCTTGGGGGAGGTGCCTCGTTATCCTATTACCGCCACTTTTGTCATCATTATCTAACTTAGTTTGATCCTTAGTTATTTCATGATTTAGAGTAATAAAGTTTTAGTTTGATTATTTTTGAGTGCTTGCTTAGTGATCTATCTATCTATCTATCTATCTATCTATCTATCTATCTATGTAACCGTGTGCGGCTTATATAATAAAGAGTAGTTTGAGTTTTGTTTTGCTTTCTTGTTTCAATCTTAGCAATGAAAAATAAATAATAAAAGAGTGAAAAGAGCATATGCTAATCCCATGGGAAGTAATGACTTACATAAAAGAAGTATAGTTGATAAAATTTGTTGGAAGTTGACAAACATAGAATTGGTCATTGGTGCAATCCATGAAAAAAGTAATGACGGAAGAGATGTCTCACATATAAATATACTATCTTGGACATATTTTATGATTGTGAGCCCACATTAAATATTCTATATCAATTAGTTAAGATTGGACAAGGAAGACAACATAATGAGTTATGATTGCTTATATTCACACAGAAGTTATATTGTCAGGGATCTTCTAACATGTGGTGCTTATCTAGGATCTTTTGCTAGCCAAATATTCGCACTAAGTAGAGATACTACTTGATGTAGGGTGGAACCCTAGGAGCCGATCTTTCATGATTTAGAGGGGGATTCCCGAAGAACATGATGTACACAAAGGGGGGAAACAAGAGGAAAACACTCACAAGAACAAGATCCAATCACACATGTGTTAGATCTAACAACACAAGAGGTCACAAAGATCCAAAGACAGCAAAGGGAGGATATAAGTAGCTAGTTCATCTCCTAAATGGAGGTCTTGAATCCAGGAAGGATCTTCCCACAAGGGGGTCTTCAATCTACTTGGGGGATCTTCTCGAAGGAGGCCTTGATCTCCAAAGGAGTAGGGGTACAAGTGGATGAGAAAAGCTCTATCTTCAAAATGAGCTATCACAATGCTAACCCTAGAGAGGAGGAGGAGGAGTATATATAGTCCAGGGGGCGAAGTGGTACATGGGGTTCGACCCAATTCACACACACATGCGGTGTCCGGATGATCCAGATGGTGGTACGGATGATCTGGGCGACCTTCTGGATGATCCGGTTTCGTCGAGCAGGCATCGGGTGTCTTCGGGCACATTAGCCGGATCATCCAGGAGGAGATCTGGATCATCCGGGCTTGGTCCGGATCGTTCGGTTGGGGGTCCGGATGATCCAGGCAAGTCCTGTCTTGATCCATTTCTACTCCTGATACGTCTTCGTCGTATCTATAATTTTTAATTGTTTCATGTCAATATTATACAACTTTCACATACTTTTGGCAACAATTTATATGATTTATTGGACTAAACTATTGATCAAGTGCCAGTTCCTGTTTGTTGCATGTCTTTATTTCACATAATATCCATATCAAATGAAGTCCAAATGCAATAAAATTTACGGACAATTATTTTGGATTATATGTGATTTTTGGGAGTTGGAATCAATGCAAACGGAGGTCCACGACCTCCACCACCCACCAGGGCGCGACCCACACCCCTGGCGCGCCTAGGTGTCTCTTGGCCACCCCGTAAGTTGGAAATTGGCTCTTCTTCAGGCGCATGAAAGATAATTTATATAAAAAATCATGTACAAATTTCAGTGCAATCGCAGTTACGGATCTCCAGGAAATTTAAGAAATGGTTAAGGGCCAAATCAGGGGGTCGCAAAACAGAAGAGAAACGAAGAGATAGATCAAATGTTGGAGGGGCTCTCGCCCCTACGCCGCCATGGAGGCCATGGACCAGCGAGGAAACCCTCCTCCCATATAGGCAGGAGGCCAAGGAAGAATAAGAAGGATGGGGGGTCCCTACCCCTTTCTCACGGTGACGCCGTAGTGACGCCGGGGCAAGGATTGTGATGGCGATCTACATCAACAATCTTGCTACCGTCAACACCAACTTTCTCCCCCTCTATGCCGCGGTGTAACCTCTCAATTCCCGCTGTAATTCTCTACTTAAACATGGTGTCAACACTAGTATTATTATCCAATGATATGTGGTCATCCTATGATGTTTGAGTAGATATGTTTTGTCCTATGGGCTAATCAACGATCGTGGTTGGTTTGAGTGTATATTTTATTATGGTGCATTCATACGGTGCCCTTCATGTCGCACAAACGTGAGGGATCCTCGCTGTAGGGTGTTGCAATATGTTCATGATTCTCTTATGGTGGGTGGCGAGAGTGAGAGAAACTTACGCCCAAGTAAGTGGGCTATTTCATATGGGAGCAAAGAGGATTTGATACTTAAGGCTATGTTTGAGTTTTTCCTTAATGATCTTTAGTAGTTGCGGATGCTTGCTAGAGTTCCAATACTAAGTGCATATGATCCAAGTACGAAAAGTATGTTAGCTCATGCCTCTCCCTCATATAAAATTGCAAGAATGATTACTGGTCTAGTTATCGATTGCCTAGGGACAAATCCTTCTCCTGTGTTACAAAAAGATTTCTACTACACTACTAAGTTTATTATCATGTAATTTATTTTTAGTTTTATTCTCACTAAGTACTTATAGTTTTATTCTTGTTCTAGGTAAAGCAAACAGTAAGTGTGCGTAGAGTTGTATCGGTGGTCGATAGAACTTGAGGGAATATTTGTTCTACCTTTTCATCCTCGTTGGGTTCGACACTCTTACTTATCGAAAAAGGCTACAAACGATCCCCTATACTTCTAGGTTATCAAGACCTTTTTCTAGCGCCATTGTCGGAGATCAATAGTGTGGGGTGAATATTCTTGTGTGTTCTTGTTTGCTTTATCACTAAGTAGATTTTATTTTCTGTTGTAAGTTGTTCTCTATCTTTATTTATAGATATCGAAGACAAAATACCAAAAAAAGGTGTACTTGCTACTCATGGAGATGGGGAACCTCCTAAAACCCTCGATGCTCGTTATGTGGAAAATGTTAAACACTAATTTGATAATATCGAGAAAACCCCATTCAACTTGATAATGAGAGTAATGTTGGATCAACGTGAATACTTTAGGGATTATCGCTTGACTCATAAAGGGAAATTATTATGGGATCAAATTTATATGTTGCATTGGGATGCTTCGAATTTATCTCTAGTACAACGAGGTGCTATACAAATGGTTTTTAACCCTTTTCCGTGACGGTGTTTTGAATCATAGCCAAGTGAGTGACTGCGATATGGGGTCCTTCCCACAAGACCCAAAAACCATCGGGGATAGGCCCACTGATCACACACTCTCGGCAAAATGGGGTCGTGTTGATGGGCGAGCGATCAAATACGGTTATAGAGGCCCAATCGGTTCCGGCCGTAAGTACATCCCACACTGTCAGTCCCAAACAAACGTTTTTGTTTGTTATGTACATTCCACACAGTCAATCCAAGGAATACGTTTCCGTTCCTATGTACATTCCACACAGTCAATCCAAGGAAAACGTTCCCGTTCGTATGTACACCCCACACAGTTTTATGTGTAGCCTCGTGTGTGATAGGTGTAACTATCACACACGCTCTGCCTCGGTTAACTATTTGCTTTTATTCAACTACATCACACACGATTTGATGAAGAAAACTGTATGGCATTGGGCTATCCATCACTAGTGCTTTTACTGCTAGAACCGTTTGCAAAGTTCCATGACTCATTTAGTAGGTTTATTAGTTTACAATTAAAAATTCCAGTATTACGAAAATTTACATTTCATATCGAACAACTGTTTGCCAATTTCATATCAGGCACATAAATTTATTTTAACATCATAGTACGATAGCTACCTGAAAACAACACAATACAACATATAGCTAGTTCACCTCCATAAGAACAATATTAGAACAATATATTCATTTCCCTAATCCAGATCATCCAGGCTCGTCTTATCCACCTCTGCTTTCAGTTAAGTAAGAACCTGTTTTGCACTGGCCAACTGGGAAAGTGCCTCCTCCTTCGCCAACACCATCTTAGCAAAGTCTAATTTAAAAATCCGAGCCCATTCTCCATCTTCCTCTTTTTATCCCGCATTTTAAATATTCTTCAGCGTTGACAACACTTTCTCTAAGCCTATCTCTGTTTTCTTCCTCATACATGCTCCAGAGCTTTGCTAGGCACATCTTCAAGGACTATAGCCACTCTTGATCAACCCACTCCTGGTAAGAACACTTCCATTCATCCTATAATATTTAAAACTAGATTAGTAACAATTGTAGGGGAAATGGGTTTCTAGCAACATAGAAAATCACCAAATACATATTATGAAAAACTGAAGAAACAGGTTAATTATGACATATCTTCTCAAAAAGATCAATGTGCAAATGAATTAATTGCTACAGAGACAACAACCAAATTCTGAAACATCAGAAGCTATAATTAACTACAACAACGCAACATGATCTTAGTCATGTACTATAAATAACAAATTGAACATTTTATGAGGAAGCTAAATATAACTGCAACAACATAGCGACAATGTTTGGATGGCAGTAAATTGATACTAAAAGGTGTGTAGATGCACAAATTTAGTAACATGGAACTAATAGCACTAAGGCTGTCCACTATGTATGCCAAAACCGGTGTAAGGACAATTGTTGCTACATTTGGCACCGGTGCCCTGCACTGGCGAGCCGATGGAGCAGAAACAAACCAGGGACCTAGACTCCGGAGCACCTAGTTGCTCGGATGCCTAGTTCCTTCGTGCCCTAAAGATTTAGTATTTTACTGCTTGGCTGCTCGGATGTGTGGAGCAAAGTTGGCTGCACAAATGATAGAGGCAAAGGTGTCCCGTCTTTTCATGAGATGGTGGCTACCATTTTCGGTGGAGTAGACTTTGATGATCCGACTACGAACGTGCGAGGGCGTTGTGCCTTAGCAATCGCTAAACCAACTCCGAGAGGTTATTGGTCATGCCGAAGCACAATCAACCTGACCACGAGGGTCTATTTCCTGCAAGCAAACGAAGAACAAGCAAGAAACTAAGATTGCAATCTAGATATTGTGAATATAAGAGGAAACCTTATTTATCAAGGTGGGGTTCTGTGACGTCTTTGTCTGGTCGTTGAACACAAAGGAAGTACGCGAAGTTGCAGCTATGGCAAACTTTAATCTAAACAAAACCCAAAGTATGAATGATGCCCTAAGGGCTGTATATATGGAGAGAGAGAGAGAGAGAGAGAGAGAGAGAGAGAGAGAGAGGGAGAGGAATTTCATGGCCCCTTGGAGAAGGGGTCCGAAACCAACCCTAAATCTGTTTTCCCCACACATACAGACTCTAAAAACAACCTATACTTTATTATTTCAAAATTACATGGGCCTGGCCCAAAAATAAAGTGACGCAACACCTAAAATAAGCTATGGACAAAATTTATCAAGGGGCATCTTGTATATTTCGTCCATGTCCTTGTAAGTCATCATGGAGGCTTCAAAGTACTCAAATACGCACTAGAAACGCCGTTCTGGATCCCTTCACTCGCGCCTTCATTTCCATGCTTGATCCTACTCTAGTGTTCATCCCTCTTGTCCATGCTAGGACCTTCACTAGTAATCAACACAAATGTATCCAATTTAGGCAGCATCATATTCTCATGAACATTAGAATCGTTACCAAGAAATGAAAGTACCTGGTAATTCAATTGGCATGCGCGAGCTCTAGTAATTGTCGAGTATGTATAATAGCAGGGGCAGTGGGTGTAACAATGGTATTGATGTCCTCATCATCCTCCCCTTCTTGAAATGAAGTCGTCCTCCACGGAAGCTCATCATCCTCACCCAAATAAGGCTTCAAATCAACAATGTTAAAAGTGGGACTCATAGAGGCAAAGGTGTCCCCTCTTTCGATGAGATGGTGGCTATCGTTTGGATGAAGTTGACTTTGACGATCCACCTACGAACGTGCGTGGACGTCGCGCCTTAGCAATCGCTAAACCAACTCCGAGAGGTTATTGACCACGCCGGAGCACGATCAACCTGACCACGAAGGTCTGTTTCCTGCAGGCAAACGAAGAACAAGCAAGAAACTGAGATTGCAATCTGGATATTGCGAATTCAAAAGGAAAGCTTTATTGATCAAGTGGGGTTCTGTGACATCTTGGTCTGGTCGTTGAACACAAACGAAGTACACGAAGTTGCAGCTATGGCGAACTTTAATCTAAACAAAACCCAAAGAAAAAGCTACTAGATGGATCTACTTATATAGGAGCAAGGGGTGGCGGCCAAGGAGGTGTAAGGACGTCCCAAGGCAGCCTAAAACTAACCCTAGGTTGTACAAGGCTCATGGGCCGAAGTGGAGGTGATGCAACACCTTTGGACTTGTAGTTTGACTCGGATTCTGCTGCAGCATCAGATTGTTTCGTCGATATCTCAACGCTCCGGACGAATTTGAAGGTGAATCCAATTGGGTTGGAAAGTGTACGAAATCTAGTTTCCAACAAAAAAAGAAACACCCAATTCGGAGTCCGTATGAAGGAGTTCTTGCCGTTTTGAGTCAGGTATGTCTGTGGAGTCCGAATCTGGATGCAGAACGTGAGAGACTTGGACTCTATCTTCTCTTGGCCCAAAAGTGACGTGAGAGAACTTTTTGAACAGCACCTAAACTTCTATTTTTCCCTTATCTTCATATGTGGATTGTACAAATGTCCCATACACCTGGAATTAGACATGGCACAAAAGTCTGTGAAGTATTTTTGTCCTGGATGACATAAATAAATTGTTGCATAGTTTGCATTAGAAATCACCTCACAAATATACATGTATGCTATATTTTTGGTCGTATCCAAGGTAGTTATGTCCTCATCATCCTCCCTTTCTTGAAAATAAAGCCATCCTCGGCGTTGCTTAATCTGAAATGTGGGTAAGAAAATAGACAAGGTGTACATGTTGTATATGTATATGTCATCCATTTTTACTTCCCTTAATTTTCGCACATATGACACATGTATAGATGATAACTTTCGTAGTTCATAAAATATAAAGCCAAAATATTATCACAAGAAGTAGAAAGCATGAAAATATTGCAACTCAATTTGCACATATAAGTGAAACTCTTAATCGTTACAACAGATTGGCAATGCTCATCATTAAACCATCCCAACCTTGATGAACCATCACCAAGATTAGAGGTCATATCAAAATGATTAAACATTGGCACAACCATTTACACGTATTTGATCCAAATCTGATTTATTTCCTGATTCAAATGGTTCTTTCGCATCAATAGTTAATTCAATTGGTTCACTCACAATTGTTTGATCACATGGCAAAGTCAAATCACGAACATATTCCTCTAAAATAGTTGGTGTGATCAAAGTAGTGGATAGCTCATCGCATGGTTCATTTAAATTGACAAGGCATTCATCATACTCATGTGGAGGTGGAAGATCGGTACCTTTGTCATTACCTCTTATGATCAACTCAGATGATGTAGGCACTGTCGGAGGTGATGTGTCACATGGTGGAGATGATGTAGTCCTCACAACAATGGATGTGTCTGTCATAGTACGCCTAGTAGTGGAAGGAACAACCGTATCATCTCTTGGAATGTGCACCTGGCGCTTATTCTCCTTATGGACAATACGTTGTTTTATTTCCTGTTCAACACTACAAGCAAGACGAAACAAATGGTCCATAGGATAACACTCTTCATGAATTAGCATCTCCTGAATATCACGGTTTAATCCTCCCCAAAATCTATCCATAAAATCATCTTCACTTTCCTCTAAAAAGGAGTGCAACAAGGTAGTTCGTAAATCATCATAATATTTTGTTACGGTGTCAGTACCTTGTTTCAAATGTTGTAGTTTTTTTAATCATGCCACGAGTATAATAAACATGGACAAATCTATCTCTCATCACAAGTTTTAAATCATCCCAAGTAGTAGGTACATGATTAGGGTATAACCGACAATATTCACTCCACCAAACTAAAGCATAACCAGTGAAAGAACCAACCGCAACCTTAATTTTTTTACGTTCATCAAAACAATGGGAAGCAAATATATTATTGATGTTGAAATCCCATTCAATATATAAATCAGGTTTAAAACGACCATGAAAAGGTGGCATGGAAATAAGAACCTGTTTGTGCGCATTCTGATGTCTTTGTACCTCTTGTGATGGTGGTTGTATTTTCTGAGGTGATGACACGTCTCCCACGATCGATGAAGCCCAACTGACTCTTGAACCTGCCATGATTAGTAGAAACAAGAAACAAAATCCAAAAATAATGTTCCTATGAACTACTAGGATGTGGTGGTAAAGCGCTCACAGTAAAGCAAATATCAATATCTTACAAGTTCTTACCATGCAGCAGGTGGTGATAGGCAACCAGCGGTGTCAAATAACTCCAAAGATTGAGTAAAGCGATTGCCAGGTGAACGTATGTAAACACGGTGCAGAAATATGTGGAGCTGGGTTGGCTTTATATATGGTAGCAAAATATTAGCAATAATCAATTCAGAGATGCAATGTTGAATATACGCTCAACGACGATACTGTGCTGGTCCTAGGCTAGACGCGAGCCTAGAACACTAATGATGTCACTGTGTAGCACAACTAGCATCAATAAAGGATACGAATTAGCTCTGAACATCAAGATATAAGTGAAGATCACAACGGCAGTAAAGATAATGGTGAAAACAACTGCCAAGCAGAATATACAACAACACTCTCTCCAACTTTCTTTTCCTTCTTTTTCTTTTTCTTTTTTCTCACACTTTTTTTTCTTTTTCTTTCTCTCCTTTTTTTTACTTTTTTTTCTCTGTCTTTTTTTCTCCCTCTTTCCAAGACAAACTAGATAAGATGCAGATTGGATCAAGCAAAGATGCGAACGACTTCAAGTATGATTGTGACAATGAACGATGGGTAGCACGAGGTGGAAATTGATGGATGAGGTGGTGGACAGCGGAAGGGACAACGATGCAGCGGCGACGTGACTAATGTGAACAGAACTCGAAACTCTAACGAACTAGACACTAAGACCAGCAACTCGACACGACGATGCAACCGATAATTCAATAATGCAAACAATGAAAAGAAAATTGCAAAGGCTCAGACTGGCTAGGACAAAGGATGAATAGATGTAACTTTTTTTGTGTGGCTTTTCCTTGGACAATAGGTAAGAAAATAAATCTAATCTAGGAATAACTGGAAATTCTCACCGAGCAACCTGAAAACTGATACCACTTGATAGAGGCAAAGGTGTCCCGTCTTTCGATGAGATGGTGGCTATCGTTTGGATGAAGTTGACTTTGATGATCCGACTACGAACGTGCGTGGACGTCGCGCCTTAGCAATCGCTAAACCAACTCCGAGAGGTTATTGACCACGCCGGAGCACGATCAACCTGACCACGAAGGTATGTTTCCTGCAGGCAAACGAAGAACAAGCAAGAAACTGAGATTGCAATCTAGATATTGCGAATTCAAAAGGAAAGCTTTATTGATCAAGTGGGGTTATGTGACGTCTTGGTCTGGTCGTTGAACACAAACGAAGTACGCGAAGTTGCAGCTATGGCAAACTTTAATGTAAACAAAACCCAAAGAAAAAGCTACTAGATGGATCTACTTATATAGGAGCAAGGGGTGGCGGCCAAGGAGGTGGAAGGACGTCCCAAGGCAGCCTAAAACTAACCCTAGGTCGTACAAGGCTCATGGGCCCAAGTGGAGGTGATGCAACTCCTTTGGACTTGTAGTTTGACTCGGATTCTGCTGCAGCATCAGATTGTTTCGTCGATATCTCAACGCTCCGGACGAATTTGAAAGTGAATCCAATTGGGTTGGAAAGTGTACGAAATCTAGTTTCCAACAAAAAAAGAAACACCCAATTCGGAGTCCGTATGAAGGAGTTCTTGCCGTTTTGAGTGAGGTATGTCTGTGCAGTCCGAATCTGGATGCAGAACGTGAGAGACTTGGACTCTATCTTCTCTTGGCCCAAAAGTGACGTGAGAGAACTTTTTGAACAGCACCTAAACTTCTCTTTTTCCCTTATCTTCATATGTGGATTGTACAAATGTCCCATACACCTGGAATTAGACATGGCACAAAAGTCTGTGAAGTATTTTTGTCCTGGATGACATAAATAAATTGTTGCATAGTTTGCATTAGAAATCACCTCACAAATATAGATGTATGCTATATTTTTGGTCGTATCCAAGGTAGTTATGTCCTCATCAGGGACTAACCCCAAAATCTACTGGCAACTCAAGTTTATATGCATTATCATTTATTTTCTCTAACTCCTTAAAAGGACCATCAGCACATGGCATTAGCTTTGACTTGCGCAAACTAGGAAACCTATCCTTACGCAAATGTAACCAAACAAGATCTCCAGGTGCAAAGACAACACGTTTTCTACCCTTATCTCCAGGAAGTTTATATTTTGCATTCATGCGCTCAATATTTTCCTTTGTTAACTCATGCATTTTTAAGATCAGTTCAGCATGTTGTTTAGCATCAAAATCAACCTTCTCCAAAGATGGAAGAGGTAACAAATCAATAGGTGCACGAGGTAAGAAACCATACACAATTTCAAAAGGGCACATTTTAGTAGAAGAATGCAGCGAACGATTATAAGCAAATTCAATATGAGGCAAGCATTCTTCCCACATTTTCTTGTTATTCTTCGAAACAGCCCTAAGCATAGTAGACAAAGTTCTATTAACTACTTCAGTTTGTCCATCAGTTTGGGGGTGACATGTAGTACTAAAAAGCAGTTTAGTCCCCAACTGAGCCCATAAACATCTCCAAAAGTGGCTAAGAAATTTAGTATCACGATATGAAACAATAGTATTTGGCACAGTATGCAAGCGAATAATTTCACGAAAGAACAAATCAACAACATTAGCAGCATCATCGCTTTTATGACATGGTATGAAGTGTGCCACTTTTGAAAATCTATCAACGACAACAAATATGCCATCCCTTCCCTTCTTTGTTCGAGGTAAACCCAAAACAAAGTCCATAGACATATCTTCCCAAGGAACACTAGGTACCGGCAAAGGCATATTTAAACCATGAGAATTGAGTCGTGACTTAGCTTTTTGACATGTAGTATAGCGAGCAACAAAACGCTCAACATCCCATCTCATCTTTGGCCAAAAGAAATGTGTAGCAAGTACGTCCTTTGTCTTCTTCACGCCAAAGTGTCCCATTAATCCTCCTCCATGCGCCTCCTACAACAACAAAATATGAATGGAGCTAGCTGGAATGCATAGCTTGTTAGCACGAAACACAAATCCATCATTAACGGCGAACTTGTTCCATGTTCTCCCTTTTTTACAATTCTGCAATACATCTTTAAATTTAGCATCATGCACACTATTGATCTTTGATGGTCTCCAAAGCAAATATCTTAAAGTCAAGTTGTGAAAGCATAGTATAACGATGAGACAATGCATCAACAATAATATTTTCTTTACCCTTCTTGTGTTTAATGACATAAGGGAAAGTCTCAATGAATTCAACCCATTTAGCATGTCTACGGTTCAATTTAGCTTGACTTTTAATATGCTTCAAAGATGCATGATCAGAATGTATAACAATTTTTTTGGGCCATAAATAATTTTGCCATGTTTCCAAAGTCCAAACAAGAGCATATAATTCCTTATCATAAGTAGAATAGTTCAGACTAGGCCCACTCAATTTTTCAGAAAAGTATGCAACATGTTTACCATCTTGTAATAACACACCTCCTAATCCAATTACACTAGCATCACATTCAAGCTCAAAAGTCTTATTAAAATCGGGAAGTTGGAGTAATGGAGCATGTGTCAACTTATCTTTCAATACCATGAAGGCTTCTTCTTGTGCAGTACCCCAAACAAAAGGCACATCCTTCTTTGTAAGCTCATTGAGAGGTGTAGCAATGGTGCTGAAATCTCTCACAAAACGCCTATAGAAACCAGCAAGTTCAAGAAAAATTCTCACTTATGTGACCGTTTTGGGCTGCGGCCAACTCTCAATACCTTCAATCTTGGCTTTATCAACTTCAATTCCCCGTGGAGTAACAACATAGCCAAGAAAAGATACTCGGTCGGTGTAAAAGGTGCACTTCACAAGGTTACCAAAAAAACGTGCATCATGTAGTGCAATAAAAACTACACGTAAATGTTCCAAATGTTCCTCCAAAGATCTGCTATAAATCAGTATATCATCAAAGTAAACTACCACAAATCATCCAATGAAAGCACGTAAAACTTCATTCATTAATCCCATGAAAGTACTAGGTGCATTAGTTAACCCAAACAGCATGACTAACCACTCATATAATCCAAACTTAGTTTTAAATGTTGTTTTCCATTCATCTCCCAATTTCATATGAATTTGATGGTATCCACTACGCAAATCAACTTTGAAGAAAATAGTAGAGCCACTTAATTCATCAAGCATATCATCTATCCTAGGAATAGGATGACGATAACAAATTTTTATATTATTGATGCCTCTACAATCAACACACATACGTGATGTACCATCCTTTTTCGTCACTAGAATAATAGGAACAACACAATGACTAAGGGATTCGCGTATATAACCTTTATCTAGTAGCTCCTGTACTTGATGCATAATCTCCTCTAGATTGGTACGGTATGGTGCACGGTTGGGTAGCGATGCACCGGGAATTAAGTCGATCTGATGTTCAATCCCTAGAATAGGTGGTAATCTCGATGGTACATCTTGTGGAAAGACGTCGGCGAACTCTTGCAAAATGTTAGTGAAAGCAGGAGGCAAAGAGGAAGGCACGTCCTTGAATGAAAATAATGCCTCTTTGCACGCAAAAGCACACAAACAGATTTGCTGAAATCTAGATCATCAATATCAGATTTGGTGAAAAGTAAACATCCACTTTTCAATTCAATTGCAGATGCAACATGAGATAATGGATTGTTATTAGGTTTCATTTGTTGCTCAAATTCTTTTGCCACAATCTGATTTTCACTCTTATTTTGCTCCTATTTTGCTTTACTAGCTCGATGAATATCATCTTTCAAAGTGGAACCAGGAGTCATAGGAAGTAAAGTAATATGTTTATCCTTATGAACAAGAGTATACTGATTGTTTCTACCATGTTGTACAAATTTTTATATCAAATTGCCATGGTCTACCAAGTAATAAGGAACATGCTTGCATGGGTACCACATCACAATCAACATAATCAGCATATGTAGCTATACTAAAATGCACGTGAATAGTACATGTTACCTTAACCTTGCCGTTGTTGTTGAACCATTGGATGTAGTAAGGATGTGGATGTGGTCTTGTGGTGAGAGACAACTTCTCCACCATCTCCATGCTAGCCAAATTGTTGCAGCTCCCTTCATCTATGATGAAGCGAACAGTACATTCCTTCACAACTCCCTTTGTATGAAACAAATTGTGCTTCTGGTTTTGCTCAGCTTGTGTGATCTGCACACTCAAAACACATTGAGCAACTAAACAATCGTACCTGTCAGCATCGTCAGTAGCCATGTAATGCGTCTCTTGTTCAGAATCATCTCCAATGTGATCTTCACATGTAATAAGAGCCAAAGTCTCCTCATCATAGTCACTAGCGGACTCATACCCATCATCCTTTATAGAAATCATGACACGCGGAGATTTGCATTCCCTCGCAAAATGAACTCTTCCCTTACAACGACGACAAATAATATCACTTGTGTGCCTTGTTGATGCCATGGATGAGAAGGAGCTCTATGCAGTCCCGGTGGGTGTGCTCTTGGCTAATAGTGGTGATTGTGCCTGCTTTCTTATATCACGGCTGGAGGTGGTAACTGACGAAGGTGCCGGTGCAGCAGAATGTGTGGAAGTAGAAGATGCACACGGTGTCCATGATGAAGGTCGACCTCCAGATTAGTCCGCGCCAATGCCTGTCGATCCTGCACTTCACGTTCAACTTTGCAAGCAAGATGGAATAAACGAGTGATGTTATTATACTCCTTATACTCTAGAATGGTGTGAATCTCTCTATTTAAGCCACCCACAAAACATGCAAGCATAGCTTCATTATCCTCAATAATACCACATCTAATCATGCCAATTTGTAATTGCTGATAATATTCTTCAGAATTTTTCCTTGTCTTAAATGTTGCAGGTTTTGTAGTAATTCACGTTGACAATATGGTGGAACCCAACGAGTAAGGATAGCAGTTTTCGAAGCAGCCCAAGTAGTTGGAATATTATTCGGATATAATCTACGATATTCAGACCACCACACACAAGCAAAACTAATGAAAGCACAAAAGCAGCAGCAACACGTCTCTCCTCGGGATATTATAAACATGTAAAATGTTGTTCGGTTTCTAACTCCCAAGTAAGATATATATATCAGGAACATATCTACCCTCAAATGGTGGAATATTCAATTTTAGATTAGGGAGATGGTCATGATCTCGTACCTGAGGGTGTGGTGCAGCCCTACCATTGTGATTATTTGCATCCGGACGACCTGGTGGTTGTGGTGCTAGTGCTTGCACGTAGTTCTTATTTTGATCAACCTCATCCTCGTAATCTCCCGCGTAGTCGTCCTCCTCCTCAGCAGCAGTAGGAGCCATAGAAGTATAAACAGCAGAACCAACAGTTTGGCTAGGCTCAAGAGGGACACGTGTCGCTTTGCGGAGGGCTATATCGCGACGTGGAGGTGGTGGTTGTTGTTGTTGCAATGGTGCAGCAAGTGGAGGTAGAAGCGCAAGCACTTCAGCGAATTTGGCATCCAACTTGGTGTCAATTGACTTCTCAATGTTATCCATCCTCACTAGTGCATCGCCAAAACTGGTCATCACATCTTCTACCTGTTGAACCATCATTTGCTAAAATTTATCATGGAACTCCTTGTTCGTCATGTTCTCCCAATCAGTCTTGTCGAGTTGTGATCCTGCCATGGTTAGCAGCAATAGAAACACACAAAAATATGATCGTACAGACTACTAGAAAATGGTGGTGGTGGGGTGTCACAAATCCGTGAAGCAAATCTCAAATTCTTACCAGTTCTTACCCAGCAGCATGTGGTGATCGGCAACCTTGGTAGTCAAAACTCTCAAAGCTTGGATAAAGCGATTACCAGGCAGAGTCAAACACATGACGTAGATGTATGTGGATCTGGGAAGGCTTATAATATGGTAGCAAAAAGGGTCAGCAATAATCAATTCAGAGATGCAAAGTTGAATAAATGCTCAACGACGGTACTGTGATGGTCCTAGGCTAGACCGTACTAGAGCCGCGAGCCTAGAACACTAACAAAATCACGGCGCTGCACGAAAACAAGGGAGGAGCACACTCTGAATTTTTTTACACTTTTTTTTGCATTTTTTCCCTATTTTTTTGCTCCCCAACAATTTTTTCGAAAAAGTCTATAAATGGTCTAGAAACTGCCTAGCCAGAATTTTCCAGACTTAGTTTTTTTTTTAACTAGAACTATTTTTCTTCTGAGGGTGGCTCAGAAGTTGGGATGTCCAACTTGGCCATGACACGTAATATCGCGTGATCTCAAACTCGAGAACAAAGGATCAAATACTGGACTCAGACTAGGACAGATGGCGGAGAGGAATCTGGTGGAACTCGGACTGGTGGCGGATGTATGTTGGAGGTGGACTCGGATTGGTGTGATGGCGGCAGATATGTGATAGCGTATATCGACTCGGATTGGCAGCAAATATGTGGTGGTGATATATGGCGGTGGCGATGAAGATGGTGAGGCTGCGGCGTGACAACTTGTGACCAGAACTCAAAACTCTAAGGTAACTAGACACTAAGACCAGTATCTCAACACGACGATGCAACCGGCAATTCAACAAAGCAACCACGGAAATATTATGCAATGGCTCAGACTGGTTCGGATATGATGAACTAACCCTAATTTTTTTGGGCTTTTTCGTGGACTATAGGTATGAAGAGCAGAATCAATCTAAACTATGAAAAACTGTAAAATCTCACCAAGCAACCTGGAAATCTGATACCACTTGATAGAGGCAAAGGTATCCCATCTTTCGATCAGATGGTGGCTATCGTTTTCGGTGGAGTAGAGTTCGACGATCCGACTATGAACGTGCGAGGACGTCGCGCCTTAGCAATCACTAAACCAACTCCGAGAGGTTATTGACCACGCCGAAGCACAGTCAAGCTGACCATGAGGGTCTATTTCCTGCAAGCAAACAAAGAACAAGCAAGAAACTAAGATTGCAATCTGGATATTGCGAATATAAGAGGAAAGATTTATTGATCAAGGTGGGGTTCTGTGACGTCTTTGTCTGGTCGTTGAACACAAACGAAGTATGCGAAGTTGCACCTATGGGGAACTTTAATCTAAACAAAACCCAAAGTCTAAACGATGCCCTAAGGTCTGTATATATGGAGAGAGAGAGATGGGAATTTCGTGGACCCTTGGAGAAGGGGTCCAAAACAAACCCTAACTCTGTTTTCCCCACACATACGGAATCTAAAAACAGCCTATACTTTAGGATTTCAAAATTACATGGGCCTTGCCGAAAATAAGGTGACACATCACCTAAAATAAGCCATGGACGAAATTTATGAAGGGGCATCTTGTATATTTCGTCCATGTCCTTGTAAGTCATCACGGAGGCTTCAAAGTACTCAAATACGCACTAGAAACGTCGTTCTGAATCCCTTCGCGTGCGCCTTCATCTCCATGCTTGATCCTACTCTAGTGTTCATCCCTCTTGTCCATGCTAGGCCCTTGATTAGTAATCAGCACAAATGTATCCAATTTAGGTAGCGTCATATTCTCATGAACATTAGAATCGTTACTAAGAAATGAAAGTACCTGGAAATTCAATTGGCAAGCACGAGCTCTAGTAATTGGTCCAGTATGTATAATAGCAGGGGTAGTGGCTGTAACAATGGTATTGATGTCTTCATCAACAAACTGCTGAAGCGGCGCCAAATAATTTTCTTATGGCACCACTGATGAGATGCAACATTTTTAGATACTAGGTACAAACTGTGACACTGTCTTACCATCTAGAATAACATAGCACAGTGACAGTCATCATATCTAACATTATCTGTAACAACGAAAGTGGGGCTAACCTTCTCAACACATGCCAGAAACTTCCTCCCACTGTCCACATATTCAAACACGACTAGCTTCATGCATGGAGATTGATGGTGAGAATGACCAGGCAGGTCTTCAGCCACCTCGCTCCATTTCTTGCAACTGATGGTCCTTGGGAGCTACAAGAGGAAGAAATGACTCAAATCGACCACTGGGTTAAAATCCTTCATTCCAAGTCGTAACCTGAGAGAGAGAAGAGAGGCATATCTTGGTGGTGAAGGAGTCTTCGTTGAAGGAGGAACCGCTAGAGAGGTCATTGAAGAAGACCATGGCGACCCCGGCGGTAGGTTGCGAGACGGAGAGAGCGAGGAAGCAAGCGAGAAAGTGGCTATAGCTTCGAAAGGAAGGAAGGAGCAAACATGGAAATGTGACTTGTGGTTGGGAAGAAAAGGGGGTGGGGAACGGGGGTAGATATTTTGGCCATAGGCCAAAAAAATTGAAATGTGAAGGGAAACTTTGCATGCGGTGCCGCCGGACACCATTCACTTCGAGCGATTGTGTGCATGGCAAATGATTCTTCTGCTTTACACACATGGAATAAGTTTGACAATTCAAATTTTGGTGGAAATTTCCCTGGGTACCGTCCTCATCTACGTAATTGCATAATTTAACATCGCTTGCTAATTTGGGCACATAAAAGAGCGTACAACACACATACCACACTTACTGAATAGAGCAATTTTAGTAATTAGATAGAGCCAGTTGACCTAAACACTACTCTAACAAAAGACCAGCATTAAAAACAAAGCCTAAGTACACATAATTTTAACAAAGCCGCCGTCGTGCCGGCCTATGCATCGCCGTTGTGCGATGACACACCGATGACTTGTCCTGGCGACATGCCATCATTGGTGGACTCTGTGTCCCCCCTGCTGAAGTCTACCACGTCCTCGTCCTTGTCCTTGTCATGGCCCTCAAGGTTGTAGTACTCGTAGTAGTGGCTGCATCAGAGCTCGCGTTGGTACTCCACCGCCGATTCCTCGACGGCCAGACTCTTCTCTACCTCGACCTCGGCCACGCGGAAGTCCTCCTCCCGGTGCTCCTCGATCTCCGCCGCCTCCTGCATCTCCAGCTCCCGCTTGATGATCTCATGAGGAAGCAGGTGCTCCATGGACACCGCCGCCATTTCGGACGTGGGTTGCATGCTGGATTTCGAGGTGGCCTGGAATATCTTGGCGTGTGCGTCCTCGATCTTGGCGTGGATGGCCTCAACTCAGGCCATGGCGACATCGGCGGCACGGACGGTAGCTCGAGCGCTCTCGGTGTTTGCAACCGCCGTCTCAACATCTGATGCAGCCATCTCGGGTGCTGCCCTGTCGGCTGCCGCAGACGCCCTCTTGGCGGATGCGGCCGCGCAATGCAAATGCGGAGACACTCTCAGCGTAGGCGGCGGCGCTTGGGGAGGACGCGGCCATCGTACAGGCCCTTACGAAGCGTTTCCACGGCGTCATCTTTGCAAGAAGGGGTTGCAAGAATGGGGATTGTGATTCATGGATTCGGGGGTTGCCGGCACTGGAGCAGACGAGTCAGTGAAGCTTAAGGAGGAAGACTTAAATAGACCCACGAATTTTCATTGCAAACGGTTCCTACAAAAAACCTGTGTGTGATGTTGTTGATATCTTTTTATAGCTGTCAATGACGAATTTGGAGTAAAGTGGCAACATATGCTATTTTAAATGTACGAGAAAATTTGTAGTACTAATACAACTGTCATGTCTAAACTTGGAAAAATTCAGGGGTCATTTGACCTTTTAAGATATTTAAGTGATTTTCTAGCCATTTAATGACCACAATTAAAATTAAAACTACATATACATGCAAGAGCTAACCATAACGGTTCGAAAAGTCATATTTGCGTACTTGTGTGCAAGTTAATTCCATGTGTAGTAAATTGGAAGGAATTTTCAAACATATTGGTCCATGGCTATGACACAAAGCATGGAGTGCCATGGCATTTAAATTCCAAATAATTTAAAAGATCAAAAACACATAAAACCTTGCTTGATGTAATGTCATGCCACCAAGATGATGTGGTAAAAAATTGGCATGTTTGACAAAAGTTTGGACACACACCCGTCACAAACCAGAGCAACTCACTAGAAGGCTCGTGGTTCCGATAGGAAACATTGCATGATTGATGACAAACGGGATATACCTTCCTCTTACGGCCTTCAAAATATTCCTACATTTAATGTGCACTAATATTACTGTCATTTGAAAATCTAGAAAATTTCGGGGGTCATTTGCCCTTTTAAAGATATTTAAGTGATTTTATAGCCATTTAATGGTGATAATTCAAACTGGAACTACATCTACATGCAACGGATAACCATAATGGTTGGAAAAGTCATATATTGTGTACTTGTGTGCAAGTTAATTCCATGTGCAGTAAATTGGAAGGAATTTTCAAACATATTGGTCTCACGGCTATGATACAAAGCATGGAGTGCAATGGCATTTAAATTCCAAAAAAATTAAAAAAGATCAAAACACATGAAACCTTGCTTGATGTAATGTCATGCATGTTTGACGAAAGTTTGGACACACATCCCTCACAAACCGGAGCAACTCACTAGAAGGCTCGTGGTACCGAGAGGGAATAATGCATGTTTGATGATGAACGGGAGAGAGCTTCCTCTTACGCTTTCAAAAAATTCCCACATTTAACGTGAACTAATACAACTGTCATTTGAAAATATGGAAAATTCCATGGGTCATTTGACCTTTTTAAAAACGTTTAAGTGATTTCTAGCCATTTAATAGCCATAATTCAAATTTGAACTTTATCTACATGCAACGGATAACCATAACGGTTCAAAATATCATATTTGTGTACTTGTGTGAGAGTTAATTCCATGTGTAGTAAATTGGAAGGAATTTTCAAACATATTGGTCTCATGGCTATGACACAAAGCATGGAGTGTCATGGCATTTAAATTCCGAAAAACTTAAAAAAGATCAGAAACACATGAAACCTTGCCTGATGTAATGTCATGCCTTCCAAGATGATGTGGTAAATAACTTGGCATGTTTGATGAAAGTTTGGACACATACCCCTCACAAACCGGAGCAACTCATTAGAAGGCTCGTGGTTCCGAGAGGGAACAATGCATGTTTGATGATGAACGGGATAGAGCTTCCTCTTACGCCTTCAAAAAATTCCCACATTTAACGTGCACTAATACAACTATCATTTGAAAATCTGGAAAATTCCAAGGGTCATTTGAGATTTTAAAGGAATTTAAGTGATTGTTTAGCCATTTAATAGCCGTAATTCAAATTTACACAACATCTACATGCAACGGATAACCAAAATAGTTTGGGAAATCATATTTGTCTACTTCTGTGCGAGTAAATTGAAAGGAATTTTCAAACATATTGGTCTCATGACTATGACATAAAGCATGGAGTGCCATGGCATTTAAATTCCAAAAACTTCAAAAAAGATTAGAAACACATGAAATCTTGCTTGATGTAATGTCATGCCACCAAGATGATGTGTTAAAAAACTTGGCATGTTTGACAAAAGTATGGACACACACCCCTCACAAACCAGAGCAACTCACTAGAAGGCTCGTGGTTCCGAGAGGAAACAAAGCATGTTTGATGACGAACGGGAGAGAGCTTCCTCTTACGGCCTTCAAAAAATTCTTACATTTAACGTGCAGTAATAGAACTATCATTTGAAAATCTGGAAAATTTCAGGGGTCATTTGACCTTTTAAGGACATCTAAGTGATTTTCTGGCCATTTGATGACCGTAATTCAAATTTGAATTACATCTACATGCAACAGCTAACAATAATGGTTTGAAAAAAACATATTTTTGTACTTGTGTGCGAGTTAATTCCATGTGCAGTAAATTGGAAGGAATTTTCAAACATATTGGTCTCACGGCCTGGACACATGCATGGAGTGCCATGGCATTTAAATTCCAGAAAAATAAAAGATTATCAGAAACAGATGAAACCTTGCTTGATGTAATGTCATGCCACCAAGATGATGTAGTAAAAAACTTGGCATGTTTGACGAAAGTTTGGAAACACAACCCTCACAAACCGGAGCAACTTACTAGAAGGCTCGTGGTTCCGAGAGGGAACAATGCATGTTTGATGACGAACGAGAGATAGCTTCCTCTTACGGCCTTCAAAAAAATTCTACATTTAACATGCACTAATACAACTGTCATGTGAAAATTTGAGAAATTCTAGGGGTCATTTGACCTTTTAAAGACATTTAAGTTACCATAATCCAAATTTGAACTACAGCTACATGCAGCGGCTAACCATAATAGTTTGAAAAAAAATTGTGTACTTGTGTGCAAGTTAATTCCATGTGTAGTAAATTGGAACGAATTTTCAAACATATTGTTGTCACGGCTTGGACACATGCATGCAGTGCCATGGCATTTTAATTAAAAATGATCAGACGATGTAAATATCTGGTTTTCAAAAAAGAAAATGTTAAAGATCTGGCAAGACTACTGGGCCCCTCACGGTTGGCACACTATTTCACGCATTGAGGTTTGGAATGTGAGTGGCGCGCGTTATTAATCAGACACGGTTCCGTATTGGAAACCGTCAGCTATTAAGTTCACACACGGCTTTCACTGCGGGAATCATGTGTAATTCAAGCTACAATACTCGTAAATTTCGGTGAACAGCGTGTGTACTGTTCTACCTTGCTCACGTCGCCGCACATACATTCTCATCTACATCCTCACCTTGCTCGCCCTCTCTCTCTCTCTCTCTCTCTCTCTCTCAAATCTCCGCCATGGCATCGTCAATCTGCCCACGTGCTGACGAAGAGGCGCCACCCCCCCAAGGATGCTCAGTCAAAGAGCAGCGACGAGGAGGACCCCTATGTGCCGCCGGATGAGGTTGCACCAGAACCCGCAACTCTGGAGTGGTTTTGGGGCCAGTACAATCTTTGTCTATGGAAGTCGCTGCCACCGACTGAGAAAGCCAGGTATGTGGCGTTCAAGATTGAGATGGCAGAGGAGGAAGCCAGGTACCAGGCGGCCTGTGAAGCCCATGATGCTGCCTAGAAAAAGGAGGCGGCGGAGCATTGGGGGCGGGCGCGTCGTCGTGCGGAGGAGGTGTACGAAGACGGGTACTTCACGAGGAAGGTCAAAGGTGCTAGGCGCTTCATCGCTGCGTGGAGGTGGGCTGATAAGCTCCAGCGTGCCACCGATGAGGAGCTTTGGTGGGCACCCAACGAAATGCCAAGACCATTCCTGCATGTCCGCCAGCAAGAGGCAGATCGGTACATCAAGCGTTACGAGGCGGGGGAACCGGAGTACTGCCCCCGCGCTGGGAAGACGCCGCACACCAGGGAGTTGTTGGCGACGGGCTGCCAAAATACTGCCCCTAATAGGGATTATTAGTTTTAGTATTGTTCGTTTTCAATTTTATGCATTGTACCTAGTTGTTAAGTATCATCACGTATATGTGATGATATTATATATATTTTGTGCTGAATTAATGGACAATTAATATATATATATATATATATATATATATATATATATTATATTATGAATTCCATTTTCTATTTTTTCGTATACTAATTTGTATCTAGCTTTTATCACCCACATATACAGAATGGAAAGCATATACACACACATTAAAACATAACATATAAGAACGAAAAACAGAGTACACACATTGAAACACAGCAATAAACAAAGCCATATTATGATTGCTGTGAATACATAGTGGTCCACGTCGAAACGACCTAACAAAATAAAACGTGTCCAAGAGACCATGACCAGTAACCCTTGTCTACGG
This sequence comes from Secale cereale, assembly GCA_902687465.1. NCBI lineage: Eukaryota > Viridiplantae > Streptophyta > Magnoliopsida > Poales > Poaceae > Secale > Secale cereale. The sequence goes on from LR738709.1 coordinate 286,061,914, forward strand.
TAGCTCTTGGCTCTGGCTGAACTCGTGCAGGTGTTCGTCCAAGAGGTCGACATGCTCGCGGTACATCTGGAGCGTGATCTCGAGCTCCAAGTTGGCTATCTCATTGGAGACAATCAGCTCGAGGATGCGACTGCCATATTCCTCGACTGCGCCCAGGTGGACACCTGGGCCAAGGAGGCGGTCGATGAGGGAGTCCTGTATTCAGGAGTCCTCAGTCATCCGGGTCATTGAAGCTGGGCCGCGCTGATGGGCCGCATGAAGAAGAAGCAGAAGGCCCTCCCCCGTATTAGGTCGGAACTCCTATGTACGTAGAAAGGCGGGTCTAGAGTCCGGATGTATCAATTTATTCCTCCCCAAGTCACCCTTGTAACCCTAGATCCCCTCCAGTGTGTATATAAGCCGAGGGGTTTAGTCTGTAGAGGGGATCATCTTTACAATATCCTCATAGGCTAGACATAGGGTTTAGTCATTGCAATCTCCAGGTAGATCAACTCTTCTATACATATTCATCCATACTAATATAGCAAGAAGTAGGGTTTTACCTCAATCGAGAGGGCCTGAACCTGCGTAAACATCATGTCCCCAGCCTCCTGTTACCATCGATCCTCTAGACGCATAGCTTGGGCCCCCCTACCCGAGATCTGCTGGTTTTGACACCGATAATGGTGCTTTCAATGAGAGCTCCGTTGTGCGCTCGCCATGAGCGGTCGATGTCGCGTCTCATCATTGACGACGGGATCACCCTCGGAAATAACCTGGCTATCGGCCATGTCCTCCAGCTCGGCGTTTTCGCTGTATGCGCCAGCATGGCCTCTGGGCCGGCCGCACTCCCTGCGTCCGTCGAGCATCACCTTTATGCCGATTCCGGCTACTCCGATGACGCGACTTCGGCATAAATCTCGCACATAAACGAGCTGCTGGATCGCATCGCCGCCCTGGGGCTTTCATCACCAGGAGATCAAATCGGACTTAAATCCGGCCATGATGGGATCGGCCCTTCTCCGATTACTCATCTAGTAGCAGCAGTGGAGGACGGAGCCATAGATACTTCTCCTCTACAGACAGAGACCGCAACAGGCCGGCTCTCCGAACCCATCGAGCCGAACACCTCCCAGTTAGGAGGCGCACTATGTTCTTTGAGCTCTGGGACCGCCGCCGGATCCGAAGGGCAATTAGATCCCATCGAAACCGGATTTTCACCATCGGGGGTTGTTAAAACCCCGAATACCACTTTGGGTTGGGATTCAAAATTTCCAACACCCACCCTGGGAAAAACTTTTCAAGTAAATCTGGAATCCCGGACATAGATGACCTCACGAACATACAACAACAGCCCGAGGAAACGGTCGACCACTTCCTTGCCAGATTCCTACTTGTTAAAAACATGCTCAAGGACTACTGCGACGACAAAGCGGTTTCTCTATTTCACCGCAATTGCACGGACGAGGGAGTCTTAAACACCCTCAACCGACATCATGTTCTGATTTTCCCAGAATTATCGCAGTTAGTACGGATGTACTGCACAATGGAAAATACTTGGAAAGCCCAGAATACACCTCTAGAACAGTCCATATCCGGACAGTATGTCACCAAAGCTAAACGGACTTACCCTAGTTGGGCATCCGATAGCATTTATATTGGCAAGAAGAACAAGCCTCTTTTAAGGAACATGTCCGTACAGGACAAACTATTCGATACACCTTGCCAAATACACGGAACCCAGGACAATGTCCCAAACCATCGCCTTAGAGCATGTTGGGTACTCCGGCAGGTAGCAAAGAGCGGTACGACAATTTTTGCCACCACCGCACCAAGGGAGAAAGACATCAATGTCTTCACTATCTTGGAGACATTCCCCTCAAATAACCATCGCAAGAGAGCAAATCGCGAACTTGCCAAGGTTTACCAAATTAGCTCTACAAGCCCATGGAGCGACACGGCAATTAGTTTTTCTGCCGAAAATGCACCTCGAGTCCGGCCAAGCATCAGCAGCTCTTGTACTAGACCAAATAGTAGATGGCTTCCACCTCACTAAAGTACCAATGGACGGAGGAAGCGGACTAAACCTCATATATGAGGAAACGCTTGCCAAAATGCAGGTTGAGAAATCCCGCATTGAGCACACCAACACAACCTTTAGGGGAATTATACCAAGCCGCGAGGCCAAGTGTTCGGGAAGCATTAAGCTCGATGTAGTGTTTGGCTCACCCAACAACTACAGATCGGAGGAACTACTCCTTCACATTGTGCCCTTTCACAGCGGATACCACACCCTTCTAGGACGAGATGCTTTCTCACGCTTCCAAGCTATACCCCATTATGGGTACATGAAGCTTAAAATGCCAGGGCCCAATGGGGTGATCACAATAATAAGTGATCCGGATAGAGCACTCCGTGCCGAAAACAAAACGGCATCCTTAGCCTTAGAGGCATTATCCGAAGCTCTCGCGGCTGCAGAACTAACCACCCTACGATCAAAGGTGGATGCCGACGATGTCATCCTCGCCAAAAGATCGAAGTCTACCTCCTTCAAGCTAGCTGATGAAATCATCAAATTCCAAATGCACCCAACGGACCCTAACAAGACGGCATCCATCGGGCACAGCTGGATCCGCGGTAGACAGCGCGTTATGCGCCTTTCTTCGAGAAAATTGGGCCTGGCACCCTTCAGACATGCCGGGAATCCCACGTAGGCTAGCCGAACAGATCCTCAATATTATCAAGGGGTTCAAACCAGTCAAGCAGTCACTGCAATGATTTTCTGAACCCAAAAGACAAGTAATGGGAGAAGAGTTAGCCAAACTATTGGAAGCCGGATTCATCAGAGAAATCAAACATCCGGATTGGCTAGCCAACCTAGTCATGGTACCGAAGAAGGATAAATCCCGGCGCCTCTGTGTCGATTTTACAGACCTGAATAAGGCTTGCCCCAAGGATCCCTTCCCTTTGCCCCACATTGACCAAATTATTGATGCGACGGCCGGACACGACTCACTGTGCTTCCTAGATGCTTATTCCGGATACCATCAGATAAATATGAAGGAATCCGATCAGGCCGCAACGACATTTATTACCCCGTACGGCCCCTTTTGTTTAAGCACTATGCCCTTTGGACTCAAAAATGCTGGCGCCACATATCAACACATGATTCAAACATGCTTAGAAAAACTAATTGGCAAAACAGTGGAGGCATATGTTGACGACGTAGTCGTAAAGACCAAACACGTCGAGACCTTGGTGGATGATCTCCGCCTCAGATTTGCCAACCTCCGAGAATATGACATAAGGCTCAATCTGGAAAAATGTGTCTTCGGCGTTCCAGCCGGAAAGCTGTTAGGGTTCATCGTATCCCATAGAGGAATTGAAGCTAACCCAGCCAAAATCCGGGCCCTGTCAGAACTCAAAATACCAACCGATCTCAAGCAAGTGCAAAAACTAGCAGGCTGCGTAGCGGCTTTAAGCCGCTTCATCTCCAAGTTAGGAGAAAAAGCATTGCCACTTTACAGATTGCTACGGCGCACTGACAATTTCGAATGGACAAATGCGGCCACAGCCGGTTTGGAAGAAATAAAAGCTCTACTAGCAAGCAACCCAATCCTAGCTGCCCCCGGTGTTGGCAAACCAATGCTGTTGTACATATCAGCTACTCACCAATTGGTGAGTGCCGTGCTCGTCGTCGAACATGCCGAAGAGGGACATAAATTCCCCGTTCAAAAGCCCATATACTATGTATCCGAGGTTCTCATACCGTGTAAGTCACGGTACCCCCACTATCAAAAAATTGCCTATGCGGTCTTCATGTCATCTCGGAAACTCCGGCACTACTTTCAAGAGTGTTCGATCACATCGGCATCTGAGGCACCACTCAATGATATTATCAATAATAAAGACGCCACAGGACGCATAGCCAAATGGGCCATTGAGCTCTTACCGTTCGAAATATCCTACAAACCGCGCCGGACTATTAAATCCCAGCTGTTGGCCGACTTTGTCGCAGAATGGACAAAAGTCGAACTCCCTAAAGAGTACGGCTCATACTCCCACCGGACAATGTACTTCGACGGTTCCAAAAATTCTAGCCGGGCTGGGGGCCGGCATAATACTGACATCTCCAACAGGGGATATAGTTCGGTACGTCTTATAGATTAAGTATACGGACTCGAACAATGCGGCCGAATATGAGGCCCTATTGCATGGTCTCCGACTAGCCGTATCCATGGGCATACAATGCCTCGAGGTACGCAGAGACTCAAACCTCGCCATCTCCTAAATCAACGGGGATTTTGTGGCACCCCGATCTGCATGGAGCAGGGGGCCTTCGCACGTCAGCCCAGGATAACACCTGACACACTACAGGTCCATGATACAGCATTCCAGGTACAATAATATTCATCAAATACATGTGTATATGATTACATCATTGATGAATATAGTTATCCGGCATAGCCCTAAGGCTATTTAAATGGCAGCGAAAGTCTATTTAAACGGCGGTGGAAGTCTTGGTTTGGCAGCATAACAACTCTGGCTGGGCTCCACAACTCACAGGACTGGCAAGGTTACGGCCTAGCACGACGGATCAAGCGAACCATTCGGGTACGTCCTACAAAACTGGCATGACACGCCTGGTCATTACATTGAATGTACTTGCAAGACAACCAAATACATAGCATCCAAACAAGCAGAAGACAAAGCAGGAACCAAGCGCATGCAACAACCTATCTCATATCAATTACTAACATGGCATGGTATAGATCAACTAGCATAAACAATATCATAGCATCTACTAACAGGGCAATGACATGGCATAACAAAACATGTTCCTAACATGGCAATAGCAAAACATAGCATATCATATCCATCATGGCATCACATAACATATCAAAGAAAGCATGGCATGGCATCATGGAACTATGCTGAAAATAAACTACCGATCATATCCAATGCAGACATAACATGTTAACTTCATGCAACCATCTCTTGTTCTACCATCGTTCTTTAAATGCAACATATTACTCATGCAATGAAACCAAACTTGTGCACCGAATCCCTCGGACTCTCTTACCAATGGGTTGCCTCGCAACCAAACGGTGATCACTCACGGATCACAAACGGAACCACACTTGGTTCAACACTCACCGAGACATCGTCTCGTGATCATATCAAAACATCGTCGTGACTTCTCACGAGTATCTCATAGTCCAAATCACCACATTCTTGTTACCACATTAATTAACTTAATTATTTCAGGTTTATCCTCCATTTCGAGCAAGACCCGATAGTGTGACCTACAACGAACTGTGTTGCTACCGATAGACTTAATTAACACAATGCAGAGGTAGCGCACTATACCCACACCACGGAACCCATGGCCTCGTCATCCCATTCGGGTGGACCAACGACATTCCGACGAAACCGACCTACTGTCATGACACTCTCCCGGCCACTCCGACTCACTCCCCACATGGCTAGTCCTGGGTGGCCTCGTGTCTACCAAAGACACCAACGACCACCGTCGTGGCCAAACATAAACGGTCCCAAATGGGGACCCGGTACCGTAACAAAAACAACGGACACACAAGGCTTATGTCCGCCTACCTGATCAGGGTAGCGCGCGCCCATAACCTTCCCTCGTTGGAGGCACTAGCGAGAGGCACGGAAATAGACCACATTAAGGCCTTCCCACAAAGGCAAATGTGGCTGCACTGAAGAAGTTTGATTTGGTGGCACTATGACTCGATCCCATCGATGACGGAGGATGTTTGTTATTATTAAGTCATCTTATTAATTTCTCCATCATCATGAGCATATTTAACATGAATGCAACAATGAGCATGCAACATACAATTGCATGGACAAAATGTCAAACTTCTCAAGTGCACTACTATAGCAGAAAGAACATGACAATACCAAGTACTAGCATATCAATGGTGCATTACAATCATCATAGCATTTTATAATGATGACATGAAAATAAAGTTGAGTAGTGACATGGCATTATCAATAACAACATTCTAATTAGCATGGCAAAAGATATCATGAAAACACAAGCATGCATGATAGGCATAATGAAATGACTGCAAATGAAAACGATAAGAAACAGCTGCAACTACACACACAAGGTGCAAGCAAAGTCAACATGCAAGTTCGGGGATCATGATAAGAGGTTGGCTTGCCCGGGGGTCGACAAATACTCCGGGAAGAAGTGGGAAACGATCGCGGAAAGATTTGTAGGAAACAGTTCTCTCTCGAAGGAGGCTGTTTACAGGCAAGGGCAAAATGGTCATTTTTACTATGTGAAAACATAATTAAAATGGTACCGACGGAAAGATCTCGACGAACAGCGAAAGTGAGCACTGGAATCACCTCAATCGGAGTTACGAGCGCAAAGTTGTGACCGTTCATTTTTAGGCAGAAAAGCAACTAAAGCAGTGAACTTTCACAAAATAAGCACTTCGGCCGGCTGAGCTGAAAAAGAGAAAGCGCCTTTGAGAAAATAGGTTTCCAGAGAATAGAAAGCGTATTTTAGGAAATATGTCTTTGCCCAAGGAAAACGTAAAGGGCTGGGGCATCTCCACTTATCTGACCTCGCATCACCCTCTCACTGACATGTGGGGTCACGTGGGGTGGGGCCCGCCTGGCCCTGGCTTCTTCTTCCTCCCTCTCGGGATCGAGCGAGGCCGAGGGAGGGGATTGCCCTGATGGTGATCGCCGGCGACTTCGGCCACCGCTCGCGACGGTCGTCCTACCCAGATGCTCAGGAAGGAGAGATGCATCTCGGGGTGGTAGCCCCTGCCACCGACGAGCGTCGTAGTGCACGCGGTGGACGGAGGCTTCGGCCGCCAGAGACAGGGGAGCTACGATGGAGGATGGAAGTGAATCTGGCTACGAGGAGGCCCGTCGTAGCCTGGGGATGCAGTGTTCGCGAGGAAGCAGAGAGTAGAGCTCGGGGTCACCAAAATCGAGCGGGTTTCGAGACGGTGGCCACGGTGGCGATGGAGGTCGAGGAGGGAATCCGGGGGAAATGGGTGGCTCGAGGAAGCGTAGAAATGAGGGGGGAGGCTGCTGGAGTGCTCGAGGGGGTCGTGGGCTCCTTAAATAGCCGGGGCGTGGTGTGGCCGAGCTGAGTGCCGTCGGGCAAGTCCGACCAATGCTCTAGCGGCCACAGCGGTCACGGGGACGCATGGGAAGGCGATGAGGGGGAAGCAGACGAGCGCCAGAGGCTCACGGAGACGAGCGATGCTCAGAGACGAAAGGAGGAAGAGGACAGGGGTGGGGAAGAAGACGGGCTCACGGGCACGCACTGCTCGGTCTTTGGCACGGCTCGCCGGAGAAGAAAACAGAGGGGGCGAGTGGTCCGGATGGAAGAGGACGCCGAGGGGGAACTGTTGGACATTAATGGCGAGACCAGAGCCGGTCGGAGCAGCGCTGCCGACGAGAACAGTGGCTAGACCACCGTTTTGGCTGGCTGCCCTCATGGTCACCATGGACAAGGCACGCTTTGGTGCTCTACTCCAGGCCAAACCATTTCTACAGCGTAGTCCTTCGAAACTTTAGTGTTACTACGGTAAAGAAACGGACAGAGACAAAGGGAGATGAGTAAACTAAGCTTCACAAGGTTGCTGTAGCAAACTTGGCCACACTCTAGAGATAAAACCAGAGGGGTTAAAAGGTAAAGTTGTTGCCTGTGAGGCTTAGGGTAGCAAGGACTAAGGTCCTGGGAATTATGAAGTCATTAGTACAATGATTTAGCATAGTTGCAGTACAAATGCCAAATCTGGTCCTGAAATCAAATGATGAAGAAGCACTCACTAGGGGTGATGGATTGAGCCAAAAATTGGCAAACTCTATTATTTGGTCATATGTAGATGCTGTAAAAAGATCATACCAAATGGACTTGCCAAAATGGTACTTGTTTCACAAACATCACTTCTGACCAGAAACTTGGGAAAATTCTAGGAAAATATTGGCTACATGAAATGAGCCAAAATCTTGGGGAGGTTTGCTATATGGCTAGGAGAAGGCTTAGGAATATTTTCAGCTATAATGGAGCAAGATAAAATATACTTGCTTCACAAACTGAAAATGTGGGCAGAAAACAAGAATTGCTCCTGTGCTCACATAGCTCAATGAAATGAGCTAAATTTAGGTGGACGCTAATGATTTGGAATACTTCAGAGGATGGAAAAGTTTCATCCCATTTGTAAACTCTATGAAGGTACTTCCATCACAAAGTTGCATTTTGGTCAGAATGGAGGTCGAACTACACGTATTTCTATCCTCATATCCTCCTCGATATTAGGATAGAACTACGCGCTAAATGAAGCTACGGTGGAGGAGGGAAGGGCCTGAGGCTGAGGAAACGGAGAGTAGAGCTTAGGGTCACCGAAATTGAGCGGGTTCCGAGACGGTGGCCACGGCGGCGATGGAGGTCGCGGAGGGAATCCGGGGGGAAATGGGTGGTTTGGTGAAGCGTAGAGATGAGGGGAGGGGCTCCTGGAGTGCTCGAGGGGGTCGCGGGCTCCGTAAATATCTAGGGCAAGGTGTGGGCGAGCTGAGTGCCGCCGGGAAAGTACGACCAATGCTCTGGCGGCCACATCTGTCACGGGGACGCATGGGAAGGCGACGAGGGGGAAGCACACGAGCTCCAGAGGCTCACGGAGACGAGCGACGCTCAGAGATGAAAGGAGGAAGAGGACAGGGGAGGGGAAGCACTCACTAGGAGTGATGTATTGAGCTAAAACTTGGCAAAGCTTTATTATTTGGTCATATGTAGATGCTTTAAAAAGATCATACCAAATGGACTTGCCAAAATGGTACTTGTTTCACAAACATCACTTCTGACCAAAAACTTGGGAAAATTCTAGGAACATATTGGCTACATTAAATGAGCCAAAATCTTGGGGAGGTGGGTTATATGTATAGGAGAAGGCTTAGGAATACTTTCAGCTATAATTGAGCAAGATAAAATATACTTGCTTCACAAACTGAAAATTTGGGCAGAAAACAAGAATTGCTCCTATGATCACATAGCTCAATGAAATGAGCTAAATTTACGTGGAGGCTAATGATTTGGAATACTTGAGAGGATGGAAAAGTTTCATCCCATTTGTAAACTCTATGAAGGTACTTCCTTCACAAAGTTGCATTCTGGTCAGAAACTTTGAAAAAATTGCACAGGGAGCTAGGATGAATGGATTGAGCTCATCTCTGGTATTCATGGGTGATTTATCAATGTTAAGCACCCTTCCAAATTGCAGCTCAATTGAAATTAGGAATAAGGCACTTCCTTTGCAAAATTTCAGAGAAGACAAAAACTTGCATTGGATCATGTGCCCAATTTTTGAACTGAGAATCATAAGATTAGGATGGAACTAGTGAATATATAGCTAGGACAAGTTCCACAATTTATGTGGGAATTTTCTCTACTATAAAAATAGTAGTTCCTTTGGAAAATGGCAGAAATGCAATATTGGCATTAAATAGGAAAAGGCAATTTTTCTTATTTAATTATGGCCAACATATTTGCCAGAGCTTGGATTAGGCACAAGTATCAACTCCACCAATTCTCATGAATTTAGGAGATGGCTAGCTATGCCTTTGGCTTTTATTCCTCAGAAAGGCAAGAAAAGGAATAAATCACAATTCAAAAATATTGCATGAGACTTAGCAATATTTTTGCATATCCAAGGTTCAGAAAGATAGGAGGATCTCTAGGAACAATTGGGAGGATCAATAGATCAAGGAAAATGATGGCTCCTTTGTAAGCACAAAGGGCATATCCAAATTCCAAAAAATTGGAATTAGTGTTTGAGAGGGCTTGAGATGATGCAGATGAGGTCTTACCCACTGACAAAGACATGAGCAAGGTTTTGAAAGGTTCAAAAAGACAAGAAATCTCAGAGTCATCCAACAAACTGAGAAGAAATTTGGAAAAATGATTGCCAGGAAGAAATAACAGCACAAAAATTAATAACCCAATTTTGGGGCTGTTACAGATTTTGATGCGAAGGATTCAAAAATGGCGGCTTAACGCAATGCCATATTAAAAATGTCGGCTCGATTTGAGGGTTTGGAATTCCACCACGTAGCCCGGGATAATAACTAGGACGCTGACGTACTCGCACGCATGGTAGCTAAACGCGACCCCGTCCCACTGAACACATTTGTGGAACGCTTGTTTAAGCCATCAGTAACATGGCAAGACGCGAGCGTTGATGCAAATACGGATCCAAACACACCCCCAGCCGAACTCAATCAGGATGTCATCGGAGATCCAAGCATGGAGATAACTCCTTCGGCTCACAAAATCATGGCTGTCATAGCCCCCTGGACAGAGCCTTTCCTAGCTTACCTTAATAGGCAGGAACTCCCCGATGATCAAAATGAGGCCCGCCGCATAGTCTGGCGCTCTAAAGCCTACAAAGTTCACAAAGGTGAACTATACAAGAAAAGCACAACTGGTATTCTCAAAAGGTGCATCTCCGAAGAGGAGGGAAGGCGAATTCTCACTGAAATACACGCTGGAATGGGCGGTCACCATGTCGCAGCAAGGGCGCTCATAGGCAAAGCTTTTCGCGCTGGCTTTTACTGGCCTACTGCCCGAGCAGACGCCCAAACCTTAGTTCAACACTGCGTTGGCTGCCAGCTCTTTGCAAATCAAAGTCACATGCCTTCCACCGCACTGAGAACAATCCCCATTACTTAGCCTTTTGCGGTATGGGGGCTTGATATGGTCAGACCCCTTAAAGGGGGAAGTCATAAAAGAAAATACTTACTGGTGATGGTAGACAAATTCACTAAATGGATAGAAGCCAAGCCAGTAAAAACAGCTGAAGCAGGGCCTGTGATAGATTTTATATCCAGCGTAGTACACCGTTATGGTGTCCCGCACAGTATTATCATAGGTAATGGCTCCAATTTCATAGTTGACGAGGTAAAAACAGGTGTGCAAAGTTGGGTATAAAACTCAATTACACTTCCGTATACCATCCTCAAACAAATGGTCAGGTCGAAAGGGCTAATGGTCTGATTATGAGCGGCATTAAACCCCGACTAGTGCGCTCCCTATGGGAGTCTGATAAACATTGGGTCGAAGAGCTTGACTCCGTAGTCTGGGGGCTGCGGACCACTCCCAATCATACGACCGGATATACACCTTTTTTCATGGTGTACGGCGCAGAGGCTATTCTTCCCCGCGACATTATTCATAAATCACCTAGAGTGCGCATGTACGAGGAAAGGGAGGCTGAGTTAGATCGGCAGGATGACCTAGATGGACTTGAAGAGGAGCGCGATACATCGCTAGCACGTTCCGCATTTTACCAACAATAGGCTAGGCGATACCAGAGCAGAGAAGTGCGGGCCAAGACATACAACGTTGGCGAACTCGTTTTATGCCTCCCGGAGAAGAAAAAGGACAAGCTCAAACCAAAATGGGAGGGGCCCTTCATTATTGATGAAGTACTCACCGGTGGAGCCTATCGCCTTCGCAATGCACATGACAACCTCCTTGAGCCGAACCCTTGGAACGCTGCCAGGCTCCGACAATTTTATGGATAGTTCGGTAGCAATTTCTTCCTCTGTATAAATTAGGTCTTGTCTTTTACTTTCTTGTTTCTCTCCCTTTTCCTCTCTACATTTCCTTGGCAAGTATTCGGCTCACCCAAACTGCCACGTGACGAGTACGTCCTCACATATACCTGGGGGCTTCTTTAACGAAGCCCATTATCAATAAAGCTTCTTGCTTAAAAATGTCGCCTGTTTTTACAATTCATCCTTGCCATTTTATGCACCGATATGACTTAAGTTCTCGCCAAGCTCGGTTGCCTGGCTCCTATGCTTACCCCTACATTTCCGATTGTTCGGCTAGGGCGTAAAGGGAGCACCTCAACGATTGTTACAACCGGGTAATCTGGATATGTACCTCAGAGTGGGTGAAGCCGAAAGCTAGTGCTCTTAAGGGAATAATTGGTCGGTGGACATACAACATAACGCATTCTAAAGCGTATCTTAACTATCACAGGAGATGGCTTCCTACCATCCTTCTCATAGGATCGAAAAGCCTAGGCTCGCATCTTCATGCACACCGACCCAGGGAAAGGAACCCCTAACGAAACTATTCTCTCTGGAAGATGTTTCTTACGTTAAACAGTAATATAGCATAACTTCATGAACTCAGTTCGTCTGTTCAAGCAATTATGACCGGAATGCCTGGTTTTCGAACATATCACTTGCTTTACCATAGATATAGTATTGGAAAACACTCCAACCTTTGGGTTTATGGAGGTCGAAGCAGATGGTCGGCCATGACAAACTTTACATAAATACAGCCGGAGATAAGTTTAATGGTAAAAGTACATTAATACATAGAATCAAATGACTACTCATTTTCTATTCCCTCTATCAGGCTGTCTAGCTTTCAGTCCTGTTGGGAAAGCTTGGCAGCTATTTCTACTTGGTTATAGACCAAACACGGAGGAATTTCCTGCCCACCGGACCCTCGAGGTCCCACCACGGGCCATGTGATTTGGATCAAGACGAGTGTAGCGCGTCTTCACCATAGCCCATGCTTCTCGAGCACCCATACAACATGTTGATGCTTTCCATAGTTCGAAGCGGCGCCGAGCCCCTTTGAACAGGTCCGCCAAATCCTCCGTAGATTCTGGAGGGGAGTCGCCAGGCCATAGAGCTCTGGCCATACTCTTCATGGCCTTCCGAGCTGTTCATGGACCCTGGAAAGCTCTTGCAACACATCGCCCTCAAAACCGGATACTCCTCCTTCAGGCTAACCAGTCAATAAACCCACAGGTAAAGTTTTTATAAGAAACTTCCAAACTAAGAGACTATAAGGAGAGCCAGGTATACGAGACATACTGAACATGCCGCTCTTTAGCCTCCGGTTCTCTTCCAAGGCGCTTGAGAGTTGGGACTTTACGCCCTTTAGCTCTTGTTTGAGCCTAATTATTCCATCCTGCGCTTGGTTCTTTTTTTCCATAGCTTGCGTTAGTGCATGCTCGCCAGCAGCTTTTTCCTCTTCGGCAAATTTCTTGTCCGCTAGGGCAGCTCTTAACTCCCTCTCCAGTTGGTCGGTCGATCATGGTGATGTATTACACATTAGTAAAAGCAGGGTCACACATGGCCGCTTTCCGCCGCCGATGAATCGTCGCGACCTCCAATTCGGAATTGGTAGCTGATACTTCATCTGAATCCTCCTGGAGAGGACAATTTGGCACCAAATTAGCATTCACCCTTGATGGGCCTGATGCCGGATTGGCTGGAGCTTGGCCTGTGTTGCCTCCGGGGACAGTCCGACTTAAGTTCCTCCTAAAAGGAAGAAACAATGCAGAAAGTTATAATAACAATTTCACCACCCATTGCATGGTAAAACAAACATACCTCTTTGAAGGTCTGCTAGTGTTCGTGGTCCTTTTCCACTTCAAAGCCTCTCCCGACGCGGGCGCCGCCCTCTGGGTTGGAAATCTACACGCAGTTCGGCATGAGGTGCCGTCCCTGTTTGAGTATGATAGAATACGGTGGGTAAATGCGCACTGGGAATCTTCTCGTTAGTGAGATATCCCCTAAATTACTTACACGGGAAGAAGGAATGAGGCCTGGGTAATTGGCTACTATAGCCACCAAGGTGTCCTCACAGCGGGCCTGATAGAAGACTCCCTCTTCTAACTCTACGTCTATATCCGGGTCCTCTTCATATCCGGGCCCGTCTTTTGGAACGGGTCCTCTGGCTGCGGGGCGGGATTGTTAATCCCCTTGACCACCTTCCTCTACTCCTGTTGGGAGAAGCCAAATACAGTCCAGTCAATACATCATAACAAAGAAAAATGGAGTGGTTAAAGAGAAGGACTCACGCAGTCAAGAAGATTGTACATAGAAAGGCCTTCCCGACACGTTAAACGGATGAAGTCATGCTTCTCTCCTTTGTAGAGGCCTTCCAGGACAGTGCCTAGAATGGCAGGGTCATCTAGATCCAGGCGTAGGCGGCACGAGGCATCGTTCCGACCATTATAATGATACATTGGAAGTCCTCTGGCTTGGAGCGGCTGCACATGCCGCTTCAGTGAAATGGCCATCACTTCGATTATAGTTAATCCCAAACTAGCAAGCAATTTAATCTTGTCGGCCAGTCGGCTAACCTCCGCTTTTTCTTCTTATGAAGGATCGCGGGGACGCCAATTGAAAAGCTTCTTTGGCGGAGAACTGGAATACGTGGGGAGTCCGCGCCGAACTGGATCCAGCAAAGCGACATCTTCAATGTAAAACCACTCTGAGGGCCACTCTTCAGATGCCTTCTTCGGAGTACCGGAGAGATAGCCTGTCCCGGCTATGCGCCATACTTCAGCGCTCCCAACTTCAAATATGGATCCTTCTTCCGATTGAGGGACAAGGCAGATATACCTTCTCCACAACTCAAAGTGGGGCTCGCAACCTAAGAAAAGTTCGCATAAAGCGACAAAACCCGCAATGTGCAGAATTGACCCTCGAGTAAGATTGTGCAGTTGGAGGCCGTAGAACTCTAGGAGTCCCCTAAGAAAGGATGGACAGGGAACCACACGCTTCTTAAGAGGTAAGGGACAAGACATGCCCGCTCTCCATTGGAGGGGTTGGGAAAGCTCCCTGCCAGGGCTTGGTTGTCGACAGACGTTAGTCCGGCCTGGACGGGGACTAGATCCTCTGGAGGGAGATACCCGTGCGCTTGCAGTGTCCACAGATACGCGTGAGATACAGAGCAGCTTTTCCAATCTCCTGCACGAGGGCCATGAGGGCGCGAGGAGGAGCTCGGGGCACTGGCCATGTTTGAAGATTTTTCGCAGGCACCAGGGTTTCTTCCGCATGGAATGAGATGGAAAGGAAGTTGGATCTATTCTCTTATATAGGAACCTCCCTTGAACAGTCAAGGGGGTATTTGCAAAAGATGCCCAGACGATTCGCATTCATTGGACACGTGGAAGATGAGACGACGATGGAGAGGAATCGGCAGATTATAATATTTGTAGAAGCCGAACTATCATCCAGGAAGACTCACCTTGCAAGACCGAAGACATGAAGCCGGATAAAATCTCGTCCTTGAAGGCAAGTCCGGGGGCTACAGAGGGAGTCCTGTATTCAGGGGTCCTCAGTCATCCGGGTCGTTGAAGCTAAGCCGCATTGATGGGCCGCATGAAGAAGAAGCACAAGGCCCTCCCCCGTATTCGGTCAGGACTCCTATGTACGTAGAAAGGCAGGTGTAGAGTCCGGATGTATCAATTTATTCCTCCCCAAGTCACCCTTGTAACCCTAGGTCCCCTCCGGTGTGTATATAAGCCGAGGGGTTTAGTCTGTAGAGGGAATCATCTTTACAATATCCTCATAGGCTAGACCTAGGGTTTAGCCATTACGATCTCGAGGTAGATCAACTCTTGTATACATATTCATCCATACTAATATAGAAGGAAGTAGGGTTTTACCTCGACCGAGAGGGCCTGAACCTGGGTAAACATCGTGTCCCTAGCCTCCTGTTACCATCGATTCTCTACACGCATAGCTTGGGCCACCCTACCCGAGATCTGCCGGTTTTGACACCGATAGTTGAGGCTAGCGACCAGCGCGTTGGCATCGAATGGGCCACGGACAAGGCAATGATGCAACCTATGCGACTGGTGTGGCGGGCGTCCGCTGCAAGTACGGCGCGGCCAGCCTCTGGTGCAAGTACGGCGTAGACGGCCTCTACCCATGCCTGGCGAGGAATGGGGGTACTGACGGGATGTGTACCTCGCTGCAACGCCCTGTCGACAGAAGACAAGCACCGATGGATCCGCTCTTGCTGTGTGGCACGCCGCGCCTCTCGCTCTGCGACACTCCAACGGTCTCGCTGTGTGGGGAGCCGCAACCTATCGGCGCAGATGCGCCTAGCTTGCTCTGCGGTGCGCCATCGATCATGTTATGCGGCCAGCTGTAGCCTCTCGGTATTGAAATGCCTATCTTGATCCACGGTACTGAAGACCATGCTCCAAGGGTCTGCCTAACCCTGGTGATGACGTGCATCACGATGTCATCCATCGTGTTGCCAGGGAACGCCTCGGCCTCGACGGGCCGTGGTTCCTTCTCGTTTTCCTCGTCGAGGAGGTTGATGGTAGAGCCGGCGCTTTGGTGGGTTGGCATGCTTGGAAAACGTGGATGTGCTACAGGCTGCGCTTGTTGCCTCCGTGCATCGCACGCGACCTAGGTTTATGCTTAATATCGCTAGTGGCGGCCGGAAACCAGTGAGGAAATGGCGGGAAATGGTGGCGTGTTCAGTGAGTGAGTCCTCGATTAAGGGGTCCTTAGGTGGACGGATTGCTCGTTATGGTCCGGACCCTATGTGTAAAATAACAAGTTTAGGGTCCGGGTGTAATATTTTCCTTCATGTTCAAGATGGTCACGTACAACCCTAAGTCCCTCCGGTGCATATATAAATGGAGGGTTTAGTCCATAGGGACAAGAACCACAATTATGTTGGCTAGACTCCTAGGGTTTTAGCCATTACGATCTCGAGGTAGATCAACTCTTGTAACCTTATATTCATCAAGATCAATCAAGAAGGAAGAAGAGTATTACCTCGATCGAGAGGGCCTGAACCTGGGTAAACATCGTGTCCCCAGTCTCCTGTTACCATCGATCCTTAGGCGCATAGTTCGGGACCTCCTACCCGAGATCCGCCGGTTTTAACACCGACATTGGTGCTTTGATTGAGAGTTCCACTGGGTCGTCGACAGAAGGATTAATGGCTCGCTTCGTCATCAACGACGGCGCCACCATTGAGGGAATTTTTCACCTTGGCCAGCCTTTCGTGTTCGGCGGCTTCATGCTTCGTGCCAACACGGAAGGCCACCTCGAGCAGGCTGACAGCTACACCCCTAGTCATTAGATCAGATTTGGAAGCTTGAACTACGTTGCTAACGTCCGTAGAGATTTGATCTTCGACGGATTCGCACCCATTGCGGCTGCTCCCTGCCTCCACGATGAAGACGTCCTAGATCTGTCATCGGACCCCGTCCAGGGGTCAACACCTGCGACAGCTCTGGTGTCAGGACCGGTTTTGCAATAAAATATTTATTGAGAAACCGACCTTTTTATAAGACCAGTATAGGAGAATCCTTCTTACTGGTAGACAAATACTTGATACGGAAATCCAGAAGTACTAAATATTATACAATGTTGAGCTGAGGCTGCTCAACAATTTATTACAAGCACGCCGATATTATACATAAAGGCAGATATGACACAAGGGTATGGTGGTATAACTACTGACTCATAATAAAAGTGGTGGTGGATATGTCACAGTGAAGTGGGTGACATGACTCCAAAATCTTACAGCTCATCGAGCGCCGGAGTGAGGCTCGATGAATTTATTTGGGTAGCGGAAGCGTATATAATACAAGTGACCAACTCCAGAATCGCACGAAACTGACTGGGACTCCTCTAGGCGTCGGACTTGCTATCGTACTCTTCATCCATAAGATCGCCTTCGTCAACATCTGGCCAAATCAACAAGCCAGGTGAGTACTTTGAATGTACTCGCAAGACAGTTTGGACATAAGATATAACCAATGCAAACATGATGCACATGAGCAGACTAGTAATGCGCACTCAGATAATAAATTTGCACAGCATGATAAATAAAAAGGAAGTCAGGCGGTAGTCCTCCCGAAATCCCAATAAAAATAGCTGAAGACCGATCGGGTGTCTGAAGCGACACCTCGAAAGGTAAAATAAATTAGCATGCCGCAGTCGGGCGTCTGGGTGACACCACATAAAGGGCTTATATTGAAAAGTAAATGACAGTACGTGCCACAGTCGGACGTCTGAGCGACATCACATAAAGGGCTTATATCAAAAGTAAATAACAAGAGTGCCACAGTCGGACGTCTGAGCGACATCACATAAAGGGCTTATATCAAAAGTAAATAACAAGAGTGCCATAGTCGGACGTCTGAGCGACATCACATAAAGGGCCTATATCAAAAGTAAATAACAAGAGTGCCACAGTCGGATGTCTGAGCGACATCACATAAAGGGCTTATATTTCATCATTCGAATTCAAGTAGCTCATGAAGGTAAATCATCCTAAGGAAATACTCAGTACATCATAATAAACTGGTTAGTCCATCCACAAGAATAACATTCGGACGGGTTTACCATTCTCAATTTCATGTTTATTCTCCAGAGACTGTAACTGAGACTGACACTGAGACAGACGTTGAGACTGACGCTAATACTAACACTGATATGTTGATCAAAGTCCTAGACCATGAACATGGTTACTCGAATGGTTTTGACTCTGCAGAGTTTGTACTCTTTAACCACAGCCAACGGATTTCAGTAGTCACAAAGCACTGATCATATCAAAGGTTCAAACATTCTTGCCTGGTTCGGAGTAGTCAGAGTCTAGCTCGGCGAAGTTTGCGGCTCCGTCACATCCTTCGGTATCTATGTATACAATAAATCGGATACTAACGTAAATAGCGTCTGTGCATAAAAATTGTTCCAAATATTTTTCAAATAAATATGATAAAAAACTAGGCAGAAAAATAAAGATGACAGAAAAAGAATCAACTCAAAATCATCATCTGTTTAAAAGTTATTAAGGTTTTAGCCCAGGGACTAATCTGTGATGAAACGGAAACTTTCCAGCGGCTAGTTTAGAAAAATAGAAAACGCTTCGGCTGGAAATACGCCAACCCAAAGGGAACACGTACTTTGCCCGAGGCGCTTTTACAAAACGGTTCAAATAAGAGCGGAGATGCTGATGAGGGGGTCCCACCCGTCAAGTTTGAAATCTCACCGTCAACCGAAGCGAACGGCGATCGCCGGCGATGATCGACGGCGACCCAGTGGAGGGCAAGGGTATGGTTGCACTCGCAGGACAATTCCGCATTGGTGGGTGGTGGACTTGGCCGTCGGCGAGCACCACGTCGACGGCGGCTTCCACTCCGGCGAACGGCGGTTCGGGCGGTGATGGATCTCGCCGAGGAGGGCTGCAAACGGCAAATTGGGGCTCGGGTTAGAGGAGTGGGTGCACTAGGAGGCTACTGGCATAGTTTGGGAGACGGGGATGCTCTCACCAGAGAGAATCTTGCCGGAGCCCGAAGCGGATCAGGGCGGCCGGAGCTGGGGAAGAAGGCCTCCTTGAGGTCCTTCTAGTGGCTGGGCGCGGCTCTGGTGAGGTGGAGGAGTGGTGCTTGGTCGAAGGCGAGCTCGGGGCCTCTATTTATAGCCGGCCCGAGGCGGTTGCCGAGAAAGGGATTTCTCCTGCGAGCGATTACGGCGAGGTAGTGGTCGGGCTGGAGGTTTAGGTGACTAGGCGTCTCCGGATTGGTTCATTGGTTCCATTCAACGGTTAATCTTGGTTCAACTTGGGCGATACTCCACGTCTTCGACGGAACGGCCTCACGGGCTCGTCGGTGGCAGAGAGCACGCTCTGCGCCTCTCAGGCCACGGTGACGGTTCTGCAGCGCGCACAGAGAAGAGGACGGCCACGCGGAGGCTTCTGGTGGTGTGGGCGGTGCTGAACGGCGCCGTATGGCAGGTGTGGCTCCTGCTGGCCGCCATGGGCGGTTCTACCACCGCGGAAGACGCCGGAGTTGGCGAGCCACGTCGCCACCGACGCTCGCGCCCGTCCAAACGACCATGCGGCGCATTGGATAAGAAGGAGGAGCAGCGAGCAACGAGCCAACGAGGGCACTCGCGAGATTGACACTGTCGACTGACGAAAACGACACTGACGGCAGAAACTAAACACTGAAACTCTGAATCTTGACAGTAACAGTGCACACTAGTTGTTCGACGAAATGATTTAAGCATGTGGAATTTTTTTTCTGGAGCTGGGACTTGGTGAAGTGATGTCTTGATGCATCTAGAGGCTGCCTGATTTACCTCAGATTTTTAGGAAGAGAAAAAGAATGAATTTCACCAAAAATGGCAAATCTGGTCCAAACTTGCAGCAAGCAAATTTTGAAAATTTTGAACTGTGGACCAGCAGATCTTGATGGATCTAGGTTGAGGGCACTAAGGACTAGCCAGAGGAATTTATTTGGAACCAAAACTCAAAGGAAATCTAGTAGTTCCTTTGTAAATTACTAAGGTCCAAATAAATGGCAGAAAAAGATTTGAGGATAAACTAAATAGAAATAAAATCTAAAAGAGGTTGAAACTTGCTGGAATTGGATGTTAGACTTGACCCAAAGTAGGGAGGTGGGTTTTGGAAGAAAGTTTTCAACATAGGCCATGGCAAGAGAGAAACTTTTGAATGGGAAAGAATGATTCCATAATCCATAGGAATTCTTTTTAATAGAAAGAATTGTAAAATTTTCCAAAAATTATTTGTGTTGAGCCAACACAAGGTGAAAAACCCTCAAGACCAAAAAACAAGGTTGAGAAGACCACTAAAAATATTTGTCATAAAAGATTTGAGAAGGAGAGGCCTAAA
Source organism: Secale cereale (assembly GCA_902687465.1). Classification (NCBI taxonomy): domain Eukaryota; kingdom Viridiplantae; phylum Streptophyta; class Magnoliopsida; order Poales; family Poaceae; genus Secale; species Secale cereale. Next base: position 286,082,375 of record LR738709.1, read on the forward strand.
AAAATTAAATAACCTCCTTCCAATTAAAGAATTTGATAAAACCAAATCAAAATTTTTGGAGTGTTACATCTAGCCTTAGACCCGAAGCAGATCGCTTCATCCAAGGACGGGAAGAGCAACCCCGGCATGGAAACCGCAGATTTAGCGGTGCTCGAGCCGCTCACAGACCTAGCATTGAGCGGGACTCCCCCCGCCGCTGGAGCACCGGAATCGTCCCCAATTACGAGTTCCGAACTTTCGGAATCTGCACTTTTTGGGCCCAACCGAGCGGTTATCACCGAACTCTGCCCCACAGATGCCCGAACATATATCCAGCACTCACTCTTAAATGAAGCGCTGGACTTACTAAAATCTCTCACCCTAATAGAGGATTCCCAGCCGAACTATGCCCAATTTGAACCGGGGGCTGAGGACAGGGAATTTTGCTTCACACCCACCACTCACTTGGTAGCCACGGTCGAAGACTTAACCGATCTACTAGATTATGCTTCTGAAGACATCGATGGGATGGACCATGACGTTGAAGCCGATCTAAGTGCAAACCATCCTGTAACCGGGCGATGGACGGCTACTTCCAGATACAATGTATACATGGTGGATACACCCAACGAGAAGGAATACGATGGCGACACAAATCCAGAGCAGGATAAGCCCGTCAATGAACCTCCTAAATGTCGGCATTAGAAACATCGATCTCTATCCCATACAGGGAAGGAGAGTAACACTGTCACCGGAAACGATGACGATCCGGAGCAAGCCGATGACCCCGTGGAGCCAGCGGTGGAGCAGCACGAACGGGAAGATGGCGAACAATGTCCCGAACCGCTGGTCGATCACAACGATGACGAAGACAGCAATTATCAACCTGTATCCGAAGAGGACGTCAAGCTGGGAGACGAAGAATTCATCGTCCTAGAAGAACCCCTCGAACAGAAACGTTTTCAACAACAGCTCATTGCTACAGCAAGGAACCTGAAGAAACAGCATCAGTGGCTTAGAGCCAAATAGGATTCGCTTAATGACAGATGTAATGAAGTGCTAGACGCTGAAAAAAGATATGGCTGTGAGCGCCAAACAAAGAGCTATCCCAAGCACAAACTGCTGCCTCAATTCGACGGCGAGGATATTGCGCCCATACCGCCGAAGTACGACAAGGCCGATCAACCAGACCGACCACGTCATGGATGGGATAAAGCGGCCATCAACGCCGTACACCAGCCCGCACCTCCCCACCATAAAGGAAAGGATACAGCGGCTCAGGGCCATAAGTACGATCTACGTCAGGACCTGATTAAAAAGCTGGCCAGGCTAGATCAATCTACGGATCAAGGGAACATGCTCCCACATGGGACGGCGGCTATCAAGGCCAACACGACGGGCACAATCAAGTTCCGAACCAACACTGACCACAGACACTGTCCGAATTAGGCCACGATATCGCAAAATATAGGGATGCCGCACACCCTCTGTGCTTCACCGATGAGGTGATGGATCACAAATTTCTAGAAGGGTTTAAACTTGTAAACATCGAGGCGTTTGATGGAACGACGGACCCCGCTGTATGAATAGAAGAATTCATCCTTCACATCCACATGGCTCGTGGAGATAACCTCCATGCCAACAAATACTTACCCCTCAAGATGAAAGGGCCAGCACGGCACTAGTTAAACAGCCTCCGAGAGAACTCCATTGGGAGCTAGGAAGATCTTGAGGATGCGTTTCGGGCCAACTTTTGGGGAACTTATGTCCGGCACCCAGACGTTGATGCTTTAAGTCACATAATCTAGCAACCCGGGGAGTCAACCAAAAAGTTGTGGAATCAGTTCTTAACTGAAAAGAACCAAATTTTTGACTGTCCGGACGCCGAGGCCTTAGCGTCATTCCAGCATAGTGTCAGGGACGAGTGGCTAGCAAGACACCTTGGCAAAGATAAGCCGAAGAGAACGGCAGCACTTACTACACTTATGACCCACTTTTGCGCGGGCGAAGACAGCTGGCTAGCTGGTAGCAGTAATAGCACCAGCAACCCTGGCACCTCCGAAGACAGGGATGGCCATGGGAAGCCACGACGTAATAAGAACATGCGTCGATACAATACCTGAAGCACAGATGACACGGTAGTAAACGCCGGATTCAGTCGCTCGAGGACCGGTCAGTGGAAGAAGCCATTCAAAGGCAACAAAGACGGTCCATCAAGCTTGGACAAAATACTAGAAAGGCCTTGCCAAATTCATGGCACCCCTGATGAACCTACAAATCACACCAACCGAAACTATTGGGTCTTCAAGCAAGCCAACAAGTTAAATGCCAAACACAAGGGGAAAGGACCTCAAAGTGAGGGCGCGGATGAACTTCGCCAGCCAAACACGGGGGGACAGAAGAAATTTCCACCGGAGGTAAAAATCGTGAATACGATCAACGCTACACATATCCCCAAGAGGGAACGCAAGCGCGCAATCCAGGACGTGTACGCCATAGAGCTTGTCGCCCCCAAGTTCAACTCATGGTCGGCTTGTCAGATCACCTTTGTTTGCAGGGATCACCCAGCCAGTATCCCTCACGAAGGTTCGGCGGCACTAGTGCTCGATCCTATAATTGATGGAAACCATCTTACTCGAGTCCTTATGGACGGCGGCAGCAGCCTCAATCTGATATAACAAGACACTGTCCGCAAGATGGGGATAGACCCGTCAAGAATTAAGCCCAACAGCACTACCTTTAAAGGAGTGATACCAGATGTAGAAGCCCGCTGCACGAGCTCATTAACACTAGAGGTCGTATTCGGCTCTCCCGATAACTTCCGAAGCGAAGAGTTAATCTTCGACATCGCTCCTTTATGAAGTGGCTATCATGCACTACTCGGAAGAACGGCCTTCGGCCGCTTTAATGCGGTCCTGCATTATGCTTACTTAAAGCTCAAAATTCCCGGACCACGCGGCATCATCACGGTCAACGGAAACATGGAGCGCCCCCTCCGTACAGATGAAGACACTACTGCCCCAGCAGCCGAGCTCCAAAGCGGCTTATTCAATTCGAATAGTTCATCAGTCGTCAAGACCACAAACACTGCTAAACGTGTCCGGTCCGCACTACAATGTGGCAGCTCAGAGGAACCTAAGCTCGATTAGCAGTTATTCCCCTGTCGACCGCCTCATAAGGTAGTAGCACATGTACCTCGCGTACACAATTACGCCCGTAAAATACCTTGGGCGGCGCTGGGGGCACACTACATACAAATGGTCCATAGTTCGGCTTGACCTTATTTGGACTCTAAAATACACGTTCTTCCTAAGGTTCATTAAAAGAACCAACCTTACTTACAGATGTGCAGGACATTCCATCCGAGAGTTCTCTTTCCTTTTTTACAGGCGGCCATCATAATTCCCCTTTTCAAGGACACATTACAAAGGAGAAAACGGCGCAGACGTGGAGCAGGGCCCCGCATTGAGATTTCTGTTTCGATTCAGGCTCTATGTAAACCTTTTCTCTCTTTTGATTTGTTTTTTGGCATGTAAAATGCCCAAAGATGTTATCGGCATTATCTATAACCACACGGCTCGCCATATGAAAACGGGATATAAAAGAAGCAGTTTGGTTCCAATTCGCTTGGAGTTCATCTTATTACCACTTGTGTTCTCTCCCCATGTCAGATTGCCACATGTGGCTTAATACCTGGACTTTAATACCAGGGCCTGTATTCGGCCTGGCACACTCCAAGTCCGAACACCTATAGGGAACTGGTTGGTGTCCCGGATATTGCATTATATGCATCGGCTGCGAATCATGTCTTGGGTCTATAGTTGGGTTGCCCGGCTCCTATGCTTGTCACCTTACGTTATGCACTGTTCAGCTAAGGTAAAAGGGAGAACTACTATGATTGTACTTCTGGTTTGTCCGGTCAAGTACCTCAGTAGAGAAAGCCGAAAACTGACCGTCATGATGAAGCGAGAGTCGGTCAAGCGATTCAGTGACCTAGTGTCATACTACGATTGATAGTGATCTACTCCGTGTTATATGAGGGGCTGGTCTTTGCCTAGCCACGTAAAGTGGGCACCATAGTTCAGAAAGCTGCACACGCACCAGGGGCTAGTACTTAGCCCCACAAGTCAAGCTCCTATGGCTAAGTGAAAGCTGAAAGTGCAGTATATCGACTAGAGGGGGGGGTGAATAGGCGATTTTTATGAAATGCTTCAAAACATGGAAGTGTCAGGACCCCGATCCTAAGTCACACCGATCTAGCTTGTAACACGTCGTATCACTTTGTGGCCTCACGCACGATATCCCCACGGGTGCCACCTTACCTGGCCCGGGATCGTTTGCGCATTTTGGCACACATATATGACAGTGTCGCTAGCATCCACATGACAGATAACCCGGGCCGACATGGCTAGTTATAAACCAAAAGTGGCACTAAATTACAGAGATAGGCATCCATGACCCAGCAACGAATGTGTCGGTCATCAACGTATGAACCCAAGTCGTAGCAAGCTACATGGACTTAAAGGAACAACGCATGACATTTCCCCTAAGGGACAGACACAGGAACGAAGAAGGACACATGCCGGCCAGCCTACGTGTTCCGAGCAGTAGCAAGCTACCAAGGCTCATTGGAAGCACTAGGAGGCATTTCCCTGTAAGATAGGCTACCAAAGGAAAACAACTAGGTCTCGGATCCCACACATACCAAGCATTTCAATCATACACACAATATGCTCAATATGTGCAAATACAACATTGCATCACAACAGAACTCTATGACTCAAAGTACTTTATTTAAGAGGCTCCGAAGAGCCTTACATAACATATCCATACAGGTAGGGGTCACATGACCCAACACTCAAGTCATACAAGCACAAGCGGAAGCTAACATGTCTGAGTACAGACAACTTGGGAAATAAAACAGGCTTGGTGTAGCCTGACTATCTACAAGGCCCTTCACAAGCTCCAGATCTCCGTCTGGGTAGCAAGCTACTCGTCGACGTCAATGTCTAAGTAGAACCCATCAGAAGGGGCAGGGTTCTCCTCTGCAACAGTTATTAAGCAAACATGAGTACAAAGGTACTGAGCAAGTCTTACAACAGAACCTATCATACATGCAACATTATCAACAAGGGTAGTGGAGTTCATAGCAGCAAGCCAGCTTTGACTCTTGGCTAACCTATACTACGACTCTCAACATATTGCAAGATAATAGTACATACACGAGTCCTCTACTCACCACAACAATACAGCACCGTGGATCCTCCTCGGTCATCCTACGAAAGGCCATCCACAACACTCACACTTGTCTTGAGACTTTTAGTAGTATCCATCAACTTGTCTATGAACTGTAAGAGTAATCAAGTAGTCCGTACCGCGAACAACGGCTATTCGAATAGATTGGTAACCCTGCAGGGGTGTACTTCTTCACACACGCTTCCACCACTTATCGCCGTTTACTCGACATGTACTCAGCAACCTTCAAGCGGAAGCCCAGCGAGGGTGTTGGCCACGACCTGACTAACTATGCAAGTCTCTCGTCCAGGTTTATCGCCTATTTGGGTTCCATCCGTGGGGAGATCCGGCCAGGGTGTCGCTCACGGCCCCAAACAATGTGTACAGGGTTCCCGAGTCACCAAACGGGCAACCGGTACACCGTGCCACGTACCTATCGCATCACAGCCCACCCCGAGGGTCAGCGCTGTGCACAACCACCAGTAAACTACAAACACCAGAAACTAGTTGCAACTCCTGGACAGAGATCAAGGGTAATTAATAAGTCGAGAGGGTCAATTAAGGATCCCAACGTGTGGTAGTAGATGAAACTTGAACCACACATACAGATCTCGGGTCCTATGGACGGCTCCAATGAAACAACCCACCACGTACTCCTACATGGGCTTTCATCGATACCTTTACCAAACGTGTTCCACACTTCCCTCTCTTTACTGATATGATCATTTCACTTTGCTCCATCACCCAGATGAACCAGACCTAACACAACTCTAAGCATAGCAGGCAACATAAACAAATAGCATGGTGGATCACACATCACATGGCTCAATCAACTCCTACACATGCTAGTGGGTTTCAACTATTTACTATGGCAATGACAGGTCATGCAAGGGAATAGGGTTCAACTACCGCAACAAGTAGCAGTTCACGCGTTGTTGCCTTAATGCAGTAAAAGAGAGCAGGAGCGAGAAGATGGGTTTGTATCGGAATGATCAATGGTTGCTTGCCTGACAGAGTGGTTGTCGGGTACTTCTCTTCAGTTGGATACGCAGAAGTATCCTCGGGAGCAGGACCTAACACGGAGAACACCGGCGATACAATCAATAAGCAAACAGATGCAACAATATGATGCATGCTCATCATATGGCAAGATGCATGTGTTTTGGGCTAATGCATCTACAAACAGAAGGGTTTGAGCCCATTTGAATCAAAGATTCAAATTGAAACCCAAACTATTATTTATTTAAGTGCATTATCATGTTTAAATGTTAACAACAAGGTTAACTTGCTCAAACATGCATGAAGCCAGTGCCATTGGAAAGATTGGATTTTTCTGATCAATTTTCATATATAAATCTTTTCCATGTGAGCTACTGTTGAATTTATATGATTTTTTGAAGTTTAAAGCATTTTCTGGAATTTCCCGAATTGTTTTTAAATCAAATAATCCCAGAAAATCATTTACTGCGTCAGCATGACATCATGCTAACGTCAGCAGGTCAACAGACCTGGTCCAGGTCAAACCTGACTGGTGGGTCCCGCATGTCAGTGTTACAGAGGCTAATTCCGGTCAAAACTGGAGTTGACTAGGTTTGACTATGCGGTGGGGCCCACTGTCAGTGACTGTGGTTGTTAAACTAATTGCCATTAGCTCCTAACTAACATGTCACGTCAGCCCGCCGGAGTTTGGCCGGCGGCGACCAAATCGCGCGGCGGTGACACGCTAGAATCTCTGTTCCAGCGACCATTGGTCGCGCGGATGGGTTCTATGTGCTCCTGGTGATGCACCGCATCCAACGATGCTACTGGTTGGTCGAAAAGTCCCCGAAGTTGACGGCGACGAGCTCGTCCGCGGCGGCGCTCGCACGGAGTTGGCCGAAATGGCGTTGTGGTGCATGGGAGGAGGAGTTAGGAGTGGCGTTAGCTTGCTGGAGAGTTACTGATCCTAGTGGGGTGCTCGGCTGCAAGGAACAGCGCCTGTGGCCACGGCGGCAAGTTGGCCGGCGGCGGTGAGCTTCGGTCAGCAAGGGGGCGGCGGCTACAAGGCGTAATTGAGCCCGAAGAAGGGGGGGTTCGAAGCGTGAGCTCACAGCGGTTGTAGAGAGCGTCGACGTGGGCCTGGAGAAGGTCAGACGGCAACGTACGGGCGGCGGTGATCTCCGGTGCCGAAGGTTGAAGACGACGGCGAGGACGGCGCTACGGGGCTTCTAGCGTCGTGTGCGTCGGTGGGGAGCTTCAGGGCGATGCGGCAGAGCTGATGGTGCGTCGGGGAGGCGAGGGGGTGGCGTAGGGCGCGGTGGCAGCGATCGGCGGCGACGAGCTCACTCGGTGAAGCTCGGCGGAGGGGAGAGATGAGGGGGAAGACACGGGGGAGAGTGAGAGAGGCGCCAGGGGGTGCGTGGCGACGCCTAGGGGCGTCCAGAGCGTCGGGGGAGTAGCTAGGCAGGCAGGAGGTGGCCGGCGCGTCGGCGGCGCTCGCCACCGAGCTGCTTCGTGCGCTGGCACGGGGTAGAAGACGGGCATGCCCCTGGTTGGCTGGGCCGTCTTGGCCAGGCAGGTAAGTGGGCTCAGGTAAGTCTCTGCTTCTCCTATTTTTTTATTTACTTTCCGTTTCATTTCTTTTGCAACTTTGTTGAATTAATAAAAATGCTAGAACATTTTTATAGCTCATAAAACTAGTCATGCCCACTGTATATAATATGAACAGCATGGAACATTTTAGTTTATGATTATTTGGGCACATAGAATATTTTATAGCATTTAAATGCCCAAATGCAATTACAATATGAATTAATCCAGAGACCTTTGGATGTCCTAGAAAATTGTGCACCATTTTTGGCAGAGGTTTAAGACCAAGGCAAAGATGATGAACATTTTTGAAGGGCATTTCGGGTACATTGGAAAAGATTTTATCAAACCCTAGTTGTTAGAAGAGGGGTGCTGGGGTTTCTGTCATTCCCATTTCAAGTTTCTGTGGAAAGTAAACATGATGCACACTCTAGCTAGTCCTAATGCAAGCACTGACTAGGGATGTGACAACTCACCCCCACTCAAAAGAATCGCGTCCCGAGATTTGGGTTCCTCCGGAAAGAGGGTGGGGTACTCAAGTCGAAGACGACCCTCCCTTTCCCAAGTAGCTTCACTCTCGGAATGATGTGACCATTGAACCTTGAGAAACTTGATATTACGACGTCGAGTGGTACGCTCGGTTTGATCAAGAATACGAACGGGGTATTCTCGATATGTGAAATTGTCCTGGAGATCAAGTGTTTCGTGGTTCACTCCGCGGATAGAATCCGAGAAGCAACGCCTGAGTTGAGATACGTGGAAGACATCATGAACTCTGGAAAGGTGCGGAGGTAGTTCCAATTGGTAGGCAACTTCTCCTCGTTTGGCAAGAATGCGAAAAGGACCGATGTAATGAGGAGCCAATTTGCCTTTGATACCGAAGCGATGGGTTCCCTTAAGAGGAGTAACTCGAAGGTAAGCCTTATCGCTAACTTCAAAAGTCACAGCCTTATGATGACTATCATATTGGCTCTTCTAGCGAGACTGGGCTGTTTTCAATTTCTCACGAACGATGCGAACTTACTCTTCGGCTTCCTGGATCATGTCCGGACCAAAGAATTGTCTTTCCCCGGTTTCTGACCAGTTAAGAGGTGTTCGACACCTTCGTCCATATAGAACTTCGAAGGGAGCCTTGCCCAAGCTGGCTTGATAACTATTGTTATAAGCGAATTCGGCAAATGGAAGACACTTCTCCCAATCCATACCGAAAGAGATGACAGAGGCTCGAAGCATATCTTCCAGTATTTGATTGACTCGTTCCACTTGACCACTTGACTGAGGATGGAAGGCGGTGCTGAAAGAGAGATGAGTCCCCATAGCATTCTGGAAACTTTCCCAAAATCATGAAGTGAAAAGACTTCCACGGTCTGAGTTAATCTCCAACGACACACCATGAAGTGATATTATCCGAGAGATATACAAGTCTGCTAGCTGGCTAGCGGTTATACTCTCTCGAACAGGTAGGAAATGGGCTACTTTGGAGAGGCGGTCGATAACGACGAAAATAGCATTATTCCCTTTTCTGGTCCTGGGAAACCCGGTAATGAAGTCCATACCGATCTTATCCCATTTCCATTCAGGAATAGCTAAAGGTTGAAGGGTGCCAGCAGGCCGTTCATGCTCTGCTTTAACTCGACGACAAACGTCGAAGTTAGCAATGAACTGAGCGATTTCTCTCTTCATCCTAGTCCACCAGAACCTCTGGCGTAGGTCCTGATACATTTTGGTACTACCAGGATGAATCGTGAGAGGAGATTCATGAGCCTCCTTAAGGATCATCTGCCGTAGTTGTTGTTTCTTGGGTACCACCAAGCGGTTCGCGAAGTACACAACACCTCGATCATCCATAGAGAAACTTTTAGCAACACCGCTAGCAATGTTCTCCTTGATCCGAGATATACCTCTATCATACCGCTAGGCAGCTATGATTTGATCCATAAGGGTAGGTTTCACCACCAAGGTGGAAAGGAATCCTCGAGGAACAATGTGAAGGTTAAGCTTTCGAAATTCCTCGTGGAGAAATGGTTGCCCTTGTTGTAACATCAAGTTGGTACAATAAGACTTACGACTTAGTGCGTCAGCCATGACATTGGCCTTCCCAGGGGTGTATGTGATTCCTAAGTCGTAATTTGTGAGCAATTCAACCCAACGTCTTTGCCCGAGATTCAAATCCGGTTGGGTAAAGATGTATTTTAGGCTTTGGTGATCGGTGAAAATTTCACAGCGATTACCAAGAAGGTAATGTCACCATGTTTTGAGTGCATGGACTACAGCTGCAAGCTCTAGATCATGTGTAGGATAGTTATCCTCATGTGGACGCAACTATAGAGATGCGTAAGCGATCACTTGACGATCTTGCATGAGTATGCAACCTAGTCCCTGTCGCGAGGCGTCGCAGTAGATAATAAAATCCTTGGAAAAGTCTGGTGGTACCAGTACGGGTGCAGATGTCAGGCGTCTTTTCAGTTCCTGAAAGCGGGACTCGCACTGTGGGGTCCACTCAAACTTTTTATCTTTCTTGATGAGTTCAGTTAGAGGTTTAGCAACCTTGGAGAAATTCTCGACGAAGCATCGGCAATAGCTTGCTAGGCCAAGGAAACTCCTAACTTGCTTGACCGATTCAGGAGGAGTCCAATCAAGGACGGCTTGAACTCGCTCGGGATTGACGGCAATACCCTTACCAGAGATCACATGGCCTAGATAGGTCACTTCCGGCAACCAGAATTCACATTTAGAGAATTTGGCATAAAGGCGGTGCTCTCGAAGTTTCGTCAATACCAGCCTTAGATGCTCGGCATGATCTTTCTTGTTCTTGGAGTAGATGAGTATATCATCGAGGTATACTACGACGAATTTATCCAAGTACTCCATGAAAATAGAATTCATTAGCCGGGAGAAAGTGGCTGGGGCATTGGTTAACCTGAAGGACATGAAGGTGTACTCGTATTGGCCATATCGAGTAACAAAAGCCGTCTTGGGAATGTCCCCATTCTTGATTTTGATTTGATGGTAGCCCAACCTCAAATCCATTTTGGAAAAGACTGAGGATCCAGCGAGCTGATCATACAGGTCGTTGATCCTGGGGAGCGGATACTTGTTCTTTATGGTGACCAGATTAACAGGTCGGTAATCTACAACCATCCATTCCGTTCCATCCTTCTTCTTGACGAAGAGGACGGGACAAGCCCAAGGGGAAGAACTAGGACGGATGAAACCCTTTTTCAAGGACTCATCGAGTTGTTTCTTAAGCTCAGCTAATTCTAGGGGTGCCATCTTATAAGGTCTCCAAGAGATTGGGACAGTTCCTGGAATAAGATCTATCACAAACTCGACATCTCTGTCAGGTGGAACACCTGGCAGTTCTTCTGGAAAAACATCCGGAAAGTCACGGACTACCGGGATATCTTCGACTTCTAGTAGAGGGCTGGCATTAAGAGAGTAGAGCTGATGCTCAGCCATTCGGGTCAAGACATTGACTGTCTTGCCGGATGGGTGTGTAAGTTGAACGGTCCTAGTGTAGCAATCAATCTTGGCGTACTGAGTTGTCATCCAGTCCATACCCAAGATGATGTTTATGTCCGAGGACTTGAGAGCGGTTAGTGATGCAAGGAAAACAAGTCTATCGACAAGAATTTCATTTCCATGGCTTACCCTAGAGGTTTGCCACTCTGAACCAGGAGTTTGAATAACCATGGAAGTAGGCATGTCGCAAAAAGTCATGTTGTGCATTCGAGCATAGCTCTCAGATATGAACGAATGAGATGCTCCAGTATCGAAAAGAACAGATGCCGGATGGGTGTTAACAAGAAGCGTACCAAGGACGACGTTAGGATCCTCGTAAGCTTCCTCAGCAGAGACATAGTTGACATGACCACGTGCAGTGGGGATTGGCTTGACAAAGTTCACCTTGCCGGTTGGCTTACCACGGCCAACGGGCTTTCCTGGCTGGTTCTGAGGACACTCCCGCATGTAGTGCCCCGGTTCTCCACACTTGAAGCATGTCACAGTGCCAGTGCGTGGAGCAAAGTTGGTAGGTGGTCCTCCATAAGTCTTGGCAGGTGCATACTATTGAGTTGGGCGAGGCGCCTCATAGGATGGCCTCGGTGTGTACTTGGGTGGCAGAGCAGTGTTAGGAACCCACACATGGTGCTTGTGAGAGCCAGAGCCGGAAGAGGAACCAAAATCACGAGGATGCTTGCGTGTGGCTTCGAAATCAGTCTGGCCCGTCTCAGCACTGATAACTTTGTTCACCAACTTCTGGAAGGAGGTGCACTCGTGCAGACGTAGAACTCGGCGAAGCTCAGGGCTGAGTCCCTTGCGGAACCTTGGCTGCTTCTTGGCATCGGTGGACACTTCCTCAGGTGCATAGCGTGCCAGGTTGCCAAACTCGCGAATATAGCCATCCACTGTTAACCGGCCCTGGGTGAAATTGTAGAATTCCTCCCGCTTGCGATCCAAGAGACCTTCCAGAATGTGATGTTCACGGAATGCCTCACTGAACTCAGCCCAAGTAGTGATTTGGCCAGCGGGACGCATAGCCTCAAAGTTTTCCCACCATAGACTGGCAGGGCCCTCAAGATGGTAGGCGGCGTAGATATGCTTGTCAGCTTCGGCCACACGGGCAGAGTGTAGCTTGTGGGTGATACTACGAAGCCAGTCATCTACATCCAGAGGTTCAGTGGAATGATGGAACTTAGGTGGGCACATCTTGATAAAGTCATTGATTGACACTACGTCATTCCTCTGACGAAACCCAGTGTTCTGCTCTATGCGTTCCAGCAGACGTTTGGTCTCTCTCTTATTTCGTTCTGCCTTGAGCATAACTTCAGCCAAGGAGGGTGGCTGGGGCAGATTCTCATCTCTAGCCCCACTAGCCTCACCCTGCTCCTGAGCAGCAGGAGTGCTGCGAGTGTTGACCATCCTAGGAAAACAAAACAACGGTTTAGATAAGGATGGCAAAAACTTGACATAGGAGTGCAGAATGTAATGGATGACACGGAATTCAGAGATGTTCATCCGTACGACATGGTAATATAGAAACTGTCATATATACACCAGTGGTCATACACACCATACATAGTTTAGTACAAGCCAAGGCTAAAGTACAACAGCGGTGAAAGACGATACATCTCATCAGAGGCATTCATAGCTCCTATACATTATTTAACTACACCTCCGGAACTCAGTACTAGCTAAGTCATATTCCACGAGACGCGCAGGACTGTGGAAATACAACTACTACGATACTACTACTGCCACGGTCTAGCTCAGACATTCCCGTAGTAATATTCGTAAAGATTACCACCGTAGCCTGGAAGTGGAACAGATGGATCTTGAAACTCTCGAGCACTCGAAGGCTGTGGACCATAGGGACATGGATGTGGCCTCGGTCCCGATGCTGGTGGTAACCGACGCCCATGTGGAGGTGTAATACTCCCAACATCACGCCAATCCATACGATCAGGCAGACGAGTCCGCACGGGGTACAAATCCCGCATATCCAGATATCCAGCGTGCACAGCAGGTGCAAGCCGTGTCAAAGTAGTCCAGTGGGCGGCTCGAGTGTTATACAGCTCCATCCGTAGGGCACGGACCTCACGGTCCCTATCCTCCAGCATCTGGACAGTAGTCTGAAGCAGTGGCTCCTCATGAGCAGCATCAGTATATAGACCAGTATAGTAGCCTTCCTCTCCAGGAAGTGAGGCTGGCAGGTAACAGAACTCAGTGTTCAACAGCAGGGCATGCCTAGCCCGGATGATGGTCATCATCGAATAAGCGGCATCCTGCACTGCCATCTCAATAGTAACCCCGAGTCCATAAGACCAATGGATGGGGTCATTAACTCCGGGATACGAAAGGGTATATCCGGACTGTGCAAAAATACTGACTCTGATTGAAATCGCGGTACTATTCCTCCACGGTGTACTCAGGATACCAGCGGTAAACGGTCTCAGTCAACACACGGACTAGCATGGCCGTGTGACCGAGCACATTAATGCATCGAGTCAAACGGACCACTTGGTGAGGTGTGCGGCCAGACATCTGAAACACGAAATAATGCAGAGGCATTAGTATTTCTGGAAGAAATCGGGCAGCATAACAACTGTAAATGCTCAAAAAGATTTGAGACATCATACAAATGATAGCATAGCCACTCAACAATATCATATCAAGGTTCCGGGTCCAACTAATCATCATACTAAAAGGGTAGAAACTGAACTAAGGCTTGAAACCAACAATCCTAAGAGTCTACGGATTAGTAACACGTGAACCTAGTAAGGATGAGAGGCCTAGTCCTAAACCCCCGTAGAAAGAATAGACTGACTCAGATCAGAAGGGCATAAGGTAAAGAAGTAAAAAGAGCCTTACGTTCCCTTCCACAATCAATTCCCCTACATATAACTAAGAATTTTTCTAGACTCAACATCGACCAGTTTCGCTTGAGAAACCTATAGGCAGTCCGGCTCTGATGCCAACGCTGTCAGGACCCCGATGCTAAGTCACACCGATCTAGCTTGTAACACGTCGTATCACTTTGCGGCCTCATGCACGGTATCCCCACGGGAGCCACCTTACCTGGCCCGGGACCGTTTGCGCATTTTGGGACACATATATGACAGTGTCGCTAGCATCCACATGACAGAGAACCCGGGACGACATGGCTAGTTATAAACCAAAAGTGGCACTAAATTACAGAGACAAGCATCCATGACCCAGCAACGAACGTGTCGGTCATCAACGTATGAACCCAAGTCGTAGCAAGCTACATGGACTTAAAGGAACAACGCGTGACATTTCCCCTAAGGGACAAACACAGGAACGAAGAAGGACACATGTCGGCCAGCCTACGTGTTCCGAGCAGTAGCAAGCTACCAAGGCTCATTAGAAGCACTAGGAGGCATTTCCCTGTAAGATAGGCTACCAAAGGTAAACAACTAGGTGTCGGATCCCACACATACCAAGCATTTCAATCATACACACAATATGCTCAATATGTGCAAATACGACATTGCATCACAATAGAACTCTATGACTCAAAGTACATTATTTAAGAGGCTCCGAAGAGCCTTACATAACATATCCATACAGGTAGGGGTCACATGACCCAACACTCAAGTCATACAAGCACAAGCGGAAGCTAACATGTCTGAGTACAGACAACTTGGAAAATAAAACAGGCTTGGTGTAGCCTGACTATCTACAAGGCCCTTCACAATCTCCAGATCTCCGTCTGGGTAGCAAGCTACTCGTCGACGTCAGCGTCTAAGTAGAACCCATCAGAAGGGGCAGGGTTCTCCTCTGCAACAGTTATTAAGCAAACATGAGTACAAAGGTACTCAGCAAATCTTACAACAGAACCTATCATACATGCAACATTATCAACAAGGGTAGTGGAGTTCATAGCAGCAAGCCAGCTTTGACTCTTGGCTAACCTATACTACGACTCTCAACAGATTGCAAGATAATAGTACGTACACGAGTCCTCTACTCACCACAACAATACACCACCGTGGATCCTCCTCCGTCATCCTACGGAAGGCCATCCACGGCACTCACACTTGTCTTGAGACTTTTAGTAGTATCCATCAACTTGTCTATGAACTGTAAGAGTAATCAAGTAGTCCGTACCGCGAACAACGGCTATTCGAATAGATTGGTAACCCTGCAGGGGTGTACTTCTTCACACACGCTTCCACCACTTATCGCTGTTTACTCGACATGTACTCGGCAAACCTTCAAGCGGAAGCCCAGCGAGGGTGTCGGCCACGACCTGACTAACTACGCAAGTCTCTTGTCCAGGTTTATCGCCTATTTGGGTTCCATCCGTGGGGAGATCCGGCCGGGGTGTCGCTCACGGCCCCAAACGATGTATACAGGGTTCCCGAGTCACCAAACGGGCAACCGGTACACCGTGCCTCGTACCTGTCGCATCACAGCCCACCCCGAGGGTCAGCGCTGTGCACGACCACCAGTAAACTACAAACACCAGAAACTAGTTGCAACTCCTGGACAGAGATCAAGGGTAATTAATAAGTCGAGAGGGTCAATTAAGGATCCCAACGTGTGGTAGTAGCTGAAACTTAAACCACACATACAGATCTCGGGTCCTATGGACGGCTCCAATGAAACAACCCACCACGTACTCCTACATGGCCTTTCATCGATACCTTTACGAAACGTGTTCCACACGTCCCTCTCTTTACTAATATGATCATTTCACTCTGATCGATCACCCAGATGAACCAGACCTGACACAACTCTAAGCATAGCAGGCAACATAAACAAATAGCATGGTGGATCACACATCACATGGCTCAGTCAACTCCTACACATGCTAGTGGGTTTCAACTATTTATTGTGGCAATGACAGGTCATGCAAGGGAATAGGGTTCAACTACCGCAGCAAGTAGCAGTTCACGCGTTGTTGCCTTAATGCAGTAAAAGAGAGCAGGAGCGAGAAAATGGGTTTGTATCGGAATGATCAATGGTTGCTTGCCTGACAGAGTGGTTGTCGGGTACTGCTCTTCAGTTGGATACGCAGAAGTATCCTCGGGAGCAGGACCTAACACGGAGAACACCGGCGATACAATCAATAAGCAAACAGATGCAACAATATGATGCATGCTCATGATATGGCAAGATGCATGTGTTTTGGGCTAATGCATCTACAAACAGAAGGGTTTGAGCCCATTTGAATCAAAGATTCAAATTGAAACCCAAACTATTATATATTTAAGTGCATTATCATGTTTTAATGTGAACAGCAAGGTTAACTTGCTCAAACATGCATGAAACCAGTGCCATTGGAAAGATTGGATTTTTCTGATAAATTTTCATATATAAATCTTTTTCATGTGAGCTACTGTTGAATTTATATGATTTTTGAAGTTTAAAGCATTTTCTGGAATTTCCTGAATTGTTTTTAAATCAAATAATCCCATAAAATCATTTACGGCGTCAGCATGACATCATGCTGACGTCAGGAGGTCAACAGACCTGGTCCAGGTCAAACCTGACTGGTGGGTCCCGCATGTCAGTGTCACAGAGGCTAATTTCGGTCAAAGCTGGAGTTGACTGGGTTTGACTATGCGGTGGGGCCCACTGTCAGTGACTGTGGTGGTTAAACTAATCACCATTAGCTCCTAACTAACAGGCCACGTCAACCCGCCGGAGTTTGGCCGGCGGCGACCAAATCGCGCGGCGGTGACACGCCGGAATCTCTGTTCCGGCGAACATTGGTCGCGCGGATGGGTTCTATGTGCTCTTGGTGATGCACCGCATCCAACGATGCTACTGGTTGGTCGAAAAGTCGCCGGAGTTGACGGCGACGAGCTCGTCCGCGGCGGCGCTCGCACGGAGTTGCTGGAACGGCGTTGTGGTGCACGGGAGAAGGAGTTAGGAGTGGCGTTAGCTTGCTAGCGAGTTACTGATCCTAGTGGCGTGCTCTGCTGCGAGGCACAGCGCCTGTGGCCACAGCGGTGAGTTGGCCGACGGCGGTGAGCTTCGGTCAGCAAGGGGGCGGCGGCTACAAGGCGTAATTGAGCCCGAAGAAGGGGAGGGGTTCGAAGGGTGAGCTCACAGCGGTCGCAGAGAGCGTCGACGTGGGCTTGGAGAAGGTCGGACGGCGACGTACGGGCGGCGGCGATCTCCGGTGCCGAAGGTTGAAGACGACGGCGAGGACGGCGCTACGGGACTTCTGGCTTCGTGTGCGTCGGCGGGGAGCTTCAGGGCGATGCGGCGGAGCTGATGGTGCGTCGGGAGGCAAGGGGGTGGCGTAGGGCGCGGTGGCAGCGATCGGCGGCCACGAGCTCAGTCGGTGAAGCTCGGCGGAGGGGAGAGAGGAGGGGGAAGACACGGGGGAGAGTGAGAGAGGCGCCAGGGGGGTGCGTGGCGACGCCTAGGGGCGTCCAGAGCGTCAGGGGAGTAGCCAGGCAGGCAGGAGGTGGCCGGCGCGTCGGCGGCGCTCGCCACCGAGCTACTTCGTGCGCTGGCACGGGGTAGAAGACGGGCATGCCCCTGGTGGGCTGGGCCGTCTGGGCCAGGCAGGTAAGTGGGCTCAGGTAAGTCTCTGCTTCTCCTATATTTTTATTTACTTTCTGTTTCATTTCTTTTGCAACTTTGTTGAATTAATAAAAATGCTTGAACATTTTTATAGCTCATAAAACTAGTCATGCCCACTGTATATACTATGAACAACATGGAACATTTTAGCTTATGATTATTTGGGCACATAGGATATTTTATAGCATTTAAATGCCCAAATGCAATTACAATATGAATTAATCTAGAGACCTTTGGATGTCCTAGAAAATTGTGCACCATTTTTGGCAGAGGTTTAAGACCAAGGCAAAGATGATGAACATTTTTGAAGGGCATTTTGGGTACATTGGAAAAGATTTTATCAAACCCTAGTTGTTAGAAGAGGGGTGCTGGGGTTTCTGTCATTCCCATTTCAAGTTTCTATGGAAAGTAAACATGATGCACACTCTAGCTAGTCCTAATGCAAGCACTGACTAGGGATGTGACAGGAAGTTTCGAAGACCAATGTTAAATCCAATCCTATTTATATGCAACGGAAAGTAGACTACACTAGACAAGCCATAGTCAAGTATTCAATGAAGTGAAAGCATGAAGACTAGTAGCAGCTAGGCAGTAAGGATCAGGATGGAAGATGGAATGAATCCAATCAGAACAAGTAGTCACACTGTGAAGTCAATCAGATAAGGCAGGCAGGCAATGACTTCACAACATAAGACAGTAAGTAAAGGGAAGGAAAGGATAGAACCAGTAGCTCGGGGAAGACAATGATTTGTTAGACCAGTTCCAGTTGCTGTGACAACTGTATGTCTGGTTAGGGAGGCTGAGATTTAACTCAGAAGACCGCGTCTTCACCTTATTCCCCTTGAGCTAAGGACACCTAGTCCTTGCCCAATCACTTTGGTAAGTCTTCAAGGTAGACTTCCAAACCTTCACAGACTTCGTTCACCGGCGATCCACAATGACTCTTGGATGCTCAGAACGAGACGCCTAACCTGCTGGAGGAAACACAATCCTCAAGTGTAATAAGTCTTCAGGTCACACAGACAGAAAGACTTCAGTGATGCCTAACACTCTTTGGCTTTGGGTGTTTGGGCTTTGTCCTCGCAAGGATCTCTCTCTCAAATGCTTCGGAGGTGGGTTGCTCTCAAACGACAAAAGCCATGCAATAACTCTGAGCAGTCACCATTTATGGTGTAGGGGGTGGGTTATAGCCACTGGGCAACCCGACCTGATTTGTCTGAAGTGACTCTGGGTCACTAAGGAACTGACACGTGTTCCAACGGTCAGATTTCAAACACTCACACAGCAACTATACTTGGGCTACAAGTAAAGCTGACTCATCCAGCTCTGGATAAGATTTGCTCTCATTGTCTTCACTCGAAGACATAGGATTTGGTTGAGCATCACTTCAGTCACTCTGACTTAGTTCACTTGGACCCCACTTAACAGTACGGTGGTTCCTATGACTCAACAAAGAAGAAAAGGAAACAACGAAACATTTAAGTCTTCGTGTTCCATAGTCTTCACACAATGTCTTCTCTTGTCATAGTCTTCAGCATGATTATCTTCATGTACCACCACTGTCCTCAATGTCTTCATACATTTTTAGGGGTCATCTCCGGTAGGTAAACAGAATCAATGAGGGACTACTACCTGTGTTATCCTGCAATTCTCACAAACACATTAGTCCCTCAACCAGGTTTGTCGTCAATACTCCAAAACCAACTAGGGGTGGCACTAGATGCACTTATAAAAGCAATAAAGCCGCATAGTCTGATAGCCTTGTTCGCTCCGCGGACACCTCCTTTATGGACCAAGACGTTGGATAAAGAGTGTTAAACATGCATTATTCAGCACCCCTATAATATTTACATGGGGGCTGAAGCCGACGATTGGAAACTTTCAAATTTAAGTAAAACAGCCGCACAGGAGGAAAAGTCGCTTATAATACAAAATTGCAAAAGTTATATCTACATCGGCACACAAGATTAGTCCATACAATCCGAATATAGCCACTCAAAGATTATATCCTTTGAGCACCGGCCCTCTACAAGGCGGGCTCCTTCCAGGACATCACCAAAATACCTTTCCGCCTTCCAGTGATCCTTGCCCTCTGGCGGGCCAGCAGTCGCTATCTCAGTGGCCTTCATCTTCGCCCAGTCCACCTTGACGCGGGTGAACGCCATTCGTGCAACTTCTATGCAGGCCAAACGCTTAACAGCGTCGACCCACGGACTCGCATCGACGAGTCGCTTCACCAACCCGAAGTAGATACTTGGGATTGGATCAGCGGACCATAGCTGGGCTATCAAGTCCTTCTTGGCCGTACCTGCCATATTATGCAGCTTGACCAGATG
The DNA here is from genome assembly GCA_902687465.1 of Secale cereale. Classification (NCBI taxonomy): domain Eukaryota; kingdom Viridiplantae; phylum Streptophyta; class Magnoliopsida; order Poales; family Poaceae; genus Secale; species Secale cereale. Next base: position 286,102,555 of record LR738709.1, read on the forward strand.
CTTCATCTGGTCGTTGAGGGGCACTGGACGTTCTGGCGCAAGAAACTGCAACCTGAATAGCTTCTCCGTGCTCTTCCCCTCGTGGGCTCTGAAGAATTGGGCGGCATCGGCAATGCTCCTCGGAAGATCCGCAAACGCACTTGGAGAACTCCATAACCACGTCAGTGCAAGATACCTCCAACCTTTGAAGATCCTCTCCAAGAGAAAAGTCTTACCAGCTGCTACCTGCCACGCTTATTTGATCTCCTCGTGAGCGCTGCACAACTCACTCTGTGCCTCCTTGGCATCATTGATAGCCGTATTGTGGGCGGATTCTTGCTCCAAAGTCTTCTCCTACAACACCCCGCACTTGCGAATGGCATCCCGCAGTTCGTCCTCGACTTCAGCCGCCCGCAACTCGTGTTGTTGATGCACAGCCTGTTCGGCCTTCAGGTCGGCAGTTGCTCTGTCCGCGGCTGCTTTGCTCAACTTGGCCACTTCCTTGGCCTTCGTGAGCTCACCCTCAAGGGCCTTGACCTCAGCTGTGTCAACTGTTATGTAACTCATATCACACAATGAGCTCATACTTACAAGGATCAAACATGTAGTGTTTTTTGACATTTCAATTTTTCGAAAATCTGCATACCTTGCGTTTCATCAAAATGCTTGTTGACAAGGTCGAGCTACTCGTCAGCTAGTTTAAGTTTCCGATTGAGCTCGAAAACCTCTGCGGCCTGGACATATGCTGCTACCAGTGAAGCCTATTCAAAAACAATGTACACAGTTCAGCTATGTTACTTGCTATAACATGGATCCTTTGTCCGATTCTGTTCGAAATCCAAGAAAGCATCAGGGGCTCCTGTCTATGTATATATGTATACAATGAAAGAGTTATTTTTTAAACATTACATCGCATACCTTGAAGCCCGTTAGTAGGCCATTGAAGGCTCCGTTTAGTCTACCTTTGACGGACTCAATCTTCTCCATGACCGCACTCATCCGAGTGCAGTGTTCCACTATGATGGAAGCACTACGCAGTCCTTCCTCTAGAGTGTTCGGCGCCTCCGGATTGACAGCAGGCGGCGTTAGATCAGTTGCTCCTTCCCCCATCACGGGGGGCTGACTTCTCGATTCTGGATCCGCATCGGGCTCCGAAACGGTGCTCGGCAGGGGCCAAGATTGCTTGGGCCCCCCGTCGTTGGTCGCCATGGGGATTGCCCCTAGCTCACGGCGGCCGAGGGATTGGCCTTGGGCACCCTCTCGTTTGCTCTGCTCCCACCTGCTCGTACATGAGAAGCTTGTAGAGAGGACACCTCGGTGTCCCCTAAGACGGGCGACGAGCCTCGCAGAGGCGTGTTGCTCTCTGCCATCTCTGGTGCCAGAGAATTCCCCGATGACAGTGAAGCCTCGGGGAGTATATGTGGAGGACTATATAAAGACATAATGACATTACTTAAATGGGTGAAAACTATTTCAACAACAGCGATCATCTGAAAATACTTACGATTCGGCCAGGGGTTTAATCCTGGGCTGGACTCGGAAACTGTGTTCGGACATTGAGTTCGAACCGTCCGGAAGCTTCAGCTTCTTCCTTGGCGCCGCCTTGCCCGTGTCTGCGGGGGGCGCTCTCCTCCCCCTTGGCTTTAGACGGGAGTTGTCTTCTTCTTCCTCCTCCTCCTCATCCTCATCTTCGTCGTGAGAAGGGTGGGAGTCGGTTTCCCAGGACACTGTGTCCGCGGGACCCTTAGGGTGGAGGTTGCTCTTGACCTCCTTGCCCTTCTTATTGGCCTTCTTCTTCGGCGCCTTGTACGGCGCCGGAACCAACATTGTCGTCAGTTTGGGCGTCTCTGGGTCTTCGGGCAGAGGAGCTGGACACTTGATCCGCTCCACCTTTTTTTCCAAGCCTGAATAGAACGAAAAAACTCTAACTCCTGTTATAATTGAAATATGGATGGGGTATGTATTCGGCAGAAGTTCTGATTACCTCTGAAGCCGAGAACACGCTGCTGAAGCCCTTGTCCTCGGTCTCCGCCGGCCGCCCCTTCTGAGCCTTGAAGAGCTGTTTCCAGATGTCTTCATGCGTGGTGCCGAAGAGGTGCTTCAAGGGCCGGGGCTCTTCTGGATTAAACTCCCATAAATGGGAGTCTCGGCGTTGGCAGGGAAGGATGCGGCGGAAGAGCATCACCTGAATCACGTTAGTGAGGAGAGTTCCCTTCATCATCATACTATAGATGCGATTTTGGAGGTCTTGCACCTACGTCTGAGACCCCCAATCTGGACTCTTAGTGGTCCATGACGTTAGCCTCTCTAGGGATCCAGATCTGAATTCGGGCATTGCCGCCCACTAGGCATCACAGGGTTCAGCGTTGTAGAACCACTCCTGCTGCTAGACCTTGTTTGTTTCCACAAAAGCCCCGTTGGGCCAAGTGGCGTTGGGGAGCTTGCTCACCATGGCTCCTCCGCAATCCGTGTGTTGCCCGTCAACCACCTTCGGCTTCACATTGAATATCTTGAGCCATAAGCCGAAGTGTTGGGGGCACAGAGGAACGCCTCACATAACACTATGAAAGCTGATATGTGTAGGATAGAGTTCGGGGTTGGATCATGGAAATCCAGCCCGTAGAAGAATAAGAGGCCCCGGACAAAGGGGTTGAGAGGAAACCCCAGCCCCGGATAAAGTGAGAGAGGAAGACCACCCTCTCACCTGGCTTAGGGACGGGGATCACCTGGTTCTTTTCGGGAACCCGGTGCACTATGTCGTTAGAAAGATAGCCCGCACTCTGGAGATTCTTCACGGTCATCTCTGTGACCGGGGGGGCCTCCCACTTGCCCTAGGAACCGGATCCGACCATTACTGGGAAGGGAGGCAGTGGTGGAGGAGTTGAGAGTTGTGGGCACATGAGCTATGCGCGCTGGGGCTGGGGAGATTGGGAAGCTAGGGCTTGAGGAGAGTGTGGGGTTAATGGGGAGGATTTGTATCATTTCATAAGCATTGAATGCTAAATGTCCCCCCACTCCAGTCGTAAACCTCACCGGTTCCCAACGTAGTTGTGCGTAAGGCACAGTTGGGATGCCCACGTCATATTGATAAGGATCCCGTGATAAGCGGGCACGATCTCTGCTTCGACAAGACGAGCTAATGGGGCTATGCCTCGAAATGCAAAACTGGAGCCAAGAAAATGGTTCGAAATATTAAAGGGCCGGATGTGACGCTTCATTGAAAAGTTGTCAGTAAAGACATATAGTCCGTTTTGCGATATGTTGCCTTCAAGGCTAAGGGTTGTACTAATCATGCAGGGCCGAACATAGTACCTTTGTGTAGGGAATATTGCTTCAACTATGTTCGGGAGGCGGAACCCTCCTTGTAATGCCAAAGATAATACGCTTGCCAAACTCATCATCATCATCGAAGACTGGTTCAGAGGCTACTGATGGAGTCCTGGAGTAAGGGGTCCTCAGGTGGCTGGATTGCTCGTTATGGGCCGGACTAGTGGGCCATGAAGATTATCGTTGAAGACTATCTCCCGTATCCGGATAGGACTCCAGTATGTGTAAAATAGCAAGTTTAGAGTCCAGGTGTAATATTTTCCTTCCTCTACAAGATTGTCATGTACAACCCTAGGTCCCTCCGGTGCATATATAAACCGGAGGGTTTAGTCCGTAGGGACAAGAATCACAATTATGTTGGATAGACTCCTATGGTTTTAGCCATTAAGATCTCGAGGTTGATCAACTCTTGTAGTGTAATATTCATCACGATCAATCAAGCAGAAAGTAGGGTGTTAACTCGATCGAGAGGGCCTGAACCTGGGTAAACATCGTGTCCCAAGTCTCCTGTTACCATCGATCCTCTGGCGACAAATTTAGGACCCCCTACCCGAGATCCATCGGTTTTGACACCAACATTGGTACTTTCATTGAGAGTTACATGGTGTCCTCGACAGAAGGATTAATGGCTCGCTTCATCATCAATGACGGTGCCACCACTGAGGGAATTTTTCTCCCTGGCCAGCTTTTCGGGTTCGGCGGCTTCGTGCTTTGTGCCAACACGGAAGGCCACGTCGAGCAGGTTGACAGCTACGCCCTTAGTCATCAGATCAGATTTGGAAGCTTGAACTACATTGCTGACGTCCGTGGAGATTTGATCTTCGATGGATTTGCACCCATGGCGGCTACTCCCTGCCTCCACAATGAAGACGTCTTAGATCTGTCATCGTACCCCGTCCAGGGGTCAACACCTACGACAGCTCTAGCCTTAGATCCAGAGCAGATCGCTTCATCCTAGGACAAGAAGATCAACCCCGCAACGGAAACCGCAAATTTAGCGGCGCTCGAGCCGCTCACAGACCCAACATTGAGCGGGACTCCCACCGTCGCTGGAGCACCGGACTCGTCCCCGATTACGAGTTACGAACTTTCGGATCCGCACTTTTTGGGCCCAATCGAGTGGTTGTCACCGAACTTTGCCTCGCAGATGCCCGAACATATATCCAGCACTCGCTCTTAAATGAAGCGCTGGACTTACTAAAATCTCTCACCCTAACAGAGGATTCCTAGCCGAACTATGTCCAATTTGAACTGGGGGCTGAGGATAGGGAATTTTGCTTCCCACCCACCACCCACTTGGTAGCCACGGTCGAAGACTTAATTGGTTTACTAGATTATGCTTCCGAAGACATTGATGGGATGGACCACAACATCGATGCGGATCTAAGTGCAAACCCGCCTATAACCGGGCGATGGACGGCTACTTCTACATACGATGTATACATGGTGGATACACCCAAAAAAAGGAAGATGATGGCGAGACAAATCCAGAGCAGGATAAGCCCGTCGATTAACCTCCTAAACGCCGGCATCAGAAACGTCGGTCTCGATCTCGTAATGGGAATGAGAGTAACATTGTCACTAGAGACGATGACGATCCGGAGCAAGCCGATGACCCCGTGGAGCTAGCGGTGGAGCAAGACGAACAGGAAGATGGCTAACACAGTGCCGAACCGCTGGTCGATGACAGCGATGCCGAAGACAGCAAATATCAACCTGTCTCTTAAGAGGACGTCAGCCTAGGAGATGAACAATTCATCGTCCCAGAAGAACCCCTCGAACAGAAACGTTTTCAACAATAGCTCATTGCTACACCAAGGAGCCTGAAAAAACAGCAGCAGCGGCTTAGAGCCGAACATGATACGCTCAATGACAGATGAAACAAAGTGCTAGACGCTGAAGAAAGATACGGCCATGAGCGCCAAACAAAGAGCTATCCCAAGTGCAAACTGCTGCCCCAATTCGACGACGGGGCTATTGCGCCCATACCGCCGAAGTACGACAAGGCCGATCAACCGGACCGACCACCTCGTGGACGGGATTAAACGGCCAGCAATGCCATATACCCGCCCACACCTCCCCACCGTAAAGGAAAGAATATAGCATCTCAGGGCCATAAGTACGATCTACATCAGGACCTGAATAAAAAAGCTGGCCATGCCAGATCAATCTACGGAGAAAGGGAACGTGCTCCCACACGGGACGACGGCTATCAAGCCAAACACGCCAGGCACAATCATGTTCCGAACCAACACCGAACACAGACACCATCCGAATTACGCCATGATATCGCAAAATACAGGGGTGCCACACACCATCTGTGCTTCACCGATGAGGTGATGGATCATGAATTTCCAGAAGGGTTTAAACACATAAACATCGAGGCGTATGATGGATCGATGGACCCCGCTGTATCGATTGAAGACTTCATCCTTCACATCCACGTGGCTCGTGGAGATGACCTCCATGCCATCAAATACTAACCCCTCAAGCTGAAAGGGCCAGCACGACACTGGTTAAACAGCCTCCCAGAGAAATCCATTGGGAGCTGGGAAGATCTTGAGGATGTGTTTCGGGCCAACTTTCATGGGACTTATGTCCGGCCCCCGGATGCTAATGATCTAACTCACATAATCCAGCAACCCGGGGAGTCAGCCCGAAAGCTGTGGAATTGGTTCTTAACTAAAAAGAACCAAATTGTTAACTGTCCGAACGCCGAGGCCTTAGCGGCATTCAAGCACAGTGTCCAGGACGAGTGGCTAGCAAGACACAATGGCCAAGGGAAGCCGGGGACAATGGCAGCCCTTACTACACTTCTGACCCGCTTCTACGCAGGCGAGAATAGCTAGATAGCTCCTAGCAGCAATAACGCCAGCGACCATGGCACCTCCGAAGTCAGGGATGGCGATGGCAAGCCACGACGTAATAAGAACAAGCGTCGAAACAATACCGGAAGCGTAGATGACACGATAGTAAACGCCAGATTCAGTGGCTCCAGGCCCGGTCAACGGAAGAAGCCATTCAAAGGCAACAGAGACAGTCCATCAAGCTTGGACAAAATACTAGAATGACCATGCTAGATTCATGGCACCCATGATAAACCTGCAAATCACACCAACCGAAACTGTTGGGTCTTCAAGCAGGCCGGCAAGTTAAATACCGAACACAAGGGGAAAGGACCTCAAAGTGAGGATTAGGATGAACCTCGCTAGCCGAACACGGGTGGACAGAAGAAATTTCCACCGGAGGTAAAAACCGTAATAGGAACTACGCTATCCCTATCCCTAAGAGGGAACGCAAGAACGCACTCCGAGATGTTTATTTCGTAGAGCCTATCGCCCCCAAGGTCAACCCATGGTCGGCTTATTCCATCACCTTTGATCACAGGGATCACCCAACCAGTATCCATCACGGAGATTCGGCGGCCCTAGTGCTTGATCCTATAATTGATGGATACCATCATACTCGAGTCCTTATGGATGGTGGCAGCAGCCTCAATCTGATATACCAAGACATTGTCCGCAAGATGGGGATAGACCCGTCAAGAATTAAGCCCAGCAACACTACCCTTAAAGGAGTGATACCAGGCGTAGAAGCCCGTTGCATGGGCTCATTAACACTGGAGGTCATATTCGGCTCTCCTGATAAATTTCGAAGTGAAGAGTTCATCTTCGACATCGCTCCTTCCCGAAGTGACTATCATGCACTACTCGGGAGAACGGCCTTCGCCCACTTTAATGCGGTCCTGCATTATGCTTACTTAAAGCTCAAAATGCCTGGACCATGCGGTGTCATCACGGTCAACGGAAACATGGAGTGCTCCCTTCGTACGAAGGAAGATACTAGGGCCCTAGCAGCGGAGGTCCAGAGCGTCTTATTCAAGTCGAACAGTTCATCGGTCGTTGAGACCACAAACACTGCTAAACGTGTCTGGCCCGCACTATAATGTGGCAGCTCAGAGGAACCTGAGCTCGATTAGCAGTTATGCCCCTATCGACCACCTCATAAGGTAGTGGCATATGTACCTCGCATACACAATTACGCCCTTAAAATCCCTTCTGCGACGCTGGGTGTACACTGCATACAAATAGTCCATTGTTCGGCTTGACCTTATTCGGACGCTAAAATACATTTTCTTCCTAATTTTCATTAAAAGAACAAAGCTTACTTACGACTGTGCAGGACATTCCCTCCCAGATTTCTCTTTCCTTTTTTACAGGCGGCCATCATAATTCCCCTTTTCCAGGACACATTACAAAGGAGAAAATGGCGCAGACGTGCAGCAGGGCCCCGCATTGAGATTCTTTTTAGATTCAGGCTCTGTGTAAACCTTTTCTCTCTTGTGATTCTTTTTTTGGCATGTAAAATGCCCAACGATGTTATCGGCATTATCTGTAACCACACGACTCGCCGTATTGAAACTGGATATATAAGAAGCAGTTTGGTTCCAATACGCTTGGAGTTAATCTTATTACCACCTATGTTCTCTCCCCATGTCAGATTGCCACATGTGCATTAATACCTTGACGCCAGGGGTTGTATTCGGCCTGGCACACCTCCAAGTCTAAACACCTATAGGGAACTGTTCCACGTCCCGGATATTGCATTATATCCATCGCCTCCGAATCATGTCTTGGGTCGATAGTTGGGTTGCCCGGCTACTGTGCTTGCCACCTTATGTTACGCATTGTTCGGCTAATGTAGTAATCGGAGAACTACTGCAATTGTACTTCTGGTTCGTCCGGTCAAGTACCTCGGTAGAGAAAGCCGAAAACTGACCGTCATGATGAAGCGAGAGCTGGTCAAGCGATTCGGTGACCTAGTGTCATACCACGATCGATAGTGATCTACTCCGTGTTATACGAGGGGCTGGGCTTTGCCCAGCCGCGTAAAGTGGGCACCATAGTTCGGAAATCCGCACACGCACCAGGGGCTAGTACTTAGCCCCACAAGTCAAGCTCCTATGGCTAAGTGAAAGCAATAAAGCCGCATAGTCTGATTGCCTTGTTCGCGAACACCTCCATTGTGGACCAAGACATTGGATAAAGAGTGTTAAACGCGCATTACCGAACACCCCTATAAATTTTACATGAGGGCTGAAGCCGACGACTGGAAACTTTCAAATTTAAGTAAAACAACCACACTGGAGGAAAATTCGCTTATAATACAAAAGCGCAAAAATTATAAATACATCGGCACACAAGCTTATTTCTTACAATGTGAATAAAGTCACCCAAAGATTATAGCCTTTGAGCACTGGCCCTCTACAAGGCGGGCTCCTTCCAGGACATCACCAAAATACCTTTCTGGCTTCCGATGATCCTTGCCCTCTGGCGGGCCAGTAGTCGCTATCTTAGTGGCCTTCATCTTCGCCTAGTGCACCTTGACATGGGCGAAGGCCATTCATGCACCTTCTATGCAGGGCGAACGCTTAACAGCGTCGACCCGCGGACTCGCGTCGACGAGTCGCTTCACCAACCCGAAGTAGCTACTTGGGATTGGATCAGCGGGCCATAGTCGGACTAACAAGTCCTTCATGGCCGTACCCACCATATTATGCAGCTCGACTAGCTGCTTCATCTGGGCGTTGAGGGGCACTTGACGTTCTGGTGCAAGAAACTGCGACTAGAACAACTTCTCCATGTTGTTCCCCTCCTGGGCTCAGAAGAATTGGACGGCGGCGGCAATGCTCCTCGGAAGATCCGCAAATGCGCCTGGAGACCTCCATAACCACGTCAGTGCAAGATACCTCCGACCTCCGAAGATACTCTATAAGAGAAAAATCTTACTAGCTGCTATCTGCAATGCTTGTTTTATCTCCTCATGAGTGCCGCGCGACTCACTCCGCGCCTCCTTGGCATCATTGAAAACCGTATTGAGCGTGGATCCTTGCTCCGAAGTCTTCTGCTCCAACACCTCGCACTTGCGAATGGCATCCCGCAGTTCATCCTCGCCTTCAGCCACCCGCGACTCGTGCTATTGACGAACGACCTGTTCGGCCTTTAGGTCGACAGTCACTTTGTTAGCGGCTGGTTTGCTCAACTTGGCCTCTTCCTTGGCCTTCCCGAGCTCGCCCTTAAGGGCCTCGACCTTAGATGTGTCAACTGTTACATAAATCATATCACACAATGAGCTCATACTCACAAGGATCAAACATATAGTATTTTTTGACATTTCAATTTTTTGAAAATCCGCATACCTTGCGTTTCATCAAAACCCTTGTTGACAAGGTTGAGGTACTCGTCAGCTAGTTTAAGTTTCTGATTGAGCTCGGAAACCTGTGCAGCTTGGATAGATGCCGCTACTAGTGAAGCCTATTCAAAAACACAGTACACAGTTCAGCTCCTTTACTTGCTATAACATGGATCTTTTGTCCGGTTCTATTCGGAATCAAACAAAGCATCAAGGGCTACTATCTATGTATATATGTATAAAATGAAAGAGTTCTTTTTAGAACATTACGTCGCATACCTCGAAGCTTGTCAGTAGGCTGTTGAAGGCTACGTTCAGTCCGCCTTTGACAGATTGAATCTTCTCCATGACCGCACTCATCAGAGTTCGGTGTTCCACTACGATCGAAGCACTTCGTAGTGCTTCTTCTAGAGTGTTCACCGCCTTCAGATTGATAGCGGGCGCCGTTGGAGGAGTTGCTCCTTCCCCATCACGGGGGGCTAACGTCTCAATTCTGGAGCCACATTAGGATTCAGAACAGTGTTCGGTGGGGGCCCAGATTGCTTGGGCCCTTCGTCGTCAGTCGCCATTGGGATTGCTCCCCCATGGCTGACGTCGGCCGAGGGATTGGCCTCGGGCGCCCTCTCGTTCGCCCTGCTCCCACCTGCTCGTACAGGAGAAGCTTGTAGAAAGGACACCTCAGTGTCCCCAAAGACGGGCGACGAGCCTCGCGGAGGCGTGTCTCTCTCCACCATCTCCGGCCCTAGAGAATTCCCCGATGACAGTGAAGCCTCGGGGGAGTATGTGCGGAGGACTGTATAAAGACAAAATGACATGATTTAAATGGGTGGAAACTATTTCAACAGTAGCGATCGTCTGAATACTTACGATTCGGCCAGGTGTTTAATCCTGGGTTGGACTCGGAAATTGTGTTCGGACGTTGAGTCCGAACTATCCGGAAGGTTTAGCTTCTTCCTGGGCGCCGCCTTGCCTGCGTCAGTGGGGGCCGCTCTCTTCCTCGCCTTTGCCTTGATAGGGGAGTCGTCTTCTTATTCTTCCTCCTCCTCCTCCTCTTCTTCATCGTGGGAGGGGTGGGAGTCGGTTTCCCTAGACACAGTGTCCGCGGGACCCTTAGGGCGGAGGTTTCTCTTGACCTCCTTGCCCTTCTTCTTGGCCTTCTTCTCCTGCGCCGGAACCAACATTGCCGTCAATTGGGGCATATCTGGGTCTTCGGGCATAGGAGCAGGACACTTGATCCGCTCCGCCTTTTTTGTCCAGGCTTGGATAGAACGCAAAAATTCTAACTCCTGTTATAATTGAAATATGGACGGGGTATGTCTTCAGCAGAAGTTCTGATTACCTCCGAAGCCGAGAAAACGCTGCTGAAGCCTTGGTCCTCGGTCTCCACCGGCCACCCCTTTGAGCCTTGAAGAGCTATTTCTAGATGTCTTCATGTGTGGTGCCGAAGAGGTGCTTCAAGGAACGGGGCTCTTCTGGATTGAACTCCCATAAATGGAAGTCCCAGCGTTGGCATGGAAGGATGCGGCGGAAGAGCATCACCTGAATCAGGTTAGTATGGAGGACGCCCTTCGACATCATACCAGAGATGCTATTTTAGAGGGCTTGCACCTCCGTCTGAGACCCCCAATCCGAACTCTTAGTGGTCCATGAGGTTAGCCCCTCTGGGGGTCCAGATCTGAATTTGGGCGTCGCTGCCGACTTGGCGTCGCAGGGTTCAGTGATGTAGAACCACTCCTGCTGCCAGATCTTGTTTGTTTCCACAAAAGCCCCTTTGGGCCTAGTGGCGTTGGGGAGGTTTCTCACCATGGCTCCTCTGCAATCCGTGTGTTGCCCATCAACCACCTTTGGCTTTAGATTGAATATCTTTATCCGTAAGCCGTAGTGTGGGGGCGCGGAGGAATGCCTCACATACCACTATGAAAGCTTATATGTGGAGGATAGAGTTTGGGGCTGGATCAGAAAAATCCAGCCCATAGAAGAACAAGATGCCCCAGACAAAGGGGTGGAGAGGAAACCCCAGCCCCATGATAATATGAGAGAGGAAGACAACCCTCTCACCCGTCTTACGAACGGGGATCACCTGGTTCTTTTTGGGAACCCGGTGCGCTATGTCGTCAGCAAGATAGCCCGCACTCCGGAGATTCTTGACAGTCTTCTCCGTGACTGTGGAGGCCTCCTACTTGCCCTTGGAACTGGATCCGGCCATTGCTGGGAAGGGAGGCAGTGGTGGAGGAGTTGAGAGTTGTGGGCATAGGAGCTGTGGGCGCTGGGGCTGGGGAGATTGGAAAGTTAGGGCTTGAGGAGAGCATGGGGTTAATGGGGAGGATTTGTATCCTTTTATAAGCGGTGAATGCTAAACGTACCCCACTCCAGCCGTAAACCTCGCCGGTTCCCAACGTAGTCATACGTAAGGCGCGATTGGTATGCCGACGTCATATTGATAAGGATCCCGTGATAAGAGGGCACGATCCCTGCTTCGACAAGATGTGCCAATGGGGCTATGCCTCAAAACGCGAAACTGGAGCCAAGGAAACGGTTCGAAATATTAACGGGCCGGACGTGATGCTTCATTGTAAAGTTGTCAGTAAAGAATTAGAGCCCGTTTTTCGATACCTTGCCTTCGAGGCTAAGGGTTGTACTAATCATGCAGAGCCAGACATAGTACCTTTTGTAGGGAATATTGCTTCATATATGATGGGGAGGAGGAACCTGCCTTGCAATGTCGAAGACAGTACGCGAGCCAAACTCATCGTCATCGTAGACTAGTTCAGGGGCTACTGAGGGAGTCCTGGATTAAGGGCTCCTTAGGTGGCCGGATTGCTCGTTATGGGCTGGACTGGTGGGTTGTGAAGATTATCACTGAAGACTATCTCATGTATCCGGATAGGACTCCCATATGTGTATAATAGCAAGTTTAGAGTCCGGGTGTAGTATTTTCCTTCCTCTGCAAGATGATCATTTACAACCCTAAGTCCTTCCGGTGCATATATAAACCAGAGGGTTTAGTTCGTCGGGACAAGAATCACGATTACATTGGCTGGACTCCTAGGGTATTAGCCATTACGATCTCGAGGTAGATCAACACTTGTAATCTTATATTCATCAACATCAACCAAGCAGGAAGTAGGGTATTACCTCGATCTAGAGGGCCTGAATCTGGGTAAACATTGTGTCCCTAGTCTCCTATTACCATCGATCCTCAGACACATAGTTCGGGACCCCCTACCCGAGATCCGCCGGTTTTCAGGTAAAACGCCATCATTTAATGGACACTTAGCATAGAACGAACATCGAGCTAGCACGATGCATGCGGGCATATTGCTCCCCCAAGGCTATGATCCATATACTTGTGTGCCCAATAGAGCACACTATTCAGTGTAAATAATAATGTTTCATTTATCCTAGTAGGGCAGTGGCGGCAAGCATCACAAGAAGTAGATGATGATCAGATGATTCTTTATCCTAGTTAATTATGCATGTAATAGTTTACTTTGGTGTGTGGAAATGGCATGTGTGTATTAGTCACGTATGTAGTTGGATGTTTGCCACGTATCACACACATATTGTTTATGTGAAACATTTCTGTTCTCTTGGATCAACACAACCAGTTTATCGGAATGAACTGTAGGCCCTCCATTGCACACACCTTGATCTGGCTGAACCGTTTCTGCTGTGTTGCCTAATCAAAAACTGTTCATACGAGTGAACCGTATGTCGTATATCGCACACACCTTGATGTGTCTGACAATTTCTTTTGTGTTGCCTAATCACAAACTGTTCATCTAAGTGAACTGTATGCCGTATATCGCCCATGCCTTTATCTGGCTGCCCGTTTCTGTTGTTCTTCCTCATCACAAACAGTTCATTGAACCAAACCGTATTCCCCTCATCGCACATGCAACTAAAATCTGAACCGTGTTTGATGTATCCTTCATCTCAAACATTTTGCATCGTTTTTGATGGGTTTTTACATCACCATTTGTGATTAATGCATTGCACATAGTTTCGTCAAAGGGTCTCTGATTGTAGTGTCGCGTTAGCAGCATCCTACAGTAGTGTATGCCAGAGATATGATTATACATGTTGCTCTAGGATGAAGGCTAGACACCTTCCCTTTTCATGTAAATTTAGTGATAATGAAACCTTGGCTTCTTATGCTAATGGTATTTATGATTACTATGATGTGTAACGAATAGAAGAATTTGTTGCTTATAAGGGTGCTTATGAAATTTAATCGTTGTTTGAAAAGTGTGAAAATTATGATGATGTTGTTTGCAGACCTGAAAATTTTGCTATACTTCTCTGATAATTATGAATGTAATGCTGATATTGATGCATTTATTGAGAAAGTCTCCGCTGTCCTGGAAGAGACTAAATTTTTGCAGGAGTCTATGGAAGAAGAAATTGATGATATTGTGAGCTCATTGGATGAAAAAGTTGAGGAGGAGAGTGAAGAACAAAATACGAAAGAACGGATTAGCTAGTGCCCACCTTTTGATGAGAGTAACCCCTCAACTCATACATTGTTTAATTTCCCTTCCAGCTTACCGAAGGATGCATGCTATGATGATTGCTATGATACCGTTGGTTCGTTTGAAATATCCCTTTTTGATGATTCTTGCTATGCTTCTGGACATGATGCCAATATGAATTATGCTTATGGAGATGAACTTGTTATAATTCCTTATGTTAAGAATGAAAATTTTGCTATTGCACCCACACATGATAGTCCTATTATCTTTTTGAATTCTCCCAACTACACTATATCAGAGAAGTTTGCACTTATTAACGATTACATTGATGGGTTGCCTTTTACCATTGCACATAATGATTCTGATGAATATAATATGCATATACTTGCTGCTCCTACTTGCGATTATTATGAGAGAGGAACTACATCTCCACATCTCTATGTTTCCAACATGATAAAATTGCAAGAAACTGCTTATACAATGCATTGGCCTTTACATGATGTGCATGAATTGTTCCGTTATGACATCAGATGCATAGGAAGAGAGTTAGACTTTATCATTGCATGATATATGTTACTTTGTGCTCAATACTATATTACAAATCACTGTTAATTAAAATTGGCTTTGATATACCTTGGAATTCGGGTGGATCCATTACCTGAGCACTTTATACCTAGCTTAATGGCTTTAAAGAAAGCGCTGCCAGGGAGACAACCCGGAAGTTTTAAAGAGTCATTTATTTCTGTTGAGTACTTTTAAAAAGTTTTAAAACAAAAAATATAGAGGCGAGCCTATTTTTTTTTGTCAAAAAGAGAAGCGATTGAAATGTGATGCATTGGAGAAGTGAGGGTCGATCTTGAACACTTGTGTTCATGCTCATGGAAATAATGTAGAATTTTGCATGAAAGTTCTCAAAAAAATAATTATTCCGTTGTACAAATCCATTGTATTATAAAAATAATGTGCCAAGATTTACCTTTAGGATGTTTAGATTGTTTTGTTGGTATGTGCGGTGCATAAATAGAAACTTTGGTTGTAGTGCGACCATTCCTCCTCATCATCATCGTCGTCCTCTGCTTCGTCCTCCGAAGGCTCCTCGTCCGTCTAGTTGTCGTCTGATGACTCCGGAGGCGGGGTCCCTTCCATGATCCGGATATAATCGAGGTCTGGGCTCGACGCCGGACTCATGGATGACAAGCGGGATGATTCCGATGTTGACCTATCATTGGGCGCCAGACTGCTGGCCGAACTGTCGTCCTTGCCGTTGCTCGACATGGCTGCAGAGTGTGTGCCAGTGTGTAGCGCGGCCTACCGAGACGATGAAGATGGTGGACACTTAAGCGGGGTATGCAGAGAAGAGGAAATCCCAATTGAAGCGGGGATTGACGTATTATCTAACCACTGATATAATCAACAACAATTATTTGTACCCAGTCGCTCCAAATTCCCGGGGTTGCGTAGGACTCCTATTGGCCGATTACTTTTTTCAGGACAAAAAGAAGGAACGAGTTTTGGGATTATGCACTAGTACCGGTATGAACGGAGTAGGACAGTTGGCAAGCAATACATTGAGCTCTTCTTATTGATAAAGCCAGTAATAATCAAAGACAAAGGAAAATATATGCACGAATCTTTGTGTAACATCAATGGAATAGGACCTAGATGTGCATTACTTAGAGCACATCTAGATGTGCTTTAGCAATAATGTCAAACAAAACCCCTAATCATCATTGCAAACAGCACATAGAACATGGCTAATGTGACAACCACAACTACACATGCTAGTTCCTTCTTGTCTCTTGCTTTCATTTGTTGCCTGTGATTGATTCTGTCTTGCTTCATCGTACAGATTGTACATTCCAGATCAGCCAGTTTCTTCTTCAGCTTTACGTTCTCTTCTGCGAGCTTGGTGATAAAACTCCAAGCCCTGCCATGCCATTCTTCATCCAGCCAGTTAACAAAGGCACAAGCCTCATATCCCTGCGAATGTTAAATTGCATTTAGGATGAGCAGTGGCATTAACTAAAGTAAAATGATGAACTTAGCACTAACCTCTAAGGGGCAACTGAGAAACCGTCTGCCAATGTCTAATCCCTCCGTGCATAAACGTCTAGCAGGAGTGTACCCGTGCACACAACTCAGCTTTTGGTACTTCTCGGTGGCGCAAAACTCGGATTCGAACTCGTGTTGCGGGAGTCTGGAGTCATGCTCTGGATCCGGCGGCAGATCGCTTTCCTGGGGGGGGGGTCATTCAGGAAGGATTCAGCAAGGACCTATACTTTGGACATGCTAAAAAAGATCGGGATAGATTGGAACCTAACAGGACGATTCAGATCCGTAGTACACCTACCTTCTGATAACCTTAGGCAAGTGCTCGACGGCGATCGCCGTCGTCGCGGCGATACGAGCAGGAGCAGCCGCACCGAAACCATCAGCACCAGTCATCCGCATTCCCCCAATGTGAGCGCCACGCTAGGGAATTTGGAGGCTATGTAGGGATTTGGGGGAAATGTGGAAACTGTGGGGATAAGTTAACAGCCGGGAACTACTTATGGCACTATATGTTGTATACGGCACACTATTTATACTTGTCATTTGTGTTAGGTATTACAACATCACACATGATTTCCACACCAAACCATGCGAGAAGACAACGTAGGTTAGACATGGTTGTCGTTACATAACGGTATGTGATGTATTACCCTGTCCATATAATTGAGTTACAGTGTTAAAGTGTAAACAGCCGCTCTGCGGATATCCGTCAAAAAAACAACCGCTCTGCTTATAGAGATGGCGGCGACGGCCTAGGCAGCGGCTACCAGAGAAGAGGTCAATCCTCGATGGTGGGCGGTGGCAGCGTCATAGGAGGTCAATCCTCAGTTTGTGGCCGGAGATAGGAGGTGGTCAACAATAAAGGTCAGCGGCGGCGTGACTTGAGCAAATCCATCGCAGTCGATGGCGGGATAGTGGAGGTCAAACTTCAGGCGGCAGCCACACTAAGCTTTGCTCCTCGACCCTGCTATCTCGGTGTGCCGCCGCATCCCGCTTCTCTATCTGCTGGGTGGAGGTCACAGCGCGCCTAATTCATTAAGGTACTCTTTTCGTGAGTGGCTTAATTAAGGTATTCAATTCCTAAGGGTAGTGTTGTACTAGTACTATGCGTGTAAATTGATTGGCCATTAATTTTTGTCATTGCATGTTTGGATAACAATATGGAGCGCCCTCAGTAATTAGGAAATTAAAACCTTGTAATTTACGCACGCATCTTTGGGCGGCAGTTAATCCGTGTATTAATGTTGTTGTATTGTTTTTAATTACCATTGGTGTGGTGCAGATGGAACGATCTCGATGGATGAAGAATCAGAAAACCGCAGATTTTATCAGTGGCATGACAAAGTTCATGAATTTGTATTAAAGTATAAAGAGGAGAATTGGTGATGCGGATTACATCATGTGTCCACGTATTGATTGTGCCAATACAGAGTCACATGAAGTTGCAGATGTCCATTGGCACTTAGTCTCTAGGGGATTCATGGATGGATATACACGTTGGACCAGACACGGTGAAGAGGAGGTCATGGATGAAGATACCCAGGGCTGCGAGATGCCAAACCCCAATCAGTATCACATGTATGTTGAATCTGGCATCGGGGCAGAGGTGTCAAGCTACGAATGGAACACTGGAATGCGGAACGCCCACCGGAAAACCAAGACATCGACGCAGATGACGACGATCTTGATATGCCAGATTTTGTTGCTATGATTGCAGATTTCGAGGGCCCAACAAAGGATATGATTGGGTACAAGGATCTGCCAAACATTGATGCGGACTCCAAGAAAGAATTGTATCCAGGTTGCAAGAAGAAATATTCAAGTTGAGTGCCATCCTGGCGCTTCTCAGATTTAATGCAGCAAACAGTCTATCAAACAAGAGCTTCACAGAGATGTTAGGTCTTTTCAAAGAAATTCTTTCGGAAGATAATGTGCTCCCCAAAAGCAAGAATGAAGTGAAGATAATTGTTTGCCCATTGGAACTTGGAAGTACAGAAGATACACACTTGTGTGAATGATTGTATATTGTACCGTGGTGAGTAAAAAGATTTGCGTGCATGTCCCACATGCAAGCATGCACGATACAAGTGCAGGAGAGCAATGGATAAGTACAAATTGGACGATGACATCAAGACAGGAATCCCGTTCCAGGTTGTTTGGTACTTGCCTTTAATTCCGAGGTTGAGCCGTTTGTTTGCAAACCCTAGAGAGGCAAAGAGGTTGCGGTGGCATCATGATGAGCGAATTACGGATAAGTATATGAGGCACCCGAAAGATGGGGCTTAGTGGGAATTAATCAACAACAAGTTTAAAGACTTTGCCAAGGATCCTAGAAGTATAAGGCTTAGTGAGTGTACTGACAGGATGAATCCTTGGTTGTGTATGAAGGAAAAATACATTATGATGTCAATGATTATCCAAAGCCCTAAGCGACCTGGAAATGACATCGACATTTACTTTCAGCTACTGGTAGAAGAACTGCTAACAGTGTGGATAGATGCGCCTGTTGTAAAATGTTATGATGCTTAGAGAAAGGTGATTTTCGATCTACATGCGATGCTAGTGCACACCATTCAAGATATGCCGGCATTAGGCAACACATCGGGGCAGAAAACAAAGGGAGATGTTGGGTGTGTCACATGCATGGATAGGACTGCTAGCAGAAGACTTCCCAACTCACCCAAAACAGTGTATTTGCATCATCGTAGGTTCTTACGGAAAAATCACCCATACCAAAAGATGGCAGATGAATTTGATGGTACGGCTGAGGAAGGTGCGGGCCCAAGACCCTATGATGGGGAGGTGGTCCACAACATGGCTAAACAAATTAATGTTGTGCTTGGCGAGAACCATGCTTTGACGGGGAAACAAACACCCAAGTGTCAAGTGTTTAAGAAGAAATCGGTGTTCTCAAAATTACCTTACTGGGAGATTCTACGTGTACGACACTGCATCGATGTCACTGTCAGAGCCCTAGATCAGCCCTTGTTTGTCTTTGCTTGCTCATCATGTCATCATATTTAATTCTCTTTAAACTTGAAGTGGGGATGTTAAAACCCTAGCACCAGAATAACTCAAATAGGTTCAACCAAAATATTTTCAATAAACTCAAAATGTCCTTCTAAAAATGTTCATAATTTATGGAAAAAGGTGGAAGCCTCTACGAGAGATGATGCACATTTTTCCAGGATATTTTGGTCATTGAATTAAGTCATAATGGTATTTGAGTTGGAGTTTAAAATTTTACCATTAAATATTGGTTGCTCCAAATGTTCTGAAATTTGTTGTGTGGTTTGAAAGTAATTCAAATATTCCCCACAGAATTTTACAGAATTAACCAAAGTGTTTTGGTTTGTACCTTATTTACAAAACAGAAAACACAACAAAATAGAAAACAGAAAAGAATTAGAACATAGAGAGAGAAGGACTTACGTGGCACCCCACCGCGGCCCAGCTGGCGGCCCAGCTCACCTAGGCCTCCCCTCCTAGTCATCCATGTCCTCGCGCCAGGAGGACAGGGGAGTGTGTTCGATGCGCGCTGTCCACGCACTGCGCCACCTCCTGCTTCCCACCGCCTCCCGAACATCACTATGGACGCCACGCTACTCCCCCTCGACCCCCTGCATCTCTATCCCCTCTCCCTGGACCTTTTCCCCTCCCCTGGATCTACCTCTCTCGCGCCCGAGCGCAGCCGCCGCCGCCGCTCACCGTATCCGTGGCCTCCATCCTCTTTTCACCACGCCACCGTGCTTAGAAGTTCCGCCATCGAGCACCATGCCTCCTAGATGAAGGAATTGAGCGGGAGGGCTTTGCCTCATTGCCAGCGTCATCATCCTCACCGTCCGTGCCTAGAGCTCCTCGCCGTCGATTCGGGAGCTACATAGCGTCCCCGACCTCTCCCTCGAGCTCGTTAGCCCCGTTGTGAGCCCCCGCACCGAACCCTTCTCTCACTTGCCTCGTTTGCAGCCTGTAGCCATCGTATTCATCAAGGCCGAAGCTCACCTCTGCCCGAGCTCGTCGCTGGAGTCACTCCGGTGACCCTTTGGTCATGCTAGCATGCCCAACAGCTTTGTTAGCACGTGGAGCCGCCGTATATGCCAAGCAACGCACACCTTGCTCACCGTAGCGACGAATCCGTCGACTCCCGAATTCCGGCCGCCGCCTCGCTCGCCGCCCACGCTGCTCCCGGCCACCCCGCGACCTCCCATTGCCACTACTGGATGCGCAGGAGCGCCAGCAAGCCGTAGATGGCCATGACTCTCCATTTGGATGCCGGAGGCGCATTTCCGATGCCCTCCGCTGCGTTTGACCCTGCCGGCGGCTAAACGCCGGTGGGTTTGACCCCCTTTGACCACGGCTGGACCCCCCTGTATCCATGACATGTGGGGCCGGCCTTTGACTAAAATTTGTTTAGGATTTAGTTAAGTGCTAATTACTGTCATTAGTTTGATGTGCAACTGACATGTGGGCCCAACTGCTGACAGTTTCTAGTTAGGGCTAGATTAACACTAATTGACCACAGAGTCACTGACTAGTGGGCCCCACTGGTCACGTTTGACTTGGACCAGTCTGTTGACTTGCTGACGTCAGCATGAAGTCATGCTGATGTAGTAAATATTTTCTGTGATTTTAAATAAATAAAAAATGATTTATTTATTTCAAAAAATGTTTAAAACTTCTAAAAATCATAGAAATTCAACCGTACCTCCAAATGAAATAATTTATGTATGAAAAATTATCAGAAAAAACCAAAGAATCTGTTTATGGAATTTGCATGCATGTTTGAGCAACCCAAAGCTGTTGTATATGACATTTGTATTAATGGCATTTGAAATGCCTTATGTGAAGTTTGAATTTGAACCTTTGGTTCAAACCAACTACATTTAATATGGTTGCTAGTTGCGTTAGCTCAATCAACACCATATTGCCATGTCATGATCATGCATCATATTGTGCATTGCATTGATTGTGTTCTTTCTCTGTTTCCGGTGTTTGTCCCCTCTCAGTAGACGACTTTCTGACGATATGAGTTCGATGACACCGACGAAGAGCTATACTATCTTCAGAAGTGCCAGGTAAGAAGAACCCCCCTTGTTCATTCCGATACAATCCCACTCTCTCGCTCATCCTCTCTTTTACTGCATTAGGACAACCGCGATTCAACTATTACATGCTGCGGTAGTTGAACTCCTTTCCTCTGCATGACTTGTCATTGCCACACTAAATAGTTGAAACCCACTAGCATGAGTAGGAGTTGTTTGAGCCATGATGTACCTACTCATTCATGATTGCTTGTTATGCCTGATATTGCTTAGAGTTCTGTCAGGTATGATTCATCGGGGATGAATTGGAGTGTGGTGAACATGTCCTACTGTTGAGAGCTAAGTATGTGAACACTATTTGGTAAAGGTAGCGATGAGAGGTCATGTAGGAGTACATGGTGGTTTGTCTCATTGAAACCATCCTCGGGAACCGAGTTCTGTGTTTGTGATCCATAAATAGCTACTACCACACGTTGGGCCCTGAAATATGACCCCACTCGACTTATTAACCCCCCTGTACTCTGTCCATGAGTTGCAACTAGTTTATGGTGTTTGTAGGATATGTGTTGGAGGCCGTGCGTAGCGCTGACCCTAGGGGTGGGCTATGATGCGGTAGATACACCGTGGCCCGGTGTACCGAGTCACTCATTTGGTGTCTCGGGAACTCTGTACACATCGTTTTGGGCCGTGAGCGACACCCCGGCCGGATCTCCTTGCGGATGGAACCCAAATAGGCGATAAACCTGGACTAGAGGCTCGTGTGGTTAGTCAGGTCGTGGTCAACACCCACGTCGGCTTTCTCTTGAAGTTTGTCGAGCACATGTTGTGTGCAGACGCTAAGTGGTGGAAACATGTGTGAAGAAGTACACCCCTGCAGGGTTACAAATGATCTATTCGAATAGCCGCGTCCGCGGTAAAGGACTTTTGGGTTGCCTATGCAGTTCATAGACAAGTGAAAGTGGATACTCTAAAATGCGCAAGATAAGCGTGAGTTCTATGGATGACCTTCTCGTAGGGAGACTGGAGTGGATCCATAGTGGTGTATTGATTGGTGAATATGTGGACTCGTGTGCGCCACCTCAAAAGAGTTACTTGCAGTCGTAGTTCAGGATAGCCACTGAGTCAAAGCTGGCTTGCTGTTGTTAAACTCCACCATCCCTTTGTTGATACTGATGCATATGTAGCTAGTTCTGATGTAAGTCTTGCTGGGTACATTTGTACTCATGTTTGCTTAATTTATGTTTTTGCAGAGAGACTTCAGTCTCACTAGTAGTTCCGCGTGGACTTTGACGTTTAGCTTGTTACCTCAGCTATGATCTTGTACCCTTGGGAGGGTCTTGTAGATAGTCAGGCTTGATAGCCTTCTTCCTTTTCAGATGTCTATACTTATACATGTTTATGCTTCCGTTTCCTGTATGCTCTGTATGTTGGGTCATGTGACCCCTGTTTGTAATAAATGCTAAGATGGCTCTTCTAGGCCTTTATCTATATGAGTTGTTGAGTTATGTTATGATGTCATGTTGTACAGCACATACTTGCATGTTATGCGTACATGTAATGTGTATTGCTATGTGTGGGATCCGACACCTAGTTGTTTACCCTTGGTAGCCTATCTTATGGGGAAATGCCTCCTAGTGCTTCCACTGAGCCTTGGTAGCTTGCTACTGCTCCGGAAATCTTAGGCTGGCCGGCATGTGTCCTTCTTCGTTCCTATGGCTGTCCCTTCAGGGAAATGTCACGCGTTGTTCCTTTAAGTCCTTGTAGCTTGCTACGACTTGGGTTCATATGTTGATGACCAACACGTTCGTTGCTGGGTCATGTATGCCAGTCCCTGTAATTTAGCGCCACTTTTGGTTTACAACTAGTCATGTCGGCACGGGTTCTCTCTGATATGGATGCTAGCGATACTATCATATACGTGAGCCAAAATACGCAAACGGTCCTGGGCCAGGTAAGGTGGCACCCGTGGGGATACCGTGCGTGAGGCCGCAAAGTGATATGATGTGTTACAAGCTAGATTAGTGTGACTTAGGATAGGGGTCCTGACAGCTATGGTATCAGAGCCTGACTGCCTGTAGGATTGCCAAGCCAAACCGGTCGAAGTCGTGTCTAGAAACTCTTTAGTTATAATAAGGGAATTGATTGTGGAAGGGAACATAAGGCTCATTTTTCTCCTTTACCCTATGCCCTTCTGATCTGAGTCGTCCTCTTCTCTTCCACGGGGTTAAGAAACTAGGCTTCTCATTCTATCTATCAGGATCACGTTAATGGTGGATTTGACTCTCAATTCAGTTTCAAGTACTTCGGTTTGTTAAACAGTTGGTCTCAGAACCTTGACATTTTGATGTTGAGTGGTTATGCTATCATTTTGCACGAGTCTCAAAATTCCTTTTGAGCATTTACAACCGTTATGATATCTGAGTCATCCCAGGTTTCTAAACAATCTGATGTAGTTGCAGATCTTTCCTTCCTATTCTTAATGTCCTTTTAGGCCAGATTAACCACACTAGTCGGTGTGTTGAGGTACTCCGTTGCCTCGACATAGTTGTTGAAGCTATCAGGAAACTAGGACATCATAGATAGCCACCCAGTAACTCCAACCTTGTGTTGTGCTCTCAGTGTGATGATTTTGGCCATCATTCTCGAAAGCATCCCGTGATGCCATTTAGTTAGTAGGCATTCTACTCCTGGGTTTTTGAACCCAAGATTCTCCCTACTTACTTCATGTTGATAGTGTTTGCTCGCTCCTTTAGGATATTAGTAACCTTGTGATAGTCCTCGAGGTCCGTGGTGTGTCATTCTTCCAATACCATGAACCATCATGGCAGAAGTTCTTCTGAACCAAAAGATCACAACCAGAGTGCTCTTGATGAGTTCTCCATTCCATTTGTGACTCTGCCAATTCTACCTTTCTACATGGGTTATCCGGAAGAAATATGTTGAACTAGTTCGACATGGTAACCTATGCATCCACAACTCAGAAAGTTATATGTTCCCTTGAGTTGCGCCTCTTCAGTCGTATTCCAACCTTCATCTATCAACTGATAGTCAGTAGTAGTTGTGCATTCGTGTTCAATGATGCCTTTTACTCTTGTGGCCCATCAAGACATTCTATTCTGGAATGACTAGGAGAAACAAACTCTAGAACCTCATCCATTTCTAGGATTGGGTCAAAGCAGTTGTATTCCACAGATCAAAAATCCAATCCAGCTTTTTGTTCGGTTCTACCTTGGAGTATTGCCATCTTTATGTCAAGAATTCCATGGGAATTGCACAACCTCCTATGAACTCTTGATACAGTGATACTTCTCACCATCATCATTCATTCATCCGTCCCTGTAAACAGAATATCGATAAGTGAATTGTGATGTGTGAAATCAATACTCCTAGCAACTTCATTGCTTGGTAGTTAATGGATGATAATCTCATTCTTAGTGTGCTGGTTACTGAATCATCATTCTAAGATTGATCGTGCTACCTAGTCCATTTTTCCGGTGCACTCTTTGATCAATGAGTTAGGATTGTGTCAATCTCTCGCTCTTTTGATCATATCGTCTTGCCCTGAAAAGCAAGATTGTTCTCGAGCTTCATAACATATCGGTGGTTCGTGATTTCTGAATATCTTCTCAGAAGTATCGCCAGGTTGTTCCCTGACCATTATGTTGAGCTCGTGATCAAGTTAGTTTTCTTCTAAACCACCCCTTCTTCAAGAATCTGTATTGGATACCCTGAGCTAGTTGGCTAAGCTAAACAACAACTTGGAGAGTTGGAAGATGAAAGCTTATTCCACTTAGTTCATTGCCAAAGGGATATCCTTGTGCTCGTCATGTTAGCCGAATTAAGATGATATCTTCATCGGTTGATCCTCGTGACCGGTTGTTGTATCTACTGTCTTGTCAAAACTTTGATTTGAGTATGGGCTATCCTCAAGTCAAATCAGAACCAACGATGCTCGTAATGTTGTCTTACTCGTGGTTGTTCCTCGAGCATACACCATTATATCTTTTGGTCTAACCAATGCTATCACCTTGTTCACATAATTGTGGAATTCCCTCTTATGGAAGCCTCGATGAATTGTTGTCGAGCCCATCGGCAACATGTTTATCTTCTCCATGATTCATGCTGAACATTAAGCTAGCATTGGAAACTTTTGTAAGCATCGTCTTTATGTTAGCTCATGAAGTAGATGTTTAGATGTAAGTAGTGACTTCCTCTAATCCATGAGCATTTGGTGCAAGTTGCCGCTGTGGACTCGAGAAAGGTTGTTTTTGTTTCCTCTGGAATCATCCCAAGTCAGTCACGCATGTGCGAAGTATTCTATGGTTTGATAGGTTGGCCGCCTCCATTCTATATGTGTGCACATCAAGCCACTCATTGATTTGTTCAAGATAAGGAGTCTGTTCTAACGTTAATAATTTAGACTTCTGCACGGAGACTTCGATGTCGTTAATGATGGTTCCTAACTAGAACTCGGCAGTATTTTATTGTAAGACTACTATGTGGTCACGCTTGTCTAGGACAGCGTGTTCACATGTGTGTAGCAGAGCCAGCTCATGTTTTGGAGCTTGATATCGTAGTACATCTCCTGAGAATCTCGCAACGTCATCTCATCGATTTGTGTTGCAAACTTTCTTTTCAGACATGACGTCTGAGTTATCCTGTTACCAACCAGATATGAGTCTCAGGCAGATATGATGGTTGAAAAATTCCCAATATTTGCATTTTGTTCACAGCTTGCACCGCCATTGTGCCATTCTACCATGGGTTGTTCTCTCGGTAATTATTGCTCCGGAGTGAACGCCTCTGGCAAGGTGCTCCCTCCAGCTCCGAGAATGCCGGCTAGCGACTCCAGTCTGTGCCAGCAGCAGAATGACCACAAGCGCAAAGCCCCGATGTCGGCTTCCACCAGCCGGTAGGTGGCAACAGTTGAGGACCAGCAGCCGGAGGGGCAGCCCTTACCCAGGTGTCAAAAAGGCATCAAGCCGGCTTGGCAGCCCGCCTTCTCCTATGAGCAAACCCTCGATGCTCCTTGCAAGTTCCATAGTGGCGCGAAGCCATCCAACCACATCACGCGGAAATGCCACTGGCTCACCCGAATCTCCAAGGCGAAGGATTGCTGCCACCACCGCCTGCTGGCCAGCCGGCTCTCCCTCGGTAGCCAGCGAATCAGCCAACAGTCCGCGCCATCCAAGACGAATTCCCGAAAGATCACGGAGCCTATGTTGTCTTCACCAGTGTGGCTGATGATAAGCGCAGCCGGCGTCAGTAGCACCAAGAAGTCAATAATGTCGCCTCTGAAGTCCCGGATTTCATGCACTGGTCGGAGAAGCCCATTAGTTGGAGCCAAGCAGACCACCGGGAAGTGATGCCTTCCCCGAGTTCGTATGCCCTGGTGCTGGATGCTACCTTTGCAACAGAGAGGCCAGCTGCACGTTTCTCCCGAGTACTAATAGATGGTGGTAGCAACATCAACATCCTTTACCGCGACACCATGGAGAAGTTGAGCATCAAAGTGAAGCAGCTCCAGCCCAGTCGGACTGTCTTCCATGGCATTGTGCCCAGCCTCTCCTACTCACCAATCGGCAAGATCAATATGGATGTCCTCTTCGAAGACGCGGATCATTTCCGTCGCGGAGCAATCTTCTTTGAGGTGGTTGACCTGGAGAGCCCCTACCACGCACTACTTGGCCGGCCTGCTCTGGCCAAGTTCATGGCAGTGCCACATTATGCCTACCTCAAGATGAATATGCCGGGAACCAAGGGCATTATCACTATAGCAGGAGACTACAAGAAATCAGCCACCTGTGCTGCAGCTAGCAGCCAGTTGGCCGAGTCCCTGGTGATTGCTGCCAAGAAGAAGCTACTGGACCGGGTGGTGGCCATGACTAGCAAGCAGCCGGACCTGTCACCAGAACCGAAGGAGTTAGAGACCCGCGGCTCCTTCCAGCCGGCCAAAGAAACCAAGAAGATACCCTTGGACCCGATTCACTCGGAGAGGTTTGCTGTCGTAGGGACCAATCTCAACAGCAAATAGGAAAGCAAGCTCGTCGATTTCCTCCGTGAGAATCGAGACATCTTTGCATGGTCTCCCAAGGACATGCCGGATTTTGCCGAGCACAAGCTACAGGTCAGAGCAGATGCCAAACCAGTCAAACAACCCCTCCACTGCCTGTTAGAAGAGAAGACAAGAATAGTTGGCGAAGAGATAGCCCGGCTCCTAGTAGCCGGTTTCATTATGGAAGTATTATTTCCAGAGTGGCTTGCCAATCCAGTCCTTGTACTGAAGAAAAACAACAAGTAGGGCATGTGTATTGACTATACCAGCCTCAACAAAGCTTGCCCAAAAGATCCGTTTGCTCTGCCATGGATTGACCAAGTGATAGACTCTACAGCCGGATGCGAGCTGTTGAGTTTTTCCGATGCCTATTCAGGATACCACCAGATCAAATTGGACCCAGCCGACCGCCTGAAAACCGCCTTCATCACACCATTCGGAGCCTTTTGCTACCTGACCATGACATTCGGCTTGAGAAATGTCGGTGCCACGTTTCAGTGTTGCATGCGGAAGTGCCTCCTCAAGCAACTCGGCAGAAATGCCCACGTCTTTGTGGACGATATTGTGGTGAAGACGGAGAAGCGCGGCACCCTCTTGGAAGATCTCAAGGAAACTTTTGATAATCTGTGCCGCTTTCAAATCAATATCAACCCAGAGAAGTGTGTCTTTGGAGTACCAGCTGGCCAGCTCCTTGGCTTCCTGGTCTCAGAGTGGGACATTGAGTGCAACCCTGTCAAGATCTAAGCCATCGAGAGGATGGAGAAACCCACCCGACTGCGAGACGTCCAGAAGTTTACCGGATGTTTGGCATCCATCAGCCGCTTCATCAGTAAGCTGGGCAAGAAGTCTCTTCCCCTGTACCAGCTCATGAAGAAAACTGCTCACTTTGAGTGGAACGACAAGGCGGACGAGGCCTTTCTCCAGCTAAAGAAAATGTTGACCACGCCGCCTGTCCTGGCAGCTCTGACTGCTAAAGAGCCCATGCTCCTTTATATTGCTGCAACCAGCCGAGTGGTCAGCAGGGTCATTGTGATATAGCGCCCAGAAGATGGCAAGGCACAACCGGTCCAAAGGCATGTATACTACTTGAGCGAGGTGTTGTGAGCTTCAAAGCAGAACTACCCCCACTACGAGAAGATGTGCTACGGCGTGTATTTCACCGCCAAGAAGCTCAAGCCGTACTTTCAAGAGCACCCCATCACGATTGTCTGTCGTGCCCCACTTGCCAAGATCATAGGCAACACAAATGCTTCAGGCCGAGTGGCCAAGTGGGCCATCGAGCTGGCTCCATACACCATGTTCTACCAGCCTCGCACCGCCATCAAGTCTCAAGCGCTGGCCAACTTCCTCGTCGACTGGGCCGAGATCAAGTACTTACCGCCCCCGCCAGATTTCATCCATTGCCGGATGCACTTTGATGGCTCAAAGATGCGCACCGGCTTGGGAGTCGGCATTGTCCTTACCTCTCCCAAAGGCGACAAGCTCAGATACATGTTGAAAATTCACTTTGCCGCCTCCAACAACGTGGCCGAGTACGAAGCGCTAGTACATGGACTCCGGCTAGACAAAGAGCTCGGCATCCGTCGGATCTTGTGCTACGCCGACTCGGACTTGGTGGTCCAACAGTCATCAGGCGACTAGGACGCAAAGGATGCAAACATGGCAAGCTACCGCTTCCTCGTCCAGCAACTCAGCGGATACTTTGAAGGTTGCGAGTTCCTTCATGTTCCACGGGCCGACAATGAGCAAGCAGATGCCCTGGCACAGATCGGCTCCACCCGGCAAGCTATACCAGCCGGCGTCTCCCTTTAGCACCTCGTCAAGCCATCTATCAAGCCTTTGCCAGAATCCGAGTCCATATTTGTGTCGGCTGCTCCCGGAGCACTCAGATCCGACTCGGGGGCTGCGGCAGCCGGCCCGGGGACTTCCGCAGGCGGCTCGGGGACTGCAGCAGTCGCACCCGGCCCAGGAACTTTAGAGCCCGGCCTAGGGACCGTGGTAGGCGGCCCGGGGACTTCAACGACACAGCAAGCGGCAACCGACTCCACCCCGCCGCCTCCCAGCCCAACCGCCCTAGTCGCGGTGGCCGTAATGACACTCGATGAAGTCCAAGCTCTATCATGGGCGCAGCCCATCTTCAACTTTCTGGTGAACAGAGAGCTGTCGGCTGATGACACCTCAGCCTATCAAGTACAGCGCCGAGCAGGAGCTTACACGATAGTAAACAGAGAGCTCATCAGACACAGCATGACTGGAGTCTTCCAGCGCTGCGTAGAACCAGAAAAGGCCAAGGCAATCCTCTAAATCATCAACCAAGGCGAGTGCAGCCACCACGCGGTCTCCAGATCCCTTGTCGCCAAAGCTTTCAGACATGGTTTCTTCTGGCCGACTGCTTTGGAAGACGCCAAGGATTTGGTCAAGCACTGCAAGGGATGCCAGAAATTCAGCTCAAAGCAACACCTGCCGGCTTGTGCACTCAAGACCATCCCCCTTGCCTGGCCCTTTGCCATTTGGGGGCTGGACATGGTGGGCCCATCCAAGACAACACGCGGCGGCATGACTCATTTGCTTCTCGCCGTGGACAAATTCACCAAGTGGATTGAAGCAAGGCCAATCAAGAAATTGAATGGGCCGACTGTTGTGACCTTGATCGCAGATATCACTATCCGTTACGGTATACCACACAAAATCATCATCGACAATGGCACCAACTTTGCCAAAGGCGCTTTGGCCCATTTCTACAAGACACAAGGCATCTGACTGGACTTAGCGTTAGTTGCGCATCCGCAGTCAAACGGCCAAGTCGAGCGGGCAAACGGCCTCATCCTCTCCGGCATCAAGCCCCGACTGGTCAAGCCACTGGAGCGCTCGGCCGACTGCTAGATCGACGAGCTGCCGGTCGTCCTCTGGAGCCTCCGCACCACTCCGAACAAGTCAACCAGATTCACTCCCTTCTTCCTCGTGTACGGGGCCGAGGCTGTCATCCCAACTAACATTGAGTTCGACTCACCGCGCATCACCTTGTACACGGAGGTAGAAGCAAAGGAGGCGCGAGAAGACGGCGTTGATCCGCTAGAAGAGTGCCGGCTGTTGGCACTCAGCTGGTCTGCCATCTACTAGCAGGGTCTGCGCCGCTACCACAGTCGGAAGGTCAAGCCAAGATCCTTCCAAGAGGGGGACCTTGTGCTCCGACTGATCCAACGAACAGCCGGCCAGCACAAGCTCTCGTCCCCTTGGGAAGGCGCCTTCATCATCAGCAAAGCCCTGGGAAACGACTCCTACTACCTGATCGATGCGCAGAAGCCTAGGGCATGCAAGAGGGACGATTCCGGCAAGGAAACAGAGTGCCCATGGAACGCAAATCTCCTCCGAAGATTTTACAGTTGAATGCAATATGTATCACGCTACGTTCTGCATTAAGGACCAAGACACCGGGTCCCTTGAGGAGCACAGGGGGACTGCCCTTTTTATCTATATGATAAGTTTTATGCCTATGAATGTGTTATTCCATTCTTCTGCTCGGCACCGGGTTCGACCAGTCGGCCCGAGGGCTTGCTGTCTTATACTATGTCAGTGCTACCTGCAGTCGGACAAGTAATGTGCCGGCATCTAAGCCCTCTCTTGCCACAAGCCGCAGCTTGCAGAGCGACTGTTCGGTTGGCAAGAGCTAAAGGCAAGAAATGGTGCCCACATGAAAAATGGCTAAGGACCAAAGCACTCACATAGGCTAAGCCGGCTCCTCGCCTCACCGACCGGCTGCTGAGCAGCCGGCTTGCCGACTCCTCACTTACTTGCTACGTTCTAAGAGGCCAAAGTACTTGTCTCCCCAAAGCGGCCAAGCAATTGACCCAACAACAGATCGCAGAGCGGCTGACTGGCTGACAAGGCAGACGCTATGGGAAGACATCAAAGGAAAACACCCAAAAAGAACAAAAAAGCAAGACAAGTTGGAAGTCGGCAAAGCACAGTTCGTGCGGAATTTTATTTACATAGCAAAAGTCCTTGGCCAGCATTCAACGAAGTTTGAATAAACCCCCAGCGGGTGGAACTGCGCATAATTAACAAGTTTGTTCAAAGAAACTACAAAGCAGGAAAAGTTAAGATAAAATTGGCCGCCTAGGCCACAGGAGCAGCACGCGGGTCCGGCAGGCTGGTGGAGCCGGCGGCACCGGCTGGTGGAGTGGCCAGCTGGTGAGTCTCGGCTTGTCGTCTCCAATAGCAGCCGATGCACCCGCACGCGGCTCGCTGCTCGAGGCACGGTCGAGCTGAGGTTGGCCGTCCGCTCCGTCCTGCGGCGCGTCGTCTTCACCATCCTTGCCCTCCTCGTCCTCACCTTCGTCGCTGGAGGCGATCTCCTCCATCGAGTCTTCGCCGTCCTCCAGGTTCATCCCGAACTATTTCGGCGGCACTTCAGCACCCTCCTCGTCCAGCTCGGGGAGGAAGAAGCCGGTCTCGGTGTACTCGGCGATCGCCGCCGCGCGTTGAGTGAGCTCGCGCCACACCACCACCAACTTGGCATTGGATTGCTGCCGGAACGTGGCCAACTGGGCTAGGCTTGGCCCAGGATACCGTGACGAATTCCAAGGCTCGTCGTGCGCCTGCCCAGGCTGAGGAGCCCTTCCACGCCTTGAAGCGGCCGACTGCCACTTCGAGCCAGTCGGCAGTCCATCTGGGGGTGCGTTGAGCTTGGAAGCTTGACCAGAGGGCAGAGATCACCTGGGCCCCAGCAGGCTGCAGGCGACGGAGCATCCGATGAGCCGGCTGGAGATGAGCCTTAATGGCGAGAAGTTATTCAGTGAGGGTCCGAGGGGCGTTGGGCGCAATCTCTGTACCAGCCTGCCTCCGCTCGTCGCGGCAGGCTTTGATGGCCAGCCGGCGGCAATGGAGTAACCAGGGAAGAAATCTGCATAGGCAGAAGGAAGAAGTCTGAAATCAGAAGCCGGCTCATATAATAGACGACAGCAGGGAAGAAGGGAGAGGCAACTCACCGTCGATCATGTCCTCGATCTCACTATAGCCTCCGGTCAGAGCTTTCTCCCTCTCGGCCCAGCTCGAGCGTTCAGTCTCAAACTTGGCCAGGAGGCCGGCCTCGCCGCCCTTCATCTTTTGGAGCTCCGCCTTGTGCCGGTCCGCCTGGTCCTTTAGTTCCTTGGCCAAGCAGTCGCGCTCCTGGGCGGCCTTGCTGCACTCTTCCTCCTTGGCATGCAGCGCGGTTTGGGGTTTGCCCAGGCTCTGCTACAATGTGGCGTTGGCCCCTACAAGGACAAGAAATAAAAGACAGGTCAACAATCAACAAAAAGAAGAGTGGTTGCCGGAAGATCTGGCCCAACTACTCAGCAGTCGGCCTAAATCCCGGCGGCTACACCCAGCAGGTGCGCTGACGCGCCCCAGCGAGAGAAAGAAGACGGAGTGCTTACTCCGTCTTTCAACCAAGTTAGTAGTTGGCTTGGCCAGTTCCTGATCCTAAGAGTTGAAGGGGGCGCATGGATGTTATGGTAATCCTGCAACGAAGACAGCAGAACGGAAGAAAGGGTCAGCACCGAAGCTTACCTTTAAGTTCTGAGCCGCTTGCTCAGCAGCCGGCCCGGAACTCGGGGGCTACACCCAGCGGATGCGCTGGCGCGCCCCCGTAGAAGATTAGAAAAAGTAAAAAACAAAGTGCAAGATGCATACCCGGACGGCCGCCCGCTTCGCCAGGAACGCCTTCGTGTAACCCTGGAGGGCGGTGCCTTGGGCCTGAAGCAGGGTCTGAACTTTGTGCGCAGCCCTGTTCAGGACTCCCGTCCCGCTCACAGCCGTCCACTCTAGTGGGATGGCGCTGGAGGCCTCCGCCCAGGGGCTGACGAGCTCGCGGCCCCGATCTCCTGTCGACATGGCGCCGAAGCCTCCTTTGCCACGCGAAGGTGCCCTAGAGTGCAATCAACGGGAGTCGCACCCATCACCAGCTTGCCACCGACCGAAGGGGCCAGCGGCCCGCCAGTCTGATTGTCGTGGGCCTCAGCAGTCGGCGCTTGCGGGGCACCTCCGCCCTTGAGATAACGGCGTCGCCCCCTCCCCTCTCCATGACCGGCTGGTCATCGCCGGCTCTTCCATTCGGCGCTTAGGCCTCCGGCGCCGGTGGCGCAAAGCACAGTGGGATGATGCGTTGCAGAGTCCGGCCACGCGCGGACTCTTCGGCTCGTGCTTTGGCGGTCGTGTCCTCCTGCACCTTGGTCGCGGCATCGGCCTTAGCATTGGCCGCTGCGTCGGCCTTCTCCTGTGCTGCCCTGGCCACATCCGCCATCTCCTTCTGTGCCTTCTACCGCTCCTCGCGCGCCTCCCGTGCGTTCCGCTCCATCGCCGCCTGGAGCTCAGTGCGCGGATCTACGCGGTGGGTGTTGGTGGAGCCCTCCGCCGTCTCGATCACGGGCGCGGAGTCAGACCGCTCATGAGAGAGCGGGGCCCTGTTCAAACCAAGATAAGAAGAAACTCAGAAAGAGTTTCTAAAAAAGAAGAAAAGAAAACACAAGGGACAGAAAACACTTATGCGGACACCATCGGCGGTTGCTTCGGGGCCTTCTGGAACTGGGCCACCTTCGCGGCGGCCTCGTCCCTCCTAGTCGCGATGGTCGAGCACTTGGGCTTCTTCGGCCGGCTGCCGAACAACAGAGAGGTGGCTCAGCGCTTTGGTGCGTCGCCCGGTGCAGACGACGCAACTAAGGAGCGCGTGCCCGCCTTGTCGGCGACTGGTGGTCGGCGCGGCTCGATCTCCTCCTCCTCGTCGTTTGGCCATTCATCAAGGCCACCTCCTCCTCCGGAGCCGCCTGCTCCGCCAAGGCCACATGCGGCGTCGTCTTCTTCCAAGGCGGCTGCCCCCAAGTCGGTGTCGTCCATGTCGCTCACTGCCCGATCCGGAAGGTACTCCCGACCCTGCTCCAGGATGTCGGCTGTCGACTGGGATGTGAGGATCTGCATCGTGACCGACTGATCAGACGGCAAGGCAGAACCCGACAAATAAAGAGAAGAAGGGTTAACAACTCACCGCAGGCGGTGATACGTCTCCAACGTATCTATAATTTTTGAATGTTCCATGCTATTATATTATCTGTTTTGGATGTTTAATGGGATTTAATATGCACTTTTATATTATTTTTGGGACTAATCTACTAACCCAAGGCCCAGTGCAAATTGTTGTTTTTTTGCCTATTTCAGTGTTTTGCAGAAAAGGAATATCAAACATAGTCCAACAGAATGAAACCTTTGGGAGGATCGTTTTTGGAACAGATGCAACCCAGAAGACTTGGAGTACACGCCAGGGAAGCCACGAGGTGGCCACGAGGCAGGAGGGCACGCCCAGGGGGGTAGGCGCGCCCCACCCTCGTGAGCCCCTCTTAGCTCCACTAGCGTACCTCTTCCTCCTATATATACTCATATACCCTGAAAACATCGGGGAGCACCATGAAACCCTAATTCCACCGCTGCAACCTTCTCTACCTGTGAGATCCCATCTTGGGGCCTGTTCCGGAGCTCCACGGGAGGGGACATCGATCACGGAGGGCTTTTACATTAACACCATAATCTCTCCGATGAGTTGTGAGTAGTTTAGCACAGACCTTCGGGTCCATAATTATTAGCGAGATGGCTTCTTCTCTCTCTTGGGATCTCAATACAAAGTTCTCCTCGATCTTCTTGGAGATCTATTTGATGTAATTCTTTTTGCTGTGTGTTTGTCGAGATCTGATGAATTGTGGGTTTATGATCAAGATTATCTATGAAAATATTTAGTTCTTCTCTGAATTCTTATATGCATGATTAAAATATTTTTGCAAGTCTCTTCGAATTATCAGCTTGGTTTGGCCTACTAGATTGATCTTTCTTGCAATGGGAGAAGTGCTTAGCTTTGGGTTCAATCTTGCGGTATCCTTTCCCAGTGACAGCAGGGGCAGCAAGGAACGTATTGTATTGTTGCCATCGAGGATAAAAATATTGGGTTTATATCATATTACATGAGTTTATCCCTCTACATCATGTCATCTTGCTTAAAGTGTTACTCTGTTCTTATGAAGTTAATACTCGAGATGCATGCTGGATAGCGGTTGATGTGTGGAGTAATAGTAGTAGATGCATAATCGTTTCGGTCTACTTTTCACGGACGTGATGCCTATATACATGATCATGCCTAGATATTCTCATAACTATGCGCTTTTCTATCAATTGCTCGACAGTAATTTGTTCACCCACCGTAGAACCTGCTATCTTGAGAGAAGCCACTAGTGAAACCTATGGCCACCGGGTCTATCTTCTATCATATTAATCTTCCATCAACTATTTATCTTTACTATTATTTTATTTTGCAATCTTTAATTTCAATCTATACAAAAAATACCAAAAATGTTTATCCTATTATCTCTATCAGATCTCACTTTTGCAAGTGGCCAAGAAGGAATTGGCAACCCCTTTATCGCGTTGGTTGCAAGGTTCTTATTTGTTTGTGCATGTACGAGGAACTTGTGTGTAGTCTCCTACTGGATTGATACCTTGGTTCTAAAAAACTGAGGGAAATACTTACGCTACTTTGCTGCATCACCCTTTCCTCTTCAAGGGAAAAACAACGCATGCTCGAGAGGAAGCAAGAAGAATTTCTGGCGCCGTTGCCAGGGAGATCTACGCACAAGTTATATACCAAGTATCCATCACAAACTCTTATCCCTCGCATTACATTATTTGCGATTTGCCTCTCGTTTTCCTCTCCCCCACTTCACCTTTGCCGTTTTGTTCGCCCTTTTTTAGTTCGCCTCTTTTTGCTTGCTTCTTGTTTGCTTGTGTATTTGATTGCTTGTTCGTCACTATCGCCCAAGACAATACTAAATTGTGTGAATTTTCTAATACCAACAATAATGATTTTATTAGCACTCCGGTTGCTCCTATTACCGATGCTGAATCTTGTGAAATCAATGATGCTCTGTTAAACCTTGTTATGAAAGATCAATTTTCTAGCCTTCCTAGTGAAGATGCCGCTACCCATCTAAATAACTTTGTTGATTTGTGCGATATGCCAAATAAGAGAGATGTGGATAATGATATTGTGAAATTGAAGCTATTTCCGTTTTCGCATAGAGATCATGCTAAAACTTGGTTCTCTTCTTTGCCTAGAAACAGTATTGATTCATGGAATAAGTACAAAGATGCCTTTATCTCTAAGTATTTTCCTCCCGCTAAGATTATCTCTCTTAGAAACGATATTATGAATTTTAAGCAACTAGATCATGAGCATGTTGCACAACCTTGGGAGAGGATGAAATTAATGATACGTAATTGCCCTACACATGGTTTGAACTTATGGATGATTATACAAAACTTTTATGCTGGATCGAATTTTGCTTCTAGAAATCTTTTAGATTCGGCCGTGGGAGGCACTTTCATGGAAATCACTTTAGTAGAAGCTACTAAACTCCTAGATAATATTATGGTTAATTACTCTCAATGGCACGCCGAAGGATCTACTAATAAAAAGGTCCACGCGATCGAAGAAATTAGTGTTTTGAGTGGAAAGATGGATGAACTTATGAAATTATTTGCTAATAAGAGTGTTTCTTCTGATCCTACTGATATGCCTTTGTCCACGTTGATTGAAAATAATAATGAATCTTTGGATGTGAATTTTGTTGGTAGGAACAATTTTGGCAACAATGCATATAGAGGAAACTTTAATTCTAGGCCGTTCCCTAGTAATTCCTCTAATAATTATGGTAATTCCTACAACAACTCTTATAAAATTTTAATAAGATGCCCTCTGATTTTGAGACTAGTGTTAAAGAATTTATGAATTCTAGGCTTGAAGAAAAATTGCTGAAGATTGATGAGTTAGCTAGGAACGTGGATAAAATTTCTCTTGATGTTGATTCTTTGAAACTTAGATCTATTCCACCTAAGCATGATATCATAGAGTCTCTCAAAGCCATGATAATTTCCATTGATGAGTGCAAAGAAAGAACCGCTAGGATGCATGCTAAAAGAGATTGTTTTGTGAAAGCGTGTTTGTCGGTGTGAACGACACCTATGGGATCACAAGAATCCCTACTACGGTTAGCGGGGCGCGGGGTTGAGAGAAGAGCGGATCAAACAGATAGCACACGGTTCGTTTATCCAGGTTCGGGCCGCGAGGATGCGTAAAACCCTACTCCTGCTTTGGTGGATTGTATATCTGTGTTCTTCAGCTAGCTATGGGGCGTGAGGAGCTCCAAAAAGCTGAATCCTCCTCCTGGTCGCCTCGGGCCTCCTTTTATAGAAAAAGGGGTTGCCACAGTGGCACACAGGAGGTGGAAAGGGTACAGTGATGCGAGTTTATCCCTTGCATTACATGACAAGGCGCATTTAATGCGTCTTGCTTAGGTGTCCTTGCTTTATCGGGGACGGGGGAGAGATCTGTCTTGTCCGTCGCCGCTCCTTCTTGTGTCGACATGCGCCCTGGCCAGCGGTGCCTGAGATGCCATGTAGGTAGGAAGGCAGCAGAGGTGGCGCAATGGTGGGTCCTCACGAAGATCTACATGTCGCCACGCAGGTGCCTGCCCAGCTGGTTGGGCGGCAGCTGCATACGACGGTGGAAGTTTAGTCGGCGTGGGCCTGATGGTGGCCCTGCGGATGTCCTTGGCAAGGACCTTGTCGGGGCCCCGGCAAGGGTCTTGCCATGGCGCCTGCTGCCATCCCCGGCAAGGTGCTTGCCGGGGGTCTTGTGGTCTTCCTTGGCTGGGATCCCGCCAAGGGTCGTCGTCTTCTTAGTGCATATCTGATCTTGAATGTCTTCACAAAGATCTGCATGCCACTACGGGGATGTCTCGCGAATCCTTGCCCTATGGGGGCAGCGGACTCAAGGGTGATTTGCTCCGTAGGCGTGGGACGAGTTGCCGCGGCAAGGGTCTTGCCGGGGCTGCTAAAGCCGGCCCCGGCAAGGATCTTGCCGGGGGAGCCCGCCTCGTCCCTTGGTTCTTCGTGGTCTTGTTCTTTTGAGCTTCGGTCTTACCCTGGCTTACCTTCCTTGCCTTGCTTGGTGCGGCGGTGCCCGTGGCTCAGACTGCCCGTGCATAGTCATAGGGGTACAAAAAGTGTACCCCCCTTTTTGTACACCGATAGGAGCCCCCGGGCATGGGCCAAACATAAGCGCGACGCGTTGTTGGGCTAGGCCCAGAATGGTGCGCGGGCAGGCGGGATGGTTTTTACCGTGGTAAGACTTTTCACGCGCTGCGCCTCCCACGATCCGCGCGCGTGGCGCGGTGTGGGGGGGTGTGCGTGACGTGGGTGGCATGCGTGTGGTTGGTCTTTGCACGCATGCGTCACGTCGTACTAAAGGGGCGGTTCGCGCCTTCCCCATAAACGGAGGGAGGCATGGAGGCGCAGCCAATTTACCTAATGGGGCCGAGGCGCGGTCCTCAAGGCGTCCACTCCCCATGATCACGGGGTGGGGAGAGGTCGCCTCACCCGTCCCCTCGGTTCTGCACGTCTGCCATGTGTCTCCCATGCGCTTGGGGTGGAAAATGGTGGAGGCGGGAAACCGGGCCGTCGCTGGTTGGGGCGGCGGGTCGGTCCTGGTTCCCTGCGCCTTCCATGTCTTGATTGGCCGAGCGGGGCGGTCGAGCCCCAACCCCGTTCCTTTATAAAGAGCGGGAGGGGAGGGACGGTGTCCTGCATTCTTCCATCTTCTTCCTCCTTCAGCTTATGCTCCTCTCTTCCATTCGTCATGGAGAGAGGAAATCCCGGCCCTTCAACGGTGGCGGCGAGGGTCGCCGCTCGATAATGCATCCCTCCTTCTCCTGCGCCTACGGTGGTAGAGCCGGCCGCGAGGGGAAGGGGGAGGGGCGAGGCCGGGGCGCTCGGGGAAGAGGAGGACGGGGTGACCCGCCGGCCTCGCCCCCGCCAGCAGCTCCTCCTCCAATGGAGGGCCATGTTGGGGATGACCCTTGTGAGTTCTTCGTCAGGTTGCGCCGGCCGCCGTGCCGTCGCCTTCATCTCCCGACCCCATTTGCGCGGGAGATGGAGCTGGATCCGACGGAGTCATTGCGGCTGCACATGAGGGGCTGCGAGATCAGTGGCACACGGGTCCGCGTCGACTTCCCTGCTCCTCATTTGATGTATCTTCGTCGGGGATGGAAGACGTTTGCTCATATCCACAGCTTGACGGAGGGGCTCACTCTCCATTTTAAGCTAATGGAGGGGGGCCTTCTCTCCGTCAAGGTCTTCGGGCACTTTGGAACTCGTGCAAGGTGCTGCGTGGAGAGCTCTTCTGATGATGAAGATTCCTCCTCGAGCGAGAGTGATGAGGAGGACAGCGACAACGATGACGAGGGTGGTAGGCGGCAGGATGACGGGTCCAACTAGGTGTCGGGCGCCGTTCCATGCGGCACCGATGACCCCATCATCCGTGTCGCCAGCTCCTTGAACTTCTCGGGGCTGTCTTCTTGGGCGGCTGGCGTTGGGGGCGCTGCGGAAGAGGAAGAGGGCGGGCGGCAAGGTCGTCAAGTCGGAGTACGCGGGCACCGACGCCTTCGACGCGTACTGACGTCCTGCCGCCTCGTCTTCGAGCTCTGCTTCCGGCGCCGCCATCACCATCCAGCCGTTGGGTGGCCACCAAGATGTTCTCTCGGTGTCTTCTGCCACCCGTAGCTCGCCTAGCCGCTCCTTTTGCCCTTCTCGCCTCCTTGACCTGCCTCCTGAGGAGAGGGACAAGAAAGGGATTACGGGCATCTTATCTCTTTTTAGTTTGTAAGCCTTCAGGCGTCTGTCAAATTTAAAACTTGTAATCCCCTTGTTCATGTTTTTCATTCCCTATGGACTGTACCTGGGCGGGATATTTTTTTAATGAAAAAGGGATGTTTGCCGGGTCATTTGTTCGCAGGTAGAACCCACAACAGGGAATAAATCCCTGATATCTCTAAGATAAACATTTTCTCGCCCGGCAACAGGCATTGCCGTCTCCCCACTTCGCTCTACCTTTCTCATACCTTTGGCGGAGGCAGGGATGAGGCGGGTTCAGGCTCCTTGTTTCATCCTTTCGTTGCCGCGACTACGACCAAACTTGGTCACAGGAACGAGCCCTAGGGCCTAGAGTTAGGGGAGCACGGTAGTTTAAGGAAAAAACGAGGTTTCACATACCTCAGTCCATAATGGAATGCATGATAAGGGATGAAGAACTTATCTGAAGCTGCAGCCCCCGGCAACCCTGGTTTGCCATGGGTGAATCTTTGCTCTTGTAGCCCCCGGCAATACTGGCTTGCTGGGGCCTAGATGCTGGTATGTTCCTTTTTTTCTCCCTAAGTGGTTTCGGCAAGGATATCTGTGTGTCCTGTGAACCAAAGAAGATAAAAGAAAGACAAAGAGATGCAAACTCGACCTCTAAGCTAGGGGTTAGCCGCCGCTAAGCACTATCAACCCTAACCAAGGACGAGACTCGACCTAGCATGCATGCTATAACTTAGGGTGCCAGCGCTTCATTTATTTATGCTCAGGGTCTGCGCCTAGCTTTGTACAAAGGGTTACATGCCTTGTCGGTAAGGCTTGTACAAAAGGTGGCTTGCCGGGGGCCCGGCAAGCCGCGCCTTACGGGTAAAACTTGCGAAGATGCTCAATGTTCCAGGAGTTGCTCACCGGAACGACATTTTCGGTCTCCAGGCGGACTGCGCCAGGCCTGGTGACTCGTATTACCCGATAAGGGCCTTCCCACTTCGGCGTCAACTTGTTGGTATTCTTGGCCGATTGAACGCGCCGAAGAACAAGGCCGCCTTCCTCAAAGCTTCGGGCACGGACCTTGCAGCTATGGTAGCGGCGCAAGGCTTGCTGGTAGCGTGCTACTCTCACAGCCGCCCGAAAACGATCTTCTCAAGGAGCGTTGCGTCATCTTGCCGCAGTTGCTCTTTCTCAAGCTCATCATAAGCGAGCACTCGAGGTGACCCATATATGAGTTTAGTGGGGAGAACTGCTTCTGCCCGTATACTAGGGCAAAGGGTGTCTGGCCGGTGGCTCGATTTGGCGTCGTCCTGATCGACCAAAGAACCGTCGGCAACTCATCAATCCAGCGCCTTCCACTCTTGCACAGCCTGTCAAAGGTCTTTGTCCTTAAGCCTCGCAGTACTTCAGTGTTTGCTCTCTCAGCTGGACCATTGCTTCGTGGGTGAACAACGGAAGCGAAACAGACTTTGCTGCCAAGGTCTTGGGTATATTGCATGAAGGTGCGGCTTGTGAACTGTGTGCCGTTGTCGGTGATGACCCTGTTGGGTACACCAAAACAGCACACTAGTCCCTTGAAGAATTTGATGGCTGACTGGGCTGTGACCTTCCTCACTGCTTCCTCCTCTGGCCACTTTGTGAACTTGTCGATTGCGATGTACAATTACTCATAGCCCCAGATAGCGCAGGGGAAAGGGCCCAGTATGTCAAGCCCCCAGACCGAGAAGGGCCAGGAAAGAGGAATTGTTTGAATGGCTTGAGATGGTTGATGAAGTTTCTTTGAATGGAACTGACATGCTTCACACCTGGTGACCAGTGTCGTCGCATCCTGGAGGGCAGTGGGCCAGAAGAAGCCTTGCCGAAATGCCTTGCCGGCAAGGGATCTTGACCCTATGTGGGATCCACATATGCCTCCATGTATCTCTGCCAACAGCCCTAGTCCTTCCTCTCGAGGGATACACTTCAATTTCACGTCGTTCGGTCTCTTTCTGTACAGGACGTCATCGACGAACTGGTACATAGCAGATCGATGAGCTACATTTTCCGCTTCTTCCTGATCCTCAGGAAGTTCCCCAGTTTGGAGGAATCGGACGGTATGCTGTGCCCACGCTGGAGCCTGGGGCTCGACGGCGAGGACTAAAGGCAGTTACTCCGCTATAGGAGCGGCTGTCTCGACGGCAAGAGCTTGACGCTCCGTCGGAGCTAGCCGTCCCGTGGCGGGCTCAGTGTCCCCGGCAACATCCTTACTGGCGGCTCCGGGGAGCTCGGCGGGAAAGTACTTGCCGGGCCCTGATTTCCTCCTCTTGTTTTGCTCTGTTGATGGATCAATGGATGGCTGAGAAAGCTGAAGCACAAAGGTACCAGGTTCCACAGGTAACTTGAGGGCAGCGCGCTTTGACAAGTAATCGGCGATGTCGTTCTCTGCTCGGGGAACGTGCTTCGCCTGTATATCATCAAAACACTCTTCCAGCTTTCTCACTTCATCGATGTAGGCCTTCATGAACGGGCTCTGGTAATCTTTGTTGACTTGTTTGACGACAAGCTGCGAATCGCCCCTGACAATGAGTTTCTTGATTCTGAGGTCTGCCGCGATCCTAAGACTAGCAAGCAGCCCCTCATATTCGGCAGTATTGTTCGTTGATACCTCCTTGGGGAAGTGCATCTAGACCACGTACTTGAGGTGCTCTCCGGTGGGCGCGACAAACAGTACGCCAGCCCCGGTGCCCTGTAAGGAGAAAGCTCCATCAAAGTACATGATCCAGTCGCAACTCGCCTCTTTGCTGGGGAGAGTAGTTGCCTGGGCTTCTTCATCAGGCGTCATGGTCCATTCTGCAATGAACTCCGCCAGGACTCGGCTTTGAATCGTCGAGGTACTTTCAAACTTGAGGCAAAAGTTGGACAGCTCCAGTGCCCACTCTACAATTCTTCCTGTTGCATCTGGATTGTGCAATATCCATTGCAGAGGGAGGCGAGTGACGACAGTGATCTCGTGTGCCTAGAAGTAGTGACGCAGCTTCCTCGAGTCCATAAGAAGGTCGAAGAGCAATTTCTGCACACCGGGGTACCTTGATCTAGCCCCCTGCCTGGCACGCCAAAGATGTCGGAGGGAACGACACCTATGGGATCACAAGAATCCCTACTACGGTTAGCGGGGCGCGGGGTTGAGAGAAGAGCGGATCAAACAGATAGCACACGGTTCGCTTATCCAGGTTCGGGCCGCGAGGATGCGTAAAACCCTACTCCTGCTTTGGTGTATTGTATATATGTGTTCTTCAGCTAGCTATGGGGCGTGAGGAGCTCCAAAAAGCCGAATCCTCCTCCTGGTCGCCTCGGGCCTCCTTTTATAGAAAAAGGGGTTGCCACAGTGGCACACAGGAGGTGGAAAGGGTATAGTGATGCGAGTTTATCCCTCGCATTACATGCCAAGGCGTATTTAATGCGTCTTACTTAGGTGTCCTTACTTTATCGGGGACGGGGGAGAGATCTGTCTTGTCCGTCGCCGCTCCTTCTTGTGTCGACACGCGCCCTGGCCAGCGATGCCTCAGATGCCATGTAGGTAGGCAGGCAGCTGAGGTGGCGCAATGGTGGGTCTTCACGATGATCTACATGTCGCCACGCAGGTGCCTGCCCAGCTGGTTGGGGCGGCAGCTGCATACGGCGGTGGAAGTTTAGTCGGCGTGGGCCTGATGGTGGCCCTGCGGATGTCCTTGGCAAGGGCCTTGCCAGGGCCCCGGCAAGGGTCTTGCCGCGGCGCCTGCTGCCATGCCCGGCAAGGTGCTTGCCGGAGGTCTTGTGGTCTTCCTTGGCTGGGATCCCGCCAAGGGTCGTCGTCTTCTTAGTGCGTATCTGATCTTGAATGTCTTCACAAAGATCTGCATGCCACTACGGGGATGTCTCCTGAATCCTTGCCCTATGGGGGCAGCGGACTCAAGAGTGATTTGCTCCGTAGGCGTGGGGCGAGTTGCCGCGGCAAGGGTCTTGCCGGGGTAGCCCGCCTCGTCCCTTGGTTCTTCGTGGTCTTGTTCTTCTGAGCTTCGGTCTTACCCTGGCTTACCTCCCTTGCCTTGCTTGGTGCGGCGGTGCCCGTGGCTCAGTCTACCCGTGCACAGTCATAGGGGTACAAAAACTGTACCCCCCCTTTTTGTATACTGACAGTGTTCTTCTAGTTTTCATGATAATAAAGATGAAGATCTAAAAGTAATTGATGTGTCTCCTATTAAATCCTTGTTTTGTAATATGAATCTTGATAAATATGGGACTGGAGACGAGTCAACTTTAGTTAATAGGCATCCCAATGATTCGGAGTTTTTAGATCTTGATGCTAAAACTATTAAAAGTGGGATTGAAGAGGTAAAAACTTTACACAGCAATGAACCCACTATTTTGGATTTCAAGGGATTTAATTATGATAATTGCTCTTTGATAGATTGTATTTCCTTGTTTGCAATCTGTGCTAACTTATCATCATGCTTATAATCAAAATAAAGCCTTTACCAAACACATCGTTGATGCTTTAGTGCAATCTTATGAAAAAAACTTGAATTAGAAGTTTCTATCCGTAGAAAACTTTATGATGAATGGGAACCTACTATTAAAATTAATATTAAAGATCATGAATGTTATGCTTTGTGTGATTTGGGTGCCAGTGTTTCCACAATTCCAAAAACTTTGTGTGATATGTTAGGTTTCCATGAACTTGATGATTGTTCTTTAAAATTGCATCTTGTGGATTCTACCATTAAGAAACCTACGGGAAGGATTAATGATGTTCTTATTGCTGCAAATAGGAATTATGTGCCCGTAGATTTCATCGCTCTTGAAATAGATTGCAATCCTACATGTCCTATTATTCTTGGTAGACCGTTCCTTAGAGCGATTGGTGCAATTATTGACATGAAAGAAGGAAACATTAGATTCCAATTTCCATTAAGGAAAGGCATGGAACACTTTCCTAGAAAGAAAATCAAATTACCTTATGAATCTATTATGATAGCCACTTATGGATTGCCTACCAAAGATGGAAATACCTAGATCTATTATTGTATCATGCCTAGCTAGGGGCGTTAAACGATTGCGCTTGTTGGGAGGCAACCAATTTTATTTTAT
This sequence comes from Secale cereale, assembly GCA_902687465.1. Classification (NCBI taxonomy): domain Eukaryota; kingdom Viridiplantae; phylum Streptophyta; class Magnoliopsida; order Poales; family Poaceae; genus Secale; species Secale cereale. Next base: position 286,147,476 of record LR738709.1, read on the forward strand.
TTGCTTTTACTTCTGTTTAGTAATAAATAATTCATCTGGATTCTAGTTATATGTGGTTTGTGTTTTAATTAGTGTTTGTGCCAAGTAGAACCTTTGGGAAGACTTGGGTGAAGTCTTTGCGACCTTGCTGTAAAAAATAGAAACTTTTGCGCTCACGAGATTTGCTGCCATTTTTTTTTACTGGAGAGTGCTCTTAAGTTGATTCTTTTTTCAGATGATTAATAGACAAATTCCTCATGTCCAGCAATTTATTTTAGAATTCCTAGAGTTACAGAAGTATTCGAAAGTTACAGATTGCTATAGACTGTTCTGTTTTTGATAGATTCTGTTTTTCGTGTGTTGTTTGCTTATTTTGATGAATCTATGAGTAATATCGGGGGGGGGGTATGAATCATAGAGGAGTTGGAATACAGTAGGTTTAACACCAATATAAATAAAGAATGAGTTCAATACAATACCTTAAAGTGGTGGTTTGTTTTCTTATACTAACGGAGCTCACGAGATTTTCTGTTAAGTTTTGTGTTGTGAAGTTTTCAAGTTTTTGGGTAAGGATTTGATGGACTATGGAACAAAGAGTGTCAAGAGCCTAAGATTGGGGATGCCCAAGGCACCCCAAGATAAATTCAAGTATAACCAAAAGCCTAAGCTTGGGGATGCCCCGGGAAGGCATCCCCTCTTTCGTCTTCGTCATCGTTAACTTTACATGAGACTATATATTTATTCACCACATGATATGTGTTTTGCTTGGAGCGTCTTGTATAATTTGAGTCTTTGCTTTTTAGTTTGCCACAATCATCCTTGATCACACCTTTTGGGAGATACACACATGAATCGGAATATATTAGAATACTCTATGTACTTCACTTATATCTTTTGAGCTAGATAGTTTTGCTCTAGTACTTCACTTGTATCTTTTTAGAGCACGGCAGTGGTTTCATTTTATAGAAATTATTGATCTCTCATTCTTCACTTATATTATTTTGAGAGTCCTTTATAACAGCATGGTAATTTGCTTTGGTTATAAAATTAGTCCTAATATGATAGGCATCCAAGATGGGTATAATAAAAACTTTCATATAAAGTGCATTGAATATTATGAGAAGTTTGATACTTGATGACTATTTTGAGATATGAGGATGGTGATATTAGAGTCATGCTAGTGGAGTAATTGTGAATTTGAGAAACACTTGTGTTAAAGTTTGTGATTCCCATAGCATGCACGTATGGTGAACCGTTATGTGATGATGTTGGAGAATGAGTTCAATACAGTACCTTTGAGTGGTGGTTTGTTTTCTTATACTAATGGAGCTCACGAGATTTTTGGCTAAGTTTTGTGTTGTGAAGTTTTCAAGTTTTGAGCATGGCTTTGATGGACTATGGAACAAAGAGTGGAAAGAGCCTAAGCTTGGGGATGCCCAAGGCACCCCAAGGTAAAATTCGAGGATAACCAAAAGCCTAAGCTTGAGGATGCCCCGGGAAGGCACCCCCTCTTCCGTCTTTGTCTATCGGTAACTTTACTCGGGACTATATTTTTATTCACCACATGATATGTGTTTTGCTTGGAGCGTCATGTATGATTTGAGTCTTCGCTTTTTAGTTTGCCACAATCATCCTTGCTGGACACACCTTTTTGAGAGAGATACAAATGAATCGGAATTTATTAGAATACTCTATGTGCTTCACTTATATCTTTTGAGCTAGATAGTTTTGCTCTAGTGCTTCACTTATATCTTTTAGAGCACGTTGGTGGTTTTATTTTGTAGAAATTGTTGATCTCTCATGCTTCACTTATATCCTTTTGAGAGTATTTTGGAACAGCATGGTAATGTGCTTGGGTTATAAAACTAGTCCTAATATGATAGTCATCCAAGATGGGTATAGTAAAATCTTTCATACACGTGCAATGAATGATATGAGAAGTTTGATTCTTGATGATTGTTTTGAGATATGAGGATGGTGATATTAGAGTCATGCTAGTAGAGTAGTTGTGAATTTGAGAAATACTTGTGTTGAGGTTTGCAAGTCTCGTAGCATGCACGTATGGTAACAGTTGTGTGACAGATTTGAAGCATGAAGTATTTCATTGAGTGTCATCCTTTGTGTGGAGGTCGAGATCATGCGATGGTTAACTCCTACCAACCCTTCGCCTAGGAGCATGCGTTTAGTACTTTGTTTTGATGACTTGTAGATTTTTGCAATAAGTATATGAGTTCTTTATGACTAATGTTGAGTCCATGGATTATACACACTCTCACCCTTCCACCATTGCTAGCCTCTCTTGTGCCACGCAACTTTTGCCGGTACCATACACCCACCATATACCTTCCTCAAAACAGCCACCATACCTACCTATCACTGCATTTCCATAGCCATTCCGAGATATATTGCCATGCAACTTTCCACCATTCCGTTTACTATGACACGCTTCATCATTGTCATATTGCCTTGCATGATCATGTAGTTGACATCGTATTCGTGGCAAGGCCACCTTCATATTTTTTCATACATGTCACTCTTGATTCATTGCACATCCCCGTACACCGCCGAAGGCATTCACATAGAGTCATATTTTGTTCTAGCTTCGAGTTGTATTCTTTGAGTTGTAAGTAAAATAAAAGTGTGATGATCTTCATTATTAGAGCATTGTCCCAGTAAGGAAAGGATGATGGAGACTATGATTCACTCATAAGTCGGGATGAGACTCCGGACGAAAGAAAAAAAGAGAGAAAAAAGAGGCCATAAAGTAAAAAAATAAAAAAAGGGAAAGGCCCAAAATAAAAAGAAAAAAAGAAAAAAAATGAGAGAAAAACAGATAAAGGGTAATGCTACTATCCTTTTTCCACACTTTTTCTTCAAAGTAGCACCATGATCTTCATGATAGAGAGTCTCTTGTTTTGTCACTTTCATATACAAGTGGGAATTTTCATAGAACTTGGCTTGTATATTCCAATGATTGGCTTCCTCAAATGCCATAGGTCTTCATGAGCAAGCAAGTTGGATGCACACCCACTTAGTTTCTTTTGTTGAGCTTTCATACACTTATAGCTCTAGTGCATCCGTTGCATGGCAATCCCTACTCACTCACATTTATATCTATTGATGGGCATCTCCACAGTCCATTGATACGCCTAGTTGATGTGAGACTATCTTCCTCCTTTTTGTATTCTGCACAACCACCACTCTATTCCACCTATAGTGCCATATCCATGGCTCACGCTCATGTATTGCGTGAAAGTTGAAAAGTCTGAAAAAATTGAAGTGTGAAACAATTGCTTGGCTGAAACCGGGGTTGTGCGTGATTTAAATATTTTGTTTGACGAAGATAGAGCATAGCCGGACTATATGATTTTGTAGGGATGAACTTTCTTTGGCCATGTTATTTGAGAAGACATAATTGCTTTGTTAGTATGCTTGAAGTATTATTATTTTTATGTCAATATTCAACTTTTGTCTTGAATCTTTCGGATCTGAACATTCATGCCACAATAAAGAAAATTACATTGAGAATTATGTTAGGTAGCATTCCACATCAAAAATTATGTTTTTATCATTTACCAACTCGAGGGCGAGCAGGAATTAAGCTTGGGGATGTTTGATACGTCTCCAACGTATCTATAATTTTTGAATGTTCCATGCTATTATATTATCTGTTTTGAATGTTTAATGGGCTTGAATATGCAATTTTATATTATTTTTGGGACTAACCTACTAACCCAAGGCCTAGTGCAAATTGTTGTTTTTCGCCTATTTCAGTGTTTCGCGGAATATAAATATCAAAGGGAGTCCAAACGGAATGAAACCTTCGGGAGGATCGTTTTTGGAACAAATGCAACCAAGAAGACTTGGAGTACACGCCAGGGAAGCCACGAGGTGGACACGAGGCAGGAGGGCGCGCCCAGGGGGGTAGGCGCGGTGTCACACCTTGATTTTCATGCCACGACACTTAAGCTAATAATCATGCTAAAAATGTGGTTTGGCAAAAAAATTTGAGTGTTTTTGACTTTGCTTGATTGATTTTCTGTCTGCTGTTTGATAGTGCTCTAAAAATCAAATAACTCATCCAACTCTTATACTTCATATCCTTGATCCAAAACCTTTTCCCAATGATCATGCCATGTGTATAGACCAGTATAGTATTTTCTTATAAAACTATTTTGGCCAAATAGTATTTTCTAAAATTAGTTTTCCAAAAACCCCTGAATTGAGGTTTGCACTGCAAGTACCTTATTTGGGGTGTGAAAAATCTTTCAAAAAGTATGTTTGAATCCTATTAGGTATAGGACTCCCATAAACCATAAAATTATAATTTTAAAAGTTATTTTTATATTTTATTTAAATGCTTTTTCTTTAGGCCAGAAATGGTCTTTAATAGGTTAAAATTATTTAACTATTTCAAAAATATTTGGCAAAATTCAGAGAAACTCATAGGACATATATTGTCCATATATAAGAGTTTCAAGACATGGTCATGTTAAAAATATTGGGCGAATCCTTCCAAAACCCTTTCTGGATATTTCAAGCTTTTGAAATATTTACAAAGGAAATATTCTCCAAAAAATTCCAGGGAAATTCCATCATGTCAAATATGACATATGTGATGATCTTACAAAGTCTCATGCCTTGAAGATCAAGGAAACATCATCTAATCCCCTCAAAACCATTTCTTCCCATTTTGGAGTTTGAGCAACTTTACATTGCCAGACTTGTCCAAATGCTCTCAAACTTGGTGCACATGCTAAAATGGTCTAATTATGCAACTAGACCAAATGGCACAAGTATTGGAGAAGCATAACTTGATCTAAGTGCCCCAAGACCCTTTTTGACCAGATCCAAATTTGAACAACTCTACATTGCAAACTTTTTACTTGGGGCCTCAAACTTTGTGGACAGGCTCACAAACCCAAATGATGACACTACACGAAGTGGTGCATCAAGGGGAGATGATTTGCTTAACTTAATCTTGGAAAATCCATTTCTGTTGATTTCTAGGGTTTACAAAAGTTGCATTGGCAACTTTGCCCAAATGAGCTCAAATTTGGTGGAAGGGCCTAAATGTAAATGCCATTTGATCCTGTTAAGTCTCATGTCAATTGGAAGTCATTTGCTTGCCCAAAACCACATCAAACACCTTCTGCCATTTTACCAAAACCACTGTTTTGCCCCCTTTTTCTATTAACCTTTGATTCAACTTTTTACCACAGCATCACCTAGTCATCTTCTACCTCCAGTAACTCTCCCATGACCAGAGCTCAATGATTGAGGGGTGAAAACCCTCATTTTCCCTCCCTGGACAGCTCCTCTCTCCATCTTCTTCTACCTCTCTCTTCTCCTACTGGTTCCCCAGGGCATCCCAGGCCGTCTGTGCATTGTTTATTCACCCCTAGAGCTGTTGGACACCGGGGGACACGGCCAGGGTGCAAGGGGCATAACCATGCCAGCCAAAGACGCGCTCTGGAGCACGCTACAGTGCGCTAGGGCACTGTAGCTCGGCCCTCCCGAGGCACCCAGGCGGCATTGGGCAGAGCGAACGTGTCCGTCAAGGTCACCTCAACGTCCACGACAAGCCTCGCTGTCGGCCCCCTCCTTATCCTCTCTTCTCACCTCTCCGCAAAGCTCGCCCAAGCATGGCCTGGACCGCGCCCATGGTGCACCGCGGCCACGCCTATTTAAGCTATCCCCAACTCTCCCTGTCGCCTCTGATCAAACCCCCTACATCCCACAAACCTCTCAGACAGGCTCCCTCTTCCTCTCAACCCTCCTGGCGTCCTCCATGGCAAGGCTGCCGCCGGCGGCCTCCGCCCCGATTCGGGCAAGAGAGGACTTCCCCGCTCCTCCTCTCCCCACCAGAAGAAGCGCCAGGGTCCGGCGACTCTTTTCCCCTCTTCTCCCAACACTCCGGGGCACCGTGCCTCCCCTGCTCACGGACGCCCAAATGGCCGTCCGCCAAGGCCCGTGCTGGGGGCGCCTCGGCCGTCGTCTGCTAGCCCCAGCCCACCTCCCTGATGCGCCGCTCCCCGAGGGTCCCTCCGGTGGCCGCAGCTTGGCCAGAGGTGGCCTGTGCCGCCGAGGGCAAGCGTCGGCCTCGCGCGGCTAGGGCCTCCCCTCCCCTCTGTCGCGGGAGCGAGGGGAGGAAGATGACCCTGCGGGGGGGCCCCCACCTGTCGGCAACCCGGCCAGCGGGCCTACGTGTTTAAGTGGAGACGACATCGCCAGATCCGCCTCCCCTAGGTGAAGGCGTACTCCGGAGATGCCGCCTTCGACGTCGCCCTCTGCCCACGTGGCCGAGTCACTGGGCCGGCCCAGTGGCATTCCGGTGCTACTCCTCGCTCATTGCACGCCCGCACGGGGTTTAATCCAGCCCATCTAGGTAGATTCCTTTTCTTTTTCTTTTTTAGTAAGTTTCTAAAATCCATATAAAATTCAAATAAACTCCAAATTTGATGATTCAAATTTCTAGGAGTTTCTAAAATCATGATCTACCTGTTGGTGCAACATGCACATTTTTCCAGAGACTTTTCCTTCACAAATATTATCAAAATGTCATTATTCCATTTTTTGTGATGAACTTTAGAAAATCACAGAGAGCTCAGATTTGATCCAAATGCAATGGTTGAAATTCCAAGATGCTTGTAATATAAAAACTTAGTTTTGGAACGTTTTTCCTAATACTTTCTGTACCCCACCAAATAATGAACCATTTCTTCATATTTATCAACTTTGCAAAATCCTAGGAAATTCATTTGAACTCCAAATCGAGTGAAACCAATTCCTAGATGCTTCTAAAATCATGATTTGTTAAATGGGTACCTTTGATCATTTTTTCAAAAATATATTTCTATACACTTCTTTCAAATCCATAAACCCCTTGATTCCATCATATTGAAATGTTCCAAACTATCCATTGATCCAATAGCTATGAAAACACCTTGGTCATTTCTCATATGACCAGAGGTATCCTAGAAAAGTCCAACTCCTATTTTTAGAGCACTTTTATTTTTGCCTTGTTGTGTTGCTTATTATGATTGTTTCCATCGTTAGTTGACGAATAAACGGAGTACTTGGAGATGGACCAGAAGGTTTGAAGACTCGGAAGGACAAGGCAAGCAGCCCTTTGACCATGTTTGAGAAACCTTTTTTATGCATGTCATAAAGTACCATAATGTTGTTGCTACAGAATCATGATGAGGTTTAACCACTTTGATGGTCTGCCACTGCACTTCCTTGTTGATGCTTGCATTGTGCATGAACCTACCTTCTTATGAGGGTTATGCCGGTGGGAGTAGATAGATGTATGCTATAGTAGTTGGCTACGCAAATGGGTCAGGGTTATGCATTGAGAGAAACAAGTGTGGTATGACATACTTGCAAATGACCCAGTGGGTGCCACTAATGCCCCTGGGAGATGATGAGGAGCTAGGGCACTACTTGGTGGAGAAGTAGTGTATCGAGGCTTGATGAAAGTGTTGTTTACAGAGATGGATTAGATTTATGTGTGATTACCGTCCCAACCAAACATGTGCAACCACTCTACCCCTTATGGGACGGGGCATTATTGATTACTTAGGCTGATACTAGCATGGTGCCCATATCACTAGTGACGGGGGAGACTTGAGGTCACTCCCGGGACGGGGTCGTGCTTGTATAGGCGACCATGACTGTTTTTACAGGGCACCAGACACACCGTTGGCCCCTTCGTGTACGCGTGACATTGAAGAAGGGCAAGTCCCATGATCTATTGTTTGTACTCGAGGGCCGTGCACCAACGAGTGGACCCTATGTTAGTGTCATCTAGGGAAAGATAATGACCGGGTGCTTCCCCCGAGTACTTGAGGTACGGCGGGATCGTGGGTGACACGAAATCTTCCCGGATCTTGTGGGTAAAGTGCGCAACCTCTGTAGAGTGTAAAACTATTCGAATAGCCGTGTCCACGGTCAAGGACAGTTGGGTGCCGCTGCTTAGACTATGTCCATAAGTTCTTGGAAAACAACACGGTTTGGTAAATCTGTTGATGTGATTGTGAGAAAGTCACGATGAGCGTGAGCAAGAGTTGTTCATGAATCTTTCTCGATATTGATGTTTGAAACCTCCTGATACTTGTTGTAGACACATGCATGTCCATGTTATATGTTGATCATACTTGCATATGAAAAACTAGCTTTCCGGAAAACTACCAATTTAGCAGTAGAGCCTTGCATAATTAATTCTGTTATCACCCTTGGGTTGCTTGCGAGTACATTCAAAGTACTCATTGGCTTGCCACTGGTTATTTTATTGGCCAGGCAGGAGAGAACATGATATGATGAAGATCTCTTGGTGACGAACTTGCGAGCTAGGATGCTTCCCAGTCAGAATGCCTGTAGGGTTAAGGCAGATGGCATGGGTCCAAGTTGTTATTGAAGATTTCCGCTACGATGTTATACTCAAGACTTGACCTTAATGGTCCTATTTGTGTAATACGGTATGTATGGATGTAAGACTCTTGTTATTCAGCTTCTGTGTGTTCAGTGAGCATTGATCTCTGGGATCACTGTACACATGCATTCGGTGACCATGACTTATGAGTCGGGGTCCCCACAGAGCTGGTATCAGAGCCATCCTGACTATAGGAAGCCTTAGTTAGCATGGTCGTTAGTTAGGGTAAAACTATCTCCAAAACTATTACTAGTTTTCAAAACTATCTATACTTCTCTTCCCCTCTCAGTTTTTCAAAAACTAGGCTATACTTGATCCCTTCACCTTCAAAACTTTTAGTCGCTAGAACCCTTATGCCCTAGACCACTGGATTTCCTTGCAATCCTCGTGGATAATCTAGAAGGAGTACACCTTGCCAAACACTCACCCACCTCTTCTGAACACAAGAGTGGCGACACCATAACAAGACGATGCCAACAGAAGATACATCCTCGAGGAATGAGGACCTGAAGACCCAGAAGATGGTGACACCCTTTACAGTGCCCCAAGATCATGCAACCTTGGCCTACGATGACCAGGGTATAGGTTATGCAAGATCATGAGATACATCGCTAATAGAGTAACCTTGTCACTACTGTTGTTGTGTCGGCAACCACCGGTGGATGAGAACCTCGCCATTTGGTACGCCTCACTATAGTGAGCAGGAAAACGGTTCTCTTCGTCCCCCGCTCTTGGTTTCGATGTTGTCATCAACGTAACCGACATGTTGAACCTCTACTATGCCTTGTTAATATCATTGCATAAAGGATTGCCTACCTGGTAACCTCGACGCCCCAGAAGGCACAAGGGATCGTCATGACTAAAGAGACAAGAGAAGACCAAGTCAACGCCAGCTACAAGGAGGCACCTTCACCACATCACCTCATCAGGCGAGGAGTTGTTGGAGATTCTTCAGGCTCAACCCGGATCGTTCATCAAACAACTACAAGGGACATAGCAACACCTATGGAAAACTCAGAAGACTGCACGAGGCACAAGTCACGACTGCTGAGTCCGAGAACCCCTAGGGTAGGATGAGTCGTGTACCCCCTATGCGCAGTCGAGTCCGTATGATGGTTCGAATGGAACCATGATTGTGTGTTGCTTGCTTTTAGTTGTTTGTGTTTTGATATAAGTCGCACTTTTGCCCTAGGTAACAAGTGCATGTCTATATCATCTTCCTTGCCTTGTTTCTTTTGTTTTTGACCTTTTTCCACCTGTTTGTTTGCACTTGCACTATAGAACCCCCTTAGGCATTCCCCTCCTCTATGCTACTTTTTCCCTCTCTTCTCTCTCCTCAACTGAAGATCCGCAAGACAAGATGCACCAAGGATTCTACCTCGGCAACCAACTGGCACTGAAGACTTCTTCTACAACCTCCACGATCAAGTGCAACCCCGTAGAATTATGTTTAACCCTCCAGACTAGAAACCCATTCCTAGATCCTTTGAGACTTCACGAGATACTCCAACACGAATCCTTAACCATGTGCTTAACCAATAGTATTACAAGAGAACTTGTTAAGCCTTTGTAACCTTGCACAACACTGGGTTCGTAAAGGAACTAGTGGACATAGTGAACGAGCACATTGTCATCCTAATATAGCATAAGAACTGACGATGCCATGGATATATCAATTTGGGGATATAGGACAGATGATTTGGTGACTCTATACCCGCGACTTCGAGGAATTGTCTGAGACCTTGATGGATTGTGAGGTTTTCATGTTGGTGGGATCATGATTAATATAGTAGCGTAACTTTCATCACCACTAGAGTAACTTGGATTTGCAGGGCAATTGTGATCGCAAGATGAAATTCTTGGAAGTATAAGGATTTGACTTGATCAGATGGTATTGATGGGAGATAGTTGACATTACGATAATGATTTTGGGAAGCATGTAGGAATTCTCGTTGGACGTGAGATTTGGATTCGAGTAAGTGATTCTAGTCGAGTATAGATGTTGAGTTTGTCCACATGATTCGGAGTAAATTGGATTTAGACAGATCAAAACACCATGTTTCTCGGTGGACAATAAACTAGGATATTGGATTATTTATCGGAGTTGATTAAGGGATCTACATAATCATGACCTTGGAGTTTACTTGACCATGGTGGTGGGAATTTGGTGGACTTACTATAGTAATGCATAGCCCTTCCAAGTATTTGGATAGTTAAGGGACTTGAGATCTTGTGGAACACCGCAGGCATCAGATTTGTAGAATTGCTGGATTATGTGGTGATTGATGGAAGTTACCGGGCTGTTGGAGTTAATCTATAGGAAGGAAACAAGACCTTGGAGTGGCATATGACGTGTTTCCTTAGTATAGAGATGCATTATCTGAAACCTTGCAAGGATAGGCTGAGCACTTGGATTGTCGTGTTTAATTCAAGCTTAGCAGCTTGTATGCCTTACCCATGGATTCTTAGGGGTAGCCATACATATGGTTTTTCGCGGACCGTAGACATGTATAATTTTGTTAGACCTCCTTTTGGGAGTCATGAGGTTATGTATGACATGAGTGGTGATTGAAGTTGGTCTATACAAGGGGATGCTTGTGGTATAAGGTTATTTTGGAGTATTAGATAGAGCTATTGGCATCTCAGAAACCGTGCCTAAGGATAAGATAATAAACGTTCACTCACTCACTAGAATCCTTGAAACCCTTAAGACCCACCAAGCCACAACATGGTTAGATCCCGACCACGGGCCTTGGCTCTAAGTCAGGAAGGCCTTTGCAAATACTCAACGGAGACCACCTCCAATACCCCAGCCTACCTTGCGTACCTCGTAGACTTCATGGAGTATTTGGACAAGTTGGGTAGCACCATTAATTGATGGCCTACTTGTCTGCCCGAAGACAAAAGAAGAGACGGACAGCTGAATAGAAGACATTTGAAGACCGCCATGTCAAGAAGGAAGAATACACCAACCACCGTCATCAAGAAGTAAACTTCCGCGTCAAAGACCAGGAGTATCTGCAAACCACTCCTCTCGTAGGAACCAAGCGTTTCCATGTCGAAGGGACGCTCACACCAAGAATTATCGACTTTCTTCAAGACCACTGCAAGGCAAATAGTAGATGGCTACCAGCTAGATTTATCACCTGAGATACCCC
>LR738709.1:286159081-286184198 GCA_902687465.1 Secale cereale
ACCAAATATTCCACGGGTCACCACTCTGGAAGTACTCCTTACTTCCTAACTAGCCTAGTCTCTGCAAGGTCATCGATCACCGAGCCTTTGACGTCTAGCTCAACCTAACCCATGCAAGAGACCCCTCAGCAACCTGCATCAAAAGGGCAACGCGCAAGAAGCCACACCACCATGTACTTCGAGGTTCCATGGAGCACAACTCGGAAGCAGAACCAACAGGAAGAAGTGAAGACTACCCCGTATCCAAGACTCCGTATTCCTTTCCACGCCTAGTCTGGGAATCTCCGGGATGAGATTCTTGTAAGGGGGGTAGCTCTGTCACACCCTGATTTTGATCCCGCAACACTTAAGCTAATAATCATGCTAAAAATGTGGTTTGGCAAAATACCTTTCAAGTGTTTTTGACTTTGCTTGATTGATTTTCAGTCTGCTGTTTGATAGTGCTCTAAAAATCAAATAACCCATCCAACTCTTATACTTCATCTCCTTGATCCAAAACCTTTTCCCAATGATCATGCCATGTGTATAGACCAGTATAGTATTTTCTTATAAAAATATTTTGGCCAAATAGTATTTTCTAAAATTAGTTTTCCAAAAACCCCTGAATTGAGGTTTGCACTGAAAGTACCTTATTTGGGGTGTGAAAAATCTTTCAAAAAGTATGTTTGAATCCTATTAGGTATAGGACTCCCATAAACCACAAAATTATAATTTTAAAAGTTATTTTTATATTTTATTTAAATGCTTTTTGTTTAGGCCAGAAATGGTCTTTAATAGGTTAAAATTATTTAACTATTTCAAAAATATTTGCCAAAATTCAGGGAAACTCATAGGACATATATTGTCCATATATAAGACTTTCAACACATGGTCATGTTCAAAATATTGGGAAAATCCTTCCAAAACTTTTTCTGGATATTTCAAGCTTTTGAAATATTTACAAAGGGAATATTCTCCAAAAAATTCCAGGGAAATTCCATCATGTCAAATATGACATATGTGATGATCTTACAAAGCCTCATGCCTTGAAGATCAAGGAAACATGGGAAAACTTTGTTTTTGCCACTCTAGCTTTTGCCAACTTTGCTTATGCCACTCTAGAATTTCATCTCTCATTTTTGACACTCCTAGCTTTCGATAATATATCGCAAATACCATTCTGTTACAAATCCGTTAGTTGACTCTTTATTCTAGCTAGTTGACCAGGAGAAGAGCTGTCAGTATTTGTAAAAATGACACAGGTTGCCCCTAGTGACTTGTGGGACACTTTGTAAGTGACACAAACAGAGAATATACACACACAGGTCCAACCACACCACACACCCACCCGTTCCCTCAAAAAAAAAGAATGACCTAGCCGCATCGACACCACACACGGGCCGCATCCACCTGCCGCGCCCGCATCCATGCCGCGGCGTCCCTCTGCCCGCCGCCGCCGCCGCCGCATCCACGTCCCCCCGGCCTCCCATCCTCCGGCCTCGCTGATAGATCGCGACTCTCAGGTCCCCCCACCACGGCGCCCTGCTCCGACCTTGCTGATCCATGGCGCACCTCCGCCCTCCCCTCTACGATGCCCTTCTCCGGCCTCCCTCACCAACGCGGTCCACAGCAGGGAGCTTTGTTTCTCTGCTCCATTCTCTCTCCCCGACGCAGTCCGCAGCAACGGGCTTGGTTCCTCTGCTCCGGCCTCCCTCCCTGACATGGTCCGCACCAGCGATGGTCCATCCTCTACACCGGCCTCCCTCCTTGACGCTGTCTGCACCAGCGACCCCCTTCCTCTGCCTTCAACAGCTCACACGGGATGGAGGGAGACGCGCCGTCGGCCATGGCGGCAGGGGAGACATAGAAGACCTCGAACCTGTGCTGGTTCCTCTTCCTGATGGGCAAGTTTTCAACTTCTCACATTGATGTGTAGCATCTGGTCTGCTAGAAAAAACATCTTTTTATGCTAGAAATAGAATTTCCTTGTATGCTCATGCTGGTTCGTTTGTGTTCTGTTCATGGGGCATATTGGCTGGTGGTTTGTGAGATGCCACTGCTAGTTTGTTTGCAAGTCTGGTTGTCTATTTGTGAGCGACGCCATCGGATGTCTAATTTGAATGCATCAGTGAACACACACGCAATGCATCCAATAAGGTGTAGCATCCAATAATTTCTTCGCTATACACATGTCTGTGAGATGCTACTGCTTGTTTGTTTGTTATTCTGGTCCGCAAACGCTGATTGCATGGTGTTCTTCATGTCTGTAAATAACCTATGTTCTGGCATCATTTAAGTAAATCACTAGATCAGTAGATCATTTAAGTAAATCACCTATGTTCACATAACCAAAGCACTAGATCAGCAGTATGTTCCTAACTTCATTTCTGTAAATCAATTATGTTCTGGCAACATTGAAGTTTTTTCAATGTTGTTGCATTCACTGATGTCAAATTTCTGTCAATGTAGGTCAAACATGCCACCTTATAAGCTGATTGTGACATATGGGGCACGTTCTTACAAGAATTTCAAGGGCGAGCAGTGCACTGTCTCTTCTTGGAGCTGGGACATTCATGTAGAGAGGCTGACTAGTTACGATTAACTTGTGGGGCTCATGCAGAGTAAATATCCATGGGGAAATGATGAGGGTGTTGTGTTCTCAAAGTGGAATACTTGCAACCACAGAACTTGGGGATTTGTTGAAGACATGTCCAAAACTTCATCCTGAACGCAAGACAAGAAAAGGTAATTTCTAGCAAAGAGTTGTACATTCGAAATTTAAATGAAAATAAATGTAAAGTCTAACTAAATTCCTCTATCTCAAATCTGCTAGGATAAGAAAAAATGTTGAGCCAGTAGACATCGAAGGCGCAGAAGCTATTGCGATAGATGATGAGACTATGGGCACTACAAGGTTAATATTCTTTGTTTTGCTTCCAACAATCCATAATGGTCTAATTTTGTCTATTGTAAATATGCATTTTGCATACTCTGGTGCGTCTAATCTTGTTTCAAACAAGCCAATGCGTAGAAGTCTATTTTTGCCTATTTAAATATGCATCTCAACACTTATTTGCATTCATTCTCAGTGCTGAAAATGGTTCTACAAACAAGAGAAGAGGTGGTAAAAGGGCAAAGTCTAGCCCAGTTCCTGAAGCATCTAAGAAGACTTCTGCTACCCATGATAGCCCAGCAAACAACACAAGAAGCAAATGTCCTCCGTCGAAGAACACAAGAAGCAAAAAATATCCTTCGGCGAAGAGCACAGGCAAAAAGAAGCTGTGAACCTTGTTGTTTAGGATGATGCGCAACTACATGTTATTTTCTGGAGCACTATGCATATGCGAACCTTGTTGTTTAGCTGATGATGTTGCTAGACTTGGCTGTACTATGTCTCAACTTGTGTGGAGCTGCTTTTGGGGTGATCCATATGCATGTGAACCAACTGTTTAGATTAGATGATGGATTTGATTTCTATGAAGTATTTTGTTGATATTTAGAATGCATTAACCTCTTTACTATGCTGCTGGTGATGATGTTATTATTGCACTTACTTCTCATCAAAATATCGTGTAATTATGTGTGATGGTTAAATTTCCAAAGAGGTCATGCCAAAATTTCCTCTTTACTATGCTACTGGTCATGATCTTATTAATGTGCATACTTCTCATCTAAATATTGTGCAACTATGTGTGATGGTTAGATTTTCAAATAGGTCATGCCAAAACTTCCTCTTTACGATGGTGTTGGTCATGATCTATAAATATTGTGCAATTATGTGTGACGGTTAGATTTTCAAATATGTCAACCAAAATGTCCTCTTTAGTATGCCGCTAGTCATGGCGTTAATATAATGGGAAAAGCAATATTTGAAAAAAAACGAGAGTGGCAAAAGCAAAACAAAATAATTGGGGGCAATCTGGTCTTTTCCCTGCTCTGTTTGGTTAAAACGTCCATTGACCTAACAGAATGGCATTTGTGATATATTATCAAAAGCTAGGAGTGGCAAAAGTGAGAGATGAAATTCTAGAGTGGCATATGCAAAGTTGGCAAAAGCTAGAGTGGCAAAAACAAAGTTTTCCCAGGAAACATCATCTAATCCCCTCAAAACCATTTCTTCCCATTTTGGAGTTTGAGCAACTTTACATTGCCAGACTTGTCCAAATGCTCTCAAACTTGGTGCACATGCTAAAATGGACTAATTATGCAACTAGACCAAATGGCACAAGTATTGGAGAAGCATAACTTGATCTAAGTGCCCCAAGACCCTTTTTGACCAGATCCAAATTTGAACAACTCTACATTGCAAACTTTTTACTTGGGGCCTCAAACTTTGTGGACAGGCTCACAAACCCAAATGATGACACTACACGAAGTGGTGCATCAAGGGGAGATGATTTGCTTAACTTAATCTTGGAAAATCCATTTCTGTTGATTTCTAGGGTTTACAAAAGTTGCATTGGCAAGTTTGCCCAAATGAGCTCAAATTTGGTGGAAGGGCCTAAATGTAAATGCCATTTGATCCTGTTAAGTCTCATGTCAATTGGAAGTCATTTGCTTGCCCAAAACCACATCAAACACCTTCTGCAATTTTACCAAAACCACTGTTTTGCCCCCTTTTTCTATTAACCTTTGATTCAACTTTTTACCACAGCATCACCTAGTCATCTTCTACCTCCAGTAACTCTCCCATGACCAGAGCTCAATGATTGAGGGGTGAAAACCCTCATTTTACCTCCCTGGATAGCTCCTCTCTCCCTCTTCTTCTGCCTCTCTCTTCTCCTACTGGTTCCCTAGGGCATCCCAGGCCGTCTGTGCATTGTTTATTAACCCCTAGAGCTGTTGGACACCGGGGGACATGGCCAGGGTGCAAGGGGCATGACCATGTCGGCCAAAGACGCGCTCTGGAGCACACTACAATGCACCAGGGCACTGTAGCTCGGCCCTCCCGAGGCACCCACACGGCATTGGGCAGAGCGAATGTGTCCGTTGAGGTCGCCTCGACGTCCACGACACGCCTCGCTGTCGGGCCCCTTCTTATCCTCTCTTCTCACCTCTCCACAGAGCTCGCCCAAGCATGGCCTGGACCGCGCCCATGGTGCACCGCGGCCACGCCTAGTTAAGCTATCCCCAACTCTCCCTCACGCCTCTGATCGAACCCCCTGCATCCCACAAACCTCCTAGATAGGCTCCCTCTTCCTCACAAGCCTCCTGGCGTCCTCCATGGCAAGGGTAACGCCGGCGGCCTCTGCTCTGATTCGGGCAAGAGAGGACTTCCCCGCTCCTCCTCTCCCCACCAGAAGAAGCGCCAGGGTCCGGCGACTCTTTTCACCACTTCTCCCAACGCTCCGGGGCACCGTGCCTCCCCTTCTCACAGACGCCCGAATGGCCGTCCACCAAGGCCCGTGCTGGGGGCGCCTCGGCCGTCGTCTGCTGACCCCAGCCCACCTCCCTGATGCGCCGCTCCCCGAGGGTCCCTCCGGTGGCCGCAGCTTGGCCAGAGGTGGCATGTGCCGCTGGGGGCAAGCGCCGGCATCGCGCGGCCAGGGCCTCCCCTCCCCTCTATCGCGGGAGTGGGAGGAGGAAGATAACCCTGCGGGGGCCCCCCACCTGTCAGCAACCCGGCCAGCGGGCCCAGGAGTTTAAGTGGAGACGGCATCGCTAGATCCGCCTCCCCCAGGCGAAGGCGTACTCCAGAGATGACGCCTTCGACGTCGCCCTCTGCCCGCGTGGCCGAGCCACTAGGCCGGCCCAGTGGCATTCCAGCGCTACTCCTCGCTCAGTGCACGCCCGCGCAGGGTTTAATCCAGCCCATCTAGGTAGATTCCTTTTCTTTTTCTTTTTCAGTAAGTTTCTAAAATCCATATAAAATTCAAATAAACTCAAAATTTGATGATTCAAATTTCTAGGAGTTTCTAAATTCATGATCTACCTGTTGGTGCAACATGCACATTTTTCTAGAGAATTTTCCTTCACAAATATTATCAAAATGTCATTATTCCATTTTTTGTGATGAACTTTAGAAAATCACAGAGAGCTCATATTTGATCCAAATGCAATGGTTCAAATTCCAAGATGCTTGTAATATAAAAACTTAGTTTCGGAACAATTTTCCTAATACTTTCTGTACCCCACCAAATAATGAACCATTTCTTCATATTTATCAACTTTGCAAAATCCTAGGAAATTCATTTGAACTCCAAATCCAGTGAAACCAATTCCTAGATGCTTCTAAAATCATGATTTGTTAAATGGGTACCTTTGCTCATTTTTTTCAAAAATATATTTCTTTACACTTCTTTCAAATCCATAAACCCCTTGATTCCATCATATTGAAATGTTCCAAACTATCCATTGATCCAATAGCTATGAAAACACCTTAGTCATTTCTCATATGGCCAGAGGTATCCTAGAAAAGCCCAACTCCTATTTTTAGAGCACTTTTAATTTTGCCTTGTTGTGTTGCTTCTTATGATTGTTTCCATCGTTAGTTGACGAATAAACGGAGTACTTGGAGATGGACCAGAAGGTTTGAAGACTCGGAAGGACAAGGCAAGCAGTCCTTTAACCATGTTTGAGAAACCTATTTTATGCATGTCATATAGTACCATAATGTTGTTGCTACGGAATCATGATGAGGTGGAACCACTTTGATGGTCTGCCACTGCACTTCCTTGTTGATGCTTGCATTGTGCATGAACCTACCTTCTTATGAGGGTTATGCCGGTGGGAGTAGATAGATGTATGCTATAGTAGTTGGCTACGCAAATGGGTCAGGGTTATGCATTGAGAGAAACAAGTGTGGTATGACATACTTGCAAATGACCCAGTGGGTGCCACTAATGCCCCTGGGAGATGATGAGGAACTAGGGCACTATTTGCTGGAGAAGTAGTGTACCGAGGCTTGATGAAAGTGTTGTTTACAGAGATGGATTAGATTTATGTGTGATTACCGTCCCAACCAAACATGTGCAACCACTCGACCCCTTATGGGATGGGGCTTTATTGATTACTTAGGCTGATACTAGCATGGTGCCCATATCACTAGTGACGGGGGAGACTTGAGGTCACTCCCGGGATGGGGTCGTGCTTGGATAGGCGCCCATGACTATTTTTACAGGGCATCGGACACACCGTTGGTCCCTTCGTGTACGCGTGACATTGAAGAAGGGCAAGTCCCACGATCTATTGTTTGTACTCGAGAACCATGCACCAACGAGTGGACCCTATGTTAGTGTCGTCTAGGGAAAGATAATGACCGGGTGCTTCCCCCGAGTACTTGAGATACTGTGGGATCGTGGGTGACACGAAAGCTTCCTGGATCTTGTGGGTAAAGTGTGCAACCTCTGCAGAGTGTAAAACTATTCGAATAGCCGTGTACACGGTCAAGGACAGTTGGGTGGTGCTGCTTAGACTATGTCCATAAGTTTCTGGAAAACAACACGGTTTGGTAAATCTGTTGATGTGATTGTGAGAAAGTCACGATGAGCGTGGGCAAGTGTTGTTCATGACTCTTTCTCGATATTGATGTCTGAAACCTCCTGATACTTGTTGCGGACACATGCATGTCCATGTTATATGTTGATCATACTTGCATATGAAAAACTAGCTTTCCGCAAAACTGCCAATTTAGCAGTAGAGCCTTGCATAATTAATTCTGTTATCACCCTTGGGTTGCTTGCGAGTACATTCAAAGTACTCATTGGCTTCCCACTGGTTATTTTATTGGCCAGGCAGGAGAGAACAGGATATGATGAAGATCTCTTGGTGACGAACTTGCGAGCTAGGACGCTTCCCAGTCAGAATGCCTGTAGGGTTAAGGCAGATGGCATGGGTCCAAGTTGTTATTGAAGATTTCCGCTGCGATGTTATACTCAAGACTTGACCTTAATGGTCCTATTTGTGTAATATGGTATGTATGGATGTAAGACTCTTGTTATTCAGCTTCTGTGTGTTCAGTGAGCATTGATCTCTGGGATCACTGTACACGTGCATTTGGTGACCAGGACTTATGAGTCGGGGTCCCCACATGCGCCCCCACCCTCATGGGCCCCTCGTAGCTCCACCGATGTACCTCTTCCTCCTATATATACTCATATACCCTGAAAACATCGGGGAGCACCGCGAAACTCTAATTCCACCGCCGCAACCTTCTGTACCTATGATATCCCATCTTGGGGCCTATTCCGAAGCTCCACCGGAGGGGGCATCGATCACGGAGGGCTTCTACATCAATACCATAGTCTCTCCGATGAGTTGTGAGTATTTTACCATAGACCTTCGGGTCCATAGTTATTAGCTAGATGGCTTCTTCTCTCTCTTTGGATCTCAATACAAAGTTCTCCTCAATATTCTTGGAGATCTATTAGATGTAATTCTTTTTGTGGTGTGTTTGTCGAGATTCGATGAATTGTGGGTTTATGATCAAGATTATCTATGAACAATATTTGTTTCTTCTCTGAATTCTTATATGCGTGATTAAAATATCTTTGCAAGCTCTTCGAATTATCAGTTTGGTTTGGCCTACTAGATTGATCTTTCTTGCAATGCGAGAAGTGCTGGGTTCAATCTTGCGGTGTCCTTTCCCAGTGACATCAGGGGTAGCAAGGCATGTATTGTATTGTTGCCATCGAGGATAAAAAGATGGGGTTTATATCATATTGCATGAGTTTATCCCTCTACATCATGTCATTTTGCTTAAAGCATTACTCTGTTCTTATGAACTTAATACTCTAGATGCATGCTGGATAGTGGTCGATGAGTGGAGTAATAGTAGTAGATGCAGAATCGTTTCGGTCTACTTGTCATGGACGTGATGCCTATATACATGATCATGCCTAGATATTCTCATAACTATGCGCTTTTCTATCAATTGTTCGACAGTAATTTGTTCACCCACGGTAGAATCTGCTATCTTGAGAGAAGCCACTAGTGAAACCTATGGCCCTCGGGTCTATCTTCTATCATATTAATCTTCCATCAAATATTTATCTTTACTGTTCTTTTATTTTACAATCTTTACTCTTAATCTATACAACAAAAATACCAAAAATATTTATCCTATTATCTTCATCAGATCTCTCTTTGCAAGTGGCCGAGAAGGGATTGACAAGCCCTTTATCGTGTTGGTTGCAAGATTCTTATTTGTTTGTGCAGGTACGAGGAACATGCGCGTAGTCTCCTACTGGATTGATACCTTGGTTCTCAAAAACTGAGGGAAATACTTACGCTACTTTGCTGCATCACCCTTTCCTCTTTAAGGAAAAAACAACGCATGCTCGAGAGGTAGCAGGTGGCGGGTGTGCACGGGAGTACGATGGCTTGCCGAACTGCCACTCCGCTTCCGAGAGTTTGTAGTTCAAGATGTAATTCACCAGCCGGGGCACCTCCGCGCCCGGGATGTCCTTGGTGCACATCCGGCATGGGTCTCGATGCCCGCTCATCCGGCCGATCAGGTGAGGCCGGCCTTGAAGAGGGAGAACTAGGCACACCACAAACGCGGTCAACAGGTCCGAGGCCTTAAGGCTCTCGGACTCTATCATCACCTTGAGCCGGGTGATGGCGGTAGTGGAGTCAGCCAACAACATCTTAGGCTTGAAGGTCCACTTGGTGTGAGGTTCTGCCGGTGGGCCGGCTTTATAAGCCGGTAGGTTGACGAAGTCCATCGTTGGGTGGACGTTCTTGACGTAGAAATAAGACTTTTGCCACAGCTTGATCGACTGTGTCAAGCGGATAGCCAAAAAGCAATTCCCGGTGCCAGGATGTCGCACCGCGACAAAGGCTCTGCACTGTGCCAGTTCCCCCTTGACGGCGGTGCCGAGCTTTGTGTAGAAGAATTCCCCCTAGAGCTCGAGGGTGGGGAAAATGCCGAGGTAACCCTCGCAGAGCGTGATGAAGGCCAAAAGCAGCACCACCGTGTTCGGTGTAAGGTGGTGCGGCTGGAGTCAATAGAACTGGAGGAAGGCGTGGAAGAAGACGCTGGTCGGCAGGTCAAAGCCGCGAAAGAAATGCTGACGGAAGACAACGCATTAGCCGTCCTTCGGCGCCGGCGAGATCTCCTTCTCGGGTGGAGCGCGTACCTGTACGAAGCTCTCACCGGGCAGCCGTCGTGTTTGGCAGAGGAAATCGAGGTGATCCTCGTGGACGTTGGAGCCGTGCCACGCGCCGATGTTTGCCCATTCGTGCGCCATCATAACTTGAAGACCGACGGAGGCACGACATGACGGTGAGCTCATGAGCTCACGACGGAGCAGCGATGCTGCGGGATGGATGGGCTCGGCAACGATGGACTACTGCGTCACTTCGGCGAGATGCGGGAGTGCGGCAGCTGCAGAGAGAAGAGGAGGAAAATGGCAAAGGAAGAGGAGGGCGCGCGTGCATCTGTCGCTCCCCTCCTCCCCCTACTTATAGCCCCTGGCGGCAGAGCCGAGGGGGCGGGACGGGGGATCATGGGATTAACTGCGCCCACGACCCCACGGCCCCACGTTTACCATGCAGTAACGGCGCACACTTACTGCACCCCAGAATCTCGAGCGGATCCGCGCGCATGCTGAGGCCCGGTGGTGGCTTCCCCTGGCCTGAGGCCATGTCCCGTCACGCACGTGGGCTGGCAGGCCGGCTAGGCTAGTTAACACCGGGTGGCAAGCGGGCAGCGGGCGGCAAGCCTAGCGCCTGGCTGGCGAGCCACCTGGCTCCCGCCACGACGTTTTGAAATCACCAGGCGGCCCTCCTGGTCCCGACCGACTCCTAGTTGTCGGCACCCCAGAAGACGGACGAAGCGCAATCACCAACCACTCGGAGTAGCAAGCTGTCAAGGCCCCTCATCCATTCGGCCACGACGCCTAACCAGCTTCGGGGACTACTATCGGAGTAAATGACCACGGGTAGCCTCATCAGCCTCCCTTGGTATTTCAAGACATCGGGGCTCGCTACGCCCCTCAAGCATCAGAGGCAAAGGGCCGCCTTCTTGGGGCCGGCTGGTCCAAGCGGCCGGCTCTTAGAAGGCAGCGAGACCTAAGGGATGGCCATGAAGTGGGCCGACTCCTAGCAGGAGGCCGCCAGGGCGGCCGACTCCTAGCAAGCGGCCCCTCGCTCCCTCAAAGTTTGCACCCACATAAACACGACAAGACGGGGCGTGGCTACAGTACATCCCACTACCCCCGAATCCAGGGCAGAGCATGGCCATAGTGAAGCGTACTGGGCGGACGTCCCTCACCCGGCACGTCAATGTAGCCATAAAACCCATGACATCACACCTGATAGAGGGGGCCATGCTCCCACGACGTACTGTCGGTACGACCCCCTGGCGGCGGGCCCTACCTGCCTGTGAGAAGCCAGAAGGCAGCTAGCCTGGGCCAGTCGGCTCGGGGGGAGGCCGGCTCCTGAGCACGCGGCCCTCCCCTGCCTTGAAGTTTGTGCGTCATTAACCTGAAGAGACAGGGAGTGGCTACGGTGAATGTCCACCAGGCGGCGGGACTGTAGCCACGCCCTCCCCGACAAAGCATGCGTCATCAGCAACACTGCTACAGTCCTGAGCAGCCAGCGGGACCCACCAAGTGGCGGGCCCCAGCTGCCGGCGGAGAAGCCGGCCACCGGAGACACTGACAGCCGGGTCCTACACCCGACCCAATTACCATTGTACCCGTGGGGGGTAGGCCTATATAAACCCCCCAGGGCAACCATGCAAAGGGTTCAGCCCCTGAGATACTACACATACCACGTAGGGAAAGGAGTAGAGCTAGCCTTGCCCTTCTTCCTCCTCTAGACAAACAGCTCAAGGAGCACTTGTAGCCACTTTTTGATTAGTGATCATGCGGAGACCCGCAGAGCTGGACTAGGGGTGTTATCTCCTAGGAGAGCCCCGAACCTAGGTAAAGTTTGTCGGCGTTCGTGTCTACACCTTATCCCGTTTCCACGCACCGGCAACGTGTTACTAGCTCCCACCATGACAAGCCATCCTTTGGCATATGTCGCACCAAACC
The DNA here is from genome assembly GCA_902687465.1 of Secale cereale. Taxonomy (NCBI): domain Eukaryota; kingdom Viridiplantae; phylum Streptophyta; class Magnoliopsida; order Poales; family Poaceae; genus Secale; species Secale cereale. The sequence goes on from LR738709.1 coordinate 286,171,042, forward strand.
GCCGACAAATATATATGTGCTTAGTTGGAGGAAAGAGAAAAGGAGAGAGAAGAGAAGCGGGCTCTTGGTTAGTAACCAGCTGCAACACCAGACCCAAGACACTTTGTGAGGATGTAAGGTGGGCCAACTATTGATAAACTAGTACATATTTAAAACTTATTATTATACATGCCGGCTAAGAGGTTGGTTGTATATGACATGGTAACTTCTTATAGCCGACCGTTCGCTTTATTATTAACCATGCTCTTAGTGAGGTAGCTAGTATATCATAGACTAGCTAGTATCATATATATGCATGATACTAGTATATGATCGATGATACTACCTCCATAATACGCGCATAGTATCATAAGTTAGTATCTTACGTAGCCTTATTAATTGCCATGCATGACACAAAGTAGCAGAACATTTAATATGATAAAGTATGATGATATGATACCACACCATCTCTTTCCTCATTTAACTGTGTGCCACATCATCCAAAAATTCTAGTTGGCAAGCATGATACCGCTTGATACTCCCATTACAACCAGCCTTAGGGTGGCCATAGTGGGGGTATCATAGCCGATATCATGCACTCGGGAATAGCAAATATGATGATCTGGCAAAGAAGTAGTAACATAGGTAGATATCGTAACATATATAATAACTGCTATACTACTTTGTGTCATGCATGGCCATAAATACGGTCGTCCATGATATATACTACTCTATGATACTATATATACACTATGGAGGTATGTACGTTGTATCATACACTAGTATCATATGCATGATACTATAGTATATGATACTATCCACTATATAAGGCTGGCCATTGTCGTGGTATCATAGCCGACGATATTATGCACTCAAAAAAAGCAAGTATGCTCATGTGGCAAAGAATTAAATATAGAGAGGGTTAGAGTAACATATAGGTAGATACCGTATCATATTAAATGTGATGCTAATTTGTGTCATGCATAGCAATAAATATGATCTATGATACTATACTCTATGTATTATACTATGCGCTAAGGTAGTATATATCATACACTAGTATCATATATATGTGCATGATACTAGTATATGACACTCTCCATTGTGAGTAGCCTAAGTATAGCCTAACTAAAACACCCACATGTAGTTGTAGTAGGGTTTTTGACTTTAATTATATGCACTAAAATGCAAGGTAAGTGAAAAGAATGAATTAAACATAGTAGACGACCTGAAATGGACCGAAACTATGTAGATCTAGTAACTGACGATTTGTACTCCGAAGTGCCGCGTCTCCTTTTGGAAACTATGGTCCTTCTTGTGAGATTCTTCGGTATGGAAGGTGCGAGCACCAAAACTTTTGCCAAACTTTACCAAAAAAATTCCATGCAATCGTGAGAACAGGCCACAGTGACACAATGATTTTCGTTATTTTCCGGACTCTATATGCATTTCTTGAAATTAAAATACCAACAAGGCCTACGCCTCTCGCGGCACCCTGCGGCCGAACTGTTTGAAGTTTTTCCCTGTTTCTCACACAATAAATGAAAACTCGCAAAGCGACACACACATGATCTGGCTAACAGGCACGTGTAGTTGCGACTATATATATACATCCAAACGAGGTATCTTTTTTTGCATATTTAAATTTTCAGATTTCTAGTGAGGCCTGCCGCTTGGTAAAATGTACTAGAAAATCGAACCATAGGGTACCTTACCGTGGAAATAAATTGGAGGCAAAACGATGAACTCATGGTTTCATTCAAACCAAAATATGTTGTTAGTTAATGTAAATGTTTTTGAATAGCACACGGTTCACTCACGAATGTCGTCTGTGCACTAAACCATGGCCGATGCCCCCCTCTGCCACGCGCGCGATCTGAGTCGTGTGTTTTGATTGGCTAGAACCCAAACCCACGGATCGTACGTCTGCACTGTTGGATTCTCCTTGATCGAACGGCGATACTCATCCCTTTCGACTGCACATGTAATTGCGGTTATCATTTTATTTATATCCACAGATTGCACGTTAAATTCAAAAAATGTCTTAAATATAGCAAACGATACCTGAAATGCATTAGAAAATGAAACCCGTGGTATAATGGTAAATGTGTACCATGGAAATTTTTATAATGGTGAATGCGTACCGACCACTGGAGTTTTAATTGACACGTCTCCTTTTAGAAACAATGGTCCTTCATATGAGATGCTCAAGTTTGGAAGGAGCAACCATCAAAACCCGTGCCAAACTTTAATAGAAAAATTCCGCGGGGTCATGAGAGCACGCCACGGGCACACACCGATTTTGATGAAGTCTAGACTCCATCTGAATGCGCAGTAATTAAAATACCAACTAGGCCTACGTTGGTGGCCACACCTCGCGGCCGAAATGTTTGAAACTTCTCCCCGTTTCTCAGACAATGGATGAAAACTCACAAAGCGACACACAAATGATTTGTGCATGTTCTTATCTAACTAACACCCAGATGTAGTTGTAGAACAGTTTTGAATTTAATTATATGCACTAAATGCAAGGTAAGTGCAAATAAATGATTTGACTATAGCAACGAGACCTGGAACGGGCCAGAAAATTAAACCTAGGGTATATACGTGATTGTTTAGCGTGAAAATAATTCAAAGTGGAACGATGTAATCACTGACGATTTGTCACATCCCTAGTTAGCACTTGCATTAGGACTAGCTAGAGTGTGCATCATGTTTACTTATCACAGAAACTTGAAATGGGAATGACAGAAACCCCAGCACCCCTCTCCTAACAACTAGGGTTTGATAAAATATTTTCCAATGTACCCAAAATGCCCTTAAAAAATGTTCATCATTTCTGCCTTGGTCTCAAACCTTTGCTAAAAATGGTGCACAATTTTCTAGGACATCTAAGGGCTCTGGATTAAATCATATGGTATTTGAATTTGGGCATTTAAATGCTATAAAATATTTTAAATGCTCAAATAATCATAAACTATAATGTTCCCTACTGTTCATATTATATACAGTGGGCATGACAAGTTTTATGAGTTATAAAAATGTTCTGGCATTTTTATTAAATAAACAAAGTTGCAAAACAAATGAAACAGAAAAGAAATAGGAAAAAGAAAGAGAGAGAAAGCACTTACCTTGGGCCCAGCACTGTTGCAGGCCGGCCCAGCCCACCAGCCCCGTTCTGTCACCTTCCTCCTCGCGCCAGAAGGCAGCGCGCGTGGCCGCCGCGCGCCGGCACGCGCCCGGCCACCTCCACCCTGCCTGCCTGCCTCCCGACGGCCTGGACGTCTCCTGGCGTCGCCACGCAGCTGCCCCGACCCCTCTCGCACTTTCCCCTCGTCCCCGACGCCTCCCCCTGGCTCTCTCCCTCTCACCACCGAGCCGCTCGTCGTCGCCGCTCGCCGTTGCCGCACCTAGACCCTCCCCCTCGTCCCGTGGCCGTGTCCAGAAGATTCGCCGCGACGCCCTCTACCTCCTCGCTGAGCCACGGATCGCCGGGAGCCCTGCAGCGCCTTCACGCCGTCGTCCCCAACCTCGGATTGCCGGAGCACCTCGCCGTCGATTAAGAAGCTGAAGCGCGTCCCCGACCTCTCCGTCGAGTTCGATAGCACCGCTGTGAGCTCCTACGCCGAACCCCTCTCTTCTCCGCTTCGTTTGCGCCGTGTAGCCGCCGCCCCGTTGATCACCGAAACCCACCGCCGCCGTGCTCGCCGCCGGTGATGCTCCGGTGACCATTTGGTCACTGGCACATGTCCATCTCGCTCGCCGCAGCACGTAGACGAGCTAGGCACCACGCACGCATCGCCTAGGCCACCGTAGCTGCCTCTCCACGCACGCCCGAACGCCGGCGCCGCCGTCGAGCTCGTTGCCGTCGTCTCCGGCCACCACAGGCCCGGCGACCACCACCATTCGACGCGCAATGACGAGGGCTCTCCAACGCGCCCAACCGCGGCTCGAACCGAGCCCTCTGGACGTTTTCCGAAGCACGCCGCCGTGTCTGGCCTCGCCGGCATCACTTCGCCGGCGAGTTTGACTCTTTTGACCGGGGGGTTGACCACCCCTAGGTCGCTGACGCGTGGGCCACCCCTCCCCTAATTAGCTAGTTTAATTAAATAAATGTTAATTAAATTAGTTAGTTAATTTAGTCACTGACCCGTGGGCCCAGACCCCACTGACAGCTAATTAGTTTTTAGTTTAACTCTAATTAACTTTGTTAGTTAGCTGTGACACTGACATGTCGGGCCCACATGTCATGTTTGACTTGGATTAGCTCCTATTGACTGAATGACATCAGCATGATGTCATGCTGACGCAGTAAAGGATTTTCTGGGATTTTAGATTTAAAAATAATTCAGGAAATTCCAGAAAATGCCTAAACTTCAAAAAATCATATAAATTCAACAGTAGCTCAGATGGAAAAGATTTATATATGAAAAATGATCAGAAAAATCCAATCTTTCCAATGGCACTGGTTTCATGCATGTTTGAGCAAGTTAACCTTGCTGTATACATTAAAACATGATAATGCCCTTATTTAAATAATAGTTAAAGTGCCAATTTGAATCTTTGATTCAAATAGGCTCAAACCCTTCTGGTTTTAGTTGCATTAGCCAACACACATGCATCTTGCCATGTCATGAGCATGCATCATATTGTTGCATTTGTTTGTTTAATGATTGCATCGCCGGTATTTTCTGTGTTAGGTCCTGCTCCCGAGGATACTGCTGCGTATCCAGTTGAAGAGCAGTACCCGACAATCACTTTGTCAGGCAAGCAATCATTGATCATTTCGATACAAATCCAATCTTCTCGCTCCTGCTCTCTTTTACTGCATTAAGGCAACAGCGTGTGAACTGCTACTTGCTGTGGTAGTTGAACCCTATTCCCTTGCATGACTTGTCATTGCCACAGTAAGTAGTTGAAACCCACTAGCATGTGTAGGAATTGATTGAGACATGTGATGTGTGATCCACCATGCTATTTGTTTATGTTGCCTGCTATGCTTAGAGTTGTGTCAGGTCTGGTTCATCTGGGTGATGGATCAGAGTGAAATGATCATACCGATAAAGAGAAGGAAATGTGAAATACACTTGGTAAAGGTATCGATGAAAGGCCATGTAGGAGTACATGGTGGGTTGTTTCATTGGAATCGTCCATAGGACCCGAGATCTGTGTGTATGATTCAAGTTACAGTTACTACCACACATTGGGCCCTGAAATATGACCCCGCTCGACTTATCGACTACCATGTTCCCTGTCCAGGAGTTGCAACTAGTTTCTGGTGTTTGTAGTTTACTGGAGGTCGTGCACAGCGCTGACCCTCGGGGTGGGCTGTGATGCGACAGGTACGTGGCACGGTGTACCGGTTGCCCGTTTGGTGACTCGGGAACCCTGTACGCATCGTTTGGGGCCGTGAGCGACACCCCGGCCGGATCTCCCCACGGATGGAACCCAAATAGGCGATAAACCTGGACGAGAGACTTGAGTGGTTGGTTAGGTCATGGTCTACACCCACGTCGGCTTTCGCTTGAAGTCTGCCGAGCACATGTCGTGTGCAGACGCTAAGTGGTGAAAACATGTGTGAAGAAGAACACCCCTGCAGGGTTACCAATCTATTCGAATAGCCGTTGTTCGCGGTACGGACTACTTGGTTACACTTACAGTTCATAGACAAGTTGATGAATACTACTAAAAGCCTCAAGATAAGTGTGAGTACCGTGGATGGCCCTTCCGTAGGATGACGGAAGAGGATCCTCGGTAGTGTATTGATGTGGTGAGTAGAGGACTCGTGTTCGTAATAACATCTTGCAATCTGTTGAGAGTTGTAGTATAGGTTAGCCAAGAGTCAAAGCTGGCTTTCTGCTATGAACTCCACTACCCCCTTTGATAATGTTGCATGTATGATAGGTTCTGTGGTAAGACTTGTTGAGTACCTTTGTACTCATGTTTGCTTAATAACTATTGCAGAGGAGAACCCTGCCCCTGCTGATGGGTTCTACATAGACGTTGACGTCGACGAGTAGCTTGACACCCAGACGGAGATCTGGAGCTTGTGAAGGGCCTTGTAGATAGTCAGGCTACACCAAGCCTGTTTTATTTTCTAAGTTGTCTGTACTCAGACATGTAGCTTCCGCATGTGCTTGTATGACTGTATGACTTGAGTGTTGGGTCATGTGACCCCTACCTGTATGGATATGTTATGTATGGCTCTTGGATCCTCTTAAATAAAGTACTTTGAGTCATAGAGTTCTGTTGTGATGCAATGTTGTATTTGCACATATTGAGCATATTGTGTGTATGGTTCAAATGCTTGGTATGTGTGGGATCCGACACCTAGTTGTTTTCCTTTGGTAGCCTACCTTACAGGGAAATGCCTCCTAGTGATTCCAATGAGCCTTGGTAGCTTGCTACTGCTCGGAACACGTAGGCTGGCCGGCATGTGTCCTTCTTCGTTCCTGTGTCTGTCCCTTAGGGGAAATGTCACGCGTTGTTCCTTTAAGTCCATGTAGCTTGCTACGACTTGGGTTCATACGTTGATGACCGACACGTTCGTTGCTGGGTCATGGATGCATGTCTCTGTAAGCTAGTGCCACTTTTGGTTTATAACTAGCCATGTCGGCTCGGGTTCTCTGTCATATGGATGCTAGTGACACTGTCTTATACGTGTGTCAAAATGCGCAAACGGTCCCGGGCCAGGTAAGGTGGCACCCGTGGGGTTACCGTGCGTGAGGCCGCAAAATGATATGACGTGTTACAGCTAGATTGGTGTGACTTAGGATCGGGGTCCTGACGGCGTTGGCATCAGAGCTGGACTGCCTGTAGGTCTCTCAAGCCAAACTGGTCGATGTTGAGTCTAGAAAAATTCTTAGTTATATGTAGGGGAATTGATTGTGGAAGGGAACGTAAGGCTGTTTTTACTCCTTTACCTTATGCCCTTCTGATCTGAGTCAGTCTATTCTTTCTACGGGGATTTAGGACTAGGTCTCTTATCCTTACTAGGTTCACGTGTTACTAATCCGTAGACTCTTAGGATTGTAGGTTTCAAGCCTCAGTTCAGTTTCTATCCTTTTAGTATGATTTGTATGATGTCTCAAATCTTTTGTATGATGTCTCAAATCTTTGTTTGAGCATTTACAGTTGTTATGCTGCCCGATTTCTTCCAGAAACACTAATGCCTTTGCATTATTTCGTGTTTCAGATGTCTGGCCGCATCCCTCACCAAGTGGTTCGTTTGACGCGGTGCATTAATGTGCCCGGTCACACGACCATGCTAGTCTGTGTGCTGACTGAGACCGGTTATCGCTGGTATCCTGAGTACACCGTGGAGGAACAGTACCGGGATTTCAATCAGAGTCAGTATTTCTGCACCGTCCGGATATACCCCTCATATCCCGGAGCTAACAACCCCATCCATTGGTCTTATGGACTCGGGATTACCATCGAGATGGCAGTGCAGGATGCCGCCTATTCGATGATGACCATTCTCCGGGCTAGGCATGCTCTATTGCTGAACACTGAGTTCTGTTACATGCCAGCCTCACTTCCCGGAGAGGAAGGCTACTACACTGGTCTGTATACTGATGCTGCTCATGAAGAGCCACTTCTTCAGACTACTGTTCAGATGTTGGAGGATAGGGACCGCGAGGTCCGTGCCCTCCGAATGGAGTTGTATAACACTCGAGCTGCCCACTGGACTACTTTGACACGGCTTGCACCTGCTGTGCACGCCGGATATCTGGACATGCGGGATTTGTACCCCGTGCGGACTCGTCTGCCTGATCGCATGGATTGGCGTGACGTTGGGGGTATTACACCTCCACGTGGGCTTCGGTTACCACCAGCATCGGGACCGAGGCCACATCCATGTCCCTATGGTCCAAAGCCTTCGAGTGCTCGCGAGTTTCAAGATCCGTCTGTTCCACTTCCAAGCTACGGTGGTAATCTTTACGAAGATTACTACGGGAATATCTGAGCTAGACCGTGGTAGTAGTAGTATTGTATTAGTTGTATTCCCACAGTCCTACGCGTCTTGTGGAATATGACTTAGTGTGTACCGAGTTCCGGAGGTGTAGTTAAATAATGTATAGGAGCTTGGAATGCCTGTGATGGGATGTATCGTCTTTCACCGCAGTTGTACTTTAGCCTTGGCTTGTACTAAACTATGTATGGTGTGTATGACCACTAGTGTATATATAGCAGTTTCTATATTACCATGTCGTACGGATGAACATCTTTGCATTCCGTGTTATCCATTACATTCTGCACTTCTACGTCAAATTTTTGCCATCCTTGTCTAAACCGTTATTTTTTCCTAGGATGGTCAACACTCGCAATACTCCTGCTGCTCAGGAGCAGGGTGAGGCTAGTGGGGCTAGAGATGGGAATCTGCCCCAGCCACCCTCCTTGGCGGAAGTTATGCTCGAGGCAGAACGGAACAAGAGAGAGACCAACCGTCTGCTGGAACGCATAGAGCAGAACACTGGGTTCCGTCAGAGGAATGACGTGGTGTCAATCAATGACTTTATCAAGATGTATCCACCGAAGTTCCATCACTCCACTGAACCTCTGGATGCGGATGACTGGCTACGTAGTATCACCCATAAGCTACACTCTGCCCGTTTGGCCGAAGCAGACAAGGTTACCTACGCCGCCTACCATCTTGAGGGCCCTGCCAGTCTTTGGTTGGAAAACTTTGAAGCTATGCGTCCTGCTGGCCAAATCACTACTTGGGTTGAATTCAGTGAGGCATTCCGTGAACACCACATCCCGGAAGGTCTCATGGATCGCAAGCGGGAGGAATTCTGCAATTTCACCCAGGGCCGGTTAACTGTGGATGGCTATAGTCGCGAGTTTGGCAACTTGGCATGCTATGCACCTGAGGAAGTATCCACCGATGCCAAGAAGCAGGCGAGGTTCCGCAAGGGACTCAGCCCTGAACTCCGCCGAGATCTACGTCTGCACGAGTGCACTTCCTTCCAGAAGTTGGTAAACAAGGCTATCAGTGCTGAAACGGGCCAGACCGACTTCGAGGCCACACGCAAGCATACTCGAGACTTTGGTTCCTCATCTGGCTCTGGCTCTCACAAGCGCCGTGTGTGGGTTCCTAACACTGCTCTGCCACCCAAGTACACACCGAGGCCATCCTATGAGGCGCCTCGCCCAACTTAACAGTATGCACCTGCTAAGACCTATGGTGGGCCACCTTCCAACTTTGCTCCACGCACTAGCACTGTGACATGCTTCAAGTGTGGAGAATCGGGGCACTACATGCGTGAGTGTCCCCAGAACCAACCAGGAAAACCCGTTGGCCGTGGTAAGCCAACCGGCAAGGTGAATTATGTGAAGCCAATCCCCACTGCACGTGGTCATGTCAACTATGTCTCTGCTGAGGAAGCTTATGAGGATCCTAACGTCGTCCTTGGTACGCTTCTTGTAAACTGCCATCCGGCATCTGTTCTTTTCGATACTGGAGCATCCCATTCGTTCATATCTGAGAGCTATGCTCGATTGCACAACATGACTTTTTGTGACATGCCTACTTCCATGGTTATTCAAACTCCTGGTTCAAAGTGGCAAACCTCTAGGGTAAGCCATGGAAATGAAATCCTTGTCGATAGACTTGTTTTCCTTGCATCTCTAATCGCTCTCAAGTCCTCGGACATACACATCATTTTGGGTATGGATTGGATGACAACTCATTACGCCAAGATTGATTGCTTTACTAGGACCGTTCAACTTACACATTCATCCGGCAAGATAGTCAATGTCTTGACCCGAATGGCTGAGCGTCAGCTCTACTCTCTTAATGCCAGCCCTCTACCAGAACTCGAAGATATCCCAGTAGTCCGCGACTTCCCGGATGTTTTTCCAGAAGAACTGCCAGGAATTCCACCTGACAGGGATGTCGAGTTCGTGATAGATCTCATCCCAGGAACTGTCCCAATCTCGAGGAGACCTTATAAGATGGCACCCCTAGAATTAGCTGAGCTTAAGAAACAACTCGATGAGTCCTTGCAAAAGGGTTTCATCCGTCCTAGTTCTTCCCCTTGGGCTTGCCCCGTCCTCTTCGTCAAGAAGAAGGATGGAACGGAGCGGATGGTTGTAGATTACCGACCTGTCAATCTGGTCACCATAAAGAATAAGTATCCGCTCCCCAGGATCAACGACCTGTATGATCAGCTCGCTGGATCCTCAGTCTTCTCTAAGATGGATTTGCGGTTGGGTTACCATCAAATCAAAATCAAGAACGGGGACATTCCTAAAACGGCTTTTGTTACTCGTTATGGCCAATAAGAGTACACCGTCATGTACTTCGGATTAACCAATGCCCCAGCTACCTTTTCTCGGTTAATGAATTCTATATTCATGGAGTACTTGGATAAATTCGTCGTGGTATACCTCGATGATATACTCATCTATTCCAAGAACAAGGAAGATCATGCCGAGCATTTAAGGCTGGTATTGACGAAACTTCGAGAGCACCGCCTTTATGCCAAATTCTCTAAATGTGAATTTTGGTTGCCGGAAGTAACCTATCTAGGTCATGTGATCTCTGGCAAGGGTATTGCTGTCAATCCCGAGCGAGTTCAAGCCGTCCTTGATTGGACTGCCCCTGAATCGGTCAAGCAAGTTAGGAGTTTTCTTGGCTTAGCAAGCTATTGCCGACGCTTCGTTGAGAATTTCTCCAAGGTTGCTAAACCTCTAACTGAACTCCTTAAGAAAGATAAAAAGTTTGAGTGGACCCCATAGTGCGAGTCCAGTTTTCAGGAACTGAAAAGACGCCTGACATCTGCACCTGTACTGGTACCACCAGACTTTTCCAAGGATTTTATAATCTACTACGACGCCTCGTGACAAGGACTAGGTTGCATACTCATGCAAGATCGTCAAGTGATTGCATACGCATCTCGACAGTTGCGTCCACATGAGGATAACTATCCTACTCATGATCTAGAGCTTGCAGCTATAGTCCATGCACTCAAAACATGGCGACATTACCTCCTTGGTAATCGCTGTGAAATCTTCATTGATCATCAAAGTTTGAAGTACATCTTCACCCAACCGGATCTAAATCTCAGGCAAAGACGTTGGGTTGAGTTGCTCACAGATTACGACTTAGGAATCACTTATACCCCTGGAAAAGCCAATGTCATGGCCGATGCGCTAAGTCGTAAGTCTTATTGTAACAACTTAATGTTACAACAAGGGCAACCACTTCTCCACGAGGAATTTCGTAAGCTTAACCTTCACATTGTTCCTCGAGGATTCCTTTCCACCTTGGTGGTGAAACCTACCCTTATGGATCAAGTTATAGCTGCCCAAAAGCATGATAAAGGTATATCCCGACTCCAAGAGAGCATTGCTAGCGGACTCGCTAAAAGTTTCTCTATGGATGATCGAGGTGTTGTTTTCTTTGAGAACCGTGTAGTGGTTCCCAAGAACCACCATCTACGGCAGTTAATCCTTAAGGAGGCTCATGAATCTCCTCTCACAATTCATCCCGGTAGTACCAAAATGTATCAGGATCTACGTCAGAGATTCTGGTGGACTAGGATGAAGAGAGAGGTCACTCAATTCATTGCTAACTGCGACGTTTGTCATCGAGTTAAAGCAGAGCATCAACGGCCTGCTGGCACCCTTCAACCTTTAGCTATTCCTGAATGGAAATGGGACAAAGTCGGTATGGACTTCATTACCGGGTTTCCCAGGACCAGGAAAGGGAATAATGCTATCTTCGTCATTATCGACCGCCTCTATAAAGTAGCTCATTTCCTACCTGTTCGAGAGAGTATTTGATGCGGGGCATCCCAAGGTCATCCCCATGGACCCTCCTTCACCCCCTCAAGTGCCTCAAGGACCAATGACACATGCTCGTGCTAGAGCTTTCCAGACCGAGGTGACGTCACTCCTAGCCCTACTTCCATATGAATCTTGCGAGACATGGTTGCTACCTCAAACGGGTGTGCTTTGTGTGCTCAGGTGTGAAGAAGACCACATTGGAGAAGGGCGTGAAGATGGACAAGTCCCCGAGTTCATGGACGAGGTGATGCATCAAGAAGGGCAGAAGGAAGCTCCAGGCCCCGGACATCCGGCCCCCTCGCCCGGACATCCGGCCCCTGGACGATCAACTCCAGAAGGCCACCTGCAGCAGAAGCTACAGGGCCCGGACATCCGGCCAGGGCCCGGACATCCGGCCAAACATGGCCCGGACATCCGGCCTCGGGCCCGGAAATCCAGCGCCTCTGTCCAGAGAGCACCCGAGGCTCGGCCGCTCCAGCCCGGACATCCGGGCCCTCGCCCCGGACATCCGGCGCCCCGCGAAGCCCCGGACATCCGGCCCGCCGCCCGGACGTCCGGCTCCTGATCTGCCTGCGCGCAGCCCCTGGGCCGAGGCCCGTGTACCCATTCGCCTCGTAAACTATATATACTCCTTTCCCCACTCCATTTAGGGTTAGCTGTGGTTTAGCTCATTTCTCAGACTTCTGTGGATTTCTCCCACGAGACGGTGCGCCTCTACAGAGAAGATCCACTACGGATTCAAGACCTCCTTCGCGGAGAAGATCCTACGGGATTCCGAGACCTCCTCACGGAGAAGACTATCCTTGTATCACCATCGTTGACTATGGATCATGTATCGCACTTTGTATCGTGGATCTAGCGCTTGTGTGATTACTTTCGTGTTGATTTGAGTGTTTCCTCTTGTGTTTTCCCCGTCTTTATCCTTGTATTCCCCGTGTTCATCGTGTGACACCCTCCAAAACGTGAAAGATCCGCTGATTAGGGTTCCACCCTACATCATCTTGGTATCAGAGCAAGGTTGATCACGATTTTGGAGCCCCACACTTTGTTTTCTAGCTTGTTTTTGTCGTGTTTTTCCCAATTTCGAAAAATTCCCCACAAAAAGAGCCCCAAATTTTTTTTGTGATCTGTTGATTTGGCAAGATTTTGTTGACTTTGTTCCATGGATTTGCTGTGCCACGTGTGGATCTAGCTTTTCCTCCATTTTCCCCCAATTTTCATCCGCAAAATTCGACGCATTTTGGCCCTAAAATCACCGTTTGCAAGGAGTTCTTCTTGGCCTCGGGCACCCTGGACATCCGGCACGTGCCCCGGACATCCGGCCCGGCCCGCACATCCGGCTCCTGGCCCGGACATCCGGCCTCCCGCAGCCAATTTCCCCC